>CM034149.1:115982982-116637982 GCA_019776745.2 Taxus chinensis
AGGTAACTGTAATTGGGTATTGTAGTTAACTGTAAAAGGACTTTGTATGGATATTGGATTTATGCATTATAGGATCAAATATTCATCCAAAGTAATGGGAATTTCTATGTGGTTTCCTATCATGTTCATGGGTGATCATGTATATCTGGTGTTAAAAGTGTCTGCTTCTATAATTTTTATGTTGATTGTTTACAGAGGATACATGGTGATCTATAATCTATTGAAGTTTACTGAACAAACTGAAACTGATTGGGAGGTTCTATAATATGTTTGTTTGCTTGAAATTGTTGTAAGCAAGATGAACTTAAGATCTGTATTGTAAATTATATAAATACATTTATAATTATAATTTAAATAGTATTTGAAATTATAAGAAAGGGGCAAAACACAATGCTGCTTAAGGTAATTATTAGATAGTGGGTTATTTGCTCCCTAAAATTTTATCTGGGTAAGACAAATCAAAATCAGATTGTCTAATGATAACTTCTAAATAGATAGGTGATCTCCAAAACAAATTTGTTGTGGTTTGATGGGCATCCCAAGACTACCATGGATTTGGAAATTTTTCTTACAATAAGAATATGCATTTTCATGGATTAGTCAAATTGAGAAATGAGGTGGAAAATATGGTCACGAAGCCAATATTATTACTGCAATTTAATTGAGAACCATTTCACTTAAGATTGAATCATGTTGCTATAGATGACATTCACAATATACAAAATTGGGAGATGTGTTGAATCGTTGATCACTCAAACATGAATGGAATCAATGACAATTGCCACTTATGCAATTTCACCTGCCACACAAGGCTACATCATAAATGTTTTTGTCCATACCAAATTGACTAAGGTAAGAGACAACAAATCTTTGTTTAACTCCATTATATCTTTGTACAGATAGTTATTTACATCAAAATTTTATTTTTTTGTGCATCAAAGCTATTCAGGTTTTTATATTGAAGCCTTGATTTATTAATTCTAAGCTCGCATTTAACTATATTTGCATACAACTAGTGCTGGGCAGACAACGTCGAAGTACCAAAAATTAAGAGCTTGCTAATAAAAAATTGGGACCACTATTGAATGGCGTGGATCTATTTAGAATTTGGAAAATGGAGTGTCATTGTCTCGAGTGCAATTATATTTTCACGGTCTTAGATTGCCTACTCTTATTTGGTTTTGTACCGGCTATTCTGGAGTGAACTAAGAGCTTTCTGAGAACAATGTTTTGAGCAAAAGAAAAAAAAAATTATTATTTATACCTGACGAGTAGTGGAAAAGTAGTTGATGACTTTATTGCATATTGTATAGTTTAGGAAGGAAATTTCATTTCGAAGCAATCTTTCAATATGTATAGGCATGCTTATATCTGGGATGATATTTGTAGTGCCCACATTTTACACACCCAAATACAACAGTAAAATACCAGGATAATTTTTTTTTTGACTTACATTGCTCACGACACACAACACAGTAAGGGCTCCAAGAACAAAACTCGACACACATGCAACAATCACATAAGTCATCGACTCACATAGACACATGCAAACGACATCGACATGTCGATACCACACTCTTCCCAACGAATGAATAATAGCAAAGACCCAACCACAAGAAATGTGACTAAAGGAATGGCGAACCCAAGACATATCATTACTTTAAATGTATTTCAGTTATGGTTAACTTTCCAAGATCCTTATTAGGTAAGAATGATTTTCTCTTTTTTTTTTTTCACCTACATGTTCTGAAAATTCATTTCACAGATCACATATTGTTCAACCATTTAATTTGCTCTTTACCCTTATGACAAATCTTCATGATTTACATAAGTATTCTCCATATTTCAAAATGCCTACAAGATTCTAATTTTCTCATTCTTATGTTAAGATTTTGCTTCTCAAACTTTTATTTAGTGTATAAAATTTACTCTTGCTACACAAGAGATTCTAACGTGATGTCCAGATGAGGTATTGGGATTAAGAAAGACATAGAGTCGAGATAGCTCCCCAAGAACCTCCATCGATCACAGAATAGTTATTTCGCTACCATAGTTAATAAAGTTCAATAACTTATGGACTTCCTTTTTATATTTATAAATCTTTTGTTTGCTCGAAGTTTGGTCACACCAAGATAATTTATATTCTTGCAATGCATGAAAAAGTTTAATTAAGGGATAAGGACTCTAGGATTGACCTTAATCCTAATCTCAAATCTCGTGTGCAACATCATATGATATGCTCTTATATCGCACTAAGGTCTCGTTCTTAGCATCGTCTTAACACAAAAGAGTTACGACAACACTTGTCTGACATCATAAGGAAGTACAAGGCTAGGGGCATTAGAACTACACATAACCACAAATGATCTATGTTCACGAAGATCTCATATCCTTGCTTAGCATGTTTCCGCATAAGGAATATTCTTTATTCCTTAATGCCATAGAATGACATAACAAGGGATTATGAGACAAGAAAGCAGTTTCTAAGGTTCTCTAAAAATAACCTCTTCCAACACAATTTCATATACAAGGAGTTAGAGCATGGTTTTCTAACCACAAGTGAACATCCTAGTCGATTAGGGTTTATTCCCATTCCAATTTTTCACTTAGGGCTTTACGCTCTCTTATAGATTAGATTAAGGTTTTAAACACATTCACCCTATAAACCCTCCGTAAGAGATCAGAGCACTCTATTGTCACTAGCCAAAGATGGCACCTATAGCTAGGAGGATCTATTCATAAGCAAAATTTTAAGTGATAGAACCACTATTTCACTAGCTCCAAGATGTCATCTAGATCTCACAAGAAATTCATTCAATGCAGAAGATTTATTTGACTGAGTTGCTCCTATGTGTCTATTTTATGTCGATGTCACCAAGCGTACCTATAAGATGACAAACCCCTCTTCTTGGGATCTTATTTTCCTAAACCAAGGTGCTCCATAAGGTGAAAATGTTAAGTTCGTTCTACTGATTTAAATTTATAAGGTAAAAAAAAAAAGATCACACATGCAGGCAAGTTAAGCACGAATATTTTATTAGGGTTCAGTGTTCCCATTAAAACTCTTTATTACTTTTACAAGGTAAGCAGATAACCCAATGATTAATTTAATCATTTATTGAAAGTTGAGGAAGTACTACCATATATTAACTTCAATTTCAATTTACTATGTATAAATCATACACTTTTTGCCGTACACAACTAAGAAACAAATTAAACCGGTGATTAGATGCCCATTCCCTAAGTATCCCTAAAACTGACATATCATGCATATTAACAAATTTCATTTATAACTTTTCGGTAACAAGAGACTGCATTAGACAGTTATTCATTTTACAATGACCTATAAAAAAATTACAATAATAATAATTAAATTACACATCGCCTTTTTTGTCGTTGAACTTCCATCTTGTAAAACCCACGTGAGCAAGATATTAGCGATAAATCGCTGGCATGGCATCCACCCTAAATCAATCATAATTATCATTTTTCAGTTTCCCATTTACATCTGACAATAATTATAATATGCAATCGAAATAAAAAAAAAGGTCTAGAAACATGTATTCATCTGCATTTCATTCTTTTCTTCATTTTATAAGCCCAGGAGAGAAAGGGAAAGGAAGAGAGAGAAAATATCATTTTGCCAAAAGTTTATAATACACACAAAAAGTTTCATTATAGTGTTTTTAAACAGTTATTTACGTGTGTTAAAATTTTCTAGGGTGATTTGGTAAACCTACGAGGGTCCGCAGCTTTCTACTTTTACATTTTCTCACTAGCCACAAAACGTACAAAACAGGGCTCGGAAGCTAAGAGACTACTTCCAAAGGTTATCTTCCGATGAGCACGCATATCACAATTAACTTTCTACGTGTCCCCGGATATACCCAGAGTTCATTGCAACTGACGGAATTGAAAAAGAGCGCACGGTTTGCGTTTGGCGGCTAGTTTTCTAGGGCCACTAGTTGTAGTTCACCCAGTTGTAAACTGACAACAAGTTAGCTCGAGGGCCCAGAAAATTACATGTCCAAAACTAACGTTCAATGAAGGAGCATGCAACGAGACATCCCCTACTAGTTCCCCTATATAACGAGAATTCATCAGAGTCGACAGGACTGAGAACTAGTACAACCATTTTCAAACAGCGTCAAGTTTTCTGGAGCGACAAGACGAAAATTGGACCAGTTTGACCTCGTCAAACTGCGACTGGAGGCCTATAAAATGGCTTCGCCAAACTATGCCTGAAAAGTTCTCTTTCCTACACTGAATGTTCCATGCATTTGTCTAGTATAAACGCTAGAAGATCAAGCGAAGACGGGACGTGATTTCTCTTTTCCGGGTTTTAAATAGTGAGTTCAAAACGAGAGCCAACTTTCTAAATTTAACAGCTTTCTACTGCGGTAAACCAGTGTAACGGGGCTCCTATAAGAGCGTCAAAAGGATGTCATATGATCGTTTTGGGTCAAGCCAAAAATCAAGGCGACTCCTCGTATACCAAGGTACATGAATGAAACTTCACATCTTGTTTCCAGAGTTGCGAAGGGTACTTAGTGGGTCTCCGAAAGTTGCAAAATTTAACTATTTTCAGCAGGTAGGAGATCAACTTAATCAATGGAGAGTCAAATTTGTCTGGTCGTTAAAACGATATTGAAGCGATCAAAAGGGAAGAAAGAGTTTTCTAGATCATCTCGAAACGAGGGTGATAGTTCATGTTTTAAAGTAGGCAAGTTATAATGGCTTCGAGAGTTGCAACACAACACTTTATTGTTTTGCAATGAGTTGAAGGAGACATTTAGTTATATTACAAAAAATCCCATAATTTTAAAATTCTATTTAGTTGCAAACAGATAACTAAAACACGAAAATTAAGAGAGGTAAGGGAAAGAAGAACCATACCTGGAGAATGAAGCCGGTCGAAGCCGCAGGCTTCGGTTCAGTCAGCGTGCTTGAGCACTTCGTCAACCAGATCACGAGCATCCTCAGCTCCACCATGTTACACCAACTGTCCCTATCACTTAAAATCTGTCCAACTAGCATAAGTGGTTGCTTGAAAGTTTCTGAGCTTTTTGACATTCCGCTACTTCGATCACAATTCATCCTAATCGATGATGCAGTGTATGAGGTTCAACCCACCACTTGCTAGAACGCATGACAAACAACAAGTCCACCACACGACAATCTCGCTCCAAAATTCGCATCTCGGCACAAGGAGTTAGGATGCTTGGATAGGTTATGAGATTTGGCTTCCACTCACTTTTGTAGCGTTATGAGCCTGCATATCTCCATGAATACAATCCATTAGACTCAATCAATCCTTTTGAAGCACCAACTTGTTAGTCAAACACTTCACATAACTTACATACAGAACTAACAAACCATTTTGCAGCAGAACTGCAGGTGCATTCAGTCTATAATACCACGTTCCTTTCATAGCATGCCGTATAATTCTCAGGCATGATTAGGTACAAGAGGCACTCATGCCTTATCGAAGTATTTACAGCCCTCATGCACTGCACTTCCTGCCTGGCCATATAAACTGATTTAAAGCTCCCATTGAAGCTTACATGGTCAGGGTATGAATACCACTAAGGTTGCGGACATCTGGTTTGAGGCATTCTGCTCAAACAGTTTCTACAGGGCATTTTCAACACACTCCATCTTGTGCATTTACTGCAAATCATGGCATTCTATGAGACAACATTTCTTTGAGGCATTCTACCAAACAGTTTATGTGCTTTTTCTTTTTTCTTTTTATTCTGTTTTTAACAAACCCGTTTTTTTTCATATCCCGCTATCATTGCAGTCCCTAGAACTGCGTCTCTTTCATGCATTAAATCGAACAGTACGCATGCTTCCACATTTTGGCATATGCATCTGCCCAGGCGCTTGCAACTAGCCACATCTAACAAAAGAAATTTAACTTCCATGCGCTGAAAGGGGGTCACACCAATCTGGGCGCATGTTTTTTTTACACAGGCTGGGTATTTGCTAGCAAATGATAGAACTGAACAAGCTGGAGACCTATTTGAGGCATGCGTCCATACTCTGTCCCATAAGTCCCTTTAGGAACCCCACGTGCAACATGGCATGCTGGGAAACTCCCGCGCTCCATGAGCGCTGTCTCGTTTTTCCCACGTCTGGGGGTGTAAACACAGAGGCGGCGCCTCTGGGCAAATTTTTAACTGCAACATTTGTGGAGTCTGGATTTCCCTGTCGAATCAAGCATTTGCAACATGAAAGTTTCCAAGGTCGTTTCAACAGTATGGCGCGGCTGGAAGGATTTTGAACCTGGTGTGCAGTCTCCATGTTGCCGTCCTCCCAAAACAGCCGCCCATTCCAAAAGCCAAAAGCGACCAAACCCTAACGCCCGCACATGAAGTTTGGAGCTTTTTCCGCCCTTCTCCACTTGCCTTAATCCGCCACCACAAACACGAATATTTTAAATTTTAGTCATTTTCTTTTATTGTTTATTATTTTATTTTTTTTATTTTTTTTAAAAAATGTTTGCATTACAACAACCCACAACGCGATAGTACGTTACAAGACTCCCCCTCTGTCCCAGAGGACAATCGAAACTGAACGCAAGACACGGATCTGATCCGCGGCAACCAATCCACACGATTCTTAGAAATACGCTTATCGATAATCAACAATATTCTTTAAGTAACACATCGACGATCAACTGAAAGAGTTATCGTCCATCGATAAGCCATAGAAGGACTAATATTGTTATCATCATTATTATTATGGTATGCCATTTACTTATTATTATGTATCATCACTGGAAAATAATTATTAATCATACTACAAGTACTGACTTTGCCCGCTTTTTGAGGAGTAATCCATTGAATACTATAACAGAATAGAGGCCATATCGTCAAGTTAAATTAAAATAACGATGTATTATCATTATATATTATAAATGTTATCAAATAATGTACTATTCACATTGATAATGACTATCAGCAAAAGCGTTACCAGGGGACATTCATTTTTGTCCTCCTTCGAATTAGGTCAACGAACATGACAATACACAGTCCCCTGGGGGAAGTGCATGTCGATAACGTACTCGACAAGATGCCACAAAAATATGTGGTATCCTATAATGTGATGATTGCAGGATATGCATATAATGGGCTTAGTGATGAGGCTTTGAAGGTTTTTAGTAAAATGAGGCTAAAAAGAATGAAGCCGAATTTGAGGTTATGGAATAATCTGATCGAGGCATATTCCAATGCAGGAAATTGTGTTAGTGGATAGTAGAAATGACTTATCAATCTGATATGTAGTAAAAATTTGAACATTCTTAGAAATATCTATGTTTCAAAATATTCTTTAGGTAACTATCTAGCAGTGTAGAAGCGCAATAAAGCCAAGAAGGAGTAAGCTCGTATAGTGTTTAATGGTATGCCAAAATACAATATTTTCACATGGAGTACAATGATAAGAGAGTGTACTCTAGGTTTTTTGAAGAATCCATTGACTTTTATAACAGAATGAGATATGCAGGTTTTCAGCTCGATGTATTTTTTTAGTTAATGTTGTCAAGGCATGTGCAACAATACGAGAGTTACAGAAGGGTAAGGGAATTCATTGTTGTGTGATTCGAATTGGGATGGTACGAGATGTTGTTTTAGGGGATGCGCTTGTAGATGTGTATGACAAAATGCTACAAAAAGATGTGATATCTTATAATGTGATGATTGCAGGATATGTGTATAACTGGCTTAGTGATGAGGCTTTTAAGGTTTGTAGTAAAATGAGGCTGGAAATAACGAAGCCAAATTTGAGGTCATGGAATACTTTGATCTAGGCATATTCCAATGCGGGAAATTACGATGATGCTTTCAACCTTTTGAGGCAAATGCAACTATCTGGGTTTGTGTCAAATGTGGTTAGTTGGAACACAATAATAGGTGGTTATGCTCACAAAGGGAATAATCATGAGGTATTGAGCCTCTTTTGGAAAATGTTAATGGCTAGAGAGAAGCCAAGAGTAAACACAGTTGTAATTGTACTCTCAATCTGCCCATATATAAAAAAATCCACAACATGGCAAGGACATACATGTGTACATAATTAGAAATGGGTTTCTTGCAGATTCCTTTGTAGGAAATGCACTTGTTGATATGTATGTTAAAATGGGGAGTTTGAAGATGCCCACCAGGTATTTGATTAATTGGTTGACAAAGACGAAGCCTTGTTTGACTCAATGATTGAAGGTTATACTTTGAATGAGC
This sequence comes from Taxus chinensis, assembly GCA_019776745.2. Taxonomy (NCBI): domain Eukaryota; kingdom Viridiplantae; phylum Streptophyta; class Pinopsida; order Cupressales; family Taxaceae; genus Taxus; species Taxus chinensis. The sequence goes on from CM034149.1 coordinate 115,991,223, forward strand.
ATGTTGATTAAAAATGCTTATGAGGCATTAGGGATCCACTATTAAAGGAAAAAGAAAGGAAGGAATTCCAATTTAATCACTTGATTTTATTCAGAAACTATTTTGAATTAGAACATACTAGTTCTAAGATACCTCGGGAAATTTTAATCAAGTAGTAGCTCCAAAACTATAGTGTACTTGTACTTCTCTATAAAACTTGAAAGAATATTGAGGGTGAATTATGAAATGATGAGTTCTTATTAAGTATCACGTGATCCTACCACATTTATATGTAATGACCAAGGGTTCTCATCCATGGATGAAGATCTATGGTAAGAAATCTGGATATTTGTGCTATTGAGTTTTTTGAGAAACAATGGGAAACTAAAAGTGAATGTTTGGGAACAATTATTCATAAGGACTCCAAGCTCTTATATGTCATCCCTCAGTATCGATTGAATTGCAGTCAAGACTTCATACATATCGGGACTGAGTTTCAAGTGAGCTCTAAGGGCTTTTGTAGCATAAGAAGTATACAGAATTTGAGTTTACTGTACTTTGTCCCTCTTATGCTTTGGGGTCTAGCCATACTGATGTGTTAAGCTATGTAATGATAATATTGAAAGCTAAATATCACATCCTACCTCACCTATCGATTGGTATTCAGAATTCCATTATAAATAACATATGTTCGAGCTATTTTGTTTTTTTTTCTTCTGTAGTTTGAATTGTAGTTCTTTTTCACCTTCTAAGATCAATATATAAAAAAATTCGCAAGTGCAACTTCAGATTTTTTGAATTGGCAAACGGTTTTGGATGTCACATATGAAGTACTATCGAACCACACTATTAGTGGCTAAGTTCTACACATAGTTATCAGTCATAACATGGGATTATTCACCTGTTGCAATTACATGGTAAGATTGATTTGAGTGATACATGTCATGACCAACAAGAAGAAGCATGTACAAATGGGGAACTGAGTCACCGATCATTTTGGGAAAAAAACCAACAGAGATAAGGATCTATTACAAGACAGTCAAAGTTACGAAAAGGCTCCCTCTGTCTCCAAATTTTGAATCACTCAAAATAGGCTTTTAGAGTTAGAAATTCACATCCAGCCAAATCATATTCAATAATTCATCTAAATTTTCTCATCTTTCCTGCAGAACAGTTAGATAGATGTTGATCACAAGGTTTCTAGCTTTCTGGTAGTCAAAGCATACATGATCATCGATTTGTAGACATTTATATATAATCGAAATATGTATCCCTATCAATTTCTATCTTTGTATCCAAGGATATATGTCAGACACTTCATATTATCTTGAGAAACATTTTAAACAAAATAAGTTACTTGAATCAGTTACCTATAAATGTGAGATATGAGAGCTAGGACAATGATGCAACTTTAAATCATGGTATACAGAGTAATTGAATAAGGATACAACCATATTATATGGTCACCAGTTGATGAGGGTACATAATGGGAACAAGGTTCTGGTCATCAGGGAACTTCATCTTGTGTCATGCCTGATCTAGCATTGTACACACATTTCTTGTCTCAGAGGCCTAGTCAAACATTTCAAGGAATCTCTGGTTAGTGGTTTCTCTATAGTTGTCATCCCTTCCACACTAACATGTACTAGATCTGAAGTCAAAAATGACATTGAAACAAAATATGCAGTCTATAGAATCAGATAACAATATTTTTGGTTTCGTGCCTTCACCATAACCTAGGTTGATCAGCCCTAGACATTAGCTTGGTCCATATTTTCTCTGAAATCGAGTTGTCCTGGAGAGTCTGCAGTGGATTCCAAAGGACCCTTTATGTAATGGTTGGGTGACGACTATGGCAATTGAGAATACCCATATTGTATTGAACAGACAATCGACTTGGAAGAACGGTTGGAAAATTCCTGCATTAAGTATTGTTTTTCGCCATCAACATTGCTTGTCCTTTCAAGAGTTGAGTCTTCACCTGAGATCATATTCAGATTTTAACATTCAATGATTTAAGCAAGCCACTAAACAAGTTTAAATGGAAGTACTAAAAAATGACGCTGACATCAACGGTAAGGAAAGATTAGACTTGCAAGAGTGAAAAACATATAGATGAGCATAAGGGCTAAACAACTTGTAGGAGAACAACAAATAAAATTAGATTTGTATTCATATTTAGTTCAAATAAAATAATTCGTAAAATTCTACCACTCATGATATAAGATTTGCAAATGTATATGTACTAATTTGTAACACATTTGAAATGTAAAGATAGAACCTTTAAATGTAATGTTTCATCTATATTTATACACTTACAAAATCAATCACACCCCTAATCAACATCAAGTACAAAAGTAATAACTATCCCACTAAATCAAATAACATATACTGTTCGGCGTTCACATTGCATTGTACACATGTGATTGCTAGTTTTAAAGCTAAAAGGTAAAGTGTCACTTCTTCCTTGCATGAGACTTGGGTGTTTTTGTTTGAGTTACATGTTCCTTGGACATCGTTCTAGCGGTTATATGTAAGATGATGATAGGATTGCTGCGTTCTGGAGGATTTCACTGTGGCTTTGCCTATCAATGTAGCATCAAAATTTTTATTTACAGAAATACCGAATAAAATGTATGTCAGATAATGGTGATGAGACTAGTTGCTTTGTCCACGCGACGTATTGTGATTAGTGTAAGCTCACCTGCGAATAGTCAGTCATGATTTGTTAACAAAACTTTAAGAAATCCATTCTTATCTGGGACGAATATCAGAGTTTTCAATAGATGGGAAGCAGGCCGTCGGATATAATTTTTTGTGATCTCTCCTTCGTCGGATGGTTGACTACGATTTAAAGTAACAACTGGGCTCAATCCACTACAGGAAACACAGGTGCCAGTGTAAATATATGTTCAAGCACTATCTAACTCATTCTTTATTATCATGTAGATCATATCGGCTAGATGTGGCATATTAATCATGGAGGGGATCAATCAGCCAACCATTGTGATAAGAAATTAAAATTAAAACTATCACATGAAAAATAAAGATGTTGGATTAAATATCACAATAGCATATCTATAGTCATTAGGGAATCAATCAATATAAGTGTGAAACTTTTTAATAGGTCAAGGTGTCAACCCATCTTATCTACAAGCACTCAAACATACCTTCTCCAAGTATTTTAGCAAGATTCAAACTCAACTCAAACATTGTCAAAGAATGTTGACAAATCTAATTGCATTCATTCAAATATCACATGTTAGGTGGATAAATACATTCGGTTTGAGGCCTCTTTGGAGTAGTGCCAACTTCGGTTAGTGCATTAGGGTGCCCATAACCCAACTAATGTTTGTTCTGTAGGGTCTTCCACTCATGGTTAGGGTTTAAGACATCATTCAGGATGTTTATAGAGCTTCATTACATGATCGCAAAATAGGTTTTGACAATGATAGACATTTCCAGAAAGGTGACCTTCTCATAGATTTATAGAGATATAATCCAAGTAGGTTGTAAAACATACAAAATGGTCAAGATTGTATAATAAAAACCTTGGCAGAAGTGTATAGTTCTGCACCAAGTCAATTTCTAGTCACAGATCTAGAAATGAAGCATCTTCAATCCTAAATATCTATGTTTTAGCAGTATGCACTCCCATAACTTCCCAAAACCATATGTAATCAACTAAGTGCACTCATCCCCTTGTGTTTTCAAGTTTATATCTTTTTTAGTACATCGGTTGCAAGTATTAATGCATTGTTCTGATATTGGTAATTAATTTTTAAGGTTAATTATTCAAAATAGCCTTTTGTAGCTAACCCTTACATCCTTTAGTGTACCCAATTCACTAATATTATATTTCACATAATCTAACTAGGGTGTAAATGTAACTATGTATAATACAGTCAAGGAACTACATCCTGGAGAAATAATTATCACTATTTATAGAGGATGTTATTTCAATATGTAAAGTTTTGATTAGATATGTTGAAGTTGAAATAGTATGAGTAAATTTGTACACTAAAACTAACTATAAATTTGATTCATTTCATTCAATTTTTTCATATAAATATATAGGGAATAGTGCTCCTATAAATAAAGAGCCTACATGTGTGATTATAACCATCACTATTATCTCAAAACAAACTAATACAAAAGATATGCTTAATTAATGTGAGCACTAAATATTATTTCTTAACATTCCCCCCCTTCATTCACACTTCATGGGGAAAAACATATTCACACTTCATTCTACAGCTTGTCGCCTCTGCTTGATCATGATCTAGATGGTTTTTCAAGACAACCAACAACCTCAACAAGGATGGTTTTCCAAGGATAACCAACAACCTGCATAGACATATGGTTTTACAGGACAACCAACAACCCAAATATCATGATGTTACATCTCATTGTGCTTTCATTTTTTCCACTATATTTTTCCTATAGGGGATTACATAGGAATCTGCTCACTTATTACAAACTTGAACAGGAATAGTTTCACATTACATCTCATTGATTGTAGATGATCTAGTGCAAAATGGAAATGGAACATTGATTTTATATTTCCCCCACAATGTGAAAATTCTATTTATTCAAACTACACAAAACAATAGGAACATTGAAATAAAGCACCAATGCTTTGTACGGCCCCGTTGTTAGTGATTGATGAGATGTCGTTGATTGACCTCCAACCTCATGTGGCTCTATCCTCCAGTCAATGATGTTACTTACTCAACAAGATGGAACCATCTTCTATCAACTTGACTTCCCCACCAATTTTCGCTTTGGCTCTGAAATTCCAAAGTGGGGGTCTGGGGGCAACAACCCCTAATGGGGTCAAGGGGTAGCGCCCTTTAGAAGGTCTCGAGGTAGTGTCATAAACGCGCTCCATGTCGCGGTATAGGGCAGAGCGCCCAAAGCTAAACATTTTTTCCTTCCTTGCTACCTTCAAAAACTTCATCAGAAATGTAATTATTCTCATCTTATCCCCACAATTCAAATGTCGAGTAACACCAACATTACATCTATGAGGCAATTTTTTTTTATTTTTTACAAATTTCTATTTTTCAAACTTTTACTAGACAAAAGACAACTCAACTTTTGACTACAAACAATAAAACACGAAATGATAATTTTTGAACCTTATAAACGACACATACTAAGTGACGATGACTCTTTACACAACAACACAAGTTTAAATATCCATGATGTTAATGTACCAAAGTAAGGATGGCACGAAATAATAATAAATCTTTATACTAATAAAGAGGGATAGAATAAACGAAACTGTATAAATAAAACTACTCAAACTCTAATGAAGGTTACGAATACCTGGATAAGAACATCGTTGTATGATTGTTCGGTGTTCATGTATTCCATCCACATATACATTGAAGAATGTGACTGAATCACATACGCACTACGATTTGGCCGTAGTTCGAAATAGAAGGTGGTTATAGATATATACGCACTCCAACTATTTATGATTTGAAAGATGAAGGACGGTGCTGGAACTTGGGGTAGATTGGATATGGAGCATGCACAGAGAGATACCCAAATAAGATGATGTCGTGCAGGAAAAATTTAGAAAACTGAGCGCACGGTGATGGTTTAGCTTCACAGATTGAAAGGGATGTTTGCTTCTGTGCCAAATGCATATAGCTCAGAATGGAAGACGTGTAGGACGTAGATCAGACTCAACACAATAACAAAATCATACAAATTGCAGATGTTCACTAAAAACACTGACTGGTTGTTGCGCTACTCTGATATGAATTTTCGTTCCTTTACTTTGACATTACGTACAAATATCAAGAACTAGATCTTCCATACATACTCTAAAATCACAGAATCATTATTGATTGATTGCCTAATACATCTGAAACAAAGATTGATCACTCGGTATGTCATAAGAAAGAAATCCACACACGAAGAGTATAAGAGCAACGGGTGCGCAAATTCAATGCAGGCGAATGTATTAGATTCCAACATGAACTCTTCGCTGTGGAATGCAACATGAAGCTCAGCCGATGTAATGGAAATTGAAAACACATATCTCGCTATCAGACCCGATCAATGCACTTTAAGACATAGAACTTTCAACACATGATTTAGAAAATATAAACCAGGGCAATAAAAAATAGACTGCCTTTTTTTAATTTTATTTCTCCTTTATGGTCAACAACGCTCTGATACCAAATGAAATGGTATGAGCAGACTTGCACACTAAAACTCTCTGTAAAATTGATTCATTTCATTCCAACTCTTCATAAAAATATATATGGAATAATACTCATATAAACAAGGAGCTAACTCAAACAACTTTCCCTAACTAATGCTATTCTAGGTGTGCGGTTATAACCACCATTATTCTATCACAATAAACCAATCAATTAATGTGAGCATTAAATATTATTTCCTAACAACAATCCTTAACAATCACCACTCAACATTAGATCTTATGATTAATGTATCAATTTTTTAAGTATTGCAAAATTTTGTTAACAACCCATATAAATTCTTACACATCTAGGGTTGAAGTAATAATCAGTAAGAATCTTAATCAATTACATACATAGTCCGTGGATTTCACAAGGCTCTTAACTAACCAAGAGTAATTTTTTTAATTTTTTAATTTCTATCAAGATATTAATACTCTCAGGTTCCCAATCTCATTAACGTTTTGATTATAATCAAGACTCGTTCTGAATAATAAATAGGGAATGAGGACTGCAATCAATTCTTAGTAAACTCTTGGCATTGCAATTTTATTTAGATACTATAATTAATGTTTATGGTAGGAAGTTCCATATGTTAAACATTTATTGAAAAATTTAAAATTTTCAAACTTATTAAAATAAATAGATTCGGTGTTTCTCCATCCTAATGAGTTACAACATGCCTTTCTCATGCTCGGTGTTGTAGACTAACAGAGTATAAACACTCAACTCCAAAACAATGTTTGAATCCAAATCATGCCTTCATAACATAGTGCATATGCCAACAATTTATAATGTCTATACTTTACATCATAGGTTTTATTCAATAACTATTAAGGATATTAATCTATATTTTCCTGAACCCCAACCATTACTTCCATCAATGTCACAACTAGGGTTGAGTAGTTTAACAAGTCATCTAAGGAGTAAATTCTATATTGCATACGTCACGATAAATAAATATAAGAAGAAGAATATTTACAAGGATAAGGAAAAACATGTGTCTATTCAAATAGAGTTCCCAATAAGCTTAGAATTTTTTTTAAGATGCCTTGGAAGGATCCCAACATGAAAATTAATATATGTGAGTAGAGGAAAGAATTTTAGTACACACATAGAACTCCCCAACTAAAGAGAGAGGTTTGTAATCCAAAAGGAGATATTCTCAACTCTCTCAAACACAAACTGCCACTATTCAAAAGGTACTCTATTAAAATCAAAAGGAATGTCAATAAATTTAAATTGTTCTTGTTGGACCCCTAAAATAACTAAGTACCTAACGCACGAAGCCTTGTGGCATGCGAAATCAGGGCGCAAAGACATAAAGAAGTAGTTCTTGGAGAGGTGCGAAGGCTCACACCCATGCAGGATGGATTCGGGACTTAGTGAGTTTTGGACAACAGGAAAAGACCTGAATAGGGAGCTAACGAAAAAGTGACCAGATACAAATGTGGATAAGCTATGGAGACTTACGGCTCAAGGAAAGGATATTCCAGGGCATCAATATGGTTATCATGAAAGGATAAGGAGTCAAGGTTGTTAAGGATTAGCTGACACATGCATGCTAAAGGCACTCGATTGAGGGAAATGCATAACGATATCTGGCATATTTCTGGGTAGTGGTAGAGCAATAATCACGAGAGGATTCCTTCAAGATTTAACAAGTAATGATAAGCGGTTAAGAGGCGATTCCTTCTTATTATTCATATGGTTGGTTTTCTAGTAGGGTTAAGAAAGGGAGATAAGTTAGTATGTGTGTAGATGTATGTGAGGAGGAGAGAAAGAAAAATATAGAGTTATTGTGTAATGTGTAATGGCGAGCTCTGTAATGTATAAAGGCTCTGCTACTATGAACTTTCCCAGAGATGGAACCCTTTTTGATGTAATCTTGGCTACTGTATTTGATTAATGAATATAATGAAGAGATTTAGAAGCACTCATGTGATGGATCTTGATCTATACATTTCCCTTATGTTTATGTGTGTGTTACAGGTTTTCAAGTGATATTATTCATGGTTTGATTCTACTTTCATTTAGTTGATCATGTTATACCATGCTCTGATGCAGTAGACTAATACTAGCTCTTTATCTCAATTCCTAGAATGGGTATATTCATTCCATGTTTATGCAAGCACTCCCTCACCAAGGGTGATCATTCTCACACATAGCTCACATAAAGGATGGGCTCGGCACTTGTGCATGCCTCAAGTTGAGCTTCCAAACCAATCTGGATGATATGCCGATGTGTTTGGGGTTAGTTGTTAAAGCAAGTGGTAAATGGAGACTACTATCTTGGTTCTATTTCAAGACCTCTTTTCGAAGTTATTGTGATAATGGTGTGTGATGATGGAGCACTTGACCTTGGACAGTGTCGAAGCATGGCTTAAAAGCATGAAGGATGAGTTTTCTCAAAGATTTAATACTGGACCTGAGTTTGATGCACATAAATGGGTAGAAAAACATCTATATCATGAGTTGTATGAGACCTTCTTTTGTTGTTTTCTAGTGGAGTTGTATGAATGGCTTTCGGCGTATGCATCTAGATCAAGTTGGTACTATAAACCTCGCGTATGGACCCAAGATGAGTATTAGAGGTTGTATGATGTTGATCTGACTTGCACACGTGTTGTTGATCACTGGTGGAGTAGAGTGTTGACAAGTTACGCCTTGGAGTATGTGATTTCTACGTATTATTGTCCAGGAGGTTGTTGAGTTTGAGTTATTGAGGGAGCCAAGAGGATTGTTCTTGCGTGTTATCCCTTTAGCTATAAATGATCCCGATCATTACACTGAGTTTGAAAGCATTTCCTATGGCTGGCTAAGCTTCTTCTGTGTGTTGGGAAAGGAAGCTAGAGTAGGGGAGGATGGCAGACCTTGCAGCTGAAAAGGAGAGGGAAGAGAGACAGACTCAAGTATAATGAAGCTTGGGAGAGGGAGTTAGAAAGATAATGTGAAATCTGCAGGAGTGATGGATTTATGGAGGAAGACGTTTCAGGAATGATTTGAGGTTCACGTGGAGGATGTGGAACCTGAGTAGTTTGAGCTACCCCATCTTGGAAAGCATGGAAGAGAAACCCCCTCGTCTTCTAGAGAGATCTCATCATATGAAGAAAGGAGAAGAGTCATCAACGCACATCTGAATCCACCTGGTGACCAACCCTTGGTGCTTAGTTTTCCAAATCCAGAGATAAGTATTACTAACCCAGTTGGTATTGGTGGAAGTAACCGATCAACACCTAAGAGGTATAATTTTTCATTTGGTACATCCATGGCTACACAATCATTTCCTATGTTCAGAGGCATATTGTCTGGTACAACATTTGGACAATTACAGGTACAAAAAGTTTGGGTATCATGTATGGAAGTGGTGTGGGATGCACGTCTGGTAGCGATACAATATCACATAGTTGTTGCATGTGCTTAGTTTAGTGCGACAGTGGGGACACAAGGCGTGAACCACTTCAGGACCTTTATCTAGCTATGAGGAGGTGGATCTGATGGGTCAAGATTGGAGTAGGAACTAGCGGACCTAGTGGACCCTTGGATCTAGATGGATCTGGTGGGTCAGGAGGAACGGGCGGTAGTGGATCTAGTGGATCTGATGGCGGAGGCAACACCGAGGGGAATCCAGGTTCTGGATCAGGAAGAAAAGGGCCTCAACAAGTGTTTTTTGAAATGTATTTACATCTATCAGATTACAAAGGTGTTGAGGATGTTGCAGAGTATGTACAAAAATGTGATTTGATATGGTGCGCAAAGGGGATCACTACCTCGGAATGGAAGGTAAGTCAGTTTGCAACGATTTTATAAGGGCATACACATAGTTGGTACCTGAAGTATGACCCTCACTAGATAGTAGTAGATTATACCGTGATGCATAATGCCTTCTTAGCTAAACTGTATATTCCTAAGTTTGAATAGAAGAGCATTAGCATGCTGAAGGAGATTCAAAAAGGTATGGCAGAGAGAGTACGGGAGTATGATGCACACTTTAAGACTCTCTTTTCAAAATTGTATTATGATATTCATCCTTCTCAGCATGCTCAATGGTTTGTTGGAGGATTAATAACACCCTTCAGGAGAGCACTGTCGCATAAGACTTTCATAGACCCATGTGAGGCCTTGGAGGCTGCCCTGCATGCTGAGGCTATGGGAAGCATGGATACTGGTGTTAGTCCTTTTCTTGAAGCTTAAATTGCTGCCATGGAAAAGTAGCTGGAGAACCTATCTGTGAACTCGGCACATGATACTCACAATGGCATATGGTGCATGGATTGTGAGGTAGAGGGGCATACGAAGGACAATTCTCCTCAAAGATCAATATGTGCCATGACTGTAGATTGTGAGATTTTCTAGGGATATCAGGATGTAAGTAAGTTTCTACTACTACAATGTGCGATCCATAAGAATGTGTCTTGTTATTGCAATATTTGCACCTCTACTACTCATGACACCAAGTATTGTAGATTGATTGACCAAATACATGATGCCATTGATATTGGTGTGTGCCAGACCAATGTTGCAAATAATTCCAAGGATGATGGTCATCACTATGAAGGGCACGCAGATGGAGGAGCTCATGGAAGAGGCTTTCGAGAGGATTTAGAGGTCGTGGAAATCACAGAGGTGGAAGAAGTGAATTTCCTCGTGGAACTTGTTATAATTGTGGGTCCATAGAGCATTACAAGCGCGAATGTCTTGACCTACTACAGTGTTCTCTTGGTGTGGGAAGAAGCACAAGTATGAAGAGTTCCCAAAATTATTTGAACACATGAGCCAACAACAACGGAAATACAAGGGCGATGGGATGGTAAGCTTGAAGAAAGAAGACTCGCAATGGACGCTAAGGGTGGTGCATGAGTCAGAATTAGAACCTGTACTGGTGACAATGCGAGATGAGGCTACACGTGCTAGGGAAATACCAAAGTAGAGACCATTGGTCATAAGAGAAGAGGTGGTGCATGGGAAGTATCCAGACCTCACTCATCAAAAGGAAGTTTATCAGGAGACCATGGATGTGATTCAGAGCCTACAAGGAGAGATCCAATACCTAAAGGAGAAGTCGGGACATCTAGAGCAAAAGAAGAGCATTGAGGCTCCACAGAAGGATCTGGATGATGTCAAAGAGGTATGCAAGATGTTGAGGCAAGAGAATATGATTCCTCTGCTAGGATAATGGTTGAGAGATAAGGTACTAAGTGCTGGAGGAGAGCGCGAGAGGCAAGTTTTGCATGCTAACCTTCCTCCCCACAACCTAGACTATGATAAGGAAATTACCTTGAATGTCGTGGTTGATGGATGGATCCTAAGTAATATCCTAATTGACATAGGTGCAGAAGTTAACCTTCTCACCTTGGACACGTGGAATCAAATGGGAAGGCCCCCATTATAGCCATCTTCGAATGTGTTGTATATGGAAAACAAGATGAAGGCAATGCCCATTGAAGTTCTGAAGGATGTTGTTATCACTATCCAAGGGGAGAAATTCACTGGATACTTTGAATTCTTGGCACTTGCTGAGGAGGACAACTTTCCATCGTTACTTAGGCGCCCCTGGTGCTATAAGAACAATGTTGACTTACATTTCAATAAGGGGTATATAAGATTTTAGAACAGGAAGGAACATGTTATCATCCCATTGACAAATGGAAAGTCAGTACCCTATATTGAACCCTTGGGAGGAGATCTAGACATAATATATGTGTGCACTATTAGAGACCCTAAAGTTGTGCATCCAAAAGAAAAGACATTATTCAGTGGGAATACGCTCAATCTATAAGTGATACAACTAGTGTGGCATGTGACAATTGGGCGCACGGGACATATGAGTTAGTTGGAAGGTAGTTAAGAGGCTCTGTGACAAGAGTAACAAAGGCATGCACTCATTCAAGCACCTAGGAGGAAAGAAGTTTCCAAGTTATACTAGGGGAGTCGACCCTGATGTTTTCCTTTGAGAAATGGAGACCCAGTGGAGATGTGAGATTGAAAGGAGAAGGATGTTTAGCTATACCTTACTTGAGACCGCATATCACATTGGTGGGCAACCCATTGCGATAACCTTCTAGAGTGGTGCGAAGTGAGAATCATGTTCTCTGTTAGGTTTTTCCAGAAGCAATGCACCTACTATTATACAAGGATTATCATGGGAAGGAACCTGCCTCGTTTCAGGTCCAAGCATGTGAGAAGGCATGGATGGAAGGCATAGAAGACCTTGTCACCTTCTTTATGGGTGCATAAGCTTTACTCCACCTTACAAGGCTGTACACATGCACATGGTACATTCACTCAGAGATGTACCGTTCAGAAAGGAAATTGGACAGGATTTGATGATGATCTCCTTCAAGCTTTTCAAATATCAGAGTAATAAGCCCTTGGTGGATCAGGCATTATAAGCCATCAAGCGGATAACTATGGGAGATAGTTTCCATGGTCAAAGGATAGAATACGATAATTTTTTGGTGAACCTAGTTTAAAAGCACACTTTAATGAGGAAGATCTGGAGGAAATACAACTTGAGCATGCCTGCATGGAAAAATAAAAAGGAAAGTCAGTCTATGTGATAGATGGTGAAGGAAGTGGAGAACATGGATGTTAACCATACTGTGGGTACACATGAGGTTATAGATAGTGCTGATAAGCAAACATGCACCTACCATAAATGTATGAAAACCAAAAAGGTTAACATTGGTCTAGAGGCTAAACCTAAGGAGGCTACTATTGGAGATTACTGGAGAGAAAAGGAGGTTTCGAAGATCATCAATCTGTTACGTAAATTTCATTATTTGTTTCCACGTGGGTATCATGAGCTTAAAGAAGTTCATCACTCCTTGGGAGGAATGAAGATAAAGTTAAAGAAATTTTCACTCCTAATTTTGAAGAGACCTTATCAATGAATCTGAATCTACGCGTCAAGCTCAAGGAAGAGATTAACAAGATGATCATTTCAAGTATCATTGAGGTTGTTGAAGAATCATAATGGATAAGTCCAATGGTCACTAGCGTTAAGAAGGATGGGAGGATAAGGATTTTTGTTGGTTATAGGGATCTGAATGTGGTATGTGTTATTGACCCCTTTGCAACTCCCTTCACTAAAGAGATCCTAGAAGGATTAGCCAGGCGCAAGATCTATTCTTTCACAAACGGATTCTCAGGATATCATTAGGTGAGAACTACATAGGAGGACAAAAAAATGACAACTTTCGCCACTAAATGGGGAAGTTTTTCCTACAGGGTCATGCCTTTTGGATTAAAGAACTCACCTGCTGTGTTTTCATGCATTGTGCCTCAGGTATTTCAGGACTTCATCCACAAGTTTCTATAAGTCTACCTAGATGATTGGATAATACATGGATTAGTGAGGGACCATTGTGACAATCTAAGGCTGATGTTTGAAAGATGTCGGTAGTTGAGGATATTCCTCAACATTAAGAAATGTGTTTTCACTACTCCATTTGGAACCCTGTTGGGGCATATGATATGTAAGGAAGGCTTGCTAGTGGATCCTGCCAAAGTTGTCATTATTGTCGGATTGGGGGAACCTACCAGCCAAAGCGCAGTGTGTGGATTCCTTAGGCATACGGGGTATTGCTGGAAATTTATTAAGGGGTATGCCAAGATCGTCGTGTCATTGGAAAAGTTGCTAAAACACAAAAAAATACATTTCATTGGGGAGAAGCACAACAAATGGCATTTGATACATTGAAGAATAGAATTATTATTGTGCCCATATTACGCTTTCCTTCTTGGGATAAACCATTTCATGTGCATGTTGATGCTTCAAGGATGACAATTGGCATAGTGTTGGCACAGCCAGGGGAGAGAATTGTTGACCACCCTCTTTGTTTCGCAAATAGGAAGCTAACCCCAGTAGAACGTAACTATACTACTACTAAGCGTGAGGCATTGCCAATGATCTACGAGTTGCACAAATTCAGGCAGTATCTGTTGGCAACACCTTTTATATTTTGCATAGACCACATGGCATTGAAGTACTTGGTAAACAAGCCTATTTTACAAGGGCGCATATGTAGGTGGGTCTTGTTGTTACAAGAATTTGAGTTTATGGTTATTGTGAATCCGGGCAAGACTAATTTGGTACCTGGCCATTTATCAAGGATTGACTTAGGGGAGGATGTATAGAGCATTAAGGATATAATTCTAGATGAACAACTGTTTAAATTGTGGTGTTTCTCAAATTGGGTATGACACTAGAGGGAATGAAGAATTTGGAAAGGAAATAATTAGCTATACATGTCATGCCCTATATGCTAATTAGTGGAGACTTATACAAGTTAGGCCACAATGAGGTTTTGCGCCGGTGCATGTTAGAGCATGAGTGCACTGCAATCATGGAGGAAGCACTTGGGGGAATTACAGGAGGGACACCATGCAGGGAATGCACCCGCACATAAGATCCTTCTAGCAGGCTTCTGGTGGGAAATGGTTTACAAAGATTGTATCAAGTATTGCAAGGCCTATGACCACTTCCAGCGCCTTAGTTAACTAGGGAAAAGAGATGAAATGCCATTAAGGTCAATAGTTAGTGGTGAGTCATTTGAGAAGTGGGCGATTGAATTTGTAGGCCTTATTTCACCTGCCATGGGGAGGACTAGTTCACGCTATATAATTACCTATACTGATTACTTAACACGGTGGGTAGAGGCAGTGCCTACATGTGGCCACAACAACAAGATTCCTATGGGAAAATATAATCAACAGGTATGGGTGCCCTTTAAGTTTGACTAGTGACAGAGGTACACATTTCTTGAAGGAGATAGTTAGGATCTTGTTGGTAGAATTCACAGTGGCTCATCACAAGACTACCCCTTATCACCCTTGGGCTAATGGAATAGCCGAGGTCTTCAACAAGATACTAAGTCACACATTGACCAAGATTTGTGATGTTAGGAGACATGATTGGGATGAAAAAGTCTCATCCATGCTATGGGCATATAGAACAACCTACAAGAGATTGAACAAAGCCACACCATTTCAATTAGTATTTGGCATGGAAGCCATTTTACTGGTAGAATTTATGTTAACCTCTCTACATATTGCGCACGTAGGAGGATTAGCTGACAAACAATCATTACAAGAGATCACTTGCTAGATGGAGTCAAAAGATAGAGAAAGTGTAATGTCCTCTTTCCTACGCCAAAGGCCTAAGGGCCGAGTTGAGTCCCAAACCGTCGTCATACCCAAGGGGTTGTGGATGCTAGGAGCTCTTGGGAAGGGCTCACATGGTTCTAATATCGAAGTGTTGGGTTTGTGGGTCACTTTGGACCATGGTGACTTAAACAGGAAAAATTAACTTTAGTTAATTTTATTTTATTGGCCCCTCCATGGAAAGAAATGCATCTAGGGTTTATTGGAACTCTTTTTCCTTGGAGAAATATATAAGGAGTTGGGGGAGAAACGAAAAGGGAAATTTTTGTCGCATACATTTTAGCCTCCTTCACGTGCAGCTATTGTTGCGCATGTACAGATTGTGGAGTGAAATCCCATAGGGACCCTAGCTTTGGTGGTGAGAGACCCGTCCCTTGCTAGCAAGGAATTCTTCGGTAGTGAGAGATCTACCCTAGTCATTCATTTTTGGAGTCACTTTCAAGTCTATGTGCCAGAGATAATAATAGAGGGTTCAAAGGAAGGGTTTGAGTCATGCCATTCTTCAACTATCTTACAGTCGTTGAACATGATGACGTTGGCTGGGGAAGGTGCGTTGGTAGGGGGCTGTTCATTTATGGTACAACTAGGTAGAGGGGACTTAGAAGAAAATGGGAGGATGGATGCAGAAGGGATGGAAGGTGCACTAGATTTTTGAGCCTCCATTCCTTCCGTCCACTATGTAATCTGGGGCAACATCTCAGTGATGAGGTGAAACTTGTGTTGGGCACTAAACCAGCCTGGTACAGGGCCGACCCATGGACAAGGGGCCTTATAGCCAACTTCAGCTGCCATTATGGAGCACTTGACTCTAATCTACATCATGTCCATCTCAATCTTTTACATCTGCCTCTCAAAATCAACTTCGGCCAAGGAGTTTCCACCATCATCTGCATAAACATGTTCTTCATAAACATTTTGGTTAGAAAAAAGGGGATTGTATGCATTTTCGAGATAATGGGGCTTATAAAACTAATTTGGAGGAGGATTTTGAAAATGTGGGGATGGAGGGAAATAGTTCTGTTGCTACAAATGAGAATGTGAATTCCATGATGGAAATGAAGTCATGATTGCACAACTTCATGGAATGATGGAAAAGAATGAAAGATATGGAAAGAAGAGTGAATGGAAATGGATGGAAAACAGGTCTGCAACTCAAAGAATGAGTTATTTACCAGATGGAGTTGCCAGATGTGTAAACTATTACTTCTCAAAAGGTGGAAATTACAACAAGTGCACATCAATCTTGTTGCAATGAAGTGAAAACCTTTAAGGTCCTAATGGTCATGCCAAAATTGTTAGTGCAAAATCACAGCACCCCAAAATGAGCTCTAAAAGATCTTCTTTTCTAAGGCAGACTCATTTGGTGTGATTGCATAACATTGAACTTTCCCCAAGGTGTGGGACCTTGCAAAATGGGAAAGCTCTCTAGATTGAAGGTTGATTCCTTATTCCATTTTTTAGGTGCATACATAGAAACTTGTTGAGGGTCTGTTCTTAATCCTAATCTAAACTTTACCAAGGAGACAAGGATAGAAGGAATACAGAATTAAAACAAAGATAAACTACAAGGTGATGCACCAAAGGAATGATAAACACTTATTTTGCTAATAGACACAAACCAACAAAATGCATACAATAAACAAGCACAGATAGCCAGATATATAATGGGAGACCAGATGAAAGCAAAAGAGATAAGAGAGGATCTAAAATCGATCACATACGTGTTTTATTGCTTTGTAGATTGTGTAGACACCTATAATTACGCACAAGCAATTTAAATACTTAAATTGCGCTAATTATCCCCTTTCTCGCAAATCAACGACATATCGTCAAAAGCACTCATTTTCCCTCATATCACCATTAATTAATTACAGTAAGCTAATTAATTATGTTTTCTATCCAGCAAATACCCTAATTAATGACCTTCCATTAATAAATCACCCCCTCTACCTAGACTAATTAATTATTATTAATTAATTAGCTTTCCCTTCCATTTAACCAATAAATCAATATTTAATTGATTTAATCCCCTTATAATAGCCTAAATCGTACTAATATTCCTCTAATTATCTTCTATAAGCTTACATCTACCTATTAGTTAATCACCTTTGATTAATTAAAACACCCCCCAACTCCCATGACTTGCTAAACATGTATTAAACCCTTCTAAAGTAAGGTTACCTTTAATAAAGAAACCTTATCCATTCCTAATCATGTTTTACCTTTATCCCACATTCATGAGAATGTGTTGAATCCTTTATCCTTTGGGCTATATAAAGATCCCTCCACCTACCTTTTTACTTACACCTAAACTCCTTAGAGAGCAAATGCAAAGCATATAGCAAAGAGACTAAGAACTTGCACCTTGCCCTTTTGAGAGTTCATCATCTTGAAGAGTTAAGCCTCTTTCTTAAAGTGCTTGGGTCATATGGGAGGTGTCAAAAGGGTCTTGTAGCCCAACTTTGATTAGCCCCCATTCCTAGGTTCTTGGAACATTAAGGACAACTGTTTTGATAGTCATGGAGCTTACTTAGGTCCTTTCATTTATTTGTTGTTAGAGAATAGAGGAGTTTAGATATTTAGCATTGTTAGTTTCAAATTTTGTATTTATGAATGCTAGCATCTAACCCTTGTTTAATTCTTATCATGATGGTGTTTATGCTTTATTTTAGCTAAATTGTAGAACTATTTTAGGTGGTAGTTCTTGCTTCATTTGATTTAGCATTAAGCAAAGCATACATGCACACATTTGGCACGCTCAGTGGGACTTACTCCATTGTCTTTTGCACTTAATTTCAAGTTTTTGTAGTTAAGTTTTATTTTTGGTTACTAACCCTCTTTTACACATGTTGATCTAACTTGTTTTTTTTTTTAACTTGTTTTGTTGAGTTTGCATGTGTTGGGTATTCCTTGTAGGTATGAAGGAGGTGAAGTGCTGTCAAAATTGGAATTGATGGGAAAATTTCAAGATTTCATCATGTTTTCATTTTTAGAGCTTACTTTTTCAACATTTTACATGCTAGTTTTGTCAATTTCTTGAAAAATTTCAATTCTTGAGCATGTAGGTTAGTGTTTGATAGTCCTGAGTCTTCTATTTACATATTAATGTGGTGGGTTGCTATCAAAATTTAATCTTGGTGAGAAAATTTCAAGATTTCATCATGTTTTCATTTTTAGAGCTTACTTTTTCAACATTTTACATGCTAGTTTTGTCAATTTCTTGAAAATTTTCAATTCTTGAGCATGTAGGTTAGTGTTTGATAGTGCTGAGTCTTATATTTTACATTTTAATGTGGTGGGTTGCTGTCAAAATTTAATCTTGGTGAGAAAATTTCAAGATTTCATCATGTTTTCCATTTTTAGAGCTTACTTTTTCATCATTCTACATGCTAGTTTTGTCTATTTCTTGAAAATATTAAATTCTTGACATGTATGTTAATGTTTGATAGCATTGGTCTTCTATTCATATATTAATGTGATGGGTTGTGTCAAAATTGAATCTCGGTTGGAAAAATTTGCCCATTTTGCAGATTAAGGGACGTTTTTTTGACATTTTTTGAGTGCATGTCAAGTGCATACCCATGATCATAAGAGCATATGTGTAACCCATCTTCCGAAGGCCATAACTTTTGCTCCGGAACTCGAAATGAATCCATTTTTTTGCGTTGGAAAGGTATTGAGGTTAAATATACAATGAAAACATAAATTAGAGATTTATACTTACAAAAGTTACATGTTTTTCTGTTATTTTAAAATTGGTCATTTTCTAACATGTCTAATGTTTTGATGAATGTTGTATTTCCATGCTTACTCGATTTAGACCAAAGCATGTGTATGCTCTTCTCTAGCACCTTTTTGTGATCTTGAGAATAAAAAACAACTTTGATCTCTATCTTGTTAACATTGGGATTAAACGTGGAAACTTAATTATTCATTTTGCTTAAGGGAATGAACCTTTTACAAAGCATTTTTCAATGGTCCTTTGATTTGAAGTTTTCCATTTCTATATAGTTGGGATAAATTTTGTGTATTCTCTTCTCTTGCACCTTAGGGTGATCTTGAGAATCAAAAGTAACTTTAGTCTTCATTTTATAACATTTGGTAAATTGGAAACTTCATCTTTCACTTTTGGTTTAGGGGAATGAGCATTTATCAAGAATTTTGTATGCTCTTCTCTTGCACCTTACGGTGTTCATTGATTGAAAAGATTTTCTTTACTTTTTAGTTGGATTATTTGTTGTGTATGCTCTTAATCTTGCATCCTTAGATGATCTTGAGAATCAAAAGCAACTCTTAATCCTCTTTTAAATAATGTGATTTTCTTAGAGAACTACTAACACTTGAGTGTAGGACCTAAAAACGCTTGTTAAAGAAAGGAGGAATCGAAACAAAAGCCAAAAAACTACTAATACAGTTGTTATACAGGTTGAAAAAATGTGTTCAAGAAAACCACACCTAATTAAACAAGATAAAAAGAACAACATATTCAAAACACTGTATTGCAGGTTTCGGAAAAGGGTACGTCCCTCTCCGCTCAACTGGAACATAACCCCTTTGGCATAACACCTTAAGCTACAACAATGGGGGTGGTTCCAGGAACCCCAAAGTAGTCCACGCAAGAGGGAACCTTATGGATGAAATGGGAAGTGCTCCACACTACCTACTTGACTAGTGATTCATTTGTGAGATAGCGTTACAGGTTGTTCGTGTGGCGACCCCAGTGATAGTACACGTAGATGCACTAGTTGCCTACTATTCTTGAAGGGGTAAAGTAAAGCCGAGATACTCCCAAACTAGTCAGTGTGACTTTTTGGGTAAATCACGCTCGCTCGTGGAAACTTTGTAACACCTAGGGCGAGATAACCACCTAGGAGAATATACTTTGGCCAGGAGCCCACTTTGACCATTTTAAAACAGTGTTGAGTTGTGAACCTTCTTTTTGAGAAACGTGTGACGTATTACTTTCGCCTAGTTTTTACTTGCCTTAGGGCGAGGTGAAACTCTGCCGAAGTGAGGCTAGCATTTTTCTGTCATTTTTTCTTGATTTATTTCCTTCATATTCTTTTGACACTTTATTGATCAAAAGAGGTGTGATTACCTTTGTGTTTCCATTGGATTGTTTCTCTCACTTTTATGTCTGTTTACGCCCATCCATGTTTGCGGCTGGGTTAGTTAAACGTCTAAAGTGAGAGGAGGCATTTTCACGTCATTTGGTAGCCATTATGATCTTGATAGCCACGTCAAGATCATCATTGTAGTTAGGCATGGTTCATCACCGTAGATTTTCATAGAGGAGTTGGCTTGTTTGTCTCGTATCATTACAATTTCGATATTTACGTCTTTTTTCTTGTAAACTCGACATAAATACCTATATTGTACGGTTACGCTGCACACATTCTTAACTATTCATAGCTATACTTTGAGATTTTTAGTTTGGTTCTATTATTACCTTGATTTCAAAGAGTGCTAGGTGTTACTATTTGTGCGTGTTATATCAGTAACACCTAGATATCAATACTTCACTTTCTCGCAAAGTGGGTTAACATATCTTGGTGATATTGTTGTCATTCATGAATTGTAATTGGAACCTTTTGAGATATATGTCTTAATCAAGTTTGAGCTCACTCATCGTATATCTTGATTAGGAGATCGCATTGACTTCTTGTTTTTACTTACGTTTTTTTCATTTCCTTGAACTTGGCATAAGTGAAAACATCTTGTTGATCATCTTTGCATCTCATTTTCATATGGTGTATTTCCTTGTTGATTGGCTTTGTGTTTCACACTCGCATGATTGTTCCTTGTTATTATTCATTCATAAAACTTATTTTCTAGGAAAATCCCTTTTTATCTCATCGATATTACGTCATCACGATGTTTATTTTCCTTAGACCTTCTTCAGAAAATCATGCACGCATCCCCATACTTACACAATGTCTAGCTGGTTATCCTTATGCTACCAAAATTGACATGTCACTTCCTTCCCTTTGAAGGAGTTCCATCACACTATCTAGATCTAGGCATTTGTGGTTAAAACAATGCCAAAAATGACTAACTATCGTGCGATTCCCCATACTTACAAAAATATAGAACCTAGGTTCAGCAATTCAAATCATAGGATTCCCATCACAACTAAACCTCGTTTGGTTCTTCGTGCTAGAGAGCCCATATGGGTAACTCGTTCCCCACCTTCATCTCATAGTCGGTGGTATGATTTAGACATGTCTGATCCAAATTATTATTCGAGTTCCCCCCACTCTTCTTCTAATTCTAATCAAAACATTTCCTCTTCTTCTGAAGATTCCAATCCAAATATTTCCTCTAACTCTTCTGAGGATTCCAATCCAAACTACTATTCGGATTCATCTGATTCGACTCCTAAGTCATCTCAGATCCAAACTCCTAAGTCATGGATCCTCCATCTTCTTTGTAGGATCCTCTTTATCAAGTCATCTAATGCGACTCTTATGTCACGGTCCTCCCTTTCTTTACAGGACCGCTTTTATCAGTCACCCCAACGACGTCTTCTTCCTTTAAAAGATACACATGACTCCAAATCCCTCCGATCAGAAGTATAATACAATTCTTAAGTCACGGTCCTCTCTTTCTTCACAGGACCCTTTTCATCATTCATCTAGTGCGATGCTTGAATCACAGTCCTCTCCTTCTTTGCAAGACCTTCTTTATAAATCACCCCCATGGAATCTTCCTTCTGTGAAGATTCGTGTGACTCAAAGTCCTTCAAGACAGACATCTGAATCTTGACCCATGCATCGCAATCTATAGACTTTGGACTTAATCCTACTATTTTACATACGACATACCATTGTATAGGTAGGTCCACACCACCTTCTTCTACTCCTGAGACATCTAGCTACACATATTTTTCATCCCCCATCACCATCTTCTTCTATCAATCATCATCAAACATCTTCTAATTCCTTCCACACCAAGTGAACCTCTTTCTTCCAATCAACCCCTGATGGATTGATCAACAAATCATACCGATTAACCTCTTTCAGAATGATGAAACAATCAAGGGCATTTATAGGGGCACATGAAGATATTCCTTTAGAAGACTACAAGAAAGGATTCTCTTTAGACTTCAATGCATCTACATATTGTGAGGAAAGGGTTGATTCCTTTTATCAAGAAACAGAGGAAGAGCCTCAGGTCATGCAACTTGACCCTCCTCTTATTCTTCCATCTTCACATTCTTCATTATGTGATGAAACCCCTTGGTCTTGCATTGATCCATGGCCTATCTTCTCATCACCCAATAACTCTTTGTCTGTCATAATTCCTCAATCACAATCTCTTATGGGGTTAATGCCAAGTAGCCCTTCATCTTCATCTAGGTGTGGGTCACCTTCTAGTAGCCCTCCCTTTGTTATTTTTGGGGCATTTTCGAGTAGTCCACTATCTTCTATTATTGGGGCACGTCCAACTAGCCTCTTATCTTCTATGTATGGATCACCCCTGGGTAGTCCATCATCTTCTATTCTTGGGCCACATCCTGGTAGTCCATCATCTTACATCTATGGGTCACGTCCTAGTAGCCCTTCTTCTTCTATTCTTGGGCCACATCCTAGTAGCCCTTCGTCTTCTATTTATGGGTCACGTCCTAGTATCCCTTCTTCTTCTATTCTTGGGCCACATCCTAGTAGCCTTTCACCTTCTATCCGTGGCTCACCTCCTAGTAGCCCATCCTCTTAAATTCTTGGATCATATCCTGTCCAGCTAGCCCCTATGTCTTCTATCAATGGTTGGGGCATGTCCAACTATCCCCATTGTCTATCTAGGTATGGATCACCCCCGGGTAAAGTCCATCATTCTTCTCCTTCTTGAGGCCACATCCTAGAATCCCATTATCTTACATCTTATGGGTCACGTCCTAGTAGCCAGGTTCATTCTTCTATTCTCAGGGCAAAACATCCTAGTAGCCCTTCGTCTTCTATCTACTGGGTCACGTCCTCAATAGCCCTTCTAAATCAAGCGCTATTCTTGAATGCCACATCCTAGTAGCCTTTCACCTTCTATCCGTAAAGTGCATAAACCTCCTAGATAGCCCATCCTCTTCAATTCTTGGACATACAAAATCCATGTTTCAGGATCTATCACATATTTCTTCTATCAATGAGTTGTGGCAAGCCCACTACCATTATCTATCGATTGGGGAAATCATCAATCTTGATAAATGTTCAAACATTCTTAGTCTCCCTTCTCAAGGAAGTCAGAAAATTCAAGCGTCAGCTCATAAGAAACCTATCAAACAGAGTTCATTATCAAGCTCAGGTCAACAACGGTTCCAAGAGCTATATAAATCCCCCAACAACTGGAACAATCCCAAAGTTGTAAATCAAGCACGATTCAAAGGAACACACATCAAACATTGCCATCAAGTATGGCAGTACACAGTGCATAAACCTTCCTGGATAGGGAACTGCAAGTCTTCCTACGCATAAAAAATCTATGTTTTAGGATGATAATCACAGTTAGCTTATTTGCATGCATTTTGTGACACTCATCTCTACGATCATCAAGATTGCCCCTGGGAAAACATGACTCTTGATAAATTAAAGAACGACTGACCTCAAGGAGTATCCCTTATCACATTCAAGTCATCTAATACATCATTGTTGCGAAGAAATTATGACACAGAGTGACTTTGTTGACAGTAACAATGGTTATATCATATCAATTCCACCTCCTTCCATCAAGCCATCAATGGTTCTTAACCCCTTGTCAATACAAGAAACATCAAGATAATTTTCAGAAAAAAAGAATCAGAACAAAGACTCAAAAGAGAAAACAGGTCGTCCACTAGTGAAAACCACGCAATTAATGGCACTTTGGACAAGTCTCTTGGGTGTAAAACCAGTAATCTCCGGTGCCTATGGGAGGATTCATTGTTCAGTAGAGCAATGTCTGTGATTAGAAGTGTAGTACATCTTTGTCAGAGCTATGGACGCTTGGCTTCAGCGGAGCAATGTACGAGCTTTCCTTGTGCACACCATCTAGTCACAAAAGCACTTGATCCGAAATAAATGCCTTCTTCTATTCGTCTGGCTAAGGGTCTGTGGAATTGTTGTTTATTTCCCATCTTCACTTCTAGGGGCAACTAAAATCGACGTTCACACTTCTTGATCTCTATAAGTAAAAAAGATTGGCTATGTTGCCCAGTGTCTTATATTGGACCTTGTTCAGACTCTAACACTAGGGGCATCCATGCTTTCTTGGTCTACCTGCACATATGCCTTTGGCTAATCACTGTCTAAAAACATCAAAAACTTCTAAGCTAAATTGTTTCAGAAAACACAAAAACAACAGAACATTCGTTTCGAGAAAAACACAAAAACAATAAGATTACATTGTTTTGCCAAGAAAACACAAAAACAATAGAAAATTCCTTTCTATCATGTGCTTGTAGGCCAACTTACGCTGGGGACATCCTTGCTTCTTCCCAGCACTTCATTGGTTTATTGTTCACCATCATGTTGAACCTATCCATAATGGCCTTGGAAAACACTTCTTACAATGTGAAGAGTTTACCTTTGAATACTCCCACCTAATAGTTGGGAATTTTTTCATCTTCACCTTTCAGGTACACAAATGGCCTCATGCCCTTGTACATCCCATCTATCGCTGGGGGCATCCACGCTTTCTCGTCTTCCTATACATAGTTTCATAAAAAAATAAAATCAAACCAAAACATTCAAATATGTTAGAAAAAAAAAAATCATCAAAAAACATTCAAATATGTTTACAGAAAACTTCTAAAAATTGCGCAAAATCATCCTACAAAACGTCATTCTTTGGTTCTCACTTGTTCATGTGTGCGACTCGCGGATCATCTTGATCTACCTCCATTCACAAAAGCTAGGTTGCTTACTTTGTCTGTACTCTGGGGCACTTTTGAGTTGCCTGGTATTGTTTCGTTAGTGCACAAACATTTTCCATCGGAGCCAAGTGTCCTCCGTTATTTCCCCTTGCATGTATCCTTGCTTGGGGCATCATCATTAACCCTTGTCGTCTAATTCACGAACTTGTGGATCGTAATTGAAGCTTCAGCACTGATAACAAACATTATTTTACAACTGTCTTGACCATTGTTGGGTTGCATCTTTATGTGCGTTCGTACTTGCATTCCCTGTTATATGCATGGAGTTAGGCTTGTTTCCTCCTTGTATTGCATTGCATTATTTTATGTTGCGTGGAGTTGTTACTTTCAACAATGGACATTTGTTCGTAGTATGGGTTTTTTCATGTCATTCTACCTTTGTCGTATGCTTATATTTTTCATAAGGACCGATGATGTAGTTCTTATGGCAATATGATGACATCAAATTTGTTCCAAACAAATAAGTGGCTAGAGGTTAAGCTCTTCTCTCCTCTCATCCATATTTCTTCTACACCACTTCCCTTTCACCCCTAATTCTCCCTCTCCTCGGGGCATCCTGCCTTGTCCCCATTCTTCTGCCTACTTCTCATCTTTTTCGATCGTTCGATCGACTTCCTTTCATCACCCCATCGACACTCGAGGGGGCATCTCTCCCTCCTACTAATTTTTCTTCTATCCCTTCAAAATCTCTTCGTGTCTACTATCTTTGAAGTGGCATCACTTACGCCACCCCAAAGAGGGGAAAATGTAGACACCTATAATTACGCCCAAGCAATTTAAATACTTAAATTGCGCTAATTATCCCCTTTCTCGCAAATCAACGACATATCATCAAAAGCACTCATTTTCCCTCATATCATCATTAATTAATTACACTAAGCTAATTAATTAAGTTTCCTATCCAACAAATACCCTAATTAACGACCTTCCGTTAATAAATCACCCCTTCTACCTAGACTAATTAATTATTATTAATTAATTAGCTTTCCCTTCCATTTAACCAATAAATCAATATTTAATTGATTTAATCCCCTTTTAATAGCCTAAATCGTACTAATATTCCTCTAATTATCTTCTATAAGCTTACATCTACCTATTAGTTAATCACCTTTGATTAATTAAAATACCCCCCAACTCCCATGACTTGCTAAACATGTATTAAACCCTTCTAAAGTAAGGTTACCTTTAATAAAGCAACCTTATCCATTCCTAATCATGTTTTACCTTTATCCCACATTCATGAGAATGTGTTGAATCCTTTATCCTTTGGGCTATATAAAGAGCCCTCCACCTACCTTTTTACTTACACCTAAACTTTCTAAGAGAGCAAATGCAAAGCATATAGCAAAGAGACTAAGAGCTTGCACCTTGCCCTTTTGAGAGTTCATCATCTTGAAGAGTTAAGCCTCTTTCTTAAAGTGCTTGGGTCATATGGGAGGTGTCAAAAGGGTCTTGTAGCCCAACTTTGATTAGCCCCCATTCCTAGGTTCTTGGAACATTAAGGACAACTATTTTGATAGCCATGGAGCTTACTTAGGTCCATTCATTTATTTGTTGTTAGAGAATAGAGGAGTTTAGATATTTAGCATTGTTAGTTTCAAAGTTTGTATTTATGAATGCTAGCATCTAACCCTTGTTTAATTCTTATCATGATGGTGTTTATGCTTTGTTTTAGCTAAATTGTAAAACTATTTTAGGTGGTAGTTTTTGCTTCATTTGATTTAGCATTAAGCAAAGTATACATGCACACAGATTGATACAATCCATTAGAAAATAGCCGAGAGGCAGAAACATAATGCAATTTTTGATGGAAGGCCTAAACCCCACAAATCCGTTTGCTAAGAGGAGAAGGGAGCCTGCAAAACAAAGAATGTCCAATCCTTTACAATGAATCTTACCCCTGTATTTATAGATTCAACCTGAAAGAAGAAAAGAGAGAGAAGCGAGAAAAGTAGGTTGAAGCTCAACCACCGCTATTAATGCCTCTGATGAAATCTCTCCCCAAATCCATCTTTACTGCATCAATCCTTGGTTCGGTGCCTTGAAGTAAGAGGAAACGGTGAAATAGATCAAATATGATCTGGTTGTTGAGGCAAGAAGATCCTGCATTGAAATCATGAAGACGTTTCCTCTATTTTTCTTCACCTAACCTCCTCAAAATTAAAGTTTTAGACCCCCATGGCATGGGTGAGGCTGAGATCTTTCCAACTGCATCAGATTTGAAATATTTCGAGCCCTAAGTCGAAAGATATGCCCCTTCAAAGTTTGTATCGAGTCTGTATAGGAGGGCGGGAAAATAACTTGAAAAATGGGTCCCCTTTTGATATGGGACACTTGGCAGCCAGATTGGAACAAAAATCGGGCCTACGGGTCCACAATTTATCTTTTGCCTTTCCTCCAATTCCCTGCTTGGCTGTGGCTCAAGCTCGAATGCTGACTTTTTCCTTAGGCGGAGTTGCGGGCCATTTTGCAACTTTTACCCCTTTTGATAACAAGGGGCAAGGAACCAACTTTTTCCCCGACGGTCTACTTTCCCTTGGGACACGTGGCAATGTAGCTCTCATTTGGGCTTCCCTTTTTGGATTCATCTTTGGAGAAACATCTTTAGGACACGTGGTTCCTTCTGCTACCTCCTCCATACTTAGTCGATTTCAGACCTTTCCTGAACTATTTTGAACCCAAGGACTTCAGATCTTCATCGTTTCTTCCCCTTTCTTGCTCAATTCCTCTGCAACACTGCCCCTTCTTTTATGACCCTGCTATTCCACTGTTGAGTCCCTCTGTGACCTATTTACAGATCTGAATGAGTTTTCTCAGGTTCTTTCTATGCGGGGTCGTAGTTGATCTGATATTTGGCCCGGGGGGCAAAATATGGATAACAGTTCTATTGTATGATTCTAAGTTTTTGCGCCATTCTAGGAAGCTCAAATTCCATTGGTTAGGGCCATACATTATGTCTTACATCCTTCATTCAGGCGTGTGCCACTTACAAGCACTAGATGGGACAAGGTTGCCAGGATATTTCAATGGGAGTAGGTTGAAGCCCTAGTATAAATAAGGCTTTTGTTTATCTATAAAATAAGGCAATATTGCCAATTACATTGAGTATCCCTTAATGCTTTCCCCTTTCAGTTGTTTCCTTTATCATCATTTTTTAGTTGTGTGTTGCGCGTTGGTACGCCAGTAGCAAATTGCATTAGAAGTGGTTCTATGCGTAGAGGACCGCACATGAATTTTTGTGTGGGGTGGATTGGCAGATATGCTTGGATATGTTTAAACAAATTATTTCAACAAAGGATAGTTGGGAAACTTTTTCTGAAGACAGATGAACAGGTGGTATGGTGGATTAAGGTGTTTGGATTTGGGTGGTTATAAATTTGTGTTGAGATAATTTTGAAGACCGCGAAGAGGAGAAAGATCACACATTATAACATAAGGTAAACATCACCATGGGAAACTACTTAGTAGGAAGTGCAGAGGTTATGTACTTCGGCACGGTGACACGCACGAAGGAGGTATGTGGCAGTGAAGTAGTGTTGGAGTGTCAAAAGGTTATATTTGTGACACACGAAGGGAAGTCGTGAAAGTTAAGTTGAGTAAAATAAATTACTCTATTAAAAAGAGACATTGAGAGATGTGTTCAGAAGAACTTTAAGGTGCTAGAAAAGTATAAATAGAAGGGTAAGGGTAGTCAGTTTGAATACTTTTCCTTAGAGAATTTATTTATGTGCTGACGAGATAAAAGTGTGATAAGGGTTTTGCAAAGGAGATCGAAGAACTTGTCGCGAACTAATGTGATTGTGCGAAGCTATGGAGTAATCTTATGGTGCAAACAAGAGGAGAAATAACACAACAAGGCATGAAGGGGTTATGTGAGAGAGAAGTATGGAATTCGTCACATTTGGGCAGATGCAGGAGATGTTAAGAGAACCTAGGGCACGTAGGAAAGGATGAGGAATATGACATCAAAGAAGGCCTATACAAAGAGACCAGTGGTGGAAAAGGAGGATACCATAGAAATTTATTCAGAAATCTAGTACCCTCAAGGAGTTATCAAGATAAAAAAGTTGAACTTGAAGCTATACAAATGAAAAATTAGCAAGTATAACCACATGACAAGTGACAACAAGAAGCTGATGAGGGCAGAATTGGTTTCGGACACTCCGATGGTAGACGAGCTCGGAAACCCTAGGGTTGATGACTCATTACAACAGGAATTGCAGAAGATCGGAGTCTTACAGATGTGGGAGCTACCTTTATTTGTGAAACCCACCCCGTTATTCAGGTGGTTAATGTCATAGGTGCATGAGGACTTATTTTATTTTGCGGGGTGAAGGATGAGGATAACAAGCCACTTGATTAGGACAGTTACATGCTTGAAAAACACCGACGAGGACATGACACTTGATTTATGTGCTACTGCCAAGATTGAGGAGCTAGAAAAGAAATTGAACTACGAGAAGTGAGGTAGGGCACAGGTAATTATAGATCTCCCACACCCAATGTTGAGGGTCACCTCCCGGATCATTAGCTGTAAATTGGGTGCATTAGAGAGATGGATGGACATTAACAAGGGGTTATTAAACATGGCCTACAAAGTGTCCAAGCGGGCACATTATAACTTTGCAGAGTTCATTGCGAAGGGCATTATTGAGTAAGCACAAGTGCAGAATGAGGCATGAGAAAAGATCACATGGGGCTCCATCCTACTGTTGATGGTGTTCTAGGAGATTGGTGTTCCAAACAGACCAGTTGGGAACATTTGGGTTCACACACCCACGCATGCATCCCTTGCAGTCCAATTCGTAAAGTTCACTTGTGATGGGACCATCTTGAGTGCTTACAAGGCTCAGATGAATAGGTGGTTCGAGTGATTTTGTGAAGCTTTTAAGAATGAGTGGCGCATCCCCCATGAATTACCACAAGTTGTTGGGGACTAGGTAATTTTTGTCGTTACACAACATTTTTGTCTAGCAAAATTTATAATGGCCAAGGGATAGATGGGGCCATGGTGTAAAAAACCCTTCACATTTACTGCCAAATATTTGCAACTGGATAAAGGATATGCAGAAGTTAGTTTTTGATGTAGACAAAGTAGATGTTGATGTCCACACATTGAGCATAACATAAAAAATTGGCACTCAATCTACTTACGTCGAAGTTTTCGAGCCATATTTTCTAGACTTACACCCTCAAGTTAGCATTACCATCAAGGGGTATGTCCATCGGGTGTTCATGTATTTCTGTCCCAAAACATAAGGGGGGATTGAGGTGGAGGTTACAGAATCTCCCTTTCTAAAGCCAATGGATACACCAATCCCACCCATGAAAACAATGTAGGAAGAGGAGGAAGATGAGGATGAATAGGATGAGGGAAAGTTAGATACTTCTAAGAAGAGGAAGTACTACATGCACAAGAATGGGAGCAAGGGCACCAGCACTTCGTAAGGTAGCGTCGAGGCCTCATTGTCAGGTCACGAAGAAGGGAAGGAAGAGGAGGAGCCTAAAGAAAAGAAGCAGAAAACACAAGATGCATCGAGCTCCACTATAGGCTTAGAGGAAGGAGAAGAGGAGGACAACGCTACCTTCAAGATGGAGTTAGCGATAGAACTTGAGGAGCAGGAAGCTAAAGCTAGAGCCATGGTTGAGGGCTGAGGTGCGTGAGAAAGGGAAGGAGAACTCTGCAGAACTAGAGAAAATTCCAGGGCATGAGGCCTCCCCAACACAGACCGCCAGCTCAGGAGGAGGAGATAAATTGAAATCCTTCACTATAAAGGAGGATAAAGGATTTACCCCAGGATCAAAGAAGCAAGGGACCAAGTACAAGGCAATGAGGAAGAAGTGGACCCCCGTGTCCCCATATATAACTTCGTGGATGACCCCATGATGGTGTTGCACGTGAGGTTCTAGGCCACCCTCCCACTAGAAACGTGGCATGGTTTGGATTTGATGGACCAAGATGGAGGTGTGCCTAAGACCAAGAAGATGCTCAGCTGGAACATGCATTGCCACTCTGAGGAACTTTAGTTTGAGGTCAACGATCACACAATTGAGACCATTCATTTGAAGAAGAAAGGAGGAGATACATATAAGGTGGTGGATCCTAACCACCTAATAGATGAGAAGGCATGCAATGCATTACAGAAGATGTCTGTAGAGGTGATTCAACACAACTTGGACGCAAGAGCCACTGTTCATACCTAGGTCATGAAAAAGAAAGAGAAGGAAAAGGAATTAGACAGATTGTGCCAAGGATTCAAGGGTGAACAACCACGAACCAATGAAGCGTATGACCTAGTTGACGCCCTAGTAAAGAACATTTTGGGATAATGTTCGACATTGGTAAGCCAGGAGTCAGGACAGATTACGGAGATAAAATGGAGTACCTTGAGGAAATCATGTGGGGATGTTACTAATTAACATCAAGGATGGTGCGGGCTCCACAACTATAGAGCTTGCAAAGGAAAAATAAGAGAACAAGGTTGTCGTTGAAGCCCATATCACTGAGTTGGAAGACTTGCTCTCCAAACTTAAGGAAGTAAATATACTAGTAGATAGGGGCTTCAACAACTGTAGAAAATGTGAGCCGATTATTAATGCGTGGGTGATGGAGGAGGAGGCATCCCTCAAGGTTTTACAGGATACCATCCCTACCAATAAGGTGGAGTGCACATAGTTAGTCATTAACACCACGACCCAGAAGGATAAAATTAAGACAAAGCGTGAGAACCTAGACTTCAGAATCAACGAACTCTGATACTCCATCACTGAATGGATGGATGATTTTGAAGGTGTTTACACAGAGTTAGGGGTGGCTATCAACGTGCTGAAGGGGAAGGTGGAAGAGATCCTCCCAGACCAGGTACTCAACGTTGTAGGAGAAGTGCTAGGAAAAGCCCTATCAGAATCAAAGGCCTGAGAAAATTTGAAGGATGAGATAGATGCGGAGTTCCCCGAACTCCTCCAATTGGTTGCATAACATATTCCTCCATCCTTCAATTCTTTATCCAGATTCTTTCCTAACCACTATTCTTTATTCTTTGGAGTAGCATTCTTTCCTTAGCAAATTTTGGTCGACAAGTTTTTTGTTCAAGGAGCGCGAAGGATTGTTGGGGTGACAATCAGTTTAGTGTGGAGTGATGTTGGACCCCTAAAATAACTAAGTACCTAAGGCGTGAAGCCTTGTGGCACACGGAAGCAGGGCTCAAAGGCACACGTAGAAGTAGTTCTTGGAGAGGCATGAAGGCTCGCACCCAGGTAGGATGGATTGCGGACTTAGCGAGTTTTGCAAAACATGAAAAGACGAGAATAGGGAACGAATGGAAAAGTGACCAGATACAGATGTGGATAAGCTATGGAGACTTTTGGCTTAAGGAAAGGATATTCCAGGGCATAGATATGGTTATCATGAAAGGATAAGGAGTTGAGGTTGTTAAGGATTAGCTGACACATGCATGCTAAAGGCACTCAATTGAGGGAAACACATGACAACATATGGCATATTCCTGGGTAGTGGTAGAGCAATCATGAGAGGATTCCTTCAGGATTTCACAGGTAATGATGAGTGGTTAAGAGGAGATTCCTTCTTATTCTTCAGATGGATAGTTTTCTAGTTGGGTGAAAGAGGGAGATAAGTTAGGATCTGTATAAATGTATGCAGGAGGGAGAGCAAGAAAAATATAGAGGTATTTTGTAATGTGTAATGGCGAGCTCTGTAATGTATAAAGTCTTTGCTACTATGAACGTTACCAGAGATGGAACCCTTATTGATGTAATCTTGGCTATTATATTTGATTAATGAATATAATGAAAAGTTTTAGAAGAACTCATGTGATGGATCTTGATCTGTACATTCCCTTATGTTCATGTGTGTGGTATGGGTTTTATTGATATTATTCATGGTTTGATTCTACTTTCATTTAGTTGATCATGTTATACCATGCTCTGATGCTTTAAACCATGACCAGTTCTTTATCTAAATTCCCAGAATGGGTATGTTCATTCCATGTTTATGCAAGCACTCCCTCACCAAAGGGTGATCATTCTCACAAATATCACATAAAGGATGGGCTTAGTGCCTGCGCGCGCCTCGGGTGAGCTTCCAGACCAATCTGGATGATATGTTGGCGCATTTGGGGTTGGTTGTTAAAGAAAGTTGTAAAAAGAGACTACAACTCTCCATACTAAATCCACTTTCCAGGATAATATTTTAACCAATTTGGCATGGGCATCATACTCTTTCTAAAGATTGAGTTTTAGCTCACTACAAACTGGATCTCGATAACTTTAGAAAAAATAGGAAGACACTAGACCACCTCTCTAAAGGAGGCTTCATTTTTGACAAGTGTAAGAAAGGAATCATCTAAAAAATGGCCATTAATAAGTAAAGACATCCAATTAGGGAGAATAATTCCCTGAACCAATCTACACCCAACTCAATGTGCAAGAAGATACCCAAAGGATTTTGGCATGATAACATAGAGAGAATGTGGAAGTGGAAAACCTTAGTGGATAGAGAGAAAGATACTAAAGCTTTTGGATATATGGCCATTTATAATTAAATAATTTGAGGCCTCCAAAAAAAGAGTGTGTAACCCAAGTCCATGTGGTTGGGTCCTTTTATTATGGAGAGAAGAAAGGGCCATTCAACATGATTATGTGATTTCTCAAATTCTACTTTTAGAAAAATGGTCCACTAAAAAGATGCTCAAGCCCATTCCATGTCTTCCAAAACAACTATGATATTATCAAGAATTTATTTTCCCATGATAAAACATGTCTTCTCAGTTATGAAAATTTTAAGAAGAATAAGATAAATGAGATGTTAGAGTAGGTATTTACCTTAGCTCATGTTCACTTAGGTACTTAATTTACCTTTATTGTATTTATCCTCACCCACTTATGTGTGTGGATATTTATTTTATCTTATTTAGATATTAGGAGATACTATCTAGTTGTTAGGTATAGTTCTTTCCTTGATATATGGTATTGACTAGTTCTTTCCTTGATATATGGTATTGACTAGATCCTTGATGTCTAGTTCTCTCCTAAATCTATGGTCTTGACTAGGTCTTTGATGACAAGTTATTTCCTTGATTTATGGCTTGATCTACGACCTTGACTAGTTCTTAGATTGTTATTCCTTGCCTATTTAAGCAAGGCCCATTCTCAATGTATTGCATTGAGTTCCATAATAATATATGATATTGCTTCTCATTTATTTGCAAAGGTTTTATGTAAAGTTATTCTGGTGAATTACTTTCATCTTATAGATCATGGTGTTTGATTATCATCTATGTTCTTGGCTTGGTACGATCTGGTTCTCGTTCCTTTCATGGTATTAGAGTAGGAGATTGTTGTTGGCATCTGTTTGTATTTATGTATTCATATATTTAGGATTTGGTCATATTTTGTTTTTGCATACATTTTTATGCAAAACATAGGCTTCCATTGGATATTGAAGGTGTGAAAACCCTAAGATCGACTGTAAACTCGGCCAATTCTGGAGGCAGTAATTTTTTGTGGTTTGTTTGTAGAGAAGCACACATGCGTGCCTCGGGATTCGAGCCAAGGAAAAAAGTGATTTTATTTATTCATCTTTGTTGGATTTCTCGAGATCTGTACTGGGGTTTTTTCTGCTGCAATGTATATGTCTCAGTTTACACGCAGGAAGGTTCCTTAGCCCTTGGTCATATGAGGGCTTTAAGCTTGTGGTTCCTGGTGCTTAACTTCAGCCCCCTTTAATTTTATTTGTGTGGTGAAGGCAACAACAATTTATTTTGTTTCAGTGGCAACTAAAATAAACAATAGAGCAAAATATTAAAAAGCTTGTCGGTAACTCGGTTTTGAATGCCATTTTTTTACAAAAGTGTTTGTTTTTTTGTGATATTTCCATTGGAGTTCTTTATTTTGTGACTTGAACTATAATTATAAAGTGCCAAATATGGAGGAGTGTTGTAATCAATTATGGATGTAATTTTGGCTAAGCCCGATGTCCTAAATTTTTGGGAGTTGCAGTTTGTACCTATCTTGGATTCTGAGAATGATATGCTTTTCTCTAAAGTATGTGGACTTCAAGAGGATATTGTAAAATTTGTAGAAGAAAATAGATCGCTCAAGAAGTCAAATTCTCTTCTACAATCACTCATTCACGATAAGGATACTATAATACACTCCCTGCAGAACAAACTTGCTAGCCTACAACATCACCATCATATTGTGGACAACCATATCCATGCTCTTAGTCCACTTGTAGTTGTTGCTCTTGTACCTACTTACATTGATCTGCCAGTCTTTGAGCCTGAACCCGTTTTTGATGCTTCTAAACCTGTGAGGCTTGTTACTACATGCTCTTTCACATATGTGCCTATCACAATACCACATGTTCTGTATCCTACTTCTGCTAAGTTGTATGGATTTTTTAAGAAGCATACCACTGCATTCCATTATCGCATGCTCCGTTCTATGGGTCTCACTAGTAGA
Organism: Taxus chinensis; assembly: GCA_019776745.2. NCBI lineage: Eukaryota > Viridiplantae > Streptophyta > Pinopsida > Cupressales > Taxaceae > Taxus > Taxus chinensis. The sequence continues at coordinate 116,026,968 of CM034149.1, forward strand.
CTCATTGACATACATTCATAGGGTATTGTTTCCTCTATTCCACATGTTAAGTGGAATTCTCATCATGACATTGGTTTTCGAGCAGATACTTCATTGGGAACACACATTGACAGAGCTCTTTTTTTTGTTCGCACGACTCTTTCTGAGGATCATGAGCAACACATGAGTTCTGCACCTTCACTCAGGCTTGAGAAACCTGAGATTTCAGCTATCAGACATGATCAACCTGACACACATTCTGATGTTCTTTTGTATGCACCCATTGTGTATTTTACACCAAGTCATATGCAGGCATCTTCTTCATCCATCCGTGTTGATTTGGGGTGGATATCTGATCACTCATGGCAACGACATAAGCATTCATTGAGAGGACTCTATAGGCGTGGCTCCTCCACCATTTGGCCTCTTGCTTCACTTTCTATACCTTCTGCATTCTGATGTTTCTTGTTTTGAGCATTTTTTATTTAGCAGGTGTAGTGTATCTCTCTTATTTGTTGAGAGATTTTGTATCTGTATTTTCGACATTTCTGGCATGTTAACATTATCTCTTATGGGGGATCTATTATGGTGAATTCAAGTGTTATTTTGTCAGTGTTCGAGTAGTTGATTTTGTAAAACTCATACAAATTTGTAGCATCACTCCACCCATTTAGCACTATGGGAGGGTGTGGTGTTGATACTGCTTCTTCGGGTTTCGTGACCTTGCCTTGTTACCTTGGCTTTTCTTGGATTGTGACACTCTGGAGTTTGTGTCATTGCCTTGTTGCTTTGGTTATTGTTCTTGGATCGTGGCACACCTATTTGTAGCACTTGATCGAATTATGTTTGGTGTTTTTTACACTTTCAACATCACTCCGTTGACAGTCTCCTTGTATGGAGCTATTCTAGTGGAGCCCAGTCCCAGTTGTTTTTGAGTTTTGTGATCGAGCAGTGGATTCAGACCACAGTGCACACCAAACTTCTTCAGCATTATATGAGTTTTTTGAGCCGAGCTTCTTGGGATGCCTTGGAGCGGATCTTTACTCTCTTTACTTTGTTGTTACTGATTTTGGGTACCTTGCGGTGTCCCTTTTTTCCCAATTATTGTACATGAGTACCTCATCAGGCCTAGTTACCGGGACTCATACTGTGGACATGCCACATCTATTTTGGCCCCTAGCTTCACTTGAGGGGGGTTGTTAGAGTAGGTATTTACCTTAGCTCATGTTCACCTAGGTACTTAATTTACCTTTATTGTATTTATCCTCACCCACTTATGTGTGTGCATATTTCTTTTATCTTATTTAGATATTAGGAGATACTATCTTGTTGTTAGGTATAGTTCTTTCCTTGATCTATGGTATTGACTAGATCATTGATGTCTAGTTCTCTCCTAAATCTATGGTCTTGACTAGTTCTTTGATGACTAGTTATTTCCTTGATTTATGACTTGATCTACGACCTTGACTGGTTCTTAGATTGTTATTCCTTGTCTTTTTAAGCAAGGCCCATTCTCAATGTATTGCATTGAGTTCCATAATAATATATGATATTGCTTCTCATTTATTTACAAAGGTTTTATGTAAAGTTATTCTGGCAAATTACTTTCATCTTATAGATCGTGGTGTTTGATTAACATCTGTGTTCTTGGCTTGGTACAATCTGGTTCTCGTTCCTTTCATGAGAGCACTAAAGTTTTTATTATCATCTTATAGGAGACATTTAATAAGGTGACGGGTCTCCATCTTGTTACGAGCTTTGGATCACTAGACTTAGGTATGAATTAAGTGCTACCTTTGTTCATTGTAAAACCTAAGGATTTATGTTTGATTCTTCCTTGGAAGCTTATAACTTATCCATACCATTAAATTTTTTAGTAGATTTGAAAAATTCACAAGGATAGCCATCTATCTTGGTGCTTTATCATTAGCCACAGACCACGCCTTCATAAGGATTTCTTCTAGGGTGAGTAGGGCTTTACATTGTTTCATGGATGAGGGTTTTAACTTAAATGGACCAAATCAAGACATTCTTATAAAGTTTAAGTCCATCATTTTGTCATCTCCTAGGATTTGAACACTCACTTGTAGTGATATGTGAAGGTTGAATAAATTTCAGGTAGACTGGTAAGCTAATTGTTTGCAGTCTGGATAGATTTATTTTTTCCTTTGGATTTTTTGGCTTGGATATATTTGAATAAATATTTGTAGGCACAATATATAATTTTGAGCTAATGTAGATAAACATAAATTTTAACTCCCTCAGCAGGGTGACTTTTTGATAGCTTGAGCTTGTGTTTAAGTTTGACTACCACATATTGCAATTAAGGATCAAAGGGGTTATATTTCAGTTGTGTAAATTCTCTTTGAAATTATTTATGCAACACACAATCAACCAGCTTGGGAATCTACACCACCCTTTTTATAAAGTGGCAGAGGAAGGTGGTGGTGCATCTGATCACATTAATCCACCACTAAATCCAACTAACAATGTAGGCAAAACATGGCACTATGTTCCACACCTTGGAAATGAACTCGATGGTTCCCTTTTGATCTAAAAGAGACATGTTAAGGAATAACTAAGTACGTGGCACTTTGAGCTAAGTACTTCCGCAAACTAGTTGGAAGGTAACAAGACTATGATTTTAAAAGCAACATCTTGATATATGGTGACTGCAAGCCCACCAAATATATGACATTAAAACACATGTTGATTGGAAAGTATAGCACAATCAAGTATTTTGAGAACCCTCTTGGCTCCGACATAGAAATTGGACCACATAAACTAAGGTAAAAAATTTAATTCCCATTGTCGAAAGAAAGATTTTGATAACCCACAGGTTTTTAAAATAAAACTATGTTTTACATTATCCCACACACCACCACATTAGAATGGATATCTCTTTGTCTTTAGAAGTTAAATCATATTAATGTCATTGTAGACAATAAGTAAGCTAATGATAAATAATTGGTTAACCATCATCATAAGGCCAATCTTTCCATATCATCATTAGGGTGATACGCAATGCCAAATGAGTATATTAATGTTGAAATTGACCCAGATATCTCGATGTGATGTATCTTCACTTGATGTAATAATTAAGAATGAAAATCTCAAGGATATTTAAATACTAACACTACCATGACCATCTTTAAAAGAAGTGTGAAATTTTTTGGCATCTCACAAAATACATTTCCAAGAATTTCGAAGCAAAAAACTTGAAATCAAAACTTCTCGTGAATTTAAAAAATAGTTTTCCAATCTATGGACATGTAGAATTTATAAAGAATATTTGTGAGGACTTGTAAACACAAAATTATGTACTTATTACTAATGCATTATGTACTTATTACTATTGTTATCTACATGATTTATGAGTACAAGGATTAGACACTAGTGACACCTTTTTCCTAGTCCATATATTGCTTTGATTGGTTTTGATTGTGATATTGTCTTATACTTCTTGGATTTGCATCTTTTTGGTTGAGTCACGAGGTTCCATGTCTCTGTCTTTATTCATGCTTCCTTTTTTTGGCTTTGGGGCAATACCACCCAATAAGGAAACTATTGTCTGGGCACCAGTGTCCCTTCTGAGCATTTTTTTCCATTCTCTTATGTTTGTTAAATTACCATTTGGTACTTAACTTTGGGTCTTTTCTAATTCTTTGGGTTGGCCTTTGGTGTTTGTTGGCATGTGAGTGGTGACTTGTCATTAATGCAAAAGTCACATTAATGACAAATTAGGATATAGGATAGCTAGAGGATGAGTGTGAAAAGGCAGGACAAAGCATGGAATGAGAACACCTGATTGAGTACTAACTTCTTGAGGAGCTGGTGGCTTGCACAGGTAGGATGGTGACATGAGGACATGTCAAGATAATTTCGTAGATGGTTTGGCTAGTGTATATGATGAAATAAGGTCATAAGGATGAATACAAGAGTACACGAGTTAAATTATCAAGACTATCTCAATTTAGTAGGCCTAATCCCTAGGCCTAATTAGTAAAGTGACCTAAAATGGTGGATTGAAGGTAAGAAGTTAATATAAAAGTATGAGGAACAGAAAATTTTTAAGGGCATACATGATGAAGAACATGTCAGGAATGCAAACTTATGGTGTAAACTAGCTCATTTAGGCCTAATTCAAGAACCGAGTAAGGTGTGTGGGGAAAAATCAAGCTATGACAAGCCAATGCAAGCATAAAAGGTGTGTAGGGAACTTGTATAAAGGCCTTATATGATGTTAAATGTCATATATCAGCCTTTGGAGGCATGATTATGGTCATATTTATGACTATCCTTGAGGACAAACAGGTTTAACATACACAAATGAGATTGATCATGATGGTACATGCTCATTTATGAGAAAACAAGGTGTGGTACTTGTGGATAAAATTATTTTAGTGTTGTGGGAAAAGTTTCGTGTAAAAATGAAGAAGATATTTTGAGTTATGAAGGTTTTAGTACTATCGAGCTCTTAAAATGCTCTTCTGTAGCTCAAAGGTCAACTTTGAAGACCTCAAAGGCACATAAAACCTATGCATGGTGTCCCAAGGATTTCATCATAGCTAGTGCATGGAATTAAGACCATTCTAGAGTTAGAATGAGGAATAATGGTGGCCTAATCTTTATGAACGAAGCTTAATAATGGAAGTCACTCCAAACCCTCCTAAAACCCTCATTATGGAGCGATAGGAAAAACATGAAGAGTTTGGTCCTGAAATGAATCTAGCAAGCTGATTTGATGATATGAGCATGTAAAGGGCTCTAAGGAATTCAATTTGGTGGCTTTTTATAGCTTCAGGTCAACTGGTTATGTATGGTTTTATCCCTATTTTGAAGAAAAATAGCTATACAAACATACATGGAAGAGTTTCACTTGAAAATATTGATGTGGAAGCATGTATGGGACATTACCTTGATGTCAATGAAAAGATCCAACTGTGGTGTGTGAAATTTTTTGATGAATCAAATTAGTTTAGAGGTCCTACCGTTGAAGGTATAATCATGCAAAACCAATCATGTGTGGTGAAAGAGAATAGATGTGCATACATGTTGTGAAGGCCGAAAATAGGCATGAATATGTGAAATATGTCAAATGTAACATGTTTTAGATTGCAACTTGTTTTGGTGAAATGCCTACATGTATTAGTTCTAATGGCCTAAATATGCCATTTTGGGACAGTCAATAAGACCTGTGAAATAGACTTCAAAAATTGGTTGTCTTCACACCTCATATGCAAAGAGTGGTTGTTCATGGAGTATATGTTCCCTTTGAAGTGTCTATGTAGAGGTTGGTCATAAAAATGAGTTTTAACATGTTAGATTCAAGGTGGAGCAAGATTGGGTCTTGAAACATAAAACTCAACCTAAGTAGTCCTTGAAAAAACAAGCTTGGTTGATCCCTTGTTCTGAGATGAAGCAATACATGGACTTAGTAATCTTCTCGAGATAGAGAGTCATCCATAAATGTGACCTTAAAGCCATAGGTGCGTGATTGAATACATCATCTATTTCACTTTGTGAAGGCAAAACTTCTATGTTTGAAATCTTTTTAGTTATAAGTACAAATCAGTACCTCCTTGATTTAATTAAGGTGGAAGGCATGCTTTTGTGCATGTGATAATGTACTAAGTACATTTGAGTGTCTTCCTTCCAAGTTGTAGTGCATGATATGAACTGAAAGTATGTTTATCATTCCGAAGAAGAAGGTTGTGGTTTTAGAGAACATGCACCTAGTCATACAAATGAGAGTTCAAATGAACGATAAGGAAGAAATGAAGAAGAATGAAACTTGTAAATAAGTTATAGAATAAGAGAAAGGCTCTTGTAGCATGCATGTATGCTGAAAACACTTGGCATCAAGTTCCTTTAGCTAGAAGACAAAAAACCTACGTTGGAAGGAAGGAGACAAATTGAAAAGTCGGTTACAAATCAGAGTTGTCAACATGTGTAACTGAAAATGGAATCTCATCTGATATGTCATTGGTGTAGCAGTTACTTTGTGGTCCACATAGAGGCTATACATGACATGAAAAAGCTATGTAAGGTTTATATCTGATAATGACACCTTTGCAAGCATAATAATTAATTTGCATCAGTTTTTTTGATGTCTCTTTATGCTCTTGGTACGTTGAGGATCAAGGAAAGGAAAAAGTGTTGGAAGGTGAAGTGGTAGGGGTATGTAATAATCACATTTTTGAATGTCTTTATGGGTGAGTGAATTAATTGTTGATGATAATATTATTGAATGTATTGTAGGACATGAAAAGGCATGAAAATTAAAGTGTGTCTAATGTATTGATGACTGCAAATTTACAACAATTTATATGCATGAAAGAGCAGATGGTTGAGAGGATTATCTGAGATGAGAAGCTTGAAAAAATGTGTATGAGAAAGAACCCTTGAGTAAGGTACTTTCAGGAGCATGAAGTTATAAGAGGAGAGGTGAATTAGGAGGGTAAAAAGAGAATATATAAAAACCGATTTAGAGATCACAACTTGTTGTAAAAGATAACCAATTGTGAGTGATCAAAACATTGTAGAATACTAAGTGGTGGCTTATAAAATAGGGAGTTGAAGCTTCCTTGCAAGATGTAGCTTGCAAAAGCTCATGTAGAATAATGATTGAAATTTTGGGAGTTGTGGCTTCCAAGAAAGTAGTGGCTTGCAGAAGGTCAAGTGGTAGCTTGACTAAATCTTGGAGTTGTAGCTTCAAGTTGAGTGGATGCTCAACAGTTGAAATATTTGTAACATATATAGGACAATTTGTCTAAGATAGTGCATTAATTTCAATGGGTTTTTATCCCTTGAAGGGTTTCCCACATCAAACCTAGTGTTCATGTGTTTTTTCTTACTTCATGCTTATGTTTGAATGTCAGTAGTCTCTCATGGTGAATGATAATCTAAATTGAATAGCTTACTATGTTTGTGAAGAGTTTTATGAGTTTTAAGAAGTATTGATTCACCCCCCTCACAGTGCCTAGATTTTCCAACTGTGTCACTAACTGTAGAAATTCAAAAAATTCAAATATACATAACTTACTTGCTATTATTAGGGGTTGGACAACTTGGGCTATTACTTGTTATCTACTACTTGGGTAAAGAGCAACATTCAAGGACTGCATTTGGGCTGTATTATTCACTATATAGGAGGGGTTATTTCTAAACTCCATCTCACACATTCATCTTGGGAGCTATTGGTGAGAATTTTTTTGGGGTGGACAAACTTGTGGATTTCTTGCCAACACTCTGGGAATCTAAGTCCCTCTACTTAACTGGTGAAATTTTCGTATATGCATGCACAAGTCAAGGTGAATTTTCCTTGTGGCCTTGTGGCTAGGGATCCAATAGGGGCACTCCAATGACCCTACGACAAAGCTAGCAATTTCTTACTAGAGAAGACTTTGTCAAGAGAGCGGAAAAGGGAGTGAGAAAAGAGAAGAGGGTATTCATGTCGTGGGTAGAAAATCAGAGTCCCACACCCATTGACCAGAAAGTTCACACACGCATTAAATTTAAGAAATAACAAACCTGATATGGCAACAAGACGAGTTAAGATTGAGAACTCAAAGTTTCTAAAATATCCTCATCAAAAAAGGCATGAAACTCCTTCTTCTTGTATTGATGCTTGAGTAGAAATTGTACATGGCATGGAAATGGAAGAAATTTGAGAGTGGGGGAAAATGGAAGAAAATGGCTATCTCCTTTGTTCTCTCTAAGTACAATGTACTCTTGAGTCTACAAAATCGATCACCAACCCTTTGAAATGGGAATGGCTTTACAATTTATAGGAAGAGAAAAGACTCTTCATATGACCCCCATTGACCCTTCATATGCCTTGAAACTTTTCACCTTCTTAGGAAAATTTTAAGTCCCCTTTTATAACTTAAGGGAAACTTATTAGATTGAAAATAAAGTTTTTTTTAATTAGTTAAGGCATAAATTGCAACTCTAACACAAAATTAAAACATTGAGAAGAGAGAGAATGTTAGGGGAGATAAGAGAGAGAGAGAGAGAGATAACAAAGAGAAGAAGAAAGAAGAATGATGTTGACAATGAAAGACTCTACCTCTGATAAAGCTTGTTGATCCTTCCAGATGACTCGATGAAGCCATCCAATGTGACAAACTCTGAATCTTCAAACTCTTGCACACACTGAGAAACCTCCTTTGGATAACATGCGAACACAGTGAACTAAGTGTTTAAAAACACCATCAAATGACTCATTTGGTGGCCATGAGTATCACTCATGAAGATCCTCCTCTCAAGGGATTGGAGCCTTGGAACGAATCTTGTCCAGACTCCCTATAACGTCGTTGCATTGCTCGGCTGATTTGGACATGATCCTAATGAAGCATCTTTTGAATGATCTAATGGTGTTGACTGTGAATTTCACCTCCCGCATACCAATTGAAGCATGAAATGAGTGTCAAAAGACAATATTGACAACCTCACTGTCATCTACTCTACATAGTATGATGATAGAGACTACACTTTTTTCTATCTCTTACTCAGAAGTGAAAGGTTGCGTCGGATTCTGCCTTATCTACTTATGCTTCATGATTTTTTCAAAAAAAGTAACTTACTATTTTTAGTAAGTATGAAAAATAATTTGCCAAGAACCTCAACTGGATGTTGCAACTCAGCTTTCCCTTTCTCCTTGCATTCGTCTCACCTTCTGGATCAATTTTCTATTTTTGGTAGGTGCTTGTGGGACCACTTATTATTTTTAGTGTCAATTTTAGACCAAGATGACCATTTTGACAATCTCTCCTTGTAATACATCTTATGTGTTTAATGCGCCTTTTATAGTTTCTTCTGCTGACGACTTTATCAAAATAGCACTCCCCTATGTAGAAGACCTACTATTTTTAGAAAGTGGGCTTCTGGAGGTCAGATTGACATGGAACAAAGTTTACCGATATGGGTTTTTGCCAAATATCACCCCTATGAAATCTTAGACCTACCCGCTCAATAGTTTAGGAGATTTTAAACTTTTAAATTTCTGACCTGGTGGCACTTTTGGACATGATAGCCATTAATGGACCTCAAAAATTACAGGTCTGGTTTTCTCCTATGTTTGTGATGGAAATCACGTTTTTGATATGGGTTTTTACTTCTTGTGCTTCCAATGAAATCTTGTTTCGATCCGACTGCCGGTTTGATGGGAAATCCAATTTTTTTCTCCATTGGGTTGGAAAGAGGATTTTATTATTGTGGTGGAGTTGGTTTGAGCTTTGACAATGGCAGAATGGTGGTAGGAAGTTGCAGAGGAAAACAGGAGGGAATTTAAAATTTAAAATTTTCAAAGGCATGGAGAGAGGAAAATTTTCATGTACTTGATGTCCCTCACCTCAAAGGGATGTGAGGGACATCAATTTACATAACACGCCTCAGCTTGACACATGGCGGAGATCCGATGGCAGGGGATTAAAGCCAAAAAAGCAACTTTAAAGCACTGAGGGGCTGGAAGTTGGTCACTTGAGGGATCTTGAGTCATCATGGAGGGGCTAGGCACATATTTCAAACCTTGATTTCCCTCACCTCAAAGGGACATGAGGGACATCAATTTTCACAGCGTGTCAAGTGATGACATGTGGCAACGATCTAACGATGAAGGCTTTGAGTTCCCGCAAGCACCTAGGGGCTGAACTGGTGATCTTGAAGGTTGCATGAGGGTCCAGAGGGCTTATGGGGGCTAGGTGCATTTTTACAACCTTGATGTCCTTGAACTTGAGGGATGTGAGGGACAAAAAAATGCACTAGGCTCCTGGAGCTGACATGTGTCCTTCCAAAATTTGACTAACTCTCGAACTCGTTCCAAAAGGGCAACTTAAAAAGGTGATAACATGAGCTCCCAATGGACTTTTTTAATGAAATTTTATATGATGTTAATGATAAATGCCTTTTTGAATCCAATTGTGGTGGTTTTAGGTCTTTATTCCTCCATTTGATCCCTAAAAAATCAGATTTTTGATCTGGTACTCCACCTGTGCATGAGAAAAAACTGCTTGCAGACCCATTGCACCAAAGTGTTGTGAAAAAAATAATTTCACCATATTGTAGGGATTAGAATTACCTTTCTGAAAATGTTTTTTTTTTCTCCTAACTCCATCTGGAGCTCCCGAAATCACCTTCAGAAGCTCAGCAGTTATTTTGGCCTGTGCACTGCCTAGGCCTGTGAACCCTGATTTTAGTGAAATTGTCCCAACTTCTCTGATCCTTCCTGAATCTTCCTAAATCAAATTCCATGATGTTCCTAGGCCTTTGATTCACCTCCATGTCTAGTTTGGATTTTTTTTCCACTCCATGGGGTTGCTCCAGTCCTAGGAAGGCCAGTGATAGCCCTTCCATAACTGCCTGAAGTTTGCATTTTTCTATGAACTCCTAAAATCACCCTAGGGGGGTTGATTTGAATTTCCTAAATCACCTAGGGGAATGAATTAACACCAATTGGGAGGTTACTTGGACTGACTGGGTAGACCCAAGGGTTCCTTGGAATGGTAAAACTTGAAAAATTTAACATAGGGGTATAGTTGTCATGCTTAGAAATTGTCAATTTCCTTCTTGCACATTTACATGAAAAAAGTTGGTTCTAGCTTGGGGACATGGTATGGACTGAGCGCAACGAAGACATGCTATGAGAACTCTAGAATCTCACTTTACAACATATTTACCAGTGCCTTATCCATTGGGCCCTACAGAGTCATGTACAACTTACAACAAGAGAGAGAGAGAGAGAGTGAAGAAGGAAACACACACACCAAAAATGATGGAAGGAAACACACAACACACACAGAAAGGAAAAAACACACACAACAGAAAGGGAAACACACCTAACAATCACCTATGGTACAAGGTGGGGGACAACCCACTTTCACTGAAGCACTTTTCATTCCTCAAAAGTTACCCCTGAGTGGGAAACACTGAGTGATGTTGTTTTGTGAAGCCATTGACTGGTTCCAAAAAGTAGCCTCCTTTCCTTAATTATTTATGAAAACTAGATGCTTTCATGATTATCCATGTACTTGATAGGATTGATTCTACATGAGATTCTTGATGCTCAGGCCTTTGCTTGGAAATTACATTGCCTTCACGTTCTTTGAAATCAGTTTCATAGTCTCAGTTTCCTTCCGTGTTTATCCACATAGTTGATTCTTCATTGAGAATTTCATTGTTGCCCTGAATTTGATCTTCATTCAAATTTCTTGAATATTCTGAGTTACTTTCTTTCCCGAATCTATGCTCATTGACATCTTCTCCATGAGATACCTTAGATTCATCCTTTATCTCTACTCCACTATGAGGTGTTTTGAGACTTAAATGGAGGATTAGAAGTAACCATACTTGTCTTGTATGGCCATGACATGAGTTAAGAGATCAAGAATCAACTCAGGGTCTTCCACAACTTCTACTGCATCCAATAGTTCTTGCATGGAGATCTCCTTTATTACTTCCTTCAGCTCATCTTTGTATGCCTTCGAAGAATCTTTATTTTGCAGCTCAAGGAAACTATTGGAGGGATTACTTCATCATCTTAGGAATCGTTGCATTCTATCAATCCTTCATCAAGAGGAGCTTCAAATTCAAAGGCCTCAAAACTCCTTGCTTCAATTTCTTCATCATGGAAAGAGTCTTCCTCTTCAAATGGGAAAGAAAATACCTCCATTTCATCATTGTATCCATAAATTATTGGCTCGGGAGAGACATTGGATTCCTCATCTTGCTTTATTTCAACATGGCCAACCTTCACACTAGTTAAGGTTTTTAAATCAGATTCATGGCTTACATCAGGAGTTCGAGACTGAGCTCATGGTCTTCAGTTTCTTTTGAGGCTCTTAGCAATTCTTGTACGGATGGTTCTTTCCCACTATTCGAGGGCTCATTATAGACTAGATTGGTCTCTTCTTGGGAGACATGATCAAGGGAGTCCTCATCTTCAAATGGAATGAGAATATCTCTTCATCATGGAATAAGTACGTAAGCTGATTTTTCTTTTGAGATTCATCAAGAACCTTTTCCTCTTCTTCATGGTTTGTGTCTTTCAGCAATTCAGGGCTGCCCTCTTGTAACTTGAATCTCCTCAATGATTCTTCAAGGTCCATACCTCTCTGGGAAGGCATGTCTGGCCCTATCAAGATGGGAATATCCTCTTCCTCCTCGGTTGTCACAAAGTGATTCATCTACCATCTTGGTACAAGATGTTGGTTCCTGGACTTCCAGAATTTTACACGTGTACCTCATCTTCTTCTTTGGAAGAAATTTCTCCATGTCTCCCTTCACTGGTATGGTTATAGAAGACCAATTCATCTGAATTCTACCCCTCAAATGCTGACAGAAACCCCATGCTTAGCAACATTCCAAATGAATCCAGAATGTCTGCTACCAAAATCATCGTTGAAACTTTCTTGTCTAGAAATATGGCGAGAGCCACCTGTGCATCTTTGACCTTCCCTACAAGTGGGACCTCTTTTGACTCTAGGGAGTAACAAGAGCCACCGGGTGGAGTCATGGTGAGTTTGAGAGCCTTGGTGACCTTTATAGGCATTACATTGTTGGAGGCACCAGAATCTATTATGCAGTTGTTCAATACATATTCTCCAACAAGAAGAGAGACATAAAAAGGTTCAACCTTATTAGTCTTTGATGCACTCAATGAAAGCATGTTATGTGAGGGAGGTGTAGGTGGGTTTGGTAGTATTCCTTTAGAACTAGGAGCTACAACATTGGGTGTTAAACTACCACTCTTGATGTATTGAACAAATCTCTTGAATTGTTTAGGGTGAGTCCGCAGATATTCAATTTCAGTAATCTGCACCTTGGCTTTGTTCGCATATTCTACAAAGTCAAAGGGAGTAGATGTGGACAAGGGGAATGAAGGGACTGATTTTGGAGTCAGGATAGGTTTGGAAGTAGGGTTTGATGCTTGGGGAATGGAGGGTATTTTGAATGGCACACTAGGAACTTTTGAAACTAGTTTTTACAGGAGAAAATTTAGATTTAGAATTAGAAGAGGCATCAGAAGACTTACTTGGAATTACGGGAGCCTTCTTGCTTGCTACAGGATCAGGCTTCAACAATGTAGACTCCATGGAGGGTGGGAGTGGAGATCCTTGACTGATTATTTCATTTTACGGAGTCACCACAAGAGGATCTTCAGTCTTCTTATTTTTAGTAGCGATGGAGGAAGAAGCTCCTTTCTTAGACTGAGAGCGAGTGAATACCGCACATGAAAAACTGGGTGCATCTTCTTCATCATCTTCATCACCTCCAGAATACTCACAGAATCTGATTTGTGTATCATTCACAAGTTCATCAACTTCTAGAAAATCACCACCTTCACTTTCTTGTTCAAGCTCTTCTTCATTTTCCTTACTCCTACAACTTGCATTGACAAGTGGGGCCTCCAAGGCAAGCCTTTGGGGTGCTCCTGTAATTTGATTTGTGTTACTTCTTTGGGAAGATGCTCATTCAAAAAATTCCCTCTTCAACGATGCCATCTCATTCACCATTTTTTGCAGCAACAGATCTGTTCTTTCATCTCATGGATGTTGAGCTTTACCCTTTGAGGGATTCTTGATCTTTCCAGATAGGATGAGATCATCATCTAGTTCAATGGCTAATATTTGTGCTTCTGCAATATCCCTTGGTTGAACTCTTCATAGGAAAAATCCCACCTCCGGTGATTGAGCATTGATGAAGAATCTCTTGACGTTGTTTTCAGATGGTGAATCTTCTTCCGGTATCCTATGTGAAGCAACCAGTTGAAATGAGCCATGAAGTATCTCATAGTTTCACTTTCTCCTTTCTTCATTTGTGCTAATTAAACAAGGAGGTCCTGACAGTCCTTGGTTAATCTGAATCTTTCCTCGAACTTCCTTTTGATGTCATTCCAACAAGTGATGGATCGGTAAGGTAGGAGGTAGAACCATTCCGTTGCTTTTTCTTGGAGGGACTCCACGAACAGTCTTACAGCGACATCTTCATGTTGAACACCAAGAATCCCACATGATGTCGTGAAAACAACGATGTGTTCTTCAGGAATGTTATGTGCCATCACCTTTGAACTTTGGAAATTTCTTGTGGGAACCTATTGGTAGATCATGAAGAGGGTTCAAGAGCAAGTGGGCCTGTATTTCTTCCCCATGGAATAATGGGTTGGGGTCTTTTTGCTTCATCTTCCATTGTTGTTTCTGCTTCTACTTCAACTCTTGCTTCTACAAATTATTCTTCAAATTCTTCTTCCTCTGGGAACTCAATGTTCAATGGTGGTTGAAAAATGGGAGAATGTGAAGGATATTTTGGATAGGATTTCCATGTGAGCTTCTTGAAGACCCGAATGGGGGTGAGACTTGAGAAAAATAGTAGGGATTGTCTCTAACTTGTCCTTGTTGATTTTAAAGCCTCGAAAGTGGGGTCTACAATTCCTCTTGATCTATTCAACTTGGTGTATCTCCTTTCAACCAACTTTTGGAAATTCTTATAGTGGGAATACAAAAGGACACTATGGAATATGAAAGGTCACATGTAGGAATTGACAGTGTATCCTTAAGCAATGGATTTTCATGAACTTTTTTTTTCAATATTTGATTTTTTTGAATTTTTGGACCTTGCGGTTGTATTTTGGGTACAGATGCTGCTAAATCTGCCCCAGGGTGGGCACCAAAAACTGTTGGTGAGAAAAATTTTCGGGTGGACAAACTTTTGGATTTCTTGCCAATGCTCTGGGAATCTAAGTCCCTCTACTTAACCGGTGCAGCTATCATATATGCATGCGCAAGTAAAGGTGGATTTTCCTAGTGGCCTTGTGGTCGGGGATCCAACAGGGGCACTCCACTGACCCTGTGACAAAGCTAGCAATTTCTTGCTAGAGAGGACTTTGTCAAGAGAGCGGGAAAGGGAGTGAGAAAAGAGATAGGGGAACTAATGTTGTGGGTAGAAAATTAGAGTCCCACATACACTAGTTAGAAATTTCACACATGCATTAAAGTTAAGAAGAAACAACCCTGCAAATGGCAACAAGACGAGTTAGAATTGAGAACTCAAAGTATAAAAACCCCTTATCAAAAAAGGCATGAAACTCCTTCTTGTATTGATGCTTGAAACAAAAGTTGTACATAGACATGGAAATGGAAGAAATTTGAGAATGGGGGAAAATGGAAGAATTTGGCTATCTCCTTTGTTCTCTACAATGCACTTTTGAGTCTACAAAATCAATCACCAACCATTTGAAATGGGAATGAATTTATAATTTATAGGAAGAGAAAAGACTCTTCATATACCCCATTGACCCTTCATATGCCTTGAAACTTTTCACATTCTTAGGAAAACTTTAAGTCCCCTTTTATAACTTAAGGGTGACTTATTACATTGAAAATAAAGTCATTTTTAATTAGTTAAGGCATTATGAAAAAGTGCAACCTCTAACACAAAATTAGAACATTGAGAAGAGAGATAATGTTGGGGGGAGAGAAGAGAGAGAGAGAGAGAGAGAGAGAGAGAGAGAGAAGAAGAAGGAAGAATGATGTTGAAAATGAAAAACTTCACCTCTGATAAAGCTCATTGATCCTTCCAAATGACTTGATGAAGCACTCTAATGTGATGAACTCTGAATCTTCAAACTCTTACGCACACTGAGAAACCTCCTTTGGATGGCATGCGAACACCGATAACTAAGTGTTTAAAAAAATATCGAATGACTCATTCACTAGCCATGAGTATCACTCATGAAGATCCCCTCTGAAGGGACTGAGCCTTAGAATAATCTTGTCCTGACTCCCTATAACAACCATACTTAGTGATTTGGACATGATCCTGATGAAGCATATTATGAATAGTTTGATGGATGTGACTATGAATTCCACCTCCCACATACATTGTTGAAAGACAATGTTGAATCATGAAATGAGTCCTTGAAAGAACCCCTATGACATCCTGAACTATCATCTACCTGAATAGAAATTATTGATGCCAACAAAATTTTCCCTTCTATCTCTAACTTACTAGAATGAAAAGTTCAACTGTCAGCTCTTTTGCAAAATTTCCTTTGCTAATCATGATTTTTTAGTAAGAAAAAGCAACTTACTATTTTTAGTAAGTATGCAAAAAATCAGCTGCCTCGAACCTCAAATGGATTTTGCAACTCAGATTTCCCTTTCTCCCTGCATTCCTCTCACCTTTTGGATCAATTTTCTATTTTTAGTAGGTGCTCATGGGACCACTTACTATTTTTAGTAAGTGTCAATTTTGGACCAAGATGCTCATTTTGATGAATTCTCAATTGCAGTGCATCTTCTGTGTTCAATGTCCCCTTTTGCATGTTCTTTTGTTGACGACTTTCCCAAAATAGCAGTCCTCTATGTAGAAGACGTGCTATTTTTAGAAATTGGATTCTGGAGGTTAGATTGAGATGGAATGAAGTTTTCTGATATGGGTTTTTTCCCAATATCACCCCTCTGAAATCACATCCTTACCCACTCAATAGTTTGGGAGATTTTAAACTTTTAAATTTCTGACCTGGTGGCACTTCTAGACATGGCAGTGGCCATTAATGGACCTCAAAAATTATAGGTCTAGTTTTCTCCTCTGTTCACAATGAAATTACACTTTTTGATATGGGTTTTTACTTCTTTTGCTTCCATTGAAATATTGTTTCGATCCGACTGTCAGTTTGATGGGAAATCCAATTTTTTTCTTCGTTAGGATAAAAAGAGGATTTCTTCACCGAGAATGTTTTATGCCATGAGAGGAGGGTCTGAAGGTGTGTTTCTAATGGTTTTTGATAGAGGAATGAACATAAAAATATGGTTTTTCAATCCGTGCATCCATTTGCAAGATCTCTTCAAAAATCTATTTTGTGGCAATGGAGATTTTCACTGTTCTTCTTCTCTGTTCTTCATTTCTTCTCCTTAGTTTGATGAAATATTCTTCTGAGACCTACATATCACCATGGAAAAGAGGAGTTTATTTCTGTGGTAGAGCTGGTTTGAGCTTTGACAATGGTGGAATGGTGGTAGGAAGTTGAAGAGGACTTTGCAGAGGAAGCTTGTGCACGGGAATGTTAGATGTTAGAAGTTAGAAGCAGGAGGGAATTTAAAATTTGAAAATTTCAAAGGCATGGAGAGAGGAAAATTTTCATGTCCTTGACATCCCTCACCTCAAAGGGACATGAGGGACATCAATTTTCACAACACACCTCAGCTTGACACGTGGCAGAGATCCGACGGTAGGGGATTAAAGCTAAAAAAACAGCTTTAAAGCACTGAGGGGCTGAGAAGTTGGTCATGAGGGACCTTGAGGCATCATGGAGGGCTAGGTGACATTTTTCCAACCCTGATTTCCCTCACCTTAAAGGGACATGAGGGACATCAAATTGCACACACAGAATCTGCCACTTTTCACGATCCTAGCGAGCAGGAGAATAAGCTTCCCATATGCACCTAGGGGTTGAACTGACAATCCTGGAGGTTACATGAGGGTCTAGATGGATTATGGGGGCTAGGTGAATTTTTAAAACCTTGATGTACCTGACCTTGAGGGAGGTGAGGGACACAAAATTACGCCAGGCTCCTAGAGCTGACACATGTCCCTCCAAAATTTTACTAACTTCGAACTCGCTCCAAGAGGGCAACTTGAAACGGTGATAACTTGAGCTCCCGATGGACATTTTTGATGAAATTTTATATGATATTGACTTTAAATGTCCTTATAAATCCAATGGTGGGGGTATAATGTCTTTATTCCTCCATTTTATCCCTAAAAAAGTGGATTTTTGATCTGGTACTCCACCTATGCATGAGAAAAACTACTTGCAAACCCATTGCGCCAAAGTGTTGTGAAAAAAATAATTTCACCATATTATAGGGATTGGAATTCCATTTCTGAATATGTTTTATTTTTCTCCTAACTCCATCTGAAGCTCCCGAATCACCTTTGGAAGCTCAACAGTTGTTTTGGCATGTGCACTGCCTAGGCCTGTGAACCCTGATTTTAGTGAAACTGTCCCAACTTCTCTGGATCCTTCCTGAATCTTCCTAAATCAAATCCATGATGTTCCTAGGCCTTTGATTCACCTCTATTGTCTAGTTTGGATTTTTTGTTCCGCTCCATGGGGTTGCTCCAGTCCTAGGAAGGCCAGTGATAGCCCTTCCCACAACTGCCTGAAGTTTGCATTTTTCAATGAACTCCTAAAATCACCTAGGGGGTTGATTTGAATTTCCTAAATCACCTAGGGGAATGAATTAACACCAATTGAGAGGTCACTTGGACTGAATAGGCAGACCCGGGTTTCTTGGAGGGGTAAAACTTAAAAAAATTAACATAGGGGTATAATTGTCATGCTTAGTTGTTGTCAATTTCCTTGTTGCACATTTGCATGACCATAGCTTTAAGGGACACAATTTGATCACACCCACACCAGAAATGTAAAATATTTGGTGGTTGTTAGGGTAGGGATAACACATGAATACTCCACTAAACTTGTGGCAAATTTCTTATATAGGATACACAGGAGGAATTTGGTTAGAGAGAGGTGAAGAGGATGTAAGAATATAGAAAGGGAGGGTTAATGTGAATAATAAAGACTTGTAGATTTCAATGACATTAACCAAATTAGATACACATCCAATAAGAAGAAAACAACCATGTAAGCAATATCAAGACTAATAAATCAGAGACACAAAGTTCCATAGATAATTAATCAAGAACACAAAGATATTTCTTAGTTGTTCAAGATTACAATTCTTGTGAAGAAAAAAATGGGAATTAGAGGAAAATAGAAAAGAAAAATAGAAGAAATATCTTCTTACTTGTAGTGAGGGAACAATAACTATCAACCCTTTGGAATGGATAAGCCACCCTAATATATAGTTTAAAAAAATCTCTCTTCCTCTCCCCCCCCATGAATTTTCACATTCCCTTCACTTGTGACCTTTCATATTCTTATAGGAATAACAATAATTTCATTTCCTATTAATGAAAGAGAACTTTTACAATGTCAAATTAAAAGGTCACTTAAGTGAATAAGATGAAAAGGTAAAAAAGTACTTTCCTACTGAACAAGTAGAACATAGAGAGGGAGGGGGAATATGACAGAGAAGAAGAGAGTGGTCATTCTGAAGATGAAGAAGCCTCCGATAATGAGAATCCGTCTCCTAGAGAACTTTAAGGGAATGCTCTTGGGATGAGCTCCTCGCTCTTCACTTCCTTCCTGAAACAAGCTGCTATGAATGCCACCCTATTTGAATGTGGAATAAAAACACAACCCAAAGAACTGATCCAAGTCTTAGGGACGCCACCAAGGTTATTACATTGGTTGAACCTAACTTGATGATATCTTACAGTATTATAGATTGAGACTCTAATTTATACAAGGGATTCCAAAGTATCTTCATTGAAAGAGAAGGGATCACTTGCCTCTTTCTTCACCAAATCTTAGAAATACTTAAGGATCTCTTCCAAGGATGAATGTTCATTGAGTAAAGGTGACCCAAAATTTTGCACATTGTTGTTGACACTTTCCAAGATCTCATATGCATGCTCTCCACAAGACTTAAGTTCTAAGATAACATCATTTATCATATCATATCTATCACTCATTGTGTAAGACCATATGGGAGACAAGTTGTCAGAGATAGAGTTGAATACATTTTTGCTCACTAAGGAATGAGAATCAAGACAACTCATCTCAGACACCAATGGGGACACACTAACCCAGTGGGCCATTTCTTTCTCAATCTCCTCCTTGGTCATTTTCACCTTGGAAACAGGGGAAAGAGAAAATTAAAATAATGAGATAAACTCAAGTATGTTATGTACCTTGGGATATGATAATATAATGTATATGGGTTGATGGAGATGCTTACATGTGGTGCACATCCCCTTAGTCAGTCACATAGGAATTAGTTATATTGGGTAATGAGTCAGCCTACATTGGGATTAGGTGTTACCTATCCTATTTAAAGGATGTGAGTATCATTATGAGGAGGTGATGGAGGTATGAGTTGAGTCTTCTACTTGGTAGAGGTATATTGGAGGTGTCCCCCTCAAAGTGGATTCTCATCTTGAGAGATTGTGGAGTTACTCCTTCCTTAAGGATTATATGGTGTTTCCCTACCTTAAGGGTATTATTATGCATATATTGAATATTTGGGCATCTTGGCCAACCCATATCTCTTGTGTTGTTTAATATTCTACAAATTATTCATTTATTTATGCAAAGTTCTTATCAAGTGGTATCAGAGCAGCGATCCAGGCAATTTATGGGATGAAACCCTAATGTTGGTGATTCACCTATATCTAGAGATCAACCTGGAATTTTTCAAATATTTCTTGTGGGGAGTGGAAAAATAATTCAAGTGATCTTCCCTCTAGATTTCAGATTTTTTGGAGCTTTTTTGCAAAGGATATGTCTGTTTTAGGGTTGCAACCCTAATTATAAAGTTTCATCTATATCTTCTGAATAATCATGAATTAGGAAATAATTTTTTTGGGGTTGATATGAATATATTCAAAGGTGATACGAATGAAATTTCATAATTTTTGGATCTATTTTGTCAGAGTTATTGTAGTTTTATATTTTTATAATATTTTGCTCCTCGGGCCGTAATTTGTGGAATTTTTCTAAATTTCTTACATTTTTGGAAATCTCTCAAAAATTAATTCACGGTTTTTGTTTTGTTATTTCTTATTTTTAGCTGACATTTATCCAAAATGGTTAGAATAATTTTTGATCAAAATTTTCTATTCTTAAAACCTTGGTTTGGTGGATCATGGGGATGGTAACTTTTTTTGGAGATGGCAGGATTGATGCTAGAGAATGGTGGAACAAATTTAGGGATAAATTCTCTCAACCATCAGATATTTGGTTCTTCGATTTGTGGGTTAATTATTGACCCTGCAGATATTTGGTTTTCTGATTTAGAAAAGGAAAAGTCTAATTGGTCTTTGGAGGAACTGGAACAAGTTTTCATGGACATATGGGAAACAAAAGAAGAAAAGAAAGAGGAAGTAGAAGAATTTAATGATAATAGTGAGGAAGAGGAAATATCAGAAGAAGAAGAAGAAGAAGAAAATGTTGAGGTTGAAGTTTCTACCCAAGATTTAGAAGGAAAGACAACAAATTGAGATACAAGTTCAAATAATGCATCTCCAAGGAAGGAAGCTTCAATATTTCATTTTACAGGGCACATTCAAAGGAAAAAGGTAATTGTTTGCATAAACCCTAGTAAAAAATATAACTTCATGAATATGGATGTAGCTCAAAATCTACATGTTCAAGCAAATCATATAAAGGAATCTCAAATGGACGGTAAGCAGATTCAAGTTTTTGAATTTTTAAAGCTCCTCTATGGATAAATATGTTTTACATTCAACTTTTTATGCTTTAGATATGTGTCTTGATATGGATGGTATGGATATTATTCTTGGATATCCTTGGTTAGAGACAATGGGAACAATCAATCATTAATGTGCAAAATAAATTCATGAAATTCTGGTACAAGAGAAAGAAAATTACATTGCAAGATATCACACTCAGCAAGGAAAAAAGTAATGTAAAATTGGATCATGAAGATGAATTTGAATATGGTGAAGAAGGGAATAAGATGAATCAGAAGTATATGATGAAGAGCATGATGAAAAATTCAAAAATAATTTCTTTACTCAAGAGAAAAAAGAAATAACAAACAAGTTGGAAGAGGAAAAGAAAGTAGAGGAAAAGATTGGTAAGGTTGAGCATACCAAGGTTGTACCATATAGACACCCACATCATCATGAGAGGAAAAAATCATGGAGTTATGTTACGCCACAAAAGGGCAGCAATCTATATAAATATGTAGGGAATTTGAGGAGCAATAATCAGGGCTATATGCGGAATTACTGAAGCAACAATTATATGACATGGAATCACAGGAATAATTATTATGGATATGCATGGATACCGAGGAGGCTCACACATGGAAAAGAATGGAATCAGATGAGTCCAATGGAATATGGAGTCAAGCTTGGAGTAGCATCACCCACTAGGTTCTCATATGGGTCGTTGAATGATCAAGAATGGCGACAAGTGTGCAATAATTTAAAGCACACTAATTATATGGCTTCTTCTTACGTTTCGGGGACAAAACATGTCAAAGAGGGAGGAAATGCTATGTACCTTGGGATATGATGATATAATGTATATGGGTTGACGGAGATGCCAACATGTGGCACACATCCCCTTAGTTAGTCACATAGGAATTAGTTATATTAGGTAATGAGTCGACCTACATTGGGATTAGGTGTTACCCATCCTATTTAAAGGATGTCAGTATCATTATGAGGGGGTCATGTATGTATGAGTTGATTCTTCTACTTGGTAGAGGTATATTAGAGGTGTCCCCCTCAAAGTGGATTCCCATCTTGGGAGATTGTGGAGTTACTCCTTCCTTAAGGAGCATTGTATGGTGTTTCCCTACCTTAAGGGTATTATTCTGAATATATTGCATATTTAGGCATCTTGGCCCCCATATCTCTTGTGTTGCATTATCTTTTGTAGATTATTCATTTATTATATGAAAAGTTCTTATCAGAGTAACAGTACCTTTCCCTTTTCCAAAATATTCTCCACCCGTTTTTCAGTAGCTCTCCCTTACATAGTGTACCCTTGAGCTCTCTTGATCACTTGAGGGTCAAAATTGTTGATGGGAGAGATGGCCTCCACCAAGGAAATTGGTGTCACACTGGATTCTAAGAAGGATTATACATAGGAAGTGAGGCTTCTTACATGTTCTTCCAGTTGCTTCATAGTCTATTTATTCTCTTCAATTTTGGAAAGCAAGCAAGCTGCAAACTCTTTGAATATGTGCACATCTCCCTCATGCGTAGTTTTTTCCAAAGAAACATTGGTTAGCTCATAATCATATTTTGTCATTTCTCCCATGGGTTTTATAACTTTTGGTCATGCAACTTCCACATATTGAGATCCAGAAGCTCCAATGAAGAAATAGGAAGTTGTTTGTGCTTTCTTGGTTCACTTCGTCTTGATGTATTTCGAGATGGCCTCAAAATTAGGTGTGGTGGCTTGTTACACCATTCTTGACTCACTTATAGGATGCTCTAATACCCATGGGAATATTTCAACCGGAGTAGACATGAAATTGGGTGTAGGGTAATTTTTGATTGTTTGATAAGGGATCACAACCTACTCATGATGAGATGACTCCACTGCTAAAAAGGACACACTTGGATGTTAGTAATGAACATGAGACTGTAATGGATTAATTTGACCTAACTCAAGGGGTTCAATGGAGTTTTCAATGATCTTTGTTTTCTTGTGAAGCCTCTTATGAAGAGAAACTTTAGTGCACTCAACCTCCACAAATTTCCTCTTAGACGATTCCTCTGAATGAGTAGAGATAATTTATTTCTCAAATTCTTGTTGTCATGAAAAATTACTACCCTAAAAATTCAAATTTCAAAGCGTGACAACTAAGCCCACAATGTAAAATGTTACTTCCCAATCACACTGAACCCTCCTCCTAACCAACTTGTATACAATGGCACCATCATTTAAAAAATGTCCCTGATGAATTTTTCAAGTATGCCTCAATGTGATAAGAAGGGTGAGGAAGTTGATGGATGAGTTCAACAAGGTTCAGTGAAAGAAAAGTCCTTCCGGAGGCCTAAAAAGGCCATTTTGATCATTTTGTAGCTAGTATGCATCCTTTGGGAATGTTCGGGGAAGATATAAAGTATATGAGGGTGGTTTTGGAGAGTATTGAAGGTGTTTGAAGAAATTTAGGAATAATTAGGAAATAAAATCTCATTCAGGAATAGTTTGTTCAACACCGGGTTTTCTAGGTGGAGGGAATGAACATCCTAATGGTGAAACTTGACTTCATTGGATGATTATGGAAGTTTTGTAAGGATATAGGAAGAAAAAAAGTAGGCATGAGAAATATATGGGAATTATATACAAGGTGGTATTGTAAATTTTCCTCCAAAGCTTAAAGGTTTCTTGAAACATTTCAAAACATTGTAGTTGCCGCTTGTAGTTCTAGAAAAAAAAATGACCTAAATTTTGAGTTACATGCATAATAAAGTATTATTAATGGTTTCATTGATCTTATAATGTGTTTTGGAGTCAAAATAATATAATATTTGACCCCAAAACATTATTATAAGCCTTTGAGGTGAAAAAACCAACTCCAGTCTCCAAATTTGGAGATCTCATTCTAAATCTTCTTCCCATTTTTGGCCCTGTCATGATTTTAAAACTCTTGTGTCCCCTTGGGGATAAGGAGGAAATTTGGGACACAAAATTGTGACCTCATCCTCCTCCCCAAGTCACACTTTTGTGTCTCAAGTGTCCCCACTGTCTCCTCTGCCCCCATGGTGCAAGGGCGACACAAAAATGTGACCTCCCTCCTTCTCCTGAGTTGCATTTTTGTGTCCCTGTTGTCCCCTCTATCCCATTTTCCCCTAAAGGTACAATGGGGATACAAAAATATGACCCATGATTTCTCTTGGCCCCTAGACCCCCATGTGACCTCACACAACTTTAAAGGTGTAATTTCCCAGTCCCCTCATCTCATCCACCACACACCACAAGCTGCCACTTGTCACCATCTAGTACAAGTCACACTTTGGTGTTCTCAGTGTCCCCATTGCACCATTTTCAAACTCTCTCTGACTCCATTTTAACTCAAGTTCAATGTGTAGTTATCAGGGTGAGTTAAAAACATTATAAAACTCGTTTAAACTCCTCACTCACCACACAGCTAGCTATTTTTATGACTGGTTGTTACTGAAACACCCTCCAAACTCCATCTTCACTTACAGATGCTGTCAAAATTCTCTAGACATCCATAGCCACCAAAAACAAAAATTTGCTCATAACTTTTCATCCAAAAGTCGGATTGCCTTGAAAATTTGCCAGAATCTTCCTTCCCAAAACGTCTTTGGGAAGATTATTGTAAAAAAATCATTGATGACCTAAATTTTCACTGATGCAAAATGAAATCTAAAACCCTAAAACCTACTTTTTCAATTTCTCAAAGATCTAGAAGACAGAAATCTATTAAATTTAGAGCAGAAGATCCCATTGAAAAATTAAAAAAAATTGACAGTGGTTTCGTTGCAAATCAACAATTGAAAGTGTAGTTTCTAAACATAACAGGTGTTATAAAAGGGTAATTCAGGAAACTTTCTAAAAATAGTTATTATTTGGGAAAGAGGGCATCTAAAAATAATTAAACTTTATCAAATGTAATAATCCAAATGAGATAAGAACATCAAAGAGCTAAAATAGTGGTAACTTGCTAAAAATCACAGTTTTGTATCCTACCTACTAAAAATAGAAAGTTCCAGATTTGAGTGCAGAAAGTTTGTGTTGACTTCAATTTTACTCACCTCGGTGATTTTTAGCAAAAATGAATTCTAGATACGTAGGTATCGAGCCTATTTCAACCCTAATATATGAGTATCTAGGTGTGGGAGACAATGATATCACTCACATGGATCTCAAGGACCTAAAAACTAGGATGCTTGGAGGACCTAGGGAGCTATTGGAAGAGAAACTCTTTTCAAGTGGATTGTTCTCGGTAGGAGGTCCTCCATCATCCATTCAAAGTACTGAGTTGGTCTTATCATTTTCTCGGCATTATGAACCTCACTCTAGAATATTACGAGTAGATGACAACTCAGTTCTCATGGTCCTCACTCCTAAGGGCATCTCTCAGTGATTACAAATTCCAACTGGATGTGGTATGGTTATCATCACATAATAATTTGCATCACAAGAATGGTGTAAGACTGACTCATACATGCAAGGCCTCGCACTCATATCATGGCTCAAGTAGGGAAGGAAACCTTCGTGTGCGCTTAATAACTTGTCTAGAAGTGAACTCCATAAAGGTTACTCATATGTTATCATCCTGTTGAGTAGAGTGATGGGCGAAGAGATGACAAGAAGTTCTAGGACTGGATGGTCCAATTCATCCTTATTGCCACTGAAGGGAACCACGTAGTGGATTGGGAACAAATTATAAGTGATAATATTCATCATCAATTTCTCCATTTACTTTCTGCCAGAAATTTCACTATGACCTTGTACTAGGTATATGCTCTCTCCTACACAAGACCTTTTAAAGTCCTGACTATTGCTCTCAATGTGTCTCAAAATTCATCAGCTTACGAAAATTATCATCAGATCACACACCAAGATAGTAACCATCACTTTTTCATGGTAAATGATGTATCACAATGTTCATCATCAAATTACTAGAAGGCAACCTAAAGCTAAGGATGTCCTCTCAAGAGGATGTACTAATCAAGAAATATGGGATCTACTTCACTCAGTCCTCGACCTTCACCTACATAAGGGTTTCAAGCTTCAACCTCGCTCCTCACAGAATTCCCAGGTATCCTAGTGATAAAATGGTAATTTTTGAGTTATGTAGGTAGTTTTCTCATGTTCATAACAAATGTAAGTGTAGATCAAGAATTTTCGTGCTTGTTACCTGTCCAAGTTAATGCACCAAACTAAACACAAGAACCCTAAAAAACTCAAATAAAGTCGATACCTGATTAATTGGACAAGATTTAGAGATGTAGATGTAAAGAATGCCTAATGGAATCAAGATGAGTGCACACAAGCAATCCTGTGGAGTAGATCCAAGAAACCTACGATCCAAGATGAGGTTAGAAGATATAAGGTGAACTACCTAGAAAGTGGGTCTGGGAAGTGATTAGCTTCCTCGGTGGATGTCAGTTCACGTTTTCAATTAAGAATAAAGGCATACATGATAAAAGATGTAAGCAAATGTTTAGATTTTCTGATTTTAAGTTGCAGACAGAATGTAAAAACAACAACAGAAACTGAAAGAAAGCAGGAAACTGTAAAAACAAAGATGAAATTATGTCACCTGGATTTTGTACCTTTCTACAGACTAGTCGGCATCGATCAGACAGTGATCGGCGTTGATGGTTTGGAATGGCACCGATTTGGACAAATCAACATCGATTGATGCTTAATTGGCATCTCCCGTACCTGGGTTGTCGTCGACTGGGAAGAAATCACAGAAAGCTTGATTGATGATTGATGATGATCAGATTGTGGAGACCCACAGGAGCTGCAGAGATGTGGATAGAGTTCCACCTTGGCTGGATGGAGAAATGGAGTCACCCAGAGGTTGAAGAACCTAAGTGATATCGATATTATGAGGGTAGAATAATGGTGCACCTCTCAGGGATTGATCTGGACAAAATTCTCTCTCTCTTAATTGATAATTTTAAGATTCAGTCAAGATTTTCACTATTTCTCAAGTCTTTACCGTCCAACCAGAACTGAGTTCAGGTCATGTATTTATAGTCGGCGCCGACTGAGGTAAAATCGGTGCCGTTCCAAAAAATTGGCGTCGATCGAGGACCGGTCGGCGCCGATCAGGGAACAGACTCCCAAAGTGGCAAAAAGGGATGAGTTGTGAGGATAAGAATATTATCCTTCCAACTCAAATATGGGAAAAATCCCACTGCATGGTTCCAGGAGAGGAGAAATAGGTGGGATGGATGGATAATAGTGACACGGGAGGTTGGGAAGTGATATGGGGTGAATAAGTAGTTGGAATAAATGTAAAAGATAGAATTACATGGTTAATGTTTAATTATCCATGGGTGAAATATAATGGGGTGGAACAAACTTAGGATAGGCATTTTAATTAGATATTTAATTAATACCCTAAGAGAGAAGTAGTGATACAAAAGTGCACTGGGTTACCCGAGAATAGAACAGGTAAGCAAACACGGGGGACATTAAATTGAGTAACCAATTTTAGGTGTCTACATTTGCCCCTTTTTGTCGAGTAACTTGTGATAAGCAATGCTACGAGACAAAAACAAGGAGTTGGAAGAAAAGGAAGAATATTGATGATGTGCTCCCCCTCAAACTAGGGATGGGGTGGCCCCAAAAAAGCCAACCGATCCCGAGTTTGAAAAAGGTAGATGAAAAAGAATAGAAGAGAGGATGCCCCAGCTAGATGTCTGGAGTAGATCTGATCATTGATGATGCACGTAAAAAACAAAAAAGGCAGTGACCTAAGGAACTCACATTGGTAGGGCAGACTAGACGGTCTTCGTATGAGACGACGTTAGTGGCTACAGACTTGTGAGTTAAAGGTGACTGCAAAATAGTAACAACCAAAGAGTGACACATTGGTAGGGACAACTAGACGGCCTTCGAATGAGATGACGTTAGTGCCTACAGACCCGCTATCTTTAGGTTGCAAAAAAAATGTGAGTTACCCATGTACAGGGAAAAAACTAGGAATGGGTGATAACACCAAAAATATGTGCCAAAAGGTGGAAATAAGGTCATAACAATGATCAGATAAACAAGCCAAGCATCAACGCTTAGACAAGAAGGATGAAGTGATGGCCTCGAGAGGAGAGCCACCATGGAAATCGAAATATGGCCACTATAGTGGACTTTGCAATAGAAATGCTACCAGACTAGGCAGAACAAGTGTGCTATGGGTGGCACATGTAAAAGATATAATGATGAGATGCCCCAAACGGGGAACGACAAGTAAATCTGTGCTACGAGCGACACACATGTGGGGCTATGTAAGGCGACAAGGTACAAGTACCTGAAATAAAGACACAATGATGGCGACAATGTGTTATGGGTGACACATGCGCAAGACAGGATAATCAGATGAGAATGAAGTGCGTCCTGGTGTGATGAGATGACAAAATATATCAAGATCTACCCGATTGGCCCTGATGAGAGACAATCGGCGTCGATGGGTGCCAATCGGCGTCGACTCATACCTAATCGATGTCAACCCAAATAATCGATGCCAACCCAAATAATCGGCACCGACCGCTCCAAAAATCTATAAATACAGAAAAGGTGAATGGTAACGATTCATTTGCATTATGACGATTGATTTAGAAAAAGTCAAAAGTTGAATTTGAGTGAAATGGAAGCTTCCAGGAGCGGTCAGAAGAGGAAGAGGATGCGGCCAGGGGTAAGTGGTCCTTCCTTAGCCTTGTATGTTTGTGTTGGTTTGTAGTAGGAGGCAAGAGAGTGTTTTTGGTGCTCTGCCTCCCAGTCGGCGTCGATTGACAAAATCGGCAACTAGTATGCGATCGGTGTCGATTGGAATACAATCGGTGTCGACTGTAAAGTAAATGGTGCCAATTGAATGGGTCGGCACCGATTGGAAAGATGAAACATTTGGAAGCTTTGAGAAAATTTTTGATGAAATTTTAATGATGTTGATTTGATAAATATGAACCTAATGACGATTTTTGATGTTGTGGATGCAGGCATGAGAGGTCCTACACATGCGGGATGCTATTCCCAAGCTACTAGAGAATATATTGCCAGATGTGACAGAAAATGAGTGGCATCATCTAGAGTTAGTCAGACTAGGGGGTTTCCATTATTATCGATGGGTACCCTGAGACATGGAGCTTATGCGAGCATTGATGCAGCGGTGGGATAGCAAGACATGCACTTTTTGGTTTTGGATGGGTGAGATGACTATCACCCATGAGGACATCTATAGGATCCTCAGGTTTTTGATCACAGGGGACCTGATAGAGATTACTCCATGGGAGCAGTAGAGGAGGGCCCTGGTATGGTTATATGGAGATAAGGCAGATGACTCAGAGATAGTGTCTGGGGCTGTGAGGATAGCCTCACAGTACCGGAAGGATGACCCCAGGAGCAGACTGATAGCATTGATCTAGATGGCTATCTCATATTATGCACTACCAGATTCCAGAGGTGGACGGTTCCCACTGCTCCTACTTGACTGTGTCTATGATATCTTGGAGTTCATGCAGGTATTCACATTCACCGATGCACTATTAGCACAGATATATCATGAGCTGTGGATGTATTCCACAGGCAGATGGACCGGGATAGATGTCAGTTTTGTGCTCCATTGTTGGGCTTATGAGCACATATCAGTGATTAGACCATCTCAGACTTCCATGGATGCCAAGAGCAGAGGGAGCCCTTGATTATGGGTTTCAACAATGGCGGGAAGACATGGCCCCTAGAGATACAGGGAGATCATCAGAGTGGTATTCCTAGAGATTCAGGACTCTGACACCATCACAGGTTATATGGAGGCCATACAGGGTCTATCCTACATGGGTCGGATAGGACGCCCACTTAGTGGAGCTGAGACGCAGCAGAGTGGTCAGGGGCCGCAGGC
This sequence comes from Taxus chinensis, assembly GCA_019776745.2. Classification (NCBI taxonomy): domain Eukaryota; kingdom Viridiplantae; phylum Streptophyta; class Pinopsida; order Cupressales; family Taxaceae; genus Taxus; species Taxus chinensis. The sequence goes on from CM034149.1 coordinate 116,057,156, forward strand.
CAGAGATTTTAGAGTGGGTCCCATTTATACGGGTGATGAGACAGTTCAGATTGATACAGATTATTCCGACTGTATATGTGCCATACAGACGGGATAGCAGGGAGACAGATCTGTTGATACTGGTCCCAGCAGATCCACTCAGGGAGGCCCTACCTCCCACAGATGATGATGATGATGTAGGAGTGGATGAGGGTTATGAGGCGTGGTATCACAAGGAGATACCATGGCATCTCACAGCGTCTACGGAGTCAGATGAGGAGGATATAATGGCGGAGCTAGAGAGACTGCAGGGAGAGCATGCCGCCTTGGTACAGACACACCAGACTACTCTTGAGGAGATTAGGACTCTAAGGGAGGAGAGGGACACAATGATACAGGAGAGAGACATTGCTTGTCAAGAGTGGGATTTAGCTATCCAGCAGAGGGATAGATATCATAGACACAGAGAGGCCCTCAGGGCCAAGTATGGTGATACAGGCACCACATCAGAGTCAGGGGCATAGGGTGTCGTAGCAGGAGGACCACCAGCAACAGCGCTGATGAGAGCACCTGGCATGGTGAGTCTGAGTACCTATCAGGCTCTCCTTGCCAAGGTGAGATACTATGAGGATGCCTTGACACAACATGCCCCAGATGTGCCTCGTTACGGAGCGAGGAGGAGGACCGCGACAACCACTGCCGGTGGTGCATCGGAGGGTGCAAGCACCGGGGGAGACCGAGGAGGTCATAGGGTCACGACTGTGGGCACCTCCAGTTCTATAGGTGATGGTCAGGAGGGAGAGCCCGTGCCTGAGGAGGGAGGAGGAGACAATGTTTTCCATTTGTCTGATTTTACTATATAGAGATGATATTTGTAGAGATATACTGATGTAGCCTCGATTTGAAGGCATTTTTGATACGATGTATATGGCTCGATTTGAAGCCATTCATATATATATATATATATATATATATATATATATATATATATATATATATGCATCTTTGTGTTATGTGATTGGACTCATGCTTTTAACTTTGATAGATACAGATGGATAGATGTGATTTAATTTTGATTTGTCATGGATGAATAATTGACTAAATTAACATGTTAAGATGTTAATTCAATTAAATGATATGGATAGATGGATCCACATAATACGTGTTGCTTTGATGATTTTAGATGAAGTAGATAAGATGAGCATAGATCGATGATAGCTTTGATTGATTAAATTAACATGTTAAATGTCAATTTAACTGGATAAATAACAAATGAACATGGGTAATGTCTATTTGATTTGATGAAAAGAAAGTGATGTAATGATCTTATCCCTTAGAAATAAAAATCACTACACCTAGATAGGAAAAGAATGATAAGTTAGTCCCCTAACCGACCATAAATAGAGACCTTGATGGTAAATCGAAAGACGATGCACACAAGGCCATAGACACGGATAAAATAAACCTGACACTAGTTAGTCGCAAACCAGATCTAGGAGGTAGATAAGGATGAGAGATAAGTATGCATCTCGTCAGAACACATGAAGGATTAAATACGTGCCCATATGGGGAAAACAGGGTCTCCATATGATCGAAAAGGTCTCATATCACAACTTCATGATTTTTCTTTTGATAGAAAAGCAAACTGATCAATGCGGGTAGTTTGCTAGATATGGAAAGACTGATTGATACAGGAAGTCTTTCAGAGATGCTAACAAGTGAACAAACTGGCCAAGAGAGGAAGTTTGTTACTGCAAAGGCTCAAAATGCCATAAAACAAACAACTGTCCTTCAAGGGAGCGGTCTGTATTTTGAATTTGATGGTAACCATCCTTTGAGGAATGGTCTACATTTTTGATTTATTTGATAAGGCATGGATAACTGTCCTTCGAGGGATCAGTCTATCTTTTGGGACTAGGATAACATCTTTTTTTTTTGAGCTTTGGAAGAAGTTGAGTTTAGACCAGATAGATCAGATAGAGGGAAAGAAAATGTATACAAGCACGTACTCATGCCCCAAGTGGATTTGATCAAGATGAACACCTAGGGTAGATGAAGTAGTGATTAAGGTATTCCTACCATGAGGAGGAACAAATCTGTAAGGAAAATGCCATGAGTAGAGCCGCGGTACTCATATTTAAGGTATAAAAAGAAATAACACGGAGAACCACATAGTTCCAAATCACTACGAAATGCATGACTGGTTGCAGATGGATGAAAGACCTGTTTCGTGACTAAGATCATGTAAGATAGATTTTAACAGTAGAAGGGCCTTAGATGCAAAGCATTAAGAGGTTCCATTTCAGGTATACCATCCATGGAAGACAGACGATAAGCCCCAGACCCATACTTATGAGTGACAATGTATGGTCCCATCTAGTTAGGAGCAAACTTACCACGTTGACTCTGTTCCAGAGTAGTGACATTTTGGTTTTCTTTAAGAACAAGATCACCAACTTAGAAGTCACGCTGCTACAAATGCTTGTTATAAGCACGCTTGACATGCTCAAGATAGACTTGATGATGTTCAAGAGCATTGAGATGAAGTTCATCTAACAACTCAAGCTGTGCTAGATGGTTTTGATGATAGTCTTCATCAGAGACAAACTCTCTGAGAGAGACGCGAAGAGAGGGAATCTAGACTTCCAAAGGAAGGACATCCTCAGACCCATAGATGAGAGAGAAGGGAGTAGCACTGGTAGGGGTACAAATGCTAGTCTGATAAGCCCAGAGAGAAAAAGGGATGTGTAAATGCCAATCCCTACTAGCTCGACTAGTTACCTTTGCGAGGATATTACGCAAAGTTTTATTAGAAGCTTCAGCTTGGCTGTTAGCTTGTGGATAATATGGAGAAGAAAAGCTGAGTTTAATATTGAAGGTGTCACAAAGTTTTTGCAAATATTTGTTTTTGAAAGACTTTCCATTGTTTGTAATGAGTTTGTGAGGAACACCAAAGTGACAAATGATGTGTTGATAGACAAAATCAACAATAGGTTTAGCTTTGGTCGATGAAAGAGGAATAGCCTCCACCCATTTAGTGAAGTATTCTGTGGCAGTAATGATAGAGTGATGTCACTGCGAAGAGCGTGGATTGATGAGACCAATGAGATCAAGACCCCATTGTGAAAAAGGCCACAAATCCACTGCAGGTTGCAAAGCCTGACTAGGGATATGTGTAAGATTAGCGTGTTGTTGACACTTGACACATTTCTTGACATATTCACAGCAGTCTTGATTAAGAGAAGGCCAATAATAACCTAAACATAGGATGCGCTTAGCCACAGCCAAACCACCAAAGTTTCCACCACAGATACCATCGTGGACCTCCTGAATGGCCTTAGATGATTCAGGGGTTTTGAGGCACCGAAGCAAAATACCCTCAAAACCACGTTTGTAAAGGATTCTGCCCAGAATAGCATAATGGTTTGGGCATTGGATAAAACATATTTTGCCATTGGAAGTCAAATCTGGAGGAAGCACTTAGTAGGATAGATAATCGAAAATGTGCTGATACCACTCATCTTGAGTGTCAGTCGTGACGGCGTTGATTGAAGTCAACTGCCTGAGATGAGATGGTTGGTCTAGACGCTGAACAACCACATAAAGTCGCGAGTCTTCAGTGAATGGAGGAATAAGCGAGGCTAAAGAAGCCATCGTATCTGTAAATCGGTTTGCAGTGTGAGGAATAGCCTGGATAGTAAATTTATCGAAAGATTGAAGCTGAAAGAGAACGATATCTCGATATTTTTGAAGGATATCATTTTTGCACTGATAGACACCAGTGACTTGATTAACGATGAGCTCAGAGTCACCAAAGATGTCGATATGGCGAGCGCTGAGATTAATGGCATTTTGAAGACCTAAAATGAGGGCTTCATATTTGGCCATATTATTGGTACATTCAAAGTTAAGCTTGTGTGCGACAGGGATAGGTGCACCCCAAGGAGGAATCATGACGAAACCTACGCCTCCCCCTTGCTGACACTTAGACCCATCAAAGAAGAGTTTTACTTTAAATGGAGACATATCAAAATCAATTTGTTGGATGTACTCATTTAGAAATTGAGTGAGGGGGACTTGAGTGTCCAGAAGAGGGGCATCAGCTAATTGATCAGTGATAACCTAACCCTTGATAGATTTCTACGAGATGAACTCAAGGTCAAACTCTTTCATGAGCATGAGCCAATGAGTGATACGATCATTGTGATAAGGTTTTGCATTCATTGTCTTGAGTGGATTGACATGCATAACAACGTGAGTTTTATGATTGAGGTAATGACGAAGTTTATAAGTTGTGAAGAAGAGCGCACAACACAAATTTTCAGCTTTAGAATAGCGAGTTTCATACTCATGAAGAGTGCGACTGATATAATAGACAACATGTTCCTTACCATTAGCATATTGATGCGAGATCATGGCTCCCAGAGCATGGTCAGTCATATAAATATAAAGATAGAATGGCTCCCCCCGCATAGAGGCAGGAGCACAGGTGGAGAAAGAAGATAAGATTTGAGATCATCAAAGAATTTTTGACAATGCTCATCCCATTCAAAATGAACATTTTTACAGAGGAGATGATGAAAAGGTTGACAATGGTCTGAAAGCTATGAGATAAAATGACGCACTGATTGAAGGCATCCTTAAAGACCATGGAGCTGCTTTAAGTTGGAAGGAGGAGGCATCTCAATGATAGCCTTTATTTTTGTGGGATCGACCTCAATACCCCTGATAGAAATGATAAAGCCTAAGAGTTTACTAGTGAGAACACCAAACACGCATTTAGACAGATTTAGGTGAAGACAAAAATGAATGATTCTTTTAAAGAGAGGTGTAAGGATGAGAAGATGATCTTGATGGTGTTTGGATTTACTGAGGATGTCATCAACGTAATCTTCTACAGTTTTGTGTAAGAGGTCATAGAAGATGTAGGTCATTGCGCATTGATAAGTCACCCCTGCGTTCTTAAGACCAAAGGGCATGACGTGATAAAAAAAAGTCCCCTAAGGAGTTATGAAGGAAGTCTTGTGCTAATCCTCTAGTGCAATGAGAATTTGATTATACCTAGAGAAACCATCCATAAGAGAAAGCATCTTGTGGCCTGCAGTTAAGTCCACGAGTTGGTCGATATTAGGTAGAGGGAAATCATCTTTCGAGAAAGTGAGATTAAGATCCTGAAAGTTGGTGCAAGTTCAAATTTTCCCAGTAGCTTTGGTTACTGGTACTACATTTGAAAACCATTATGGATAGTCAATGGGTTGGATGAAGTTTGTGGAAAGCAAGTGCTGCAACTCTTATTTAACGAGGAGAGCTACACAAGGATGCATCTTACACAGTTTTTGTTTAACTAGTTTTATGTCTGGAAGAGTAACAATATTATGGACCATGATGTTAGGATCGAGGCCCAACATATCTTCATATGACCAAGAAAACACTTGGCGATGGTTGGAAAGAAAGGCAACGAATTCTCCTAACTCCTGTGGGTTAAGAGATTGGCCGACCTTAATGATGCGAGGGTCTTCAGAAGTCCCTATATTAAGTTCGATAGTGGATTTGTTAAGAAGGGTAGATGTGTCAGAAGGAATGATTTTAGGAAGATAAGAATCCTTTGCCCCCAGATAAGTAAGGACAAAATCATCATCCGAATAGTGGATAGTATTGATAGTAGGAAAATTGTCTTTGACTATTTTGGGGAAGACCAATGGTATGGAGGTGGATTTTCCATTAGTCTTATAGGTCAGTGGACCTAAGGAAATGAAATTGACTAAAAAAAAGTTAGGTGGGATGGAAATGGTGTCATCCACATCAAGCGATGCTTCAAACCTGACGGGAGAAGATGGTTCCTCAATGGAAAGAGGCTCAGTGAGAATGGTGATGGTGGCTTTTGAGAGAGGTTTGAACCCTAAACCAAATTTTTGATGTGGTTTAAGATTTGGAATGGGTGCAAGGTCATGCACACCCTGTTCATACTTTCTCAGGCCAAATCCCTTCCACACGCATTGATATAGATAATTTTTTGTGAACATGGGATTCTGTAGATAATCAAACCCTGCTGAATAGGGTTTGGCCCTAGGAGGAGAATCTGGATGATAGTGAGGTGCATCAAGACCACCGTAGATGAAGTCAGTCTGTCGATTGGGTAGACCAATGGTGATGATGCGGCCAAGACCTGGTTGATATTCAGGTTGTTTTTCTGGCCTACCATACTCATTAGGTTTGAGATGGGCATCAAAAGAGAGAAGGGGAAGCTCTCCTAGAGAAAAACGCTACAACGTATCTTCCAGATTTTGTAGATCTGGTAGTTTTGTTGTAGGTATGGAAGAGGACGAAGCCTCATCAGGAGAATCAATGTTCTCCTTTAGAGGGATAGACCCTGTGGTCATGTCACATTGTGTAGATAGAAAAGGGTCTCCTGGATGAGTATAGATTTTGCCCTCATATTGATATTTTATGCATTGATGGAGGGTTGATGGGACACAGTGCATTGTATGGATCTAGGAGTGTCTGAGGATCATACTGTAGTGGAATTTTCCTTCGACAATGTAAAAAATCTCGTGAAGAAGTTTCTTACTTACCTGAATGGGCAGGACCACAGTTCCTAAGGTAATTACCAACTGATCGTTAAATGATCGAAGGGTGAAAGGCGGTGGTGACACTACGTTCTTTGGTAACTTAAGTTGCTCAAATGTGTGGGAGGAAATGACGTTGAGTGCAGCACCACTATTGATCATAGTGTGTTTTAACGTAGTGTTATTGATTTGAACTGTGATAAAGAGAGGAGCCTCTAAATCCTCAGAAGAAAGGGGAGGAATTTCAGAATCCTCAAAGGAGATGGTGGTTGATGATCTATTCAAATTGAAAACCATCTCAAAAGGTTGGGGCTCATTTGAATTTACCATGATGTGGCACAGATTATCAATCAGAGCCTGGCGATGCTGGGGAGATGACTGAATGAGGTCAAAAAGAGACATTTTGACGGAGCATGGGTGAGTTGTTTCATAACACTCTCCTCAACTGACACGGGAATTTGAGCCTGAGGTGAAGCACGAATAAAGACCTGAGGTCTCAGGGTTGATGAGGAAGGAGAAGCTCCTTTGGGGGCAGTAGAAATAATGACTCATGGTTGAAGAGCTATAGAAGACAATGGATTATTGTACCATTGTCTTTCTAGTGGCGATACAAATTGCGTTGATTTGAGAGGGTGGAAGATCATCCAGAATGATATCAATAGAATTGGGGGCCTAAATATACTGTTTAGGCTCAGATGTAGTTGGGATGATAGGAGACACTTGTTCCTCTTCCTCCTCCAACAGGAGATCATTTTCTTCCAAGAGGCTATTAATGATAGATTGAAGGGCTTTACATCCCTCGGTGTCATGACTTGGAGTGCAATGGTAAACAAAAATCACATCAGATTTGAACCATGAAGGTTTTACTCCTTTGGGATTATACGGTTTGATTGGAGGAAGTGATATAAGTGAAGATTAGATAAGTTAGCAAAGGATTTCAGTATAAAATCTAGTAGACGAAGATGTGGACAGAGGTGAAGGAGGCACCTCTTTAGTCTTAGCAGACTGCCGAGGTAAAAGAGCCTGCATATCTATTTTGACAGTCTTTTTAGGGACTGTTTTACTCTTCTGAACACTGGGAGAAGCAGCCTTAGGTGCTTGAGATGGAAGTAAGTGAGGAAAAATTGATTTTAGTGGACAAGGAGCTCTTAAGATAGATTTTGAAGATGACGAAGACAAGACAAGTGTTTTATTCTTTGGAGATGGAGAAGGCTGCTTGACCAAAATAGATGATGATTTAGATAAGACTGATTTAGATGGGGGAGGAGCTCCCAAAATAAATTTGATATGAGGCACAAAGGGTGCCTTGGTTTTTGGTGATGAAGATGATGGTTTTGATAAAAGAGGTGATGCCTTTCTAGTAGGTAAATCCATTTTACGAGGCACTGGTGAAGAAGATGGTGTTATAGAAGAAGACGCCTTTTCAGTGAATAAATCTAAATTTTTATGAGGCGTAGAGAGGGATTTTTTAGGGAGTGTACCAAGAGTTTTGATGGTCTGAAATATTGGTTTTCCCTTTTCAGGGATGGTGACAAATTCGACCGCATAAGGTGCCTGAATAGACTGTTTTGGAGGAACGTAGTTGGAGATGATACCGATGACTTGTGACTCTTAGAATTAAATTCCAACAAGAGATTTATTTTGAGTGTTGTTAACGAAAACATTGAAGTTGAACTTGCACATAGAGTTTGTGTCAAGACCACTGGAGTGCAAAGGTGCACAAGGTCACATCAGGAGTTGAACCGTGGAGGTGTAGAGTCAGACTCTCAGGGACTATAGCCAATTGATTGGAGATCAGGTGATATAAATTATATATTGGCATGTGGGGAGCACACAAAGCAATGCCGGTTGACGCCACGCTTCATGGAGATTTTTGAAGGACAGGCAACTCTTTAATCTTAGCACTGCATGAAGTAAGAAAGAGCCATCACTATCTAGTTAACTGATCAGTCAATCTTTAGGGATAACATACTTGCATGTATGGCTGATAATTGTAAAAAGGCATTAGGCTGTTACTAGCATGGAACCTATGAGGAAAGATAGAGTTAAGTGGTGAAGGGCTAGTTCCCCACCCTATATATGTGTAATGAATTACTTAGTAGAGATATAGTCATATAGATAGATAGAGACACATGCTTTGAAGAATGAAACAAACATGAGTACATGTGACTGGATAATTATAACAAATGCATGCATGCATGCCTGGTACTGTATGAAGCTTCTGTACTATTGGTATGATGAATACGATAAAGAAAATTGGTGGAAAAATAGTGTTTGATGTGTTTTATCAATGCATGTTATTATTTCATGATGATTTACCTTTAAGCGCTTATAGATCTGGTTAAATATGATGATGAATAGATGGATTAGCTCCTAAACCATATATGTTTACTGCTTTATGGTACCAAATATTGCTACTTCCCTCTTAAGAGGGATCGGTGACAACTGTGCCGCATTTGGGTGTAAGTGTTTCAGCCTAGGAAGTAAAGTGATGTGCTAGCGATGACTAGGACCTTAACTAACAATTCTAGGCTACATCAATGAGTATAGGATTCAGAAGTATGGGTGTCGATGCTATCTCTTTAGATGTTTCCTTAATAGGCAAGGAAGCACTGATGGTGAAAGAGGTAAGTAATGAAGAAGCAGCCTCTTGCGAGGAAGGTACTTTAGATGTAGTAATTGTGGGTGTAATTACTATAGGAAAAGAGACGGGAAGAGTTAAGATCAAAGACACTTCCAAAGGCATAGAAGTTGGTACAACTATGGGTACGTTGACCAAAGGCATGGTCATGGTAAAAATGGGAGCGACAGAAGTAGAAGTATTCGTAGTGGAAATTTGAAGGGATGTAAATGACTCAAGCACTGAAAGAATGTCTGATGACGAGACAGATGAAGATGACACTGTCTTAGGTATAGATGGAAGATTAGATAGAGAGGCAGAGGGAGATGTCTCTATCTCTAACAATAAAGGAAGAATCAAAGATGGACCATCCGAGGATGGTGGAATCTCAGAATTTGAAGGAGCGGAAGGAAGTTCTGATTCAGTCGACATGTTTGTAGATGGCTTAGAATTAGAAGAAGAACTATCAGTAGAAATGGAGCTGATAGTATGCGTGTTTGGTTTTTGAGACCTCGAAGCGTCATTGTTCGGGGAATGATTTGGAAAAGGTTGTTTAAAAATGTCAAGCGCCTGATTTGGGGGGGCATTTAGGTTATCTAGAATGAGCTTACCTTTATCAATGAATTTTTGGATGATATTTTTGAAGGTCTGACATCGTTCAATGTCATGTCCTTTGTTTCTATGATAATGACAGAAGTCATTTTCACTATACCAAAATGGTCATTTTTGGTTCTCATCAAAATTTCTAATAGGAGGAAGTTTGATCATGTGAAATTCCAACATTTTGTCTAAGATAGAAGCATATGATTCCCCCAACGAAGTAAAAGACCAAGATGACGGAGGTCCTTTTTGAGAAGATGGAGAGTCTCTCCGAGGTGTTTGATTAGAAGTGTTATTAGATTGTGATGTTTTTAAGATGATAGCATTTGTGGACCCCTGATTCTTGTATTTGTTAGAAGAAGAAGGGTTTGATTTTGTAAACCGAGAAAAATATGGTTTAGACTTAGAGTGAAGTTTTAACTTTCCTTGTTCGATGGCATGAGACTCAAGTTTGCGTGCCATCGTAAAGGCTTCTTCAAATGTATGAAAGGTTTGAATCCTTAAAGTGGAAGAAATATGATTGGTGCAAGATCGAGTAAACAACTCGATTTGCTAAGATTGAGGGAGGGAGAAGGACAACTGATTTATTATTCCTCTCCAACGAGTGACAAAGTCTACAATAGACTTGTCATCGAATTGATGAATGTTATAAAGATCTGTGATCGAGATCTTATGTGTGATGTTTATTGAAAAGTTTTCAACAAACATCTAGGCTAATTGAGAGAAAGAAAAAAAAGAATGTTGGGGTATGTTATTGTACCCGTCTAAAGTGGGCCTGCTAAAGACATAGGAAAGGTACGAGCATAAGCTCTTGGTCCTAGACTATAAGGTATAAGCGTGTTTAAATGCTCGCAGGTGTTGTTGAGGATCCTCCCAACTATGAAATTTTGAGAACTTAGGAAGTTCCCATTGGGGAGGATAAGGCTTAAAAGCCACTGATGGATGAATTGGTTCATTACATACTTCTTCAAAAGAGTATGAAGGGCGAGCCCCTTTGGTGGAGGCTTCTAGGTCTGTGATTTTCTTGAAAAGAAGTTGGACGACATCAGATTGAGGAGGGGGCATGTTGGTATGTCCCGTATAAGAAGTGAATGGTATGTTTTGCTGAGGCGTTAATGGGGGATTCATCTGCTGATTAATAGGATGATAAGAGGAATAACCAGGCATTCTGGGTGACGCCTGGCGAGGTATTTGGTGTGAAGGAGCCTGAGTATAAATAGGTTGTGAGATGACAAGTGGTTGAGAGAAAGGTTGTTGAATGAAAGATGGAGCATGTGATTGGTGGGTTCCTACACTTGCCGACTGAATCGGAATGGATTGAGGAATGTGGGTGTTGATTTGATTTGATATGGTTTGTGACGTGGGAAACAAACTCTGAATGAGGCTTTTGACTACTGGATTAGTTATTAAGGGTGCCTACGTCAAGGGATGGGTAAAAGCCACTGTCGCTGGAGCGTTGAAAGAAAGATCAACTAGAAGATAAGAAAGAGGAATTGACTAACTCGTAGGAGGGGGTTGGCTCAAAGAGAGATACTGACCCTAAGATGCAATAGACGACATAGAAGAATTGACAACAATTTTTGGGAGTGTGGACACACTCATCATAGCTGAAGAAGAGGGCCTCTTGAAAGTAGGTTGTGGGGTAGCCGAGGTAGCTGCTACACTAGGGATAGGTAGTGTCATTTGAGAACCAGTCGACATGGTTGGTGGAAGAGAAAAAGGAGGCATAGATGTGCCACCTTCTTTCATGGTTCGAGGTGAGAAGAAGCATGCTAACTGTTCTATGAGAGCCTGGGATGGCTCATGAGGATAATCATAAACCTGTTGGATTGGTGGTCCATGATCAGATATTTGAGTAGACTTATGCACTAAGTAGTCCATAAGGGCTACCGGGTTGTGGTCAAGGAGTGCCTGAAATTCAGGATCTCCACGAGGAACATACTCTATATCAGAAGTAGATGGCACCTCTAAAGGATTGGGGGAAGTCAGTCGTGATGGGATCACTTTAGGATGATAGAAAGGATTATACGACCAAGATGGGGAACCAACTAATATTGGTCCCGAAGAAGACCCGAGGGGTGCCGAAACATCCAAATTAGCAAGGGTCTCAGATGAGGAAGAGGCTAGTTGAGCCATTTTTCTAGATTGTGACCGAGTGATGACTGACATAAACAAGCACAAACACAGAAAGAGATTAACCTAATTAATGCATAGATAATTCAAGCAGCGTAGGTGATTATCTCTTTTAAATTTTCATGCTTTTTAAGAAAGAAAATGTTAGGGAAGGATTTTTAGAATGGGGACTACTCAATTGGCCAAACTAAGGATGGTTTGGGGAATGTTTTGGTGAGGAGTCCTGAAGGCACTTCAGTAAAAGACTGGTACGTGGCTTGATATAGGGGCCTACCCCCACACTTCACACACCGCTGCGATAAGGGAGTCAGGTGCTTTGCCAATATATACCAGAACTTTCGTGAATTTATAGCGCGGCCCGAGTACTGTGTAGGCTCTTCCTCTTGGATGTCACTTCCAAGTAGGCGAGGCCAGGGAAGGAGTTTTTGTTTAAATGCTTTATACCTAGTGATTTTGGCTTTGTGTGCAAGGGTGAAAAATAAAAAATCAAATAGTGTCACTACCGATTTTGATTAATTTTCCAACCTATTTAGAGAACTAGGTGAAGAACATACAACAGAAATGAAAAAGAAAATGTTCTTTTTAAGCATTAAAACCAAAGTGTTTGATTTCAATGAAGACAAGTCAAACAAGTTCTTTCCCAATGCAATTAATTCATTTTAAGGACCAAAACTGAAGTGTTTGAGTGTGATAAAAAACAAACAAACAAGTTCTTTTTAAGTTCTTAAAAAGGAGAAAACACCGCAAAAGAGAAATACCTGTAGATTTAGCTCTCCAAGGTGTGTGGACTTCAAAAAGCACATTGTTGAGCTCTTCCCCTCAAACAATCCCGTGAACAAGAAAACCGCTCCACAAAACAGGGTTAAGTAGAACATGCAAACAAATCCAACAAGATATATCCAGATAACTAGATACTAGTGGAAAGGAAATTTCTATTTTAAGAAACTAGAAAACTTTCAAGGAAATGACAATTTTGCACAAAGAGATGAATCAAAAATGCAACTTTGAAATCAAATGAAGGATTTACTAATCTTAGAAATAGAAATTGGAATTGAGATTTGCAAAAAAAAAAGGAACCTAACTTCGCAAATTTAGAAATGAAAGAAGCAAGACCGAAACAATGAAAGGAAATGCTTAAGAACAATTGATGAAAATTAGTGAAGAAAAAGAATCAAAGCTCAAAACTAGAAAAGAGATGAACTTACCAATAAGGGACTTTGGTAAGGTCCCACTGGGCGTGCCAGAATGTAGATCAAGAATTTCCTGCACTTGTTACCTATTCCAAGTTAATGCACCAAACTAAACACAAAAACCCTGAAAAACTCAAATAAAGTCGATACCTGATTAATTGGACAAGATTTGAAGATGTAGATAGAAAGAAAGCCTGATGGAATTAAGACGGGCGCACACGAGAAATCCTGCGGAGTAGATCCAAGAAACCTGCGATGCACGAATACTTGACAGAAAAAGATGACGTTAGAAGATATAAGGGTGAACTACCCAGAAAGTGGGTCTAGGAAGTGATTAGCTTCCTTGGTGGATGTCAGTTCACATTTTCAATTAAGAATAAAGGTATACATGATAAAAGATGTAAGCAAATGTTTAGATTTTCTTATTTTAAGTTGCAGACAGAATGTAAAACTAGCAGCAGAAACTGAAAGAAATAAGGAAACTGTAAAAAAAATGATGAAATTGTGTCACTTGGATTCTGTATTTTTCTGCAGACTGGTCAGTGTCGATTAGATAGTGATCGGCGTCGATGGTTTGGAATGGCACCAATTTGGACAAATTGGTGTCGATTGATGCTTAATCGGTGTCGACCGTACCTGGGTCTTCGTCAACCGGGAAGAAATCACAGAAAGCTTGATTGATGATTGATGATGATCGGATTGTGGAGACCCGCAGGAGCTGCAGAGATGTGGACAGAGTTCTGCCTTGGCTGGATGGAGAAATTGAGTCACCGAGAGGTTTAAGAACCTAAACGATATCAATATTATGAGGGCAAAATAACGGTGCACCTCTTAGGGATTGATCTGGACAAAATTCTCTCTCTCTCGATTGGTAATTCTAAGGCTTGCTAAGCTTTTCACTATTTATCAAGTCTCTACTGTCTAACTAGAATTGAGTTGAGGTCGTGTATTTATAGTAGGCATCGACCAAGGTAAAATCAGTGCCATTCCGAAAAATTAGTGTCGATCGAGGACAAGTCGGCGCCGATCAGGGAACAGACTCCCAAAGTGGCAAAAAGGGATGAGTTGTGAGGATAAGAATATTACCCTTCCAACTCAAATACTGGAAAAATCCTGCTGCATGGTTCCAGGAGAGGAGAAATAGGTGGGATGGATGGATAATAGTGACACGGGGGGTTGGGAAGTGATATGGGGTGAATAAGTAGTTGGAATAAATGTAAAAGATAGAATTACATGGTTAATGTGTAATTATCCATGGGTGAAATATAATGGGGTGGAAAAAACTTAGGATAGGAATTTTAATTAGATATTTAATTAATACCCTAAGAGAGAAGTAGTGATACAAAAGTGCATCGGGTTACCTGAGAATAGAAAAGGTAAGCGAACACGAGGGACATTAAATTGAGTAACCAATTTTAGGTGTCTACACATAGTCCTCAAATTAAGGACTATTGGTCATCTGTCTTGATAACTTTGAGGTAAGGAAGAGAGACCACATGCGAATGACAATGGATCGTATGAGAAGTTTCAATTTTTATTAGGTTTTTTAAGGATTTAGAGACGATGGATAAGCTTTTTTCGACCCCAAGTATCAAGCAACAAATTCTTAACCTCTTTCACCTAACCCATAGAACATAAAAAAATCAAGTGACATCAATGAGAGGACCACAAAAATGATTCAAAGATTGAGGTAGTGGTTTAGCAAAAATCTAATTACCATCATTGAGTCTGGTGGTCTCTTAACTCTCTCGAGACAAACATCACACATTTCATCCTTGAAGGTATCCGAAAGAGCCACGATCTCTGCTCACACAAGGGATTCCTCAAAGAGAAAGGACATGAACTAAGAGTATAGTAAAGTATCTCACCCTAGGAGACTCCACAATAAATCTAAAACCACTTAAGATCACATTGAGGATCTTGAGCAAGGTGAGATTATCCTCACAACCCCTAGTTCTGCATCATTACCTAAGTGTTTCCTCCTCAGTAATTGAGTTATCTCATCAAGTACAAGATGTGATTCCTCGTCATGAACCTAAAAGTACCATCATGCCTAATATGGAGCCCACAACAAAAGAAAATTTATCTTGGATCCGAGAATTTTTTGGGAGTGATCCAAGGACAATGCAATAAGCATTGACACGTGACTTTGAGGCTATCTCAAGGATCATGAAAACCAAATGAGGTAAGAAGGCACATGTAACTTCTCACATTTTTAGTGGAGCTTCTGGTAATTAGTATGTAAAGGTTTCCCAAACAAAAGTTGTGAAATCCATAGAGGAGATGACTAAGGTATATTATAAAATGACAACAATCTCTTTGGGCCAAACAACACATGAGGGTGATGCTCATTTGTTCAAGGAATATATTTCATGCTTGCTTTCTTAGAACGAGGAGTAAAAACAGACAATAGAGTAGTTAGACAAGCATGTGAGAACTCTCATTTCTTATGTATAACCATTCCTAGATCCTAGTGTACTACCATATCTTCCCATCGAGGTCATCACTCCTATCAGCAGCTTCAACCCCAAAATAATTAAAAATTCTCAAGGTCAGACAATGCAAGGAAGATCTAATCAAAAATGGGTTGAAAAGATCATTGAAAAGGGAAAGGCATTGTTTTCTGAGATCATCTCATTGTTCAAGCTCTCTCTTGCCACCATTGCAAAAGTGAAGATGATTAAGGAAGAGATCGAGAAGGAAAACTCACATTGGGACAACATGCTTCCATTAGTGGTCGAAATGAGTAACCTTGATTCCTTTTTACTGGTGGGTAGAAATGTGTTCACTTCCATAACTAAGAATCTATCTCCCATTTGGTATTTGTTAGCATATGGATTTGCACGCATGCAAATGACATGCAACAGTGTGGGAACGAAGTCCCTCCTCAATGAAGGTGAGGCTGCCTTTATTAAAAACCAAAACTGTATTTACATATGTACATTCAAAATTGTATGTGGGGGGTGTTTTGGAACATCAATGGAAGAAAAGTGAATGAAGGAAATGGAATAGAAAGAAGGAAAGGAGTGGAGAAGTAAACTTATCTCAGAAAATCAGTGGCCTCCAGAGAGAGCTAAGTGTGACAGCTGTCGCAGGGTGATCCCAAGGAACCGTTGGTGTTGATCTTGATGTTCTGGTTGCACGCGACCACAGTCGTCATCAGTTGTTGCAAAATCTTGCAGCTGTAGTAGAAGAACGAGATAAAGTTTTAGTTGAGTTGACTCGCCTTTTCATTTTGGAAAGTCGCTTCCATGGAAGAAGCTCGATCAAATCTTGAGGCAAGTTTTGCAAATGAGGATGAGATTGTGTTCACTACTGTTTCTAGTAGTGGCCGGAAGTTATTCCAGCGCCTAGCCCATGGGTTTGATATGGTGGTTATAGATGAAGCTACAAGCTAGTGAAGTAGGTGTGTTACCTCCACTTTCATTGGGTGCTGCAAGGTGTGTTCTTGTCAGGGATCCACAGCAACTGCCTGCAACAGTAATAAGCCAGGCAACAGGCATGTTACAGTATAGTAGAAGCCTTTTTTAGCGCTTCCAACAAGCAGGTCGACCAACTATGTTGTTATCTACTCAGTATCGAATACATCCTCAAATTCAGGATTTTCCTTCAAGACATTTTTATCAAAATCGATTAAGTGACAGTGAGAGTGTTACCAGGAGACCTGATGAAGTTTATTACAAAGATTCTCTATTGAGACATTACTTGTTTTACGATGTAACTCATGGAAGAGAATCTCATAGAGGTGGATCTATTTCATATCAGAATATTCATGAAGCACAATTTGCTTTGCAATTATATGAGCATCTTCAACGGGTCATAATCATGACAGCATTAGGTCTTTATCGGTAAAGGTATTTTCTCATCGTTTGGAAGGTACAATTGTGCTTTTTATGGCAAAGCCAAAACATTCTTACTACAAGTGTTATAAATAAGGAAGAACTGTGAGCATTGTGGTAAAACAATTCTTTTCAAAAATGTTAGGTTAAGCTCGGTATTCAAGTGAGTTGAGCCAGAGAAGAACTCAGAGAGTTCGGTTCTGGAAAGAAGGTAAGATGACACGAAGGGCATGGATCGCCATGGGAGTCCGAATTCAAGTTGAAAATGCATGAGCTCATAATCAAGCTAGGAGTGATACGATTGAGGGCTCATTCGTGAGTTGAGTCGTCTAAACACCTAAGTGAAGAAAGAGCACATCTCGAGAATTTCTCATTCTAGTCATCATTCGGCTTTGCATGATTTCCCTAATTCTTCAAACCTAATCAACAACTCAACACTATAATTCAGAGCATTGGTTCATGCGCAAGCACCTGTAACCTATATCACACAATTTCTAGAGGTGGAACTCGTTGATGAAGTACCTCAAAATATACCAGCCCAACTTGTGGAAGTAGTCACAACTTCTCAACCAAAAGTTGATGATCCGGTTCTTTCCCCACCTACATTTGAAGAATCACCACAAATGGAGAAAATGGCAACAACATATTTCTCACAACAAGAAGATCCAATTTCAGCAACACCCGAAAGTGATCCCCTTCAGCGTGATGAATATCAATTCCCAACGAACATGATAACCATGTACAATGAGGTACTTGGAGAGGTTCCCACCTGGCTACATGATACCCTGATGAATTGAAAGAGGGTCATCAAGCCAATAGTGATAAATTTGGAAGCGATTGCGTAAATGTTAGAATCCATCACTCCAAAAAAGACCAAATACTACGCTAAGGTGTGTGTCAACAAATTCATAAATCACTTCGATGATTCTTCAACACCACTCATTCACAATGGGGCAAAGGAGATGGATTTCCAAGACTCTGAAGTCTCACAAATTCTGCTCGAGAGATCAACACTTTGGGATGGTAACAAAGACAAAGGACATAACTCCAGGGAGTGAATTACAATTTTGGCTCTTGGAGATCTCCTCAACGGCGAAAGACCGGAAGTTGGATTCTGATAAACCAAGGTGGCGTAACGACTACGGTCTCACGACAAATGAATAATTCACCATGGAAAGGTACTTGGAGCAAGTGGAGAATTGTGAATGTGAATACGAATGAAGACAAATTTTCTCGCATTAGGATATTGTTCAAATAGAGGGGTGGATGAATTGCTCAAGTTTCAAGCTCAGCACTCTTGTCATTTGGTGGATTGCAGAGCACAGTCAATGAGTTCATTCCCGTACGATCGGGATAGGCAGACTCTTGGCCCAATGGATAAGGCACTGATCCTAGGTGTCTTGATCTGGGTGGCACATTGTTGACTGGGATGTCTACATGTGCATACAAGTCATTTAAGTGGGGTCCACATGTACCCATTTTATTTTATTTATGTATTTTTCCTTAAGTGACCTTTTAACTTAAGTGGTTTCTATTTTTAGTCACTTTTTAAAAGTTGGTTGAAAAATTCAAAGTCACTTAAGTGCCCTATTTGATGTGCATTTAAAACCCTAACTACTTGGTAACCAACTTTCAGGTTATAAAAGGAAGTGAGGGGCTCATTTGTAAGGGTGACTTTGAGAGAGGAGAAGAAGATACTTTTGTGCAAGCTTTGTTTCAAGAAGAAACTTTGTGTTCTTTGTGAAAAACATTTTGGAGTTAATAGAATAAGAACTTTGTGTCTCATTCATTGTCTCTTGTAACATTTGGTGTTCTTATGTTCATTAGATGTTAGGTGTTTGAATCTTGCATGCAAATATTATCTTTGATCTTATTGTCAACATTAGTAATCAGTTGTTCTAGTTCACAGTGATCAAGCTCTGACTATCTACTTGCTCATGTGTGTTCCCTTTTGCATGTTCTTGTTTGGCTACCTCAAACTCCGTTTTATTTGTGTTGGTTATTCATCTTTTCTCTTCATGCAATATTAGGCTCTGTTTTTACCTAACTCTTGCATGTCCTTTCAGTCCATTCCATTCCACTCCTTTCTTTCATTTCATTCTATCTCCTTCATTCACTTTTCTTCCATTGATGTTCCAAAACACCCCCCACATACAATTTTGAATGTACAGATGTAAATACAGTTTTGGTTTTCAATAAAGGCAGCCTCACCTTCATTGAGGAGGGACTTCGTTCCCACACTGTTGCATGTCATTTGCATGTGTGCAAATCCATATGCTAACAGTCTTGCACAATGAATTTCTAATATGAAATGTTGAATGAGGTTATCTCCGAGCTTGACTCTTGTGAAGAGCTCACATCACAAATTGTGAAAAATATAAACAATGGCATGTAGAAGCTTGGATCACCTCCAATCAGGGAAAATTCATCAATGGAAGAGCTTCTGAAACCATTTGAGGAATTGGTCAAGAAAGAAGCAGAAGATACCTTCTCGTTGAACGAGGACACCTTAGAGTCTTTCACAGAAATAATATGTACAATTTCTAATATTGTTAAGGATCATCAGGCTTAGTTCAATCATTGGAAAAACATTAGTAGTACTTATGAGACCTAGATCAAGGCTCTAAAATTTGTTCATATGCCTCAAGCAAAGAAAGTGGCACCTACGATAACCCGCTTCAACAAGGAATTCAAGGGTGAAGAATTTTCTTCAGGTGCATTCCCACAAGGTTCATCAACAGTTGTCTCTTAATCAGTGGACGCCACATCTCCATCGGCATGATCATATCCCCTCTTCCTTCTTCCTCCTTTTTCTCTCTCGTGTTCTAATTCTTCATTAAGGAGGTAATTTTCACTATTTCATCACATTCACTTAAAGTGACCTATAATATAATTTTGTAATGAGCTATTTTCAATTAATGAAAAAAGACTCAATTTTGTTTCCTAGGAATATGAAATGTCACGAGTGATAAGGGGAAGTGAAAATTCATGTGGGGGTAGATGAAAAGACTTTGTGTAAAGCTAAAAATTGAAGGGACTTCTCCATTTCAAGGGGTTGTCCATTGTAAGTTTTTAAGTAGATAGCTTTGAACTACTAAGATACAAGAAAGAGATTCCATTCTTATATTTTGCTTTTTCTCTATGTTTCCTCTATTTCCTTACATGTTCAACTTTGTACACATGATGATCATGTAAAACCAAGGAAGGTGTTGGTTCCTTTGATAAATGAATCAATAGAATTTTGTATCTATGATTTGTTAGTCTTACAATTGTTAGCAAGGTTGTATTTTTTTAATTGAGTGTGGATTAATTGTAGTTAATGTTGTGAAACTCTGTTAGTGCCTATTCACAAATTTAAACCTCCTTCCCTAAATTTTTACTCCCCTTTACCTCCTCTCACCAAGAAAATTCCTCCTTTGCACTAAGTGCAAGAAATTTGCCACAGATATAGTGGAGTATTCCTGTGTGATCCTCGACTTCACGGCCACCTGCATATTTTTTTCTTACATTCAATAAATAAGAGCCTCCCCATTACCAAGAGAAGGGACTTAGTCATGAAGCATTCGTGAAAATCCACTAATTTTTCCTTGTGACAAATTATTTCACCAACAATGCCTTGAGGGAGGAAGTGTGAGAAACTTTCATGCATGGTGAAAAAATACCATCAGACTTGATGAAGGAAGCTTTCTTCCACTCAAACCACTATTTTGATCTTTAGATCATTGCCATGGTCTTCTCTTTGATATCGCCCAATTCCCTAATGTTCCATGGAGTGGGAGGAAGAGGAGAAGACTATGTTGTTTGGTATTCAGAATCAAACAGGTCTGACTCATCATCTTTTATTCCATCCATAAAACAATCAAACTTGAAGTCTCTCATTTGGTCCACTATTATCTACATGTGATCCCATTTTCTAAACTCTAATTCATCTATTCAGGTAACCTAGTAGTCCTCAATTTGAGGCACATGATGCAATCCTAGCAAGATGAAAGTTTTCGGAGTCTTCCTACTATCAAAATCAAACTGAGACACATAGGAGTACAACATGAGATCAATGAAATATGTTTCAACGTTTGTTGCATCAGTGACATTATTGCATGAGTATTTTCCCAAGGAGATGGGAAATGGCACACCTTTATTTTTTCATTCTTGCAATTGGTACGAACATGAGATAATTGTCGACATAGTTCAAACATGATGATCTTATCACTCGGGTACCTAGGTAGCCTACATGAGGCAAGATTGAAGCCTTTGAACCTGATGTATGTGAAGGTTGGGAATTGGATGAAGCGGCTCCCATACTTCTCAATCAATGTAATAACTTGGGATGATATCTTTTGTTCTAGATTGCCTTCGAGCAACCTTATGATGAACACAATGAATGTATCATTCACCCTAGCATAGTGAGTTTTTCTCCATGTGAGTGGTTTGTGGATACTTCTCATAAGCATGTGACTTTTGTGGTACATTTAGAGTAGTAGATAGGCCTGGAAATGGTCTTTTGAAAGTGAGGGAATACACCAGATAAGAAGTCATTGTGAACTTATTAGAAGTGGAAAACTGTAAAAAAATCTCGATGAAGGTTGTTATTGATGATTTACCCCTAGTCCACCATTTTGGTTTCCTTATGTGACCATCAAGATCAATTGAGCCATCCAATATTATAAATCCTTTGTTTTCTGTTCCCCCATTATTCTTCTTATTAGGAAAATGACATTAAAATATGCCTCATGAAACTCACTCTGTGACACATACTCAGGTATACGAGAGGGATTTCTTCCTTATTTGAGCCATGAACCAACTGTTAGACCTTGCAAATACAAGTCACTCCTCACCACTCCCATGAAGAAAAATAATTAGTTATGATAACCATGTTATTACTGGTGGGAATCTACATGCATTCAATCATGCCTTTTGGTGTGAGGATTGCAAGTTTTGAGTTAATATCAGCCATGATTGTTCTAGTGTTTAGATGATAATGTTGTGCACATGCCAAGACAAGTTTGGAGTTCTAAACAAATAACAACTGGCCTCCTATCCTGAATAATCCATTTGAGAGTGTTTTTTCCTCCACTACCTCACATGGCTCATTCAACATTCTAGCTTTTAGGTCTTCCAAATCCATGTGGGTGACATCATAGTCCACCACATTGGGGTATTCAGTGCCTAGTGTTGAGATTAGTTCTAAACCTAAATACTTGACCTTCATGATGGAAAAAAACAATGAGATAGGAAGAATGTGAACTAATTCATGTGACTTGAGTCCATTCATAATACTTTCTATTTTTAGCATGTCCTATTTAGGATGGTTATTTTTAGTAAGTTTTCATAATTGTCATTTTTTATGATTTTTACTTGCAGGAAGTAACATGAACACTAAAGGTTTACTATTTTGGAAACTTGCTATATTTAGACATGGGGACCTAGAACAACTTAATATTTTTATATAGATGTCTTCTAGGTGTCGGAATGGAATGAAATTGGGCTCAAAAGATTAGGTTTTATCTCAGGACCTTCAGCTTAAGTTTTAAGGAATTTTATTCGTTAGAACTTTGTAAATATGAAAAGGTAACTTCAATAGCTAAAAATTTATTCTATATGCTGAAAATTATACAAAGCATCAATATTTTTCCTTTTATAATCAATCTAAAGGAGTTTTTTGGAGGAGTGCACTGGTAAATTTTTGTGGAGATCGGGTGCACATATTGTGAGATATGAGCAAATTTCAGTTTTGGAGCTTGAGAGTTCTGGAAAATTTCTACATCATCACTGGTGAAAAGTGGATTTTTAGGGGAGGAAGCATATAAAATCATGAAGTAATGGTTACAAGTTTTGGTTTGAAGTTATTCGTTCATATTTGTAATTTTTTTGACTCGTTTTAACCTAGTGGGCCAAATCGGGGTTAAATGTGGGTTAGCATGTGGTTGCACCCTAAAAAATAGGGGAAAAGAGGTGAAAAGGGACAAAAGGGGAAAGAAAGTGCACTTTGTACCTAATGATGACAATTGGTATGTTGTGGTGTAGTGTGAGGGAGATGCAAGGTGTTGAAAATGGCTTTCAGGGGCTGCAATCTAGTCTTTCACATGTCTACGAGCTGAATGGGAGAGGTAGGAGCACATTTTCATGTCCTTCATCTCCATTTGTTTGTTGAAAAAATGTGAGGGGACATAACCAGCTTAAAAAATCATCATGGGTCAACATGAGGAGAGGGGAAGTGGTTTAAGCAATAAGCAAGTTTACAACTTCCTAGGGGTGAAAGTGATGATTTACAAGTTGCAGGAAGGAATACCTCATGGGGGAGCACAATTTTGTGTCCCCCATGTCCCTTTTCACCTTTGATACAAGTGAAATTGGACACATAACCTCCCAAAGTGTGACATGGGTCCTGGGAACATGAGAAAGGGGCCAAGTTTGAGTGAGAGCAATTTGTCATGTTTATATCACCTCAAGTTGTCACTCAAGTGATGCAACCAACTCAACACATGGGGGAGTGCACTTTTGTGTCCCTCATGTCCCTTTGAACCTTTGGGACAAGTGAAAGGGAAAAAAAAATGATCCAAAATGGTCTAATGGTCCTAGGAACATGAGAAAGGTACCTAGGAATTTGAAACACTCACATGCACCTTCTAACACTTCAAGTTGTTGTTTGAGTGAAAAAACTACCTGAATGAGTGGGGGAGCACAATTTGTTGTCCCCTATGTACCTTTACACCTTGGGAAAAATTTCAAGGGACACGCAAGCTTCAAATTTTTCTTATGTTTTTTTTAATTTGCTGATATCATACCAACAACTCCATTTTAGAGCACCGGGAGTACTTTTTCTGCCTTGAGAGCATGAAATGGTGTTTTGGGGTAAAACTTTATATGATTTTGACTACAAATAACATTTTGAGATCATCACAACCAATTTCAAGATCCATTTATACCTTAAAAATTATTTCCAAGGCCTTTTCCTCTTTTGGCTCAAAGGGGCAAGTGTAGTGACTTGGATCATCATGGAGGTTTTTGAAATCTTGGAACAAAATTGATGTGTCCATCATGTGTAGGGTTCCAAGATATTTCCATTTCCTATATTTTAACTCCTATCTCCTTCTAGAACTCCAAAAATCATCCGGATAAGTCAACTTTCTCCACTGGGGTATGGTATTCCTTGCACCCGCAGTGACCTTGTCTTGCTTGTTTGATTCCCAATATCACATGGCTCCATATAATTTCAATAAAATTACTTGAATGCATTCAAAAATCCTCTACATAAATTATATATGGGTTTTTTCCTTTTAATCACATTTAATATGGTATTCACCAGTTGTAAAATAGCCAAAAATGGCCCTTTTTACGCCTCCACGGATAGTTATTTGGATTTGGATCTCAATAACTTCTTCAATCACCTCAATAATACATCCCTGCACATGAAACACACTTGAAAATCATGTTAGCATGTTCCTCTTAACTAGAATGAGGATGACACTATGAATAGGTTGGCTAAAGGAAGGGTTTACAGTGACCGGGAGAGGAATTTTTCAAGTGGGGACTAGGTTTTCATGGCCAAAATTTTCAATTTTGCATGTTAGATATTTAACATGCCAAAAAAGACAAAGATTTATTTAATGAGGAAAACAAGTTAAAACCCTGAGAATATCAGATCTAGAGTTGTTCCCATGACACTAGCGCTCAACTCAAACACTAGCGCCCAGGTGGTTTTGTCCTCATTTGGGCTCTCCTTACTGAAAGAGTTTCATATTCCAGTTTTCCAGACGAAGCATATCCAATCCAGATCCAACCTATTCCACTCATTTTCAAGCCTAAAATCATTCCAAACCTTCAAATATAAGATAAGTCACTCTTATTGCATTATTGTTTATACCTACTTGTTTTTTACATGATAAATCTTACTTGTTATTGTTATATTCATTTGGTCTTAGTCCTCTGATTAAGATTTGATTTATGTTAAATAATTTGATGAACCCATTTATTGATCGAACCCTAGCTTTCCCTAGGATCCCTCATTTTGTGTATTCCTCATGGCTTATTAAAAAGTGTTGCGAAGCTGTCATCCCAAACCTCCTTCCCCTAAGTATGATCATATTCCTATGACTATTCTTCAACCTATTTTTGCAAATGTCCAAGAGGAAACAACCTTCTATCATAAGTCACATATTACTACTACATCTCATCCCAAAATCCCTCTTGTCTTTACGAAGTTTATCAACCTTGGTCTTGATGTTTTGCTCCTACCCCTATTGAGGCTAATAGTTCTTTTGAATTTGATAGTGACATTGCTTCTATTGATACAAATGACACATGTGTCAAATATTTAGTTATTTTTTTCCAATGAATAAGGTCGTATTAATTATGCTTGTAATACTCACACTTATTTTGATATTGGAGATGTTATCCTAAATGGACCTTGCCTTGCTTCCTCTCCTCCCCCACTTACATATGCACAAATCATTAGCATTGATCCTATTACCATTGATAATGATATTCAAATCCCCTCTTATTATTCTCAACCAAGTGCTTGTTCATTAAATATTGTGCCTCAAAATTTATATGTTTCTTTCTCCACCTTTTGTGTACTCTCTAAAGATGTTAGTACTCGTTTTCCTTCTCATAATGTGTTAAAATCTACAAAATTTAATGCATGTGTTTCTACTCTTGATATTTAAAAAGATAGTGTACATATTGATGATCATAAGGATAGTGTGCATGTTGCTTGTATTCCTTACTCTATTGATCTTGTTGATAAAAGTGTGTAAATTTATTTTCCTATTGATTCTTCTTCCTGTATTCCTATTCCTAGTTTTCCACTTGTTGATCCTAAGATTGACTTTCAACACAATAATGTCCTTATGGATACTTATAGCAGCAAGATCCAACCCCTTAATTTTTATGCCACTCTTTCCCAAGAATTTCTTTATCTTATACATGTTGTAGGTGATTAATAAAATAAGATCCATACCATTACCCTTGAGATTAAGACCCATTATTCTAGCACTGATAATAATTCTCTTCATGACAACCGTGTTCCTAAAAATATTTACAAGTCATATTTTCCTAAGGGTTTTAATTTACCTACTTTTACACTTTTTGATGGAATGAGTAATCCCTATACGCGTCTTAAGGATTTTTTATTAGCTATGGCTTCACATTCTAATGATAGATCACGTCTTAAAGCATTTCCTGGTAGTCTTATTGATATTTCTTCTCATTGGTTTCATCATTTTTCTAGTGGATCTATTAGTACTTATCTTGATATGGAAGAATAATTTCTTAGACTTTTTATTTCTAATAATGGTCCTAAAGTTACATTTAAGTGTTTGCCTTCTTTTTACCAAGGATGTTAATGATTACATATTATGTTTCAAATCTTACATGCATCATTTTCTTTATCATCCCATTGATCTAGAAATGCAATTTATATTTTTTGGTGGCTTTATTATTCCTTTGAAAGAAAAAATATTATATGATACATGTGAATTTTTTACACTTCTTTGATTAAAGGTTTTAGCTTTAGAACAAGAGATGCTTAATGAACATTTTGTTTCCCATGCTCCTAGTTCTTCTAGCACTCCTCCACCTACTACATCTTCTCTTCCTCCACTTACAACACCTTCATGTTCCCCATCTCCTATAAGACATACTCATGATCATTCCTCTCATTTTCATAGACCTCAACATTCCACTCCACCTCCTAGGCGGGAGCCATTATACTTCTCACATTTTTCTAGGCCTCATGATATTTTGCACACATTGCTTAATGAGAAGTTGATTCATCTACCTTCTAATGAACATCCTCCTCCTCATCGGTTATGATGTAATTGTAATCAACCATTCTATAATTTCCATACAATTAATGGTAATAGAGATAATGATTATTATGCACTCCATGATAGGCTTCAGTTGTTTGAGGATAAGGGTGTCACTACTTTTCATGTATGCCATGTTGATGGATATCATTCTCTTGTGTCATGACGCCACACACCGACATCTATTTCTTTGACTACCTCTCATCCTCCTAAAGCCATTTTGTATCCCCCCTTGGTTTTTACTACACATGAGGCACCTACGCCACTTCTTATTCAACCCCAACCCACATGGGTCCCGAAAGAGCACCACTTTCAATTCCACGATTCTAGTATTGTTATGATCACTTCAGGCTTATCATTTGACACCTATGCTCATGACACTGCATCATTTGAGCCACTTGTGCGTAGTCATCATATTATTTCCCATTAGATGATAGATTTTCCTTAGTGCTACATTATTTCATGTTTCTTCCATAATTGTATGCCACTATATATTGTGTTACTTATTATTTCTAATTATCTTCATCCTTTTTATCATTACTACTATAAGTTTAATTTGACGATCATGTTCTATCTATGCCTATTATCATTCTAATATTTATCATCACAATGTTACCTACAATATCAACACACATAGTCTAATCTACCACATCATCCCAATATATACCATTATATCATCACATATTAAACAAATCAAATCAAATCAAATAAACTAATTAATAACTCATACAACAACACAAGTACACGTCATCATATCAAAAGTGATCTCATAGTATATATACATCTCTTGAAAGTTTCATGATACAACATCATGGGATAATGCCCAATATCATACATCCTCCTCACTACTACTAGAGACTACTATCAGAGCTCTCAAAATTAAATCCTCATCACTATACCTTTGCCTCTGTGATCGGGACCATTGCTCCTCTAGCCGAGTCTGTAGCAACACTGCCTCGACCATCACATTTACATATCAACCCTGGAGCTCCACATATCTCTCAAACATACTTTGTGCTAGGTCATCTCCTCCAATTTCCTTTCTCACCCATGTTAGCTCTATCCTCACCTCATCTCACTCTAACTGCAAATCTATGCATGTAGCCGCTGCCGCCGCCACATGATCAAATAAGTGAGCATGATTCCTGAGAATGTGATCCACTCTCTCCAATACCCTTCCTCCTACAAAGACATGTGGGGGAATGTTGTGTGTCAATGTGCATTCTGTTGTGTCCATGATCACACGCCAATACTCATCGCCTACAAGACCCAAACTATATTAGCACCTCATCACTAATTTACATACTCAATACGAATCACACTATCAAATACAAATTATCATATATCCTAATTATGTTACATCGTGCAAATGTTGTCGCCACTACATCATCCTCGGGGTATGTGCCTGACCTCCTACTAGTCCTCCTCCTCTTTCTTATGCACTTGGTGGCTCTCCCGTTGCATACACCACTATAGGGAAGAATTACACCCATCAGTGTTCCACCCACCACCGAGTATAGGCTCAGGTACTATCACACCCCACATTTTCATTCTGTTATGTTGCAAAAATAAGTTGCGATGTATTAAATAATTTTTAAAAGTAAGTTGAATAATGTTGTTACGGGATTGAGGATGGGGATATACATATGTACATATTACCCAAAAAAAATTATATATATATACATGTGTGTAGGTGTATACCCAGCACTATACCAACACTCGTCACCTTACATTTGTTGACTATTCAATGATCACAACTTGTTCTTGTTGTAATTGTCTTGGATGATTTTACTCCACCTAGTTTGCTTCATGCGATGATTTTGTAATGATTAATAAATTTGTTATGTTGTTATACTTTGCATTATTTTGGTTTTTGTAAATAATTATTATTGTCTTGATGTTTTGACTAACCACCTTATCGCTATAATATTGGTCATAAACCATAAGGCATTAATAATAATATTCATTTTTTCTTAGAAAGAGTCTTCATCGGCGACAAGGTAACTGAAAAAATGTTTGATTTCAGTGTGTGACAATTTAAAATTGTTTGAATAACCTTGAAATTCTCTATGGTGTTTGGCATGTGGTAAGGTGTTAATTCATTGTTAGAATTGTTTGGCCATAACATAACAATTTTGGGCAAGGCAAATTGTCAAATTTAGAATGGTCTTAGACCATATTATGGGCATTAGGAATGTTTAATAGTTAATGAGATTAATATGGTCCTTGACCATATCATTGAGCATGAAAAAGTTTAAATTATTGGTTAATTGGTTGATGACTGACCACCATGCAACTTTGTAAATTATAGTGTTCTTACTATGTCTTTGACTGCTCGTTGGAACAACTATGCAAGTTGGAGGGAAAGTATGAGTGATTTGTCCAACGCCACTACATGGCACTACAAAACATTAATGGCATTTAATTTAGTAAGGGTGATTAGGGATTTTTGGAAGTCGTGAGATTCTAGGAGAAGCTATGGCATGCAATGAAGGTTTATACTTACTATTTTTTTTTTTGTTCAAACTCTCCCTTTTAGAGTTGTGCATGAAGGATTAAGGAGCTTGGATTTTTCTGTTGGAGATTTTAATAGATTATTAGTAAAAAAAATATGTTATTATTTTGGGAGCAATGACATTCAAATCATTTAAATTAGGAGGTCTATTGAGGCTTTGTTGCTTTGATTTTTGGTAATCTTGGCAAGGAAGTTGTGGAATAGTCGAAGAGGTTTTTACAAGAAGAAAAGAAAGGAAAAGTCAATTTAAAGGCATGGATTTCTAACTCATTCTCTTGTTTTTATAATTCGAGATGAAAGAATATAATGGGGTTTATCTCTGTTTTCTCAAGTAAATGTTTTATTTTAAAAGTTTTGATTTAAAACTTGTTGAAAAATGAACAAATGATGGAAACCTAGAAAATTAAATAACATTATTTGTGTTAATGGGTTTATAGGTTATTCATTTAAATGAAAAGAAAACCTTAGTCATTGCGTTATGGTTTTGGTATGCAGTAACATATGGGTTCTCAAGAAATATTGAAAATGGGTTTTCTTGCGTATTTCATTTTAGGGTTTGGGCGAATAAACTATGCATGACTGCATGCTTTCAGATTTTTGTGTACGAAAGGTAATGATATTGGATATGTTGATAAGTATGTATTGGGTATCGATGCTTGATGTTTAGCTTGCATAATACTTTTATACCTTTGAAAATTTATTATTGCTTCTTGAGAATGGTCTTGGATTGATTCTGAATTTGTGAAGGAAGAAATTATAAATCAATGAAGTAGATGTTGTTGGGATTCAAACTCTGATGTTAATGAAAATAGTTGAAAGGAAAAACTATGCTCTCTCCTCCTTGCAACATATTTGATTTTTTTGGGATTCTATTTGGAAACACACACTGAACATGTGTGTTGACTTTACCCGTTACGGGTTTCAGAATATACTAGTTGAATTAGCTCGATTTGAACTTAATTATTTGATAATAGATGTGTGTGTTCCTTCTTCCTAGTATCTCAATTGTAACTTTGTGTTAGGGATGGTCCTTTGCGGAAATGTTGTGCATCTTAAGTTTTGGGTTGTGAGTGTTAAATCTTTTGGATTTGTGTTTCTTCCCATTGTAGATGTTTCACTGTAAATTGAAATGAAAAATTATTGGTCTTTGTACCTTTTCTTAATTTGTTGATCTTGAAGAACTCATAGTTATAATGCATTTTTTATTAGATTCAATTTGTGAAACAGTCATTGTTGTAGTTGATCTTGTTACATAAACTTTCATTGAACCATTGGGAGTTAGTAATAATGGTTGTTGTTTGGATTCTAGTTAGACAAATGGGTCAACTATAGAAGAAAGTAATTACTTGGAAAGAAAAGAAATTATGTTTTCCTTACAATTTTTCTTTTGAAATAATCAAATAATGTAGTTTGAGACTAAGCAAAATGAATGATTTTGTTAAAAATTCAACAAGGTTTATTTATATTTATGAGATGCAGTAAGTGACTTGATAGGTTGATTAAATTATTTCTAAAATTCTTAAAGATGATTTAATTATCTTTATGATAGTTCATTGATTAGAGCCATGAATTGATTGAGTAATAACTCTTCTTAATTGAATGATGAAGTAATGACATAGTTAAACTAGCTACGAAGTTAAGAGTTATCAATAAGTGAACATTATCATACTCATTTATTTTGTATTATAACAACATGATTATGAGTGCATAATTCATGCCAGTTCATCAAATTGACCATGTATACACTTTTCTCTCTCCTACAACATGCAAGATGAAATAAATATTACGAAGTGATATGTTGGATTGGATAACACGCGATTCTTCATGTGATGATTATTATTAATCTGTTACAAATTTTGTAATGATTGTAAATGTATTTTAATTAAAACACGAAAGTTTTAATTTACGATTTGTTTAACGGAAATTGGGCCTATTGTACTTTATGATTATCAAATGATAATCATTTCATAATCATGTACTATTGATATTAATTGTTAATTGAATATCTGTTGTTTTGATATATTATGATTACGAAGAGATGAAAGATTTATATTGTTGTTTTACAACAAATTATGTTTGTAATATGATTGAAGTTATTTTATGAAATTATATTTGCTTTTATGATGTCATTATAATCGAATAATTATGTTAGTAAACAACATAGTTTTATGATGAAAAAATCATGACGAAACTAAGAAAGATATTATCGTACTTATGAAATAAAATATATATCATTCATAAATGACGACAAACTTATGAAATCATGTACTATCTAAGCATTTAATTATGCTTTTTCATGTGGAACATGATTGATAAACCTACTGATAACGACAAATGTATGTTCCTATAGTACAATATAATATGACCATAAGTAATGATGATATCTAATGACGATGTTATCATTCATTAACACGAACGAGTGACGTGTATCGATATAATGAAGGAAACAATAAAATAATGAAGGATATTGTTATACTTGTGGCATTAAATAAACAATTCACGAATGATGACAAGTATATAAGAACTTGTAATATCCTTATTTAGCGTTGAAAGGATGAAATTATACGAGTAATGAACAATTATGATGATCTACAATCAACAATATGGCACAATTATCATTACGATAAAATTAACCTTCATAATTTGATTGCCATATTTAAACTAAAAGCATTTAAGAGTTGTTATTACCTGTAGTACCCATAAGTGGGTTATAGTTAATAAATAATAACCTTCGTAGGAGTATAGTTTCTTAAGGAGGACAATTACGTCATTAATGTGAGTAACACATTATGGGGAAAAAGTAGGATGAAGTCATGAAAGTAGTGTCATTATACTTGATATTAAAAAGTAGACTAATTATGAAATAACGACGACACATAAGTATACATGCAATTACAATAATTATTATATAGACTATTATGATATGTTGATGTATCTATTTCCATTAGTTCGCCATGAATGAACTTATATGTCTTGCAGTGGTTTACGTGAAATATAGGTAAATTGTATGTTGTCCTATAAACAACAATACACAAGCACATTAACCAATTAATTGAAGAAAAACATATTTGGTTATTGTTTCATTTTGAGTGAGAAATTATAATATAATGCGAAGCAGACAAATGATATGATGACACCATGATAAGTTACCATAGTACCTTGTTAGACTTAAAAGTGATTAAGTGTTGATTTTTGAAATATCCCTCTTTCTCAAATAATGGCTTCGAAGACCTTTGGCCCATTCTGTCTACCCGACGGCCAAAGGGTGTGTGCAAGGGTGACTTAAGTCCCAACAAATTTTTATAAGTGCCTAAAAGAAAATAAAAGAAAAATATTAAAGCACTTATAATTATTTATTTGGCTTAATAGGAATGCACTTATAAACAATTGTTGTAATCTTTAGGTGAGTGCATATGGTCTAATATGATATTTGTATCCTCCCTATGAGGATTGGCAACTTGTCTTGGAATGAATATATGGGTTGCCTAGAAGGGAAATAGACCCAAAACTATTTTTGTATTCTCTTAGGCAAAAGTACGACTTGGATAGTTAAGAGTTGTGGGACTTTAGTTTAGAGATAATCACCAATTTTGATTGGTGATTATGGAGGTTCCTTTTGGGCCATTTCTCATATTTCAGGGAGAGGTCGACTTGAAGAGGGATATCATATTCTCATTTTATAAAATCTGAATTTTGTCTAAGCTCTAAGCTTTTCAAAAATACTCTAAGAGGACAAAAACCCTCTGAGTGAATGAGAAGAATTTCCACCCAGGAAATTCTATAGAGCTATCACAAAATTTTGTTAATACTTCCAGCAGTATTTAATGAATTTTGTGAAGGAAGGTTGAAGAATTAATGTGCATCTAGTGTATCTTCTCTACATCAAATGGATCAACTCATGTTGTGGATAATTTCGATGGAATAAATAGCATTTCCAGGTTTGATCTGTGTGCATGATATTTATTTAAAATTTATGATTCAAAGTGAACGATTTTCATAATTTTTGAAGGCATTAAAGTATTAACTCCAGTCCTCGAAAAGAACAGATTTTTCGGGTAATTATTTCAGTCAACTTGGGTGTCTATAAATTCATGTTTCTCCATATTTTGAGTATATAAAATACATGGAACAAATTTGCTTAGACTCTTATTTGTTTAAGTATCTTTTGCATGAGCTTTATCCTCATATACCAGTCAAATTTCTAGGAAAATTAATTACAATTGGTAAATTGTACTCCGTATGCTCACATTCAACCATTCCAAAGTCTAATTTGGGTCTACATTTCATCTTAGAATAGAGCTATCAATTATTGTGTTGATTGATGAGTCTATCAGGAACATAGTTACATTTTTTCCTCTTGAAATATAATTTACAAATATATATATATATATATATTATATATATATATATATATATATATATATATATATATATATATATATTGAGAAATATCTATAAAAAGGGTCCTTTGGGTGTAGGGTTTGCCTATAATCCATTTGGGTTTAGAAGAGTTCCAATTGGGGACATTAGAGTGGTATTAGAGCTAGCCTTCCTCCCATCCCATGAGGGAAATCTGCAAAAATCAGACCTGCATGTAATCAACTAAAGCCCACATAGTCTATCAAAGAAGAGGGATGCCAAAGAAGACAATGGATGAACATGGAAGACCACCTTCAGATGACATGTTAAGTTATATAAATGAAGTCATGACCAGAACACAAAGAGATCTCCAACAAATGATGAGGGAGAACCAAAGGGAACTATGTGACACATTCGCTAGTTCCATTCAGAAGTTGGCTACGGTTCTACAAGGAAATATGACAGTCATCTATCAAGGAGCAACCAATAATGGAGAAGGAAGCTCAATAGGACCAGTGAGGACTTCTCCCAAGCCCACTCAACAAAATTTCAGAGCCAAGTTTCTCCAAAGAGAGGAAACAATTGAAGAAGTGGTATAAAATGATGTTGATGACATAGAAGCATATGGTGATGAGTACATACAGCTAAGCCTTCAAGTTAGAGATATGCTAACTTTTAGAGACTTCTGCCAGTTGAAGATCAACAAGGGTACAAGAAGAAGTAGAAGATCCCATCAAGAGACACCTATGAGATACATTCAACAAAGATTGGGTAAGGTAACTCTCCCTTCATTTGATGGTATAGATAAGTGCTCTGTTAGATCATGGTTACAAAAATTAGATACCTATCTTTCTCTAAATCTCATGTATGAAGATGAAGCACTTAATTTTGCAACACTACATTTGGATGGTGTGGCACATGAGTGGTGGTATCATGGAATCATCACTTAAGGACATGGCTCTATTACCTCACTTGAAGAATTCAGTAGATGCTTGACTAAGAGGTTTGATTGGATGGATCCAGATTTTTACTTCAGGGAGCTTGCCCAACACAAACAAGATGACACCTTAGATAAGTATATTTTTTATTTCCAAAAAAAAAAATATTATGGTTCCTGACATTAGTAAGAAAAGACTTGTTTTGTTGTTTATTAAAGGGTTAGGAGAGTCATTAAAGGGTCTTGTCAAAGCCTTTAATCCTCCCTCTCTTCAAGGAGCCATTAAGAAAGCACTTGACTTGGAAAGCTCTATGCCAAAAGGGAAAAATTGGCAGCAGCAAAAAAGCATGTGTGATTAGCCTATAGTACCTCAAAATTATAGGAAAGGTGCAGCAATTGGTGGGTAGCCCGTTAGAGCAGAAGAATAGGAGAAAAACAAGGCTGAAATTAAGGAAAGGAGGGAGCTAAGGAGGAAGAGGTTGTGCTACGATTGCAAGGAACCATGAACACCCAATCATTTTTGCAAAGGTAAGGGCTCCGTTCATTATATTGAAGTTATTGATGATGAAGAAGATGATGAGGATGTTGATCCAAAAGATACAATAAATGAAGATGAGAAGATTGCTACCTTAGCAACACTAATTGTTTTGCCTAGTTTTTATGCATTCCATGTGAGGGGTGATCTTCTGGAGAAAAGGATCACAATTTTGATTGATGGGGGAGCAACACATAACTTCATTGATGATATTTTGGTTGCTAGATTGGGTCTTCAAGGAGAAAAATTCCAAGGATTTGATGTGATTATGGTGGATAGTCATACAATCACATGCACAAAAAGGATTTCCCAACTCTAATTCACCATGAGAGGCCATGAGGTATGTGACGAATTTTATATTGTAGATATTGGTGGATTAGAGTTAGTTCTTAGTGTTCAATGGATCCAATCCTTGGGTGAATTTCATCAAAATTATCAAACCATGGAGCTAAAATTCAAGGTGCAAGACAAGGACATTGTTTTGCAAGGCATGAGGAAGGGAGTTCCTCCAAGAATGACAACCCATAACATGATTGGAAAATTCAATGAGGAGCTGATTTCACATGAAGAGGCTGAAATGGAAAGAGAAATAACAGGGCAATAGCTAGATTTTGACAAAAATCAATTTTTGTAGACCATGGAGACATCCTAAGGTATGATTTAATATCCTATGTGCAGCATATTCAAATTTCTTTTGCTAAAGATGTATTTTTAGATGAAGAAATGTGTAGTTTGTCTTATGAAATACCTTGGAAACTTCCATGTGTCTATGAACACTTTGTCAAGGATAATTGGTGGCAAGATTTGTCTCATCTTACAGGTACAGGTGCTAGACTTTTGAAACAGTTCAACGTATTTTGTCTATTATACATGGCACTTAGACAAAGGAGTACAAAATTACTTATGGGCAAGCAATTTGGGGAAGGGAGGACTGAAATGTCCCTCTTTCTAGAATAATGGCTTCGAAGACCTTTGGCCCATTCTATCTACCTGATGGCCAAAGGGTGTGTGCAAGGGTGACTTAAGTCACAACAAATGTTTATAAGTGCCAAAAATAAAATAAAAGAAAAATATTAAAGCACTTATAATTATTTATTTGGCTTAATATGAATGCACTTATAAACAATTGTTGTAATCTCTAGGTGAGTGCATAGGGTCTAATATTATATTTGTATCCTCCCTAGGAGGATTGACAACTTGTTTTGGAATGAATATATTGGCTGCCTAGAAGGGAAATAGACCTAAAACTATTTTTGTATTCCCCTAGGAAAAAGTATGACTTGGATAGTTAAGAGTTGTGGGACTTTAGTTTAGAGATAATCACCAATTGTGATTGGTGATTATGGAGGTTCCTTTTGGGCCATTTCTCCTATTTAAGGGAGAGGTCGACTTGAAGAGGGATATCATATTCTCATTTTATAAAATCTGAATTTTGTCTAAGCTCTAAGCTTTGCAAAAATACTCTAAGAGGACGAAAAACCCTCTGAGTGAATGAGAAGAATTTCCTCCCAAGAAATTCTATAGAGCTATCACATAATTTTTTTAATACTTCCAGCGGTATTTGATGAATTTTGCGAATGAAGGTTGAAGAATTAATGTACAACCAGTGTATCTTCTCTACTTCAACTGGATCAAATCATGTTATGGATAATTTCAATGGAATAAATAGCATTTCCAGGTCTGATCTGTGTGTCTGATATTTATCTAAAATTTATGATTCAAAGTGAATGATTTCCAGAATTTTTGAAGGCATTAAAGTATTAACTCCAGTCCTCTAAAAGAACATATTTTTCTGGTAATTATTTCAGACAATGTGGGTGTCTATAAATTCATGTTTCTCCATATTTTTAGTATATAAAATACATGGAACACATTTTCTTATACTCTTATTTGTTTAAGTATCTTTTTCATGAGCTTTATCCTCATATACCAGTCGCATTTATGGGAAAATTAATTACAGTTGTTAAACTGTACTTCGTATGCTCACATTCAACCATTCAAAAGTTTGATTTGGGTCTACATTTCATCTTCAAATAGAGCTATCAATTATTGTGTTGATTGATGAGTCTATCGGGAACATAGTTGCATTTTTTCCTCCTGAAATATGATCTATAGATATATATTATGTGAAATCTCTATAAAAAGGGTCCTTTGGGTGTAGGGTTTGCCTAGAATCCATTTGGATTTGGAAGAGTCCCAATTGGGGACATTACAATTTTAATACAACAATAATTAATTATAAGTTAATGATTCGGCATGGAAATCATGACTTCTTTTATAGTATCCTCGTGGATAATCAAAAGTGTCGTTGACAAAAAAGGTACGTTATGGATAATGAAGAAATGTGAACTCGGTTAAATCGTTAGTATATTGTATTTAAAATAAGTTGTTCTATGAATGGCCAATGATGACCAATTAAGAATAAAAGAACCATTCTTATTGAACATTAAACTTATGTGAATAAAACTATGAGCGAAACTATCTATGAGACGACTATATCAATAAAACATGATAAGTTATCTTATAGCCTTTAACAAACACTGTGATACAAGAACAATGAGAGATACTTATTAAAGGCAGTAACTCAGTAAGCTATTATGACCCTCTACCATAAGGGAGTGTTGTAGATTATTACTAAATAACCTATCATTAAGATAAAATTATATACTTAACTCTATTGGATAATTGTAAAATGTAAATGAAGCGTAGTCACTATGTCTTATCATCCTATCAATTGTATCCTACATGTACCATCTTAGGATGGATACGGGAAGGGTGGTGAGGATGTAATGACAATAGTCATTACGTAGTCACTATCTTTCCCATAGGGATCCTAAGGTGACATTAATAAGATTTCTTTTCTAGAAGGATGAGTCATGGTATTTGTTGCTTCAGACTGAAACTTAAATACTTAATCAATGAAAAAGAATCCTGATAACTATATTGAGATGATTGTGCAGTAAAGAAGACATGTTTTGTAGGATAGTGTACAATCACAAAGCTAGTTTTCTAGCGCAATATCAGATAACTATGGCCATAGTAATGTAAATGACTGATTGCATTGTCTGTTCACCATTTCTTCTTTTACTGGTGTCTTGAGTTGGAGAGAAGTATTTGAATACTTTATTGGATGACACTAAGAAGATGTGTAGGTTCTCTTAACCTATAAAAAGGTTTAACCAAATTTATACAATTTATACACACTCATGTAGATTGATTAAGAGAGATCGAGAAAGATCTAGGACCCTTACAGTTGCACATGGTTAATGTATGTTGTCAAGATGGATTCTAGAATACTAATAATGCTAGATTACTTAGTAGTGAGCTAAGTAATAATGATATTCATTACAACATAAAATGAACTTAAGGGTTTTATTTAAAAAAAAAAATCCCTTAGTTTGGTTAAAACACAACATGAGTGTTACAAGTACACCCACATAATTCGTTTGAATTGGTACTATATGTAGTCACAAAATCACGCACTTACTACTATTATTATACCACCAAGTATGTTGTTTTATATATGGATCTTGCGTAAGAAAAGTATTCACTAATGACCCATTCCATTGTCTAATTGTTTATCTTGTTGGTATTTGTCGTTGTTTGTCTCACACATTTTTCATTCACTCACACAATTCTGGTCAGGTCTCAGGGAGTCTTATTTGTCTTTCATTACTCACTCAGTGTCATCATTAGTCTTTGACTAGGGCACCTAGATAGGGATTATGGCACCTGGGGTGCCATGGTCCTGATTTCTAGGCACCCTAGTCCCCATCACTCTTGGTTTTTTCTTAGACATTTGAGGTTGATATTTATGGTTTTTCCTCTCATCTCCCTAGGTACTAGTCGGCATGTTAGGTCATTAGTGTTGAAATTTGGACAAGAGATCCCTGTATAAACACAAAATAGATACTACCTTATGGGCGGACTATTATTATCAAGGGATAGCTATCTACATAGAGCAAGGGACTACATTTGGGTACTATTTTGCATCACACACCCTACACATGAAGGGGAGTATTCATTATATTCTATCCGCCATTTTTAATTTTATCTAGCTATTGTCCAATATCTTCACATTGTTGGTGTTAGGGCAACCTAGGCACATTATTGCACACAAAAGCACATAGAACTACATTGGGTCTAAGATGTAGTGCAGCACTCAGTCATAAGTCCATCCATTTGGAAGCTGAGGATGGTCCAACCCCTTCATTTGTATCTTTCTTTTTTTAGGGTTTGATGCTTTGTGTGGGGTTTTATAGGTGATTCTTCATTATAGGTTTGTGGTGACATCAACAAAGTAAGTGAGACATTCACCCAACCAAAGGTGAAGTACTACGAATACCTAGCGACCATATCAAGATCAAATTCCTGAGTTGTTTCATAGACTAGAGAATGTAGATTTCATACCAAGGTGCCCACAGGTGCCTCTATCCCTCTCCAAGCACCCCAATCTGGCCAGATCTTCCTCTGCTGCTATTTTCTAAGGATCGTTACAACATTTTGTTCCACCATTTCATCACTTTGTTCAGTCCTGGATCACTGCGAGGTAAGTTCAATTTAGGTAAGTACCATCCCCTTTCATTTTATTTCATTTTAAATTACTAAATAAATTACTTAGTATTTACATTTCAGTATATTACATTGTTGTACTCTTAGATTCTTAATAAAATTCAAATTTTATAGAATCATTTTGGTGAACCTGTAGCTTAGAAAATTTTTCCCTAGGATCCACTAAAACCCTAATGGCTAAGGATATCTCTTCTCCTTCTTAGCTCATCATGCCTCATGTTAGTATCAATCTTATCTATGATGAGGCAACTATAGCTGAGCTTACGGATTTATATCATGATGTTACTATGCCAGATGATATTCAACAACAACTCTTAGCTAACAAATGTAATATACCTACTAGCTTTGAAAATTCTTCTTTTAGCATCGTGTTGGATCTAGCTAGATTTTCTAGTTTTTGACCTTGTTAAATAGTTATCCATGATCCCCCTTCTCACATTTCCAAGGAAATTCTAGATGACTCTCTTATTGATTTCATGTTTGGTCTTGACACTAGTACACATGTGCATACTGATTCTCCTCCTATTCAAACCACTACTATAGCTACATCTCATTCTTCTCCTATTTCTAATAATGCTTCTCATGATCCATCACATACTTGTTCATATGCTCAATCACATTATGTTGATGATCCAATTGATGACATTTTAATATCTGAGTCTCTCTCTGATTTTGACAAAACAATTGATAGTCATGAGTCTACTACTTTACATACATTGAGTGTGAATCTCCTGCTCCATTTTCATCTTCTTATGAGGTTGTATCAAATCCTATGCATGACTCATCTTCATCTATTAATTCATCCCCTCCTATCACTTCATCTCCATATATTATTTCATATCCTCCTATCGTTGCATCTCCATCTGACACTCCATCTCCTAGGGATGTTTCTGATGCTAGTCCTACCGCTTTTATGGACATTTCATGTCCTTCATCACCTATTTCTTCTTTGGCACCTACACTTAGTGTGCCTTTATCATTGGATTATCCTACATCTCCTCTTGACATCCCTATGATTACTCACAATGGAAAGTTACAATCGCTTAACACATTATTTCCATCCTCTACTATTCCTTCACAAGATATCTTGTCTCTCATGCATGTTGTGGGTCATTTACAATCTCAAGTTCAATCACTCACATTAGAAATAAAATCCTATTATGCTTCCATTGATAACAATTCATTGCATGGCAACCCTATCCCTAAGAAGATTCATAACTCAGCATTTCCTAAGGATTTTATCATGCCTACCTTTTCATGTTTTGATGGTACTAGAAACCCCTACTTACATCTCAAACATTATCATATGGCTATGGATTCATATTCTAATGATCGATTATTACTTAAAGCCTTTCGACATAGCCTTACTGATGACGATTTACAATGGTATACTCACCTACCATTTGGATCTATTAGCACTTATCATGAGATGGAAGAAGCTTTTCTCCATCACTTTATCATCAACAATGGCCCTAGAGTTACCTATGATCATCTACCTACTTTACATCAGGGAAAAATAGAACCTATCATGGATTACATCTTAGGATTAAATGTTTGTATGCACCAAATATTTTTTCAACCTATCAATCTAGAGAAGAAATTTATCTTTTTTAGTGGTTTGATTCTAGTATTAAAACAAATATTGCAATATGACACGTGTGAATCATTCACACTTTTATGCTATAAATTCATTGATATAGAACAAGACCTAATTGCCACACATGTTATAGATCCTCCACCTATGGTTACTA
Organism: Taxus chinensis; assembly: GCA_019776745.2. Classification (NCBI taxonomy): domain Eukaryota; kingdom Viridiplantae; phylum Streptophyta; class Pinopsida; order Cupressales; family Taxaceae; genus Taxus; species Taxus chinensis. The sequence continues at coordinate 116,098,558 of CM034149.1, forward strand.
CTGCTACATCATCTAGTTCTTCTCCATTACCATCAGTTGAGTATCCTACATGATCTCCATCTCCTCCTTGCAAGCAAGCTCAACCTACTACATCGCAAAAGTGTCCTTCTTCTCCTACTTTGCGGTAGGCCACACCTCAATATTCTACACCTATTTCATGTGAGCCATTGCATTTCTCTCATCACGCTTGACCACATGATGTGTTGTGTGCTTTTCTCAATGAGCATTTAATTCACTTACCTTCTAACTAGCATCATCCTCAACATCATTTACAATGTCAGCGTGATTAACCATATTGTAATTATCACCATATCAATGGCCATAGGGATAATGATTGCTTCACCCTTCATGATCACTTGCAACAATTAGAGGATAAGGGCATCATCTCCTTTGTCTCTCACTCACGTGAGTAGTCCATATCTCCTCTCCCTCATCCACGAGCTACTACTCTAGTTGAGTTATCTCCTCCTAATGCTAAGGTCATTGTTTGTCCACCGACATAGGTCATCACTTATGTGTGATCTCTATTACATCCATCCATTACTACATCATCTCATCCATCTCATTCACCTCATCCATCTCATCCATCATGTTATTTTACTAATTCACATTGGCTTCCACCACCCTTGGCATTTGCACCTCCCACCGCTACTCCATATGACATTTAGTTTCGCTCATACACTCAAATTTCTTCCATCCCACATGCTTCCACCACTTCATGTCATCTTGGTCTTTGGTAGGTTATTATTATCACCTCCCACCCCATCTATGACACACTCATGTTCTTACAGTATTTACATGACTATTTAGGGATCTATTACAATAAGAACCTCTCTTCACATGCTCTATCAATTCATTTAGTGTATTCTATCAAACCATTTCCAGATGACACAATCTTGCATTACATGGTTCATTCTTGACTGATGAGGGGTCTTATCTAAATGAACCTCATCATCTATACATTGGGGGCATCACTAATCTTCCCCCTATCTTCATCTTACTGACATACGCTTCATTGCGCTATAATGACTATAGCATACTTTTACACTACAATTGATCATTCATCATAATATCATATTACAACATCATCTATTGTCATCTACACTATATCATCATCACTGTACAAATTACTCAACAACTATGCATTACAATCTATCAATTCAACAATTAATACAATATCCATCTTAACATCAATACAAACATACATCCATAGCAACAATAATCACATACATCATCATCACATCATAACATCAATACACACCAAATACAATAATCATATGCCAATAAATCCGTCTATATATATTGAATATAATCATAGTTACAAAACATCTCATCACTGGGGACAGCTCCCCTACATCAAATACATAATACAAATCATATATCATCATCATTGTCACTATTTAGTAATACAAGTGATTTAGAACTATAAGCTTCGTAACTACATCGGCGCCACTGATCGTGACCCCTATACCTCACCACCTGCCTATGTAATAGTTTGTTCTCCATAGACTTCTCCACAAAGTGACTCTGTAACACAAGGAATTATGCAAACACATATTGTGCTTAATTAACTCCACCTACCACCTCTCTAACTTGTCGTGTCTCCTCACATGCCTCATCTCTCTCACTTAGTAGCATGGTACATGTTCATGCTTCTATGGCCACTAGCTCAAAAAAATGGGCATGCTCACCCGTAATGTCGTACACATGATCTAATATCCCTCCACCCATAAGTATTTTTTTGGAACATTCCATGTCAATATGTGGATAGATGTGTCCATAATCAAGCTCCAACATGTGTCACCTATAACCAACATCACAACACATTAGACAACCATAACCATCATGTAAGCAAGTAACCAATCATACAACATAACTATATAGATACTCACTCTCTGCTATTGCCACCTCTATGTTATCAGGGGCATGTGCTTTCCCCTCCACTCCTCATACATGTGGTAATCCCATTACATCCACAAACAATGGGAACAAAACATCAATCAATGCATTTTCCACCATGCACAGTACTTACACCCCAAATCGTCTACATCAATTAGATACATAGCCGCATCAGCCTCATCTAGCCCGAGAAGTACTAGCTATTCTCTTTTGGGCCCCGATATAGCTTTGGCCTTCCTTAGTTCCCTAACCTCTATAACCCATACATATGGATCTAGGGGCACATCTTGGGCCATAACGAACTGTCAAGATATCCACTCCACCTAAAATAACTTGGTCACACCTGGGAAGCGATCCTCCAACCACATAGTCCTTTGTATGCATCGTAACTCTACCGCATCCTGTATCCATCCTCCATAATCTTGGTATGGACTCTATATCACTACCTCTAGCCCCATCCAATCTATAAAGGCTCTATAAGTATCGATATCCATCTTCTGCCCATGCACACCAACCCATCTCCTAGCAAATATGTCTAGCCTATCCCACTCTACCCACGGACCACCAACTAGTGTCAATGCTACTATATGCACATAGACCCTTACATGCAATAAAGTAAGCACACTGATCCCACCTCCATGTTCCTCATGTGTAAATATATAATGATCTCTATACAGGTGGGCCAACACACATTGTGCCTAGGAGTACCTAGTTCCCTCCTCCTCTATCATTTAGAAAATATCAAGCATCTTATATATGATGACCACACCACTTCCCTCCACTACAATCGATGATGAATAACCATAGTTGTAAACTTCTGCAAGCACGAAACTCCTTATCTCAAAATTACATCCAAGCTAATATGGGCCTCAACAGGCACTCAATTCCCCAAAAAATACCACCTATAGGCCCTCATCTATCTCTCCATATTCTCCACATCCATTATGTGTACCTTCTCACCAATAACTAGTAATTACAGAATGTGATATACATCCCTTAGTGTGACTGTCATCTCACCATTAGGTAGCCAAAACGTAAAAGTATCTACACAGCATCTCTCGCACAAAGGTGTAAACATCATCATATTATGGGGCACATCCCCCATCCTTTCTATGTGATGTAGGTAGGTACGGTCCGTAACCTCCCAATCATCATCTGATAAACTCAACCTAAGTAAATTAATCAAATGGATACTACCATGGAACTCCCTTGAATGGGTATCCCTCTATACACCACAACACAAAAACAAACAATGCATTAGAACACTATACATAGGTAAACATACACATTTATGAAATCACTACACATCAAATTTCACATTTACATCACTCTGGAAAAAATTAGACTCTCTAAACATGGGCACCTAGAAGTAGAGATAGTGGCGCCCAGAAGTAGAATCTGGCTAGGTACCCATGAGCAGGACATCAATGCCCAGGTCTGGGTGCTCCTGTCCTGAAGGCCACTAGCACCTTCACTGCTCTTGTCCATGTCCAAAGCACCACAAAAAAAAAAAAAATTTGCAAACATTCAGCAAAAATGACTACTATACACGCATTTTTTTGAAAAAATCAAACTTACCAGCTCCATCATCGTACGCGATGCCATGGTGGTCGCTACCATCTCAAAACGGCTAGGTCGTGGTAGCTCTAACTTGTGGCATCCTTACACACTCATATCTCACTCTCATCACTCACACAAAAGAAAAATTGCTTGCCTAATCACTTTTTTTACTTTACTATTTACAGTCACTTTTCATTATTCACTCTACGGGTAAGTGCACCAAGTTGGGGGACAATTAAGTGGACATCAAATCCTGAATTTTACATTAAACCCAACAACAAAAGTACTGAAATTTAGTCTTCGCGGACTTGAACTCATTCCGAAAAGTAAAAAATATCCCTCATAAAAATGGTACCATTACGTAGGGGAGACTGTTAGCTTTGTAGAACTACTAATTTTAACAGTGAATAGAATAGGATAACATAATCATTTTATAATTTTTCACTAATAGTAGGTCTTTAAGACACTTTTTCCTGTAAATGTTTATGTTACGTTTAAGACTGTAAATTTTGTTTCACTTATCAAAATGTGATAAAACTTATACCATCCCAACTGTGGTGAAATTATATACATGTTCAACAAAAAAAATTATTTGATTTTAGGTATTTTTTTATGAAGTTATGGCGGGCATTAACGGAAAGTCACTCTGCTCTTTCTTTATGTTTTCATACCACTTTCACGGAAAAAATCATAAAAAATAAAATATTGCTCAAAAAAATAAAAAATAAAATCCATCCCAAGATAGATAGTGGCATCTAACTTCTCACCAAAGGAGAAAAATATACTTATCAACTTTTTGGTCATACCAAATTGTGGGCAAACGGACTATAATCTTATAGGCATTTTTTCAAAAAATTGCCAAGTCATTGAATTTTGAGTGCTTTAACTATAGCTAATCTTGTCCGTTTTTAAAAAAAATTAGTATTTTAGAAACTAGATTTCGGATGCTACAATTCATATCGAAATAAGTTTTTCTAACTTTGAGTGTATGTATTGTTAATAATCCCTACAAGTTGATATTACTGTTTTTATTTGCAATATGACGTCCACTTATGACCCCTTTTTTTTTCCCCAACTTGCTGCACTTACCCCTACTATGGTCATACTTCATATTCACTACTCAGCTAATACATGTCACACAATTTTGCTAATACCTTGAGCATTTTTACTCCGATTTCTATCTTGTTTGCGGAATTCTCTTCAAAATTTAACATGTTATCATATCATACACATAACACACATGTTATGTCTCCTTGAAGTTGTCTTTCACTTATCTATACACAGCTTTTTTTGTAATATCTATCACACACCGTCTATTATTGTGCTTACTTTTAGCTCAACATTCATTCTCATTATCACTTCCCCTTTCACCGAAAGGGGGGCATACAATTGGGGTCATCCTATAATTCCCTGTACACCAGTGTGCATTCATTAAACACCTCTAATTCCTTATTTTCCAAAAATTACTAATACACAGTGTGATATTTCATCATTTTCTATTTATTCCCCTCTAATGACCTAACCTGGAGATAACAAGTGTAAAATCTCTCTATGAGTAAAGCAATAAATCAACCAATCCAATACGTTCAAGTTTCTAGCAATCAATATCATAACATTCAATGGACACAATACAACACATTTAGCCTCCCAGATGACCCAACTTAGGAGTTACATTTGTTACTTTTCTACATGACCTAACATGGGAAGTTATTCTAAATTTTGTGTTTTCTTCCAGATGACCTAACTTGGAATCCACCATACATTACAGTGACACCCTTGCAATGGGGGCGATGAGACATCATTCTCTTTCCTATACTGCTCCTATATGGGTCAACACGTTTGATCAAAATCTTTGAATCCAAAATCTCTGAAAATTTGATATGTATTTGTCTATAGCAACTAGATCTTTTGACGATGTAGTTAAAGATTGGAGAATGACACACCTTTCTCCCTACACTCTTCCTCTAGTGGCATAGTACCCAAATCCTCCATTTTTTCATACACACGCAATCGGGTTGGGAACTGGTCACTCCCTACTCCATCATATCATCATCATACAACATTTGAAATCATCAATCATTCAACATTACAATCACCATTCTCATTTAGTGCACTTCTTGCAGTTTTACATCTCTCGCTACATTGCATGGATCAACACATTGACCTATGGTTCTTCACACTATATGTTCACATTCAACATGCTCTTCTACCACATCTGCACATTCTTCTACAAGATGGGATTCTTCATATTTCTCTAGGTATACATCTTTAACTACTTTATGTTATCGATCCTTTGCTCACCAACATAAAGTGGGGGCAAATGTATTCATAAAATCACACACTTACTACTATTATTATACCGCCAAGTATGTTGTTTTATATATGGATCTTGCATAAGAAAAGTATTCACTGATGACCCATTCCATTGTCTAGTCGTCTATCTTGTTGGTCTTTATCGTTGTTTGTCTCACACATTTTTCAGTCACTCACACAGTTCTGGTCAGGTCTCAGGGAGTCTTATATGTCAGTACTCACTCGGTGCATCACTAATCTTTGACTAGGGTGCCTAGATAGGGATTAGGGCACCTAGAGCGCCCTGGTCCTGATTTCTAGACACCCTAGTCCCCATCACACTTGGTTTTGTCTTAAAAATTTGAGGTTGGTATTTATGGTTTTCCCTCTCATCTCCCTAGGTACTAGTTGGCATGTCAAGTCATTAGTGTCAAAATTTGAAGAAGAGATCCCTATATAAACACAACATACATACTACCTTATGGGTGAGCTATTAATATCAAGGGCTAGCTATCTATATAGAGCAAGGGAATGTATGTGGGCACTATTCTGCATCACACACACTACATAGAAAGGGGAGTATTCATTTTATTCCATCTACCATTTTGCATATCTAGCTACTACCTAATACTTTTGTGTCATTGGCACTAGGGCAACCTAGGCACATTATTGCACACACAAGCACATAGAACTACATTAGGTCTGAGATGTAGTGCAATGCTCAATCATAAGTCCATCCATTTGGAAGATGAGGACGGTTTGACCGCTTCATTTTCATCTTTCTTTTTTAGGGTTTGATGCTTTGTGTGGAATTTTGCAGGTGATTATTCATTACATGTTTGTAGCAACATCAGTGAAGCAAGTGCAACATTCACCCGAACAAAGACGAAGTACTGCGAATACCTAGCGACCATATCAGGATCATATTTCGAGTTGTTTAGCATACTAGGGCACCCATAAGTGCCCTTATCCCTCTCCGAGTGCCCCGATCTGGCCAGATCTACCTCTGCTACTATTTTTTTAGGATCGTTGTGGCATTCTGCTCCACCATTTCATCACTTTGTTCAGTCCTGGATCACTGTGAGGTAATTTCAATTCAGGTAAGTACCTTCCTCTTTCATTTTATTTCATTTTAAATTACTAAATAAATTACTTAACATTTACGTTTCAGTTTCATTTATGTACTCTTAGATTCTTAATAAAATTTAGATTTGATAGAATCACTATCTTCACATCAGCCTCATCTGTACTAGGAAGGTGTAACTGGGATCTTGTGTGACCTAACCTCGCCCCTGCTCTCATCGTGATACGAATCAATCTATGTCATACATATGGCTCTGGAGACACATCCTGGGCTATCCCAAACTTTTGTGACACACGCTCGTACTGAAAGAGCTCGGTCACTCCTAAAAATATGTCCTCCCAATCATACAGTGCACCAAATACATCATATCTGCACACGGTCCTTGACCCAACCACCATAACCCTTGTATGGTCTCTGAATCACTACACCAAGCCCCATCCTATCCAAAGTAGACCTATATCTCATGGTATCAAACCCACGACCCCTCAGTCCAACCCATCTTGCTATAAAAATATCTAGTCGTACCCAATCCACTCGCGGACCAATCAGTTACCTCACTACTGCTATTTTCTCATATGCCCATACATGCAAAAGAGTAGTAACAACAATCCCTCCACCATGATCCTTCTGGGTAAACATGTACAAATCTCTATACAAATGAGCCAACATGCAACGACTCTAAGCATACCGTGTCACATGCTACTCTATAATTATACAAATTGCATGCATCCTATATCATATAAACACCCCTCCTCCATCAACAACCACACAAGAAGCCAATACAACTGCAATAAACTTTCGCCACCACGCAAAACCTAATCTTGTTATGTCATCCATGGTAATCGATGACATTGCCTGTGTACGAGACCCTGTAAAATACTTCCTCAAAGCTCTCTACTGCCATCGTGTATCACCAGGGGGCATAACCCGAACCCGCTCTCCCACTACTGGTGATCATAATATCTTATATACTTCCTCCAAATTCATTTTCATCTCTCTAGTAGGTAAACAAAAAAGTACATGTATTTGCACACCATCTCTCGTAGAGTGCAATAATCAAATGCATGTTATGGGGCACCTCCCCTAATATCGTGATCTACCGCAACTCGACATGGTATAATATGTCCCACTCATCCTCCTCTAAACTCAATGCCAACAAAGTAAACAAATGTCTTTCTGCACAGAAATCCCACAAATGTATATCTCTCTACACAACATAAACACACACAAAAACCTTAAGTTAGTGTCTTAGTCACACGAAAACATGATACAAAGCTCGTACAAACCTCTGGACAAAAGTGGCAACCATAAGTCTACACACTAACATCCAGTACTTGGACAGTAGCACCTAAAATTGGTTGGTACCATCTAAAGGAAAAAATCAGCCTTCTCGACACCATCTTAAATAGAGACGCCCAAATTCTCAAAAATTCAAAAAATGCAAAAGGCTAAAATTTGTCATAATACTACCTAATCTACCTCAACAACACAATACTTACTAGCTGATTTTCCATTTGCATCGATATTGCTTCTACGACCCTCTTAAACCTTGTCGGGATTGCCTCTCGTGCATGTGGCATCATTGCAATCCAGAGCTCAAATCACATTGATTCAATTTACAAATGAGATTCCTATTGAATTTTTTGACCTTACTATTTATAGTAGAATCTTATTGCCACTACAATTACAATAATTATTATACTTCTTCTTTCAAAAACTAATTTCACGACATTGTTTCCGCCATATCTTGAGCTTCATTTTTCCATTCTCAACTCTGTCAGTGGCCCTAGAACCATATCTTCAATACTACATTGAATAATTGATTATTACACTTTCTATATTTTGTTACACATCATGCTTCTATTTTCACTCATCGCTACTTATTATATTTTGTACATTTCTAACTCCTCTCCAAACACTTTATCTACTTTTCTTTCAGATTATGGTTTGACATCTCATTTCTCACCCTTCACCAAAAGGGGGGCAAATATTCAGGGTTATCCTAATTTCAAGAAAATTTCCGAAGTGGAACATACAACCACATTATGCACTTCCACTCTATTATCAATTGATCATGAAGCAATATTCAAATCCTATATAATTTCTCACTTGAAATCACAAAGTTCAATCTATTCCAAGCACAAAATTGTCTCATATTCTCACAATTTCTCAGATTCTCACAATTTCATCCCCAAATGACCTTATCTGGGGGCAATTCTATTTTCTAAAGCTGGTTCAAATCAACCAAGTTCAAACAAATACTACTTTCTAATCAATATATGATGTTTCCAAATCCAATTCCAATAGGATCAATTTCCCTCCCAAATGACTTAACTTGTGAGCCAATCAAATTCAAGCACTTTTCCATTTGGCTTGGTTTATACCCTTACATTGTAAAGTGGGGGAAATAAAACCTCATTGCCTATCCTTGTCTACTTTATGAGGGTTTTTTTGTGTCTAGTAGGAAAGCAACAATTGGTTTATTTCCGTATGCAGTGGTGGAACCTATTTTGAGGAAGTGTCATGGTAGAGAATAAAGTTGATCGCTCTCTCAACACCCTTTCTCTAGCGGAAAAACACTCAAATCCATAGATTATTCACGTTGGTTCGGGAATTGATCACTCTCGACCCCTCCTTCAATCTCCAAGCTTCAAAATCTCCTATATATCCATAACACGTTTTTATCCAATGAATCCTTTTGTGATACCACATCTACCCCACATGGATCAAAACAATGATCCATGGTTTGCCACATCATGATTCTTACTGTTGACGCACCTCGGTTACAACTCCCTTGGCCCTCTATATATATGTTCTTATTATATCCTTTATATTATTGAATTTCATCCAAGTAACACGAGTGGGGAAATGTAGACACAAAATTATGCCCTTATTACTATTACATTATGCCTATAATATGTTGTTGTATACATGATTTATGAGTACGATGATTAGACATTAGTGACATATTTTTCCTAGTCCTTCTATTGGTTTGATTGATTTTGATTGTGATATTGGCTTATACTTCTTAGATTTACATATTTTTGGTTAAGTCATAAGGATCCTTGTCCCTGTCTTTGTTCCTATTTCATTTTCTTGGCTTTGGGACAGTACCACCCAGTAAGAAAACTACCACCCGGGCGCTAGTGTCCCTTTTAGGCACTTTTATCCATTATATTTTGTTGGTTAAATTACGGTTTGATACTTAACTTTAGGTTTTTTTAAATTCTTTGGGTCAGCCTTTGGTGTTTTAAAGTGTTGAAATCAAACAAGGAAGTCATATATATACATAACTTACTCATTATTATTAGGGACTGGACAACTTGGGCTATTACTTACAATCTACTACCTGGGCAAAGAGTAAAATTTAAGGACTGCATTTGAGCTATATTATTCACCACATAAGAGGGGCTATTTATGAATTCCACCCCACACATTCATCTCGGGGGAAAAGTGGTTATAGCCCATTATCTTGGTGCTATCAGCATAAGGGAAACCTAGATTTAAGGGACATAATTCAATTACACACACACACTAGAACTACATAGAGTCTGAAATGTAGTGCAACACTCTATGACAGTCACATTAGGGCGATCGCTGAGGTCAGTCCTACTTAAGAATATGCATTATTTGTTTCACCTAATGTTTGCTTGAGCCTTGTGCATGTCGCTAGTATTTTGTTTTACATGTTCAGGTGCAACACAAGAACCTTATAACAAAGTGAATGTGACAAAGAGTGAAAGGAAGAAGACACGTTTAAACCTTAAGAAGATCAGATCCAGAGTTGTTCCCATGACACTAGCGCCCAACTCAGACATTAATGCTTGGGTGTGTGTATCCTCATCTAGGATGTCAAGTCCGAAGGAGTTTTAGATTCCAGATTTCCAGATGAAGCATATCGAGTCTACATCCAACATGTTCCACTCAGTTTCCAACCCAGAATCAGTCCAAACCTTCAAATACAAGCTAAGTCACTCTTATCTCACTATTGCTTATACTTGCTTGTTACTGTTATATTCATTTGATCTTAGTCCTCTGATTAAGATTTAATTTATGTTAAATTAGGACTCTACAAGAACTATTATATTTTATAATTTAACATTCATATAGGAAACTCTTAGATGTGAAGTTCCCCTTGTCCATCTTCAAATCACGTGTAGAATTTTAGAGTAGCAAAACTATAGTTCGACGAAAATGGAGTGACATTTAGCCTCATAGTGTGTATGAGGTGATTTGTTCCCACCATGAGATGGATTACGCGAGCACATACAAGGTTGAATGATTGTCGTCGATTTTATAGCCTCATGAACCATCAAATATATAGTTATCTTGAGAAACACAACTATGGGGGTGACTAGAGGGTTTTGGATAGGAGGAATGGACATAAGAGTGGGAAGAATGTTCTATGCTTTTTGGTTTGGTTGAGCTTTATCATTGGAAATTGCATTGACCACTTTAGGGTTTTTATTCCCAACGAAGGAATTTTTGTTAGCCGCAGTAGTCCAACTATCATTATTCTATGTCACTATGTTCTTTTTAGTTGGTGAAGGCCCAAAGGTGGGCTTAAAACGAGCCATAAAGGGACAATCATGAATCATATGGTCGAGGGATTGGCAACATAAACATGTGTTAGACATATTGTGATATGTAACCTTTGCCTAAAATGCTAGGAACCGACCTAGATATTGATATAATCTTTTAATTATTTCACGAGGTCAAAAAATTGTTTGTTCGGTTATCGTTCATTTGGTTAAGCAAAGTAGAAGAACTAAAAATTGCAATAAATGAATTGTCTAATTTGTTTAACAATCTTTGGTATAAAATACCAGAAAGGAAACAAGATGCCAAGAAGCTCGACTCAAATGAAGACTTTGAGGGAAACTTGTTTGGTGACTCTAAACTCTAGAGCCCAAGGTGAAAACACCATGATAATACTTTGTAAGAACCAAAAGCTTGACTTAGCGAGCAAAGATTGCGAGAGTTCCTTGAAATAAAATAGGAGAAAAAGGTTTGGTGAGGTTTCTTACTCTAGAAATCTAAATCCATTATACTCCCAATGGTGCATAATCTAAGTATGGAGATAGTCCTTTGAAGGGTTGTGACTGACATAATAAATAATAAGATAATTTCTTTTGTATCATTTAACAACTGATTCAACAGAAACAATATTAAGCAAACATCAACATGTTGGGGAGGAGTTATTGACTCATTACCTCATCACATATTTTCAGAATTGCTTGCTCATGTGCCATTCTTACTACCTTCTACAATTTAAGTTGTAACTCAAGGGCACTAACATTACAAAATAAATTGAACAAATTTTAAGAGTCCCACAATAACAACAATATGTGTGAAAAATACTTAAGACTCGAAGTAAAATAGTTGAACAAACAAGTTTTTTTTCGCTTTGCTAGGGTTTAGGCTCAACAAGTTATTTTCACAGTAAATGCTCAACCTTGCCATACGCCGCGATTGCGTCACACCGCCGATCTGTAGATCCAGGCGGGATTATCGGCATTAATTTTGAATCGATCGTCAGTCTGCCCCTTGGGCGGTGGCTTATAAAATGACCACCTCCTCGGGCCATGCATCTATTGATGCTGGTCTTATCACAGGAGCTTTGGACAATGGCACCAAAACGAGCGAGGAAGTTCATCCCGAAGGTATTCGACGAAGTAAGGATTCTTATACTCCTTCCCCAGATATTGTTCTTGATTTACCAACTTTTGACAAAGCTTGCAGCTGGTTTGAATCATTTTCTCTTGTTGCTTATTTTGTGGTCCGAGTGCCCCCTGAAGGTATCCTCCGCCAATGGATTCATAATCATTGGCAACCTCGTGGAGTCAAGGTAGAGGAAGTCCAAAACATGACCAAGGGTTTCTTTCTGTTTCACTTTACCAATGGGGAACATTGCAAAGCCATTGTTAACCACGGTCCTTGGTTTATTCACAATACTCTTGTTTCTCCCACTGGACTCGAGATTTTCAAGTCTCTGAGCAAGCTAAACTCAAAATTCCTGTTTGGGTCGAATTTCTAGGCCTTCCTTTGCCTCTGTGGGGATTCATTGATCAACTTATCAAACCCTTAGGTCACCTCATCTGCCATGAGCAACATAAGTTCTACTCAACTTGACCCCAGAAACGGGTCTGTATTGAAATTGATCTTTCAAAAGACCTCAAAGATACCCTTGATATCCAAGTTGGAGACACACGCTTTGCACAGAAAGTTCTATACATCAATCTGCCCAACACTAGTTTTCAGTGCCAATCTGCTGACCATATGATCAAGGATTGTCCTCTCATGACTCCAAGCCCACCGCCGGTTTTGGAGAAAACCCTGATGGACCCTAAATCTAGCACTCCCTCCTCTGATGGATGGACTACTGTCACTGGCAGAAAACCTTCGACCTCGACCTAAAATAAGCCTCAACAGGCTACTTACAAACCGATGATTAGTTCTGCTTCTGATCCTTTGAAGCTGTCTGCTGTGACCCTTCCCAAGCCCGTGCCCGCCATCTCTCAAACTCCGTAAGCTGCAATTGTCATCAGCTCTCACCCCTCAGCTCCTGCTCTTTCACACCCCTCATTTCCCAAAACCTCAAGCTTTCTAGATAACACGACCGGTGGTTCGACTACTCAGATAGATAGAAAGGTTGCCTTACGCCGTTCCCGAAGTCCTTCCCCTCCTTCTGAGGAAGATTTCTCGCAGAGACCCCGCCAGCAGTTCGAGCTCGACAATTTTATTCATGGGAATGCGTAGCAAGTCACTTTCTCTAACCGCTTTGGAGTGTTAGCCGACCTCGAGGAGGAAAACATGCACCTTGATAGTTCTCCATGTTAGTTTAGTCATGGAATGTCAGGGGGCTTACTGATTTGACTCATAGATATCTTGTCAGAGACAGTTGTAAGCATTTTACAAAGTTTCAGGTGTTGTGTTTGTAGGAAGTCAAAATCTTTGGCTTCCATCTTTCTGTTGCTATGCATACCATCTAGCCTGGTTCTATCTTCCAGATGTCAGCTCATGATAATGGTTGAGGTGGTGTTGTCACTCTTTTAATCCCTGACCTCACCTCCAATATCATATCTTGGGGTTTTGACCCCACTTATCAGGTGGTGTGGACCCTTTTTTATTTTGACGGCCACATTCTTGGGTTGGCCAATATTTATGCTTCCAATGATGCCTCTGAACGTTCTTCTTTTGGCGGTGGTTAGCTGATCATCTACCCTCTACTACCTAGCTTTTTTATGGCGATTTCAACATGGTTGAATCCCCTGAAGACAAATTGGGCCGGCTACCAATGCGTTGGTGTGCTGGTGAACGTGAAGCCTGGTTTTACTTGCGTAATAAACTTTATCTTTTTGATCCTAACCACCACAAGCACTCTATTGCTACCACTCCTTGGTTCACTTGGTCTAATTTTAGAGCTAGTGATGACAGAGTTTTTAAGCGTCTTGATAAAGCTCTGCTTTTATAGCCGCAATGGTTTTCCTTTGACTCTTCATACAGCCTCCCGGTCTCGGTGGTGGAAATTGCTTTGGTTTCTAACCATAAGCCTGTCTTCTTTGGGATTCAATGGATCTTTCAGTGTCCCAAGCCCAAGTCCACCCAGTTCTATTTAAATACGTCCCACCTTTCTCATCCCAAAACTTTGGATTATATACGACGTATTTGGAATATTGACTCGAGACCTGTTGATGGGATTGGCTGGATTGATTGGTGGTCTCATGCCATCACTCGTACCACTTCTTTCCTTTGGCTTTATGGGAGACAAGCTACTCTTTTTCGCAAGAATGCTCATGAAGCCTCTCATATTGAATATTCAAGGGCTATTCAAGAGTTTAATATGTCTCCTTTCAACACCCACCTGTAAGTGCAAGCTGCTCACTGGAAACATAAGCTTCAAATTGAGGAGCACTATAAGGCTAGAGGAGCCCAAGTTTGAGCCCATCTGCATTGGCTTCGCATTGGTGACAGAGTTACTAAGGAGTTTTTTGCTTCCCTTAAATCTAATCAAACTCTCACCAAAATCAAAGCAATCAATGATGGCAATCAAAGGCTTACTCTCTTAGCTAACATTCTACAAGCTTTTGTGCATCACTATCATGTCGTTTTTGCTACTCAACCTGCTACTCTAACTCGAGATGCTGCTCTCCTCCAATGCATTGAAGTTGTTCCATGTAAGCTCTCTGAAAGTCAGCACATTGCTTGTGATAGACCTCTCATTCTTGATGATTTAAAGGAAGCTGTTATGTAGATGGCCTCTGATAAAGCCCCCGGTGTTGATGGTTTTCCCTGTGAGTTTTACCAGTCTCTTTGGACGACTGTTGGTCTGGATCTTCATCAGGACTATCTGGAAGCTATGTCCTCCAACACCCTGGGTGATCTAATCAATCAAGGCAACATCAAATTCATTCCCAAATCTGGAGATCCTGAGCTTATCACTAGTTGGTGGCCAATAACTCTGCTTAATGTCTCGTACAAATTTATTGCCAAAGCTCTTGCTATCAGGATCACTAATCTACTGCCCCTGATCATCAGGAGCGAGCAAATTGGCTTTATCAAAAACATATATATCTTGGACAACATTATTGCAGTTTGGGAGGGCATGGAATATGCCCGCCAGACTTCTAAACCGACTCTGTTTGTTAAAATTGATTTTGAAAAAGCCTATGACAAAGTTGAGTGGCCTTTCATTCTGGCCATGTTGCAGGCTATCGGTTTTGGACCCAGATTCATCCGCTCTGTTAATATGCTCTTTCAAAATGTGGGTGCTTGTATTACTATCAATGGTCAGTAGTCTGAGAGATTCTCTCTTCATCGTTCCATCCGGCAAGGTTGCCTTCTTGCTCCTTCTCTTTATGTCATTGTTGCTAAAGGTCTAAGCTACTTGATTGCTAATGCTGGTTTGGTTAAAGGTATTCAACTACCTTCCTCTCCTAAGCGGTTGATTAATGGTCATTTTACAGATGACTCTTTTCTCACTCTAGCTGAAACAGAGGCCTCTGTCACTAATGCCATGAAATGTCTTGAAATTTTTGTCTTGCTTATGGTTCTACTATATAATGGAAGAAAACCCAATGTTACAGACATGCGATGGGTCCCAAACGTCTTTGGCTAGAGGTATTCCAATGGCTTTGGATTGAACCTAGTGTTCAATTCAAATTTTTAGGCATTCCTTTTGCCTTTATGACATCCCCTGCTGACCTTTGGAACTATATGATTCATCGAGTTGAGCAAAAAATCTCTTTTTGGATTACCAAGCATCTGTCTCTTGCTGGAAAATTCCAAGTCTTCTCCAAGGTTCTGGCTACCACTCATGTCTATTACTCATCATGTTGGGCACCTTCTAAAGCCACTTACCACAAACTATAGAAAATTTTGCGTGATTTCCTGTGGGCCAACTCTGAAGGGAACCATGGTTTTCACAGAGTTGCTTGGGACATATGTTGTACACCCAAGGACATTGGTGGTCTTGGCCTAATCAACATTCATATGCATGGGTTTGCTCTTACTGCCAAATGGATTATTCGCAGCCTTGAAGGTGAGGAATCTTGGAAAATTCTTCTCAGAAATTGTATATCTCAAGGGTCTCCGCTTAATCGAAAGGCATGACAGGGTTTGAACTACTACTCCTTCCTCCTATGCCCTTCTACTGTTAAAATAGGTGGCTCTTTTGTGGCCAAAAGCATATGGAAAGCTTGGGAACTTCTCAAACCCCATCTACTCTGGCAGGGTGATGGTTTCCAGAACGGGCTCTCTCTTAACTCTCTTAGTTTGTGGTGGAATCCGGTGTTTCAATTTCATGACAAACCCCTTGCTCTTTCCTTACAACTCAAGGGTTTACGTCTTTTCAAAAAAGGGATTCAGTATATTCAGGACCTTTTTTGTCCTATCACCAGGGATTAGCTTCCATGGGATAACCTAAAAGCTAATTTTGTTCTAAATGACAATGACAAACAAGCCATTTCTATCATTCAAGATCTCATACCTGGCGATTGTTTGCATAAAATTGGTGTTACTACGTAATGCTAGTGGTGGTTTGATTGGCATTGGCCCTCTGCCACCCCCTTCAAAAATTATAAACCTTGGGTGGGCTACAAGCTTCTCACCTAGAAGTAGCTTCCTCTCAATAAGTTAAATGCTCGTTGGAGCCTGTATTCCACTCGTTTTGGGTGGAAGCAGTGCTTCACTGTTGTTTGGGCCATTCCTATAGAGCCCAAAGTTACGCACTTTCTTTGGAGCATTCTTCATCAAGGGCTTCCTGTGGGCAAGTGCCTTGTTCTTCTAGGAGCTTCCCAGGGCGCTGCCCTTTCTACAACCACATTGAGACTCTTCTTCATCTCTTTTGATTCTGCCCTCATGCTCAGTCTGCCTGGCGCTAGATTCATACCCTTTTCCAACCTTTTTTGCCCACCTTCTTCACGTGGAAAATGGTTCTTCTGGGGGATTCGACCTTTATTCTTGCAAAATTTTACAACATTTGGCATTCTTTCAGAGTGGCTATTTTATATCACATTTGGAAATCTAGAAATGTTGCTATTTTTAATAAGGAGACAGTGGATAGACTTTTTGCTATTTCTAACAAGCTTGCTGTCATCTCCAATGTTTCGCTTCAGATCTAGGTGCAGGCGGAGAAAGTCCACATAGAAGTTGAGCACTTGCAAACTCTTCTGGACCATTGGGGGAGTGCCCCTTGTGCTGTTAGTTACATTCCACTAGATTCCCCTCGCCGCCACTCCCGCTCGCAAGGTCATTGCTCGCTTTCCCATGGGCGGCGCAATTTCGACTGGGGTCCGGCTTGTGGGTGGCGTAGCACCTCTCCTCATTGGCGGGTCCCTTCTCTGCCTCCATCTTGGACTCCACCTGCTACCGGGGTATTTGGTCGGCTGGGCTCTGGCAGTGGTGGTTCCGATGGCAGGCACCCGACCAATCAAAGTTTCCACGGCTCTCTTTGGCTATCTCACCCTCCCGACGGGGAAATGAGGAGGAGCAGCAACAGGTAGATGGTTGGGAGCAACCTGATGACATCCCCGACACTACTCTTGGTGGTTGGGGTGGTGACCATCCAAAGAGCCCACCGCCACCGCCACTGCCACCATCTGTCATGTTTGCTATTGCTGCCTAGCTCCATGTTTGGAGTTTTCTCTAGTTCTCTGCACTTCTGTTTTAAACTTTTTTGATTGAAAATGCTACTGTTGATATGACACTTTGCTACTCGTAGCCTCTTTATGGCTACTTTGATCCTGCTTATGAGGTAGAAGGGCCAGTATGCGAACACCCTAAGTTTGCAGGTCCATGGAACCAATTCCTTGCCACGTAGGATCGCCAATTTGACAGCTAGTTATAAATAAACATTTTTTTATCCTATATCTTTAATTTCGAATCATATTTTAATATTATTTGCTTCCATATGATCGATCAAAAAAAAATCTAAAAAAAACACATTTACTGGTGGAGACCCAAAGTGGTTCACGCAACAGGACAGTAGTTGAACATTAAATTCTAAATAAAAGAGGGAAATGCAATCTATCCTCGTGGATTTTGGCATGCCTAATAGATAAGACATAAATAAATGCTCAACCACCAATGCCCAACACTTGTTCCATACTGTTTCCTTTGGACGCGTTCCATTCCAGCAGCTGTTTCCTTTGGACGCGTTGCATTTCCCCATGCCCAGTTCTAATGCAAATGCTGGTTGTTTATGAGTGGGCTTACAGCCTGTGGGAAGTTTGCTGTAAGGGGTCTTTCTCAGTGCCTTGCTCGAGAATATCAACCACAAGGGATTCATATTGCCCACATCATTATAGAGTGAACAATACGATCTTCCAGGTATGCATCGAAAACATCCGCATTTGTTTCTTTCATTTTCTTTGAAGCTTTGACTGCATTTTGTTTCATTTTAATGGGGGGATAATGTTTTTCAGTTTGTTTTCATTCATTTGTCATCATTCTCAGGTCCATCTGCATGATCTACTTTGGATAGTCATCTCTCAGGCTTTAGTATTTCCCTAAAACCATTTCCTTGAAAGAAAGTGTAAGCACAACTAGGATTCCTGCAGGGTCTAACAGACTAAAGCTAGCATCAAAACACCTTAAGTTTTATTTTTAGCCCAGATGGCTGGTTTTGTGACACCATCAGATGATATTGCCCTGGGAAGTGACATAACCAATTACCCATTAGGTGAATCCTTCATTTTTCTTTGTGGGTACCACAAAAAATACATATTGTCCTTGCAGAAGGTTAGTTGGGTAGCCTGATGCATTTTCCCACCACTATCAGGTCTATATTTTAGGTAGTGTGATGGTGGTTTCTTTTAATGGGAATTGTCATGTATGTCAGGTCAAAGGAGCCCGAGGAATTCCAGGAGGAGCATGTGTTGGACCCAGATGCCATAGCTCAGACGTATTGGCAGCTGCACATCCAGGACTGAAGTGCTTGGACCCAAGAGCTGAATCTCAGACCCTTTTCAGACAGGTTTTGAGCCAAGATTTTCTAAGCCATTCTACATGTGCTATGACTGCATCTATTTGATCCTTATGCTATGAACATTCTCAGTTTTCAAACAAATTCAGTTTTTTAATAAATGAAAAAACATGCATGTGCAGATTGGATGGAAAACTTTGGAATGGCAGTTTTATGCGTCGAGATCATTTGAAGCAGGGTGGAAACAGTGTGTATTCACACTACTAATACTCAAGGAAAATGTTACCTACAATTCTATGTTTTTAAGCCATATAGAGGTGAGGTTTCTACCTCACCAAGATTCAAATAAATCCTTGTCTTTCAGTTTTTATTTAACGGTGTTCATTTTAAGCTGTAACAATTTAACGTATTTTTTGAACAAATTCTGAGCTGATTTGGTTTCCACATTTGAAACAATGATTACATTTCGAGCAAAATGTATTAATATGTAATGCATGTCTTTATATTTCTTACATTTGGAGCAAAACATATAAACTTATACTGTATGTGTCCATATTCATTACATTCGGAGCAAAATATACCAACTATAAACTATAATCGTGAATGCAATAATGCATTCTCAATTGATTTCGATACATATTTTTCTGCAACACAAAAAAAAATTCTCCTCGAATGCTGCCATAATTTTGGGATCAGTTTGTTAGTCAATTTCCATGTCACACCTTCAAAAAGGCCCTGAGTTTGGACTATCAGGAACGATTGTATCATTGACAGATGTTGTTGGAGTCATTAAGAGGTTCACTGGATGAACCCATGGTGGAATAGGAAAACTAGATATGGTATGAAAGGTTGTATGTGAAGTAGGAGGTTGTGGGATAATGGGGTGTGTAGTTGGAGTTGAAGTTATTTGCATTCTGTTGGTGTCAAGGAAGTAAGGGTGGTAATCTGGGATAGGAACTTTCAACATATCTTGTAACATGGAGTTCTGTATGGGCATGGAATGATGCATGGGAAACAAAACCTGCGGATTGTTGAACTTGTTATCTCTTTCTTGTTTCTCTTTCTCCCTTTGATGGCGAGTGGCTTCCTTCTGTTGTAATTCCAATTCCTTTTTTTGGCGAGCTACTTCCCGTTGTTTCTCGTGCTCCTGTCTTTCAACAAACTTTTGTAGATCCCTTTCTTGCCTCTCTTTAATGCGTTGCAATCTCTCTTCTTTTTTTTGCTCCTTTGCTGCCAACCTTTCTTGCTTTTTTGCCTCAATATGCTCCTTTTTACGTTGTTTCCCTTCACATATTTCTTGTTTTTTTTGTTGTGTATCTTTTAACATCTGAACATAAGCATCAGATGTTAACAATTGTGAAGCACGACTTATCCGAAGTGCAGCATCACTCTTACCTTTGGAAGGATCCCGTACAAATTGTGTCGGTAACCTTAAAAATTTACCCAATTTCTTCTCATTTGCAGCAACACCATCATTTGATATACCACTTTCAACATCATGGCCAGTTGTCTCTTCCTCATTTTTATCTTTATCAATGACCTCAATTTCCTCTGTGTCAGCATAATAATGAGTAAAGTTTGTTGGTTCAAAGTCTGTTGGCTCAAGGTTGGTTGGCATCGAAGGTAAAGATATACTTTCATCCTCAGTGTTTCCAATCTGATCAAGTCCCAACTCTGCAATATGCTCTTGCAGCCAAGTAGGTTGTTGTGGTGCACTTGGCAATGAGAGATCATCCTCTCCAATTCCCTGGGCCTCAGTGTTGCAGCTGGATGTGCCATTGTCATGAGTATTCACAATGTGGTTCACTTCATAATCTTTGGTCTGCATTATACTTTGTCTTTCTCCCTGTACACTTGGTTCCTCCGTCTCTGTATTAGCAACAACCATTGTTTCTATGGTTGGATGGAATTTTTTTGTTGTTGTCAGATTCTCAACTGATTCCATTAAGTAATTTTCTCCAATATTGTCACCAAGTGGTGGAGCTACATCTCTTGACAAACTTAGGATGTTTTCAGCAGCATCAACATCTATTATGTTTTCAGTACCATCAACATTCATAATGTTTTCAGTAGTATCATCATCTGTGACATTTTCAGCATCATCTTCGTTGGCATCTTCTTCAATGATATATAGTTTACTACATTCCATGTCATTCTGTAATGCATTTGGATCAAGTGGCCATATACCTGTGCGTCTAAAACCAGCACGAATATTTGCAGGTGTCAAGGCCTTGGCGAGAGCTCTACTACCTATTTCTGCCAAGTCTGAACGTTTGACTTCTTGGTACTTATTATTACACATCCACTGCATCCTCTCAGATCTGAAATATGCTTTAAAAGGACCAAAGACACTAACATCCAGTGGTTGCAACCTATGTGTAGTATGTGCTGGCAATGTCAATAAATCAATCCCCAATCGCCTGGCCTCTTCTATAGTTGACAATGCCACATGGCTTCCATGACCATCAAATATAAGTAAATGCCTATTTTCAGGGCACACTCCTCTAGGTACAGACTTACTGAAATGATACAACCAGCTTATAAAGAGCTCTCTAGTCATCCAAGCACTTGGATGAGCAGCCATGCAAGCACCTGGTTCACATCCCTTGATGTAATTTTGTGAAACTTTCTGACCTTTAAATAAGTAAAAGTTAGGGATACATTGCCCTGCAGCATTTACACAACATAGAATTGTCATCCATTCTCTGCTACGAGGAATGATTTTGGGAACATTCCTGCAACCCTTGGTGGCAAGCACCCTCATGCCACAATTTCTCCCTGCTTGGATTCCTGTCTCATCACAATTCCATATTTTTCCTGCACCATAGGAATTGATATAAATGTTAGCTAGTTTTTCATAAAACTTGCTAACCACCTCTGGACGTAAACCTATTGCACGATCTCTTTCTAGACCTTCAGCAATCCATAGGACTATGTCTGGGTGTCTTTTTCTAAATCCTTCACACCAAGATTTTCTAGGTAATCCTTCTCGAAATGGAGTCTCTCTAGTTTCACAAATTTGTGCAACACATGCCCTCAGTTGCATAAATCCCACTCCATGCCCTAAATCTGCCATTTGCTTACACCATTCAACTATCTCTTTCTCCTCTCCTTCACTCAAAACAGGTGCAGGGCCCTTCCTTTTTGTATGGGTCAGACCATTCAGCCAATAATGAACAGATGTAGGAGGTAAATTATATTTCAGTGCAGCAGCTCTAATAGAATAATTGTTGAATTCAATATCATCTATGGCCTTTAACATATCTTCTTTTGACCAACTAGACAAAATTCTAACCTTCTTGGTCGAAGTGTTGCCTCTAACAACCACAGTTTCCTCTATTTCATGCCTATTTACTTGACATCCAACAGGTTCTGGCTGATGATCATCAGTTGTGTTTGTATCTCCTTGATTTGTTGTTGCACCATCCTCTTCACTTATTATTGTAGCATCTTGTTGATCTGTTTCATGGTTAGATGTTTCAATTTCAAATTGTACACCTCATTTTTTGGGCATACGTTGTCCTCGATGTAAAATCCTCTTTCTCTTCATCTTCTCTAAATGTTGCAGTATTAAACAATATAAAATTAGTAATATATGTATTAATATATCAATAAGATCATCTACAATGGGAAAATTTTAGCAAGCTTATGATACATGACAGTATGAATTATAAACTTGTAGGTAAACTTGTGATTACCCCGTTGGGCACCATTAACGATGATCGAATACATGTTTTATTAATTTCATATTATTTGATAAAGACAAAATTTATAAGCTGGGTTGTTGATTACATATATAAACTTCAATAATCAAAATTTTGGTTTTTATTCCATCAAGTATTGGATATTTTAAATGCAAAATAGTGTTCAAGTGAAATATCATGTCACGGATGACATGATATTTCAGTGCAGCAGCTCTAATTGAATAATGCGAGAAACTCAATATCATCTATGGCCTTTAACATATCTTCTTTTGACCAACTAGACAAAATTCTAACCTTCTTGGTCGAAGTGTTGCCTCTAACAACCACAGTTTCCTCTATTTCATGCCTATTTACTTGACATCCAGCAGGTTCTGGCTGATGATCATCAGTTGTGTTTGTATCTCCTTGATTTGTTGTTGCACCATCCTCTTCACTTATTATTGTAGCATCTTGTTGATCTGTTTCATGGTTAGATGTTTCAATTTCAAATTGTACACCTCGTTTTTTGGGCATACGTTGTCCTCGCTTCAAAATCCTCTTTCTCTTCATCTTCTCGAAATGTTGCAGTATTAGACAATATAAAATTAGTAACATATGTATTAATATATCAATAAGATCATCTATAAACACTTCTAAAGATGAGGTGTTATCAAATAACACTACATTCATCAGCTTGTTTGTAATTGATCAATATCAATTACAATGTTTCACTCGAACATGCAGTCACCCCTTTGGACATTGTAATTGATATTGATCAATTGATGCAGGTCTTGTTAATGTAAGGTTTTATGACATCAAATCATCTTCAGAAGTGAATGCATGTAAGAATCGTAATTGTAATAGCTTGACTACATATGTTGTTATGGTGGCAGCAAATCTGTTGTAATACTGGAATAGTTGGTATGGACGCTGGACAGCTGTTGGTATGGAACGCGTCCAAAGGAAACAGTATGGAACAAGTGTTGAGGCATTGGTGGTTGAGCATTTATTTATGTCTTATCTATTAGGCGCGTCAAAATCCACGAGGACATATTGCATTTCCCTCTTTTATTTAGAATTGAATGCTCAACTACTGTCGTGTTGCGTGAACCACTTCGGGTCTCCACCAGTAAATGTGTTTTTTTTAGATTTTTTTTTTATCAATCATATGGAAGCAAATAATATTAAGATATGATTCGAAATTAAAGATATAGGATAAAAAAATGTTTATTTATACCTAGCTGGCATACTGTCACTCCTACGTGGCAAGGATTTGGTTCACTTAACCTGCGAACTTAGGGTGTTCGCATACTGGCCCTTCTCCCCTAAACTCTTCTAAAGATGAGGTGTTATCAAATAACACTACATTCATCAGCTTGTTTGTAATTGATCAATATCAATTACAATGTTTCACTCGAACATGCAATCACCCCTTTGGACATTGTAATTGATATTGATCAATTGATGCAGGTCTTGTTAATGTAATGTTTTATGACATCAAATCATCTTCAGAAGTGAATGCATGTAAGAATCGTAATTGTAATAGCTTGACTACATATGTTGTTATGGTGGCAGCAAATCTGTTGTAATACTGGAATACTTTCAATGACAATCATTGATTACTGTCAATAATATATTGCATTCTTGGCAGCTACTTTGTGCTTGATTTTAAGTAGGGAGAAGAATAAATCTTTCAGTCAGGCCCTAGTTTTTATGTTTGTTGAATGCCTCTACAAAGTGGGTTAGAGGGCAAGAATTTCAGTGCCTCAAAGTTGTAAGGTATAAATAAACTTTTTTTTTCCTATATCTTTAATTTCTGGGAGTAGTGCCATTATGTCAACACCCTAAGTTCACGGGTCCATCGGGCCAATTCCTTGTCATGTAGGGTTGTCAATTTTACAGCTAGCTATAAATAAACATTTCTTTATCTTATCTCTTTAGTTTGGAAACTCTTTATCTTATCTCTTTAGTATTGGGCAGTGTTCACATACTGGCTCTTCTCCCCTACGTTTAAATTGACAGAAGTCTCGGAACATTCACTTAAAAAACAAAACCGAGTGGCACACGAGAAGTATAATGGGCCCAGGAAGATTTGGTGAATCATCGTGTTTTGCTCTCTCGATTTGAAGCTCTACCCAGTTTTCCATTGCTTTTGTTTTAAATGGTACAGATTTTATGGCCATCTTATAGAGTTAAATTCAGATTATTAAATTTTTTCCCACGGAATTTTCAGATGAAAATAAAAATCCCTTTCAAATACAGATAAATGGTAAGATGATTTTTTTTGAATATTCATATCTTTGGCTGCAAGCCAAATTTGTTACTTTTAATTAAAATAGTGGAATTTTTAAAATGAGATGTTTCCAAAGTTGCACTTGATTGTCACCATGCATGATTGTCAACCCATCTTAGATGATGTGTAATCAAGTTGCCTTCAACAGTGTTCCACAACTTATGTAATCCCCACCAAAATTTTAATCCTCCAAACAGGAAAATCTTGGGAACAGGGATTTCTAGCTTCTAAATAAATCCAAGAAGTCATTGAATTGATTCACTATAGAACTATGGGAAACAAGTTCAATGGCAATACTCTTTGCGCATCTTATTCTCCTCGCCACTGGAAAGTGCTCTCATCAGTCATAAATAGCAAATTTATTCACTATAGTAATATGCAAGCCTAGATTCATATGTTACTGACCACCTCACATTAGTCCTATTATTATTTTCTTTCAGTTAAGGCAACAATCATTGGTCTCTCTTCTGGATTGCAAATAAATTATTATATTGTTGCATGTGAAAACTTCACTGTGTTTTATACAAATATGGATCAAAGTTCCTGATAATGGTATCCGCAATCCATGTTCAATATACACATTCCCTAAGCCTAGATCACAAAGTGTGATCTGAAACATTGATTGAAAATAAGTTTTACACGGTTATTTTCCTAAACTCTCCTTATCAGTTTTTCACTATTACGTCCTGATGATTGATGACGAAGTGTGATCAGAAACATTGATTTAAAATAAGTTTACACAGTTATTTTCAGAAACTCTCCTTATCATTTTATGGACTGTGCAAATATCAGATCTCTATTTTATATATATAGACAGATGATAGTGGGCAGGCAAAATATCTTCTTCAATGTGAAAAAAAGCCACTTCAAAGGAAGTGGAGGGGAATTACTATGATAAATTGCGGAGGAATTGTGGATGAGCCACGAGGAAATTTTAGAAAAGCAGAGTATATATAGCACGCTATTTTATGGGATCAAATGATATCATATACCTGAATCAAGATAATTGACTCCCAATTTGATAAAATAAGGCTCGATGGTATTGCTAGCTCTTTTGGACGTGTAGAAGCCAGAGAGATCTGGAAGGAGACCATGCATCAGGAGATGCATGCTTATGGCAAGAAGCTAATTGGAGACTCAATTTGAATATAGGAAAACTGAATATTTAAAGCTGATAAAATGGACTCCTATGAAAACGTAGCAACAAATGGGTAGAAAATGTTAAACGGCATAGGTAAGGTGGTAAGGATGAGAAGAGGGGATCAGAAATAAGAAGAAGAGATTCTTTCAGATGCTGAAATCATGTGAGGGCAAAGAGATATTTATACTTGGCTTCTGAACTAAATAGTATGCATCAAGGATTATTACTGGTTATAGTCCAAAACCTGTTTTAAACCTGTGTTTTTAGCTCTCTTTACATCTATGTCTTTATTTACTTTACCACCAATCTTGACTACTCATCAAACATAACTACAGGTAGTATCCTTCAGCTGAGAAATTATAAGCAGTAGGTATGAAAACTAACCTGCAATTTTTGATTTGCTGGACCTTTCCTTTCAAAACTTGATAGAAGTAATCTCTTCTTATAAAATCCACTGTAATCAGGCACCCTACAGAAGTAAATCAGCAGTAAACAAGACTAGGAAAGTGAATATATAATACCAACATAGGGGAGAGAGTATCCAATCAAAATGTAAGACATGGATCAAGGTGGAGGGTCTTTTTAATCAAAGGTTGAAATTGATTTTGAGATGATCTTGTGGCTGAAATTATTTGATTTGATATTCATATTTATTTTTTACCTTCAAGTGTACAATTTTATTGGTGTTTTTAATGGATGAATTTGAATCTTGAGAAGAAGGTTCCCTCTTTTTTTGCAGGTATGTATTAAAGTCTGGATATGAAAGATCTGGTGATTGAACATACATTCTTGGAATATGGAAAGGGATGAATTGGAAAGAGAAATATTCAACCCATTAAATAGATATGATGGGTTTGTCAATTGATATGTTGTATTTATACTTTGAACAAATGAGTCTTTTATTGTAGAAAATGAAAGTACCAATCAATATTTATTGTGTACTAAGTAATACTGAGATGTTGACCCTATTCACATATGGTTTATAAAAAAACAATTTTTTGAACTTCAATAATCAAAATTTTGGTTTTTATTCCATCAAGTATTGGATATTTTAAATGCAAAATAGTGTTCAAGTATTGGGCAGTGTTCACATAACAGCTAACAAAGCTATTTTGTCCCGACTAAATTTTCATTCAAGACCACAGACTGTAGCGCATTATACAATTTCAGGGCATATTTTATCGAATGGAAGTTCATCCCTCTCTTCATTTTTTATCAGGTAATTTTATCTAAGTTTTTGTTCGTTTTTCATCAAAATCACTCCGTTAAACTATTGTTAAAAATCAACGATCTTTGTAGGCCTAGTTCTTTACAATTGAAGCGTGATTTCAGCAGAGTTTGCAAGTCTGGATCACAAAAACAACATGGGTGGCACTCTATGCCCACCCATTAACCCGGAAGAAAACTAGTGATACGATGCTCCCCCAACAAACAAGAGGAGAAACATAAAGAAATTACCACAGGTGTAAACTCCGAATTAATTCAAAATCCTAAAATAAAGACATTCGAGTCCCATTACAAGGTAG
Source organism: Taxus chinensis (assembly GCA_019776745.2). Lineage (NCBI taxonomy): Eukaryota > Viridiplantae > Streptophyta > Pinopsida > Cupressales > Taxaceae > Taxus > Taxus chinensis. The sequence goes on from CM034149.1 coordinate 116,126,460, forward strand.
ATGCAATATCCCAGCAGGAGGCAAACCCAACTGAATCATATAGATCATAGAAAACACTAATTTCGTCATCAAGCACCACCCTAACCGGATGACAAAAAACAGTTTCACCCAAGATAACCGATGCAATCAATCACTTCAGAATTTCAGGCAATCCTCATTGCCCTAATTGGGAACCAAAAATTCCTGAGCGAGAAGGAAAAACTAGAGAAGAAAAGGTGGACATGGTAGGGTCTTCCACTTCACTCTGTACGTCAGCAACTCCAGGAACAATCCCCAATGCAACCAAACAAAACCTTTGACAATGGAAATAGTCCAAAGTTCCAAACCTTTCCCCCCTGAATCCGTATGAGGACTCAGGAGTGACCGCCACCAACCGTGCATTCATTCAAACCCAGGTAAAATCAGAAGGAGAAGGATCAAGATGAGGCCATTCCTCAATCATGTCCAATGCACTATCCACCGATAAACCTGCCCGACCTGTTCCCAGCAATGAAGAAACCAGGCGCATCTGTGGGATACCGAAACACACTTGCAGTCGCCAGAATCATTCGTAAGAGGCTTGGTTGCCGCGGGAAAGGGTATAATCAGAGTTCGGATCCTGAACAAAAACATCAAAGCCTGTGAAAAGAGACATCTGTCCTGCATCACAAGAAGAAGAATCAAATAGGATAAGAGCCTCCCCCCGTCTGCAATACAAAGGTGCTCCCCAGAAGAGCATGACCCAAGTTCTGTTAGAGGCCTGCCTTCCTCAGGATTAGCTGAGAGGTTGATTGATTCTCCCCAACGCCCATTCCCGGAATAGTCTCCATTTCATTTAGCCTTAACCCCTTGTCGTCTGCACCTAGATGATCTTCCACAACTCTGCAGTTGATCCCGGATGAATCATGGGGGAGCCCATTCCTTGGACGCAATTGCCTAAATCTGCCGCCGCTTCGGCCACACTCAGCTTAGCCTCTAGTTGCAGATGCAGGTCAATTTCAGTCTGATTTTGCAACCTAACTTTCAACAATTCTTGCTGTTGGGTCACCCACCATTCATCCCTTGGACCTTTTATCTCCAACAAGCCCACAATAATGCGATCCGCCTTTTCATTCAGGTGGGTTTCGAATCGATCCACCTGGCGAGTGATAATGCTCTTTGCATATGCCTTGATGATCCGCTGCTTCCACTCCCTCCTCGCCTGCTCCATCTCTTGATTGGCCTTCTGCCAATCATCGAAATTTCTATTATTGTAAACAATTGTGATCCATCGAATAGTTCAAAATCCTTGTGTGTGACTGTTACCCTGCCACCTGTACATGCAAGAGATAATTCAAGAAAGTAAACCAAACACCACATACAGAATTTTAATCTCTCTATATAGGTAAAATGAGTTTTTATAGATGTCATCCTACTCAAGACCTTGGGGTAATAAATTTAGCCACTCCTTCTATGGGTTGTCTAAAGCTTACTGTTATGTTAAGTAGAATCATCACTAAACTATTCAGTTGGGAGGTCATTTAAGAGGAGCATGACTACCACCAAGTCCCACCATGCTCAATAGTATTGAATGGTAACAAAGAATTTAAAAAGAGGCTTACTTTATGCCTCCGCATCCCACATTTGTCACTCAGGGCACGTATATAACTTTTCACTGTCTCTCAAAGCCTCCCAATTAAGGGCAGGGACAGATCTCAATATCCAACAATTCCAGCTCTCCCTCCATTAAGGGAAAAATTTTGGTGGTTGTGTGTTTGCTTATCGTTTCTCTAGAATGCCAAGGACTCACCTTTTGACTCCCAAATATCGGAGAAGCGCCACGGATCTACTGGTTCGAAGAAAGCACATGTGGACGATGCGAGATTTGAATTGTTCCAAGACAAAACAAAGCACACATTCAAGATTGCAAATTACAAAAATACAAGAGAGATAATTGCAGTAACGCAAAAATAGCTCCAACTCAATACATTGCTTTATATAATAGAATGATGCAAGTGATGTACATATAAGAGGTGAATGTGTAACCTCCTCCTAGAATAATGGCAACCTCCACCTAGAATAGTGGTAACCTCCATACCCGAAATAGCAGTCAACAGAGAATTGGTCAAGGGTAGTAATTACCACTAGCTAAAATAGTGTGGTCAAGTGTACACCTAAGCAAGCATATCCCATAAGTGTAGGAAAACTCCAAGTGAGTAAATAGGATAATACAAATACAAGGAAAATGAATATCCTACACTAACACCCCCCCATAAGCGCAGCTTAGGTGGGTGAAATACTCATAAAAGTGGGGTTGCTGACAATAAGGCTGATGAGGTACCCATGTATAATGTATCTCTCACAAAGATAGAGTAAAAGGAGAAAGAGTTGTTGGGAAAAAGCACTCCCCCCAAAAGAGAGACAAGAAACTGAGCACTCAAGAAAAATGGAGAAGAAGAAGAAGTGGGTCACATAACTCTCATGAGGAGGTACCCACGTACAATGATTGTCCCCTAGAGTAGAGAGAGAACATGGAAAATGAGGAAAAGAAGGTCCCCTAAGAAGAGTGTTGATGATGTGGTCCTATGGCAAATGGTAAAGGACTGAAGAGAACATTGCTAGAACACCAAATAATGTAAATACCCTTGGGAAGGACAAAAAAGGAGCACTGAAAGTTGGTCCCAGCGTTGCTCACAAAGGAAGAAGAAGCTCATGCAGTACTTGTGATCTTTGTATCTAGTCTGTAACAAAAGGTTCATAGGTTTGGAAAAAGTGTGCATGAAAAGAAAATGGGAAATTCCACTGTAGTATAAGTGTCAAAGAAAGAAAATGCCATTAAGGACCAATAACCCTTACAATTGGATATATAAAAAATAGGTGGATCATGAAACATCTCTGAAATAGTAAAGTGACAAATGTCCCAAGGTGGGCACTCCCAAGCGATAAGAGATGAATGGGTAAAAAGTATTAGAATGTGTGAGTTCTCAAAATAAAAATATTCCTAAAGTTCAATTATAAAACAAGTGGAATCATAGAAATATTAAATAGACAACTAAGGTCGGTTCATGATACTAAGTCCCAATGGGGTTTGTTCAATGAGAGCTAATGTCTATTACAAACCAATGTGAAATAAAGCATCATTAACATAAACAAATGGATAACAGGAGGATCAAAATATGTTTACGAAAAGCTTTTGGAAGTCCAAGATGAATAACACTGCACTCAAAGGTTGCAACAAATGTATGTGGAGTGTCATCAATGAGAAATCAAGATGTCAATGGAGCACAAGAGGCAATGGTCATAGTTGTGTCCAGAGGAAAGTTCTCCAATAGAACACTCACGGAGAGTGAATGGAAGCATGAACATGACACTCGACTCCTGAGCTCTGTGGAGGAAAAACTAGGGAGAGTGTTCTCAATAGCAAGTATCCTAAGGAAAATGGTCAACATGGGACTCATAAAAGCAAAAGTTTTTAGAAGAACATCCATCAACGAAGAAGGGGAGAATCTATGGTGGCACGAGATGTGGTCCGGGAAGCGTCGCTCTCAGATGGTCCAAAAAGGTTCGCCATTCAACCCTGTCTAGATAATGGTCCAAGCAGTGAAAGGGCACTCAGTGTGCTTAAACAAATGCAATATATCCCTAGAAACAGTAAGACCGAGAAGGCCATAGACCTCATCATTGTGGTTAAACCACTCATCCTTCTGTAGAGGCTCATCAGGCTCAAGAACAAGACCATGGAGGTAGGGCAGCAAACCGTGCACAGTGCAATGATTGATAATGCCTGCCTTCCAAGATAGAAAGTTCCCAAAGTCAAGCATAACAAAAAAATGGTGAAAGTGAAACTCCATAATGTAGATAAACCCCCAAAATTATCCCAGATGGCACTTTATAACTTAGTGTGAAAAATACAAGTCCCCATAGAGTTTTGCAAGAACCCCCCAGAATGCGGCACTTTATAAAGTAGTGCGTTTTCAAAAATAAATGGAACCATCATGAAGAGTGTGAGAAAACATGCACTTTTGACCAAGACGACACTCAAATCCGAGCTATTGGTCAAAAGTTATAGCAAAAAACGTTTTCCCACAACTAATGGCTTATTTAATTAAAATTTTGCAAACTGATTAAAAAAACCTAAAATGAGAGGAAAGGGGGTTGTGCGTATACTCATTGAAACCCAAAAAAATGAAGAACGCAATGGTTTAGCTTGTGAGGGGGAATTGGCCTCCTGCCAACCCGGGCCTCACCCTTCGTCTTCGTCGCATGAGGATACAAGTTTTAAAAACCACTTAATTCCTTTTAAATGCAATTTCTTCTCAAATTGACTAATTTTCAAAAGCATGAAATGCTAATATTATGAAATAATACAGTCAAATTTTGAGATTTAAAATAAGCATTCCACCTTTACCTTGAGTGGTGGGGGCCACAAAGAGAAACCGTTGGATTTGAGGAGCAAATTTAGGTTTGAGAAAACCTAAAAACATTATCTTTTGCTGCTGTTTTTTTTTAATTGTTTGTTGTTGCTTGGTGTCACCATGAGGAGAGACCTGCTGTTTTGGAGTGTACAGGTTTGAAGGAGCAAAACCACGCTTGGAGAGGATGTCCCAACTGCAAAAACACCAATTTGGGCACTGAATACAGTCAAAAAACGCCCAAGGCAAGAAAAAAACGTCCAATGCAAGCAAAAAACACCAATATAGGTCTGCAAATGCATTTCCAGCCATGCTATAGGTCTGAAACGCCCCTCACAATGGTGAAAACACTCAAAGGTGAAAACGCCCCTCGCAACTTTGTATCTGCATGCAAGGCACTGCCACAGGTCTGAAACGCCCTTGTATGGGCTGTATATGCATGCACAGGTCTGCTACAGGTCTGTGGTCTGTTCAATCTTTTTGCAGGTCTGAAACCAGCTGTAAGTCACGAAAAGCCACGAAAACAAACCAGAAATACCGCAAACCAACAAATACTAGATCCAAACCAACAACAAATACTATTGCAAATAATAATCTCATGTAAAACCAACAGAACAACAACCAGACAATCTCAATACCAGCTCGGCTCTGATACCATATTCGAGGAGCGCCGTGGATCTGCTGGTTCAAAGAATACACAAGTGAATGATGCGAGACGTGAATTGTTCCAAGACAAAACAAACATGCATACAAGACTGCAAATTATGAAAATACAAGAGAGATAATTGCAATAACACATAAATAACTCCAACTCAATACACTACTCCATATAATAGAATGATGCAAGTGATGTACACATATGAGGTGAATGTGTAACCTCCTCCAAGAATAATGAGCAACCTCCACCTATAATAGTGGCAACCTCCATACCTGAAATAACTAGTCAATAGAGAACTGGTCAAGGGTACTAACTATCATTAGCTAAAACAGTGTGGTCAAGTGTACACCTAAGCAAGCTTATCCCATAAGTGTAGGGAGACTCCAAGTGAGGCAGAATATCCTGAGTAGAATAAAACAAATAAAGCGAGGAAAATAAATCCCACACTAACAATAATCATCATACTGGCAGCCAATTTGGCTAATGAGACCCTTTTGTAAGATACATGGGTTTTTTTTCACTTCACCTTATATCTTGTTCATATTTTGTAGTGTGCACTGTGTTTCGATCTCATTCTCATGCTGAAGCTTGGGAGGAAACTAAGCCGTGTTACTCTACCTAACACATGTCTAGGCATAGTACTTGTCTATGCTATTTTTTGTAATTTCACATCACCTATCTTGAACATTAGCATACATATTTTTATTTTAATTTCACTGAGGGAGAGCTACAAGACCTTGGTTTCTGGTTTTGAAAGATTCCTTGGGTCATACTTAAAAATTCAACACATTCCCACCCAAGGGTTCTAAGTGCACTGGGTTTAAGCATAGGTCTTTTGCATAAGGATGCACATGTTAACCCACTAGACAATAGCTTGACGGACTAGTTTACCTCTGGGTAGTTTCTCATTAGCTAATAAATTTTAGTTTTTACATAAAATCATATAACTTTCTGCAAATGATTAAATTAGGCATATGGAACTCAAAAGTAAAGTTGGAATAGCTAATCAAGGGTGAGAAAAGGATTCCAACAACCAAATAGAAACAATCCAAAAATAAAATTAGATCTAAATCTAGGAGGAAATATGAATTAGTAAGAGGGATGAACCCAAATGGGTGAGATCACTAGATTAATTATTATATGGAAATTACAGAACAATCCTACAAAAATATCTAATCTTAAAAGGAGAATCACCGATATAACCAAGAGAGCTGATGGTGAACAAGAATATAGTCTGCATCAGAGTTGGTAGCAGAAGAGGGGCTAGCATCCTTGTCAAATCACCATGAAAGGGTCAATATCGGATCTAATCATGTCCTTAGGAGAAAAACCTAGGCGAAGAGGGTCTGACTGAACTATTCTGGGAAGAAGCAACATACTTTACACAGTATGTCTCCTAACATCCACGACCAATGATCTTCTAGGCATAGTCTAGAAAAAAGTGATAATGCGTGTCTGCGCCTACTGTCTAGATTGTAAACAGTGAAGACTAGCCGACCCTCCACAACAAGAGCAAGAATGAAGGGTTTAAGGTGTCAGGATGGCCTATTGCAGAGGACACTGTCTTGCATATATATCACCATCTTTACTTCTGAATGCTACAACTGACAGACACTTATTACCTCAAGCAGCTGAAGTAGGCTGAAAGAAAGAGGTATTCAATCTGATGCCCCCGGAAAACCAAATTTATTTCATATTTCAGTGTAAAGCTTCTTAAAACAGTCTGACAGGATGCATAGGCTTTAAGCATAAGTCAAATTTGTTTCTGTTTATCTTTAGCATATTCTTCTAATGGAATCATATGTAAAATCAAAATGGCTTTAAATCGATCTGATATTTTATTTACTAGACTATGTACCAAATGGGTCTTAGGGCTGCTTTCCACTACCTGATAAAGTAGAGTGCATCAAAATACAATAGTTTTGTAGAGTACTTTAGATTAGTCCAGGATAAAATTTCTTAAAGTAGATCCAGGACTTTGAGCAAGACAATCATTGTTGTTTACAGTTAACATGAAAGACTGGTATCTTCTCCCTGTAAAAGAAAATAATATCAAGGTAACATCATAAGCATCTATGCTTTTATCTTATTCTTAGGAATGGAGATTTTAAAATTATATTGTCAAGGGAACAGAAGAAATCTTTTGAATAAAATCTTATTGACATTATACTCACAAAATTTGAAGTATGTGTTAAGAATCACTTCTCCCTTACCGAGAGCAATGAGACGAGCAAAGAGAATGACTGTTGGATTGGAATGGATGTAAAGTTGTAAACCTAATCAAGCACAAGACAAATCTGAAATTAGTATATGTTCATCTGACATTGAGAAACAGGAGATGGTGCCTCCAAGGAATGGATTCATGCCTATTCAAGCACTAGATGAATACGAAATTAATAAATGTTCATCTGACATTGAAAAACAGGAGAGTGTACCTCCTAGGACCTGCCATATAGCCAGCCAAGACTCTTGTGGCTTTTTTCTTGGGTTGCAGCCTACCTTCCTTTTGCCCCCCTCCACACACATGGAAAGGAGAGATTTTTTCCTAAAAGGCTAGCATGAAAATCAAATCCTACTCGAGTACTTAAGGGCATGATGGTGATCATTCTTCTTAGGAATCCTTTGAGTTAGGAATTGAAGAATGACTGTGAGCGCCTCTACGATGAACACTGGATGTTTACTGCCATCGTCTTGTTATGAGTTAGGCTCTTAGTTTTGTGATTTCAATGAAGATTATTATTTTGAAACTTTTTCAGACCTATTAAATTTCTGTTAGGTGTTGCTGCTGCATCCTCTGTACCGGAAAGAGATTAGTGCAAAAGAAACAGAGTCTATAGGAATATCAATTCAATTTAGTGCAATACATGAAATGAGTATAATGCTTTTAGTTTTACATGGATGGGAATGCAATAGTAAAGTCTTTTTTGGAAATGATCCTTCCAGGTGTTGCCAAAGGGTAATGGGTGGGACCCTAGGTTCCCAAGAAACGAGTACGGGTATGGGTTCGAAATGCAGAACTATCCATTTTCAAAAAACCCTTGGATACGAAATGGCATGGAAATGTCTGTACAATTTTTTATCAACAAAATTATAAATATATATAAAAAAATGCTTAATACTCATTTTTAGTCCATAAAAGATTAAACACTTGAAAGAATTTGTATTCATAAAGGTTCAAAACATTCAACATGACTAAATTTTCATATATACATGATTATAATCTAGATTCTAGAATATATCATCGAGATTTTCGTCAAGTACCGCTGAATCTAGTGTTTTTTTTTTAAATTTTGGCGTTTAGAAACCAGAAGTACTGCTGAAACAGCACGGAAATAATCTGGGTACCTGGGCCATACCCGGGACTGTATTGGCATTTTGGAAGCGTTTCAGGTGTGTACCAGGACTTGCAGCCGTGCCTGGTACATCCGTATGTGGATACACTGTCCTGGTTGGCATTTCCGGGTATGACAGGTGGGACCTTATCAAATTTTCTATTGAAGGTCTTTAAGAGGATATCCATCAACCCACTAGGTCCTGCAATGGTCTTATGGCATTTGATGAGCGTGGAGACCTTGGAGTGGCTCACTTTGTGCCTCCACGGCCCTTGCATTCCCAATAAAATGTATGCATTTATCTTGCACCCTAAGGCTACTCAAAAAGGGCAGAACTTTGCCTGAATGGTCACAGGTTTTTTTTCTAACCATTAGGTAGAGTTTCCTTTGCTACTCAAGCATTTTATAACACCATAACAAACAACACCATACATGCATATAAAGAGTTAACTTTTCAAGCCAATCAAATATGAATGTTATTGACAATGTAGGCATGGCCCATAAATAAGTAGAGGTACCATCACAGGGTACTCCTAGGAGGATCCACAACAAATCCTTCTACAACATTGGGTAATGTGCAATCAACACCATGAATGGTCATATGGGTGTTGGCACCCTAGGCCCACTAGTTGAGGGTGCCGATGTGACTATTAAGAGTTTATAGGCACCATTTGACTTTCGACCAGCACCAAACCTATCATAGACAAGCACCATTTGACATTTGACCATCATGAAACCTATCATAGATAGGCACCATTTGACATTTATCATCTTGTCCACTCATTTGGATTCATAGACTCCTTGTGGGTCAACCATTGGGTGCATAAGATAAAAAAATATCTCCTACACAACACGAGTAGATTATTTCTTGTGGAGCCTCAAAGGGTTTGCCAAGACCGTGCATAAAATGTACTCTTCATTAATTGCAGTCAAAAGATGGCGTTATTAACAAAGATTTCATACATCCTCCTAGAAGCCAATGCATGCTATGTGATTATGAATGCATATTCTTGTCATAATTGATGCATTTTTTTTGATAGCTGAGGAATTGGAAGCCCAACGACCAGAGTAGTGCATTATTTCATGGGAGACATATCCCTTCGCTGACTCTAAACCACAGAGTGAGCTCCCTTATAACTTTATGGCTTCCTAGAAAGACTCAATCCTGCTTGCCAATTTGAATCGAGAATCAAACATGAGACCTCGACGACCTTAGTCGTTTGCTCCATCCGCTCGGCCCGACCCCCGGGGTTGATATGATGCATTGTTGACACAACATAAATATTGCAAAAAGATAAACAAGAATCAGTTAGAATGTGCTAAACAACATCTTATTCTTCACGGGTATATGTACATGTGCTTTTCTGTAGCATAAATCCTCAGGTTCACCTTAGGAAGATAACTGATCCTTAAAATATAGAGAAAGTCTTTTTTGGTTGATGTGCTCCATTAATGTTTCTTAAAAACTAGTCTAATCTTGGATATCTATGTATGGATGGATATGAGAAATCTATCTAGAATGAGATCCTTTTGTATCGACTCATAGTTTTGTAGCATAGTGCTCAATTCCTATTGTAAAAGTTGATGATACTAGGAGGAAAAATGTGCTGAAATTGATTATAATTTTGTTTAGTGCCAGATTAGGGGGTGATTTAACTTGGTAATATTTCCTCGTATTAAGCACAAGCATATCGTAGATTGTGCGAAATATTTCAAAATGTACTCTGTGACATTTTAATTCTCATATATAATAGTACATTTTATTCTAATTTTACTATAGGTTTGCATGGAAGTTTTTTGATTTTCACTAAATAGTCACTATCTGGCATATTGGTTACACAAAATAATGTCTTTTTAAATACAGTATTTTTGTATATCATTGGAAAGCTCTTATATTGTTTATTGCCATGGTGTGTGTTTTACCATTTTTGTTGCCAAGGTTGTCCCATAGCAAGTCTGATGCCTATGGCATTACAATGAGATGGTGAACACGCACGAGAGCTGCTTGTTTGTTCACTTAGGTCGTAAAGACTGTTATATTGACCATTGGAGGAGGGGAGGGTCTCCATGGGAGTCCACGGGAGGGTTGGTTGCCCTTTATTCTCCCTACACATGCTTATCGGACAATCTCTTATGCAGGCATTGCTAGACTTAATCATCAATCCCTCTTAGTTAAATTTGTAGGCTTGTATTAATGCTAAGACTATTTTTTTCTCTGTAATTGTGGTCCAAATTAAAAGAATCGCTCTTCAACATCATCTTAGCAACAACTATTGCATGTCATGATGAAAATTTACTCACGAAAATCAGAAAGCACCTAGTGTATAATCACAAATCCAAATAATTATCCACATGAACTATCATTTTATCTCCAATCAGAAACGAATACATGGTTGTTGATTATCCACATGAACTATCATTTTGTCTCCAATCAGAAGCAAATACATGGCTGTTGAACCAAAAAATCATAATGTTTTGCTCAATTACTCTAGAATCCCAAAAATGTAGGTCACAGATCGAATCTATGCCATAGTTGCAGGTCATCACCTTAATTTTGCATTAAATGCAAGTGTATAACAAGCCTAATAGTTTATGTTTCTCTCGTTTAACACTTGAACACAATTAGAGGTGTAAGTCTTAGAGTAGGATGGCCTTAATCATAAATTTTATATAACTGAAATATAAATGCATAGAATGGTCACAAATGGAAGAAACTCTTTGATCAGTCGAGAGACTCAAATACAATATGATAAATGCTCATATGTGCTTAATGATGATGAGAACAATATCAAAATGAAATGAATGAGGGCTATTTGTATTTCTGTGCTTAAGGATATATATTTCAATGGAGAGGGATAGGTCTTCTAAGTCACTTTGTGTAATGCTCTAAATGGTTGTTGACCTATTTGACCTACTTCAGTGGTACATTTGATGGGGCTGGCCTGCTGCTGGCTAAGATTTGAGCGAGGGTGCCTCCTTAGGTTAATGTGGCCTTTTTCCTTCGATTCAGGCTTTCATTATATATATATATATATATATATATATATAGAGGTAAACGAGGGTTGTGGGGGCCCTTTCTTGATAAAAACAAAAAATACCAAATAGGAGAATGATTATAACAGGCATTGCCGCCTAGATCAAATGCCATAAAGGCAATGAAGCAATCATTATATCAAAATAAGAATTCAATTAAATGTCCATGCCAAGAAGCATGACCTGATCCGTTGGATCCACAACATTAGTGGTCTAACAATACCCAACACAATTTTTTGTAAAAGTCACTCTAATGTTTGTGGAAACCTATAATAATCGAAGGACAACTTCTAGTTTTGGATAGGACAATTTTTGCTTATTTGGCCTGGAGTTTATTGCCTTAAATAATGAAGTATCTTTTGGAGTAACAATTTTGCCATATAAACAAATGGAGGAGCGAGCCAAGATGGTCGCTTTTAACTAATCACCAGTAATCTTTCAATGGCATTTAACTGTTATTTATGTTTGCAAGCTACTTTATAATATACATTGAAGCATATTATTATCTTTAACAAGGTCCTTGTGAAGAGTAAGACTAGAAATTTGGCTATAATGCACGTTATTTCATGTCGAATATATATATCCATAATTGTTCCAAACTCCCAAATCACTTATGGAAAACTAAATGTATACTCACATGCCAAGCAAGGTTCAACTTTTGCTTACTAGTTATTAATGTACTTTAGTTATACTACACATAAGTACCTCACCTGTAACTTCTTTTATGTTTAATAAATAAGGAACACACACAAGATGTAAGTGTGCCATGTGCCTTCCAGTTTCTCTATATTTTTGCAGTGTTCCCGTTTTCTAACATTGGTATCAGAGCCATTGTTTGAGGAAGCACTAGGAGAAGGATATGTACAATCAGATCTTGGAGTTCGGGAAAGCCCTAGGAAGAAAGTATGAACCGTGGAGAAGATCAAAGAGGCTGAGTTGCAGGTTTGTGATTCAAGTTGCAGCGAAGGAGGACATTTACAAGTTGTAGAAGGCACCGTTCATGACCAGGAGAAAGTGATTGAACTGCAAATCTGCAGAGTGCAAGAATAAAATATAGAGTCACATTTGTAGATTACAAGACCAGAATGGGCACGAAGGAGGTTGTCGTGATTTGCAGAAGGTAAAACGTGAGAACCATGGCATGAGAGGAGTGACAAGATTAGGAGGATGAAGCAAGAACTGCTGAAGAACACGAGTCAAAGATTTCAGTGACCATGGAGCAAGAGGAAAAACACCACAAGCTGTCACAATTTTGCACATCACAGTTGCAATTTTATGTCTTTTCCACATTTTGCAGTTATTCCAGTTTGAAACAAGAAATATTTCTTTCCAGTCTAGTGAGTAGTTAATTACGATTAGGGCACATGAAGCAGTCATAAAAAAGAGACATTTTTACCAGTTGATTTTTGACGATTTTGCTGGTCCGACTGTCACAAATTTGCAAGAGGAGCATCGACATATTGAGGGTGATACAGACCAGATTGAGGGTTTTCAGTCCCGTTAGATATTTTCAGACTTTCTGATATAGAAAAATCACAATTTTTTGGCAATTTAACAGTGTAGGACCAGACTGCGAGTGATTTTGTAGATTCAGGGATTTTCCGTAAATTTCTAGGCTCCATCAATACTTGGTTAATATTTTAAAACTGAATAGATGATATCATAAGCCCTAATTTTACTATGGAGGATTTCTCGAAATTGCGGGCTCATTAATATTGGATGCTTTTTTGTCCTATTGTGGGGGAGTTAGATTTTTGCATTTGATTTAGGGTCCAATATTGTGTGAATAATGGCCAAAATTCAAAAGTTGGTTCTGCCACAAGTGAAGAAGATGTGGCCACAATTACAATGTCCAGAATATTTTGCGGATTATGACGTGTCATAAGGAGGCGTTGCTTTTGTTGAGATTATTTGTTAGATGATTTGATACCTAAGGTCTGGAATGCCACCGAGGCAAGTGTGCTTAGGCCTAGTCTGAAGAACAAGTATCAAACATAAGAGAAAATCCAGGTCTTGTACCCGAAGAATCTGTTTTTTTGCAAGGATGGCTCCCTATTAGAACATCTTCTTTGGATGAAAGATTTCCAAGACCAGCCCGGTGCCATAAAAAAGGTTGGATTATGAAGACCTGGCTGCTTTTGTTCTGAACAATATAATGCCTGCCTAAGAATCTTTCTTGGAGGCTCTACATTTGATAGCGGAGAGCCATACCTTGACATTTGATTATGCCAGTTCCTATTTTCTGCAAAAGGAACGCAAGTAGACACAAGCAATTGAGTTCAATTCTGGACAATCAGAGAGTGCATTGACTACTCAGTCAAAGGGGAAGCGGAAAAATAATCTTGGCGAATCTTGGCGAATCTTCCAAATACTAGGTGAAATGCCATTACTGTCATAGGTTGTGGGCATATAAAAAAAGATTACCATTGGTGGCAGTATGGTCTTTCTCTACACAACAAAAAGCCACGAGATGAGGCAAATGTGGCAGCAATTGCAGATGAATGGGATTACAGTATGCTCTCATGGCATTATGCTCAACTGATAGTGCCACTAGTTTGTGGTTCATTGGTTCCAACGCATCCAGACATATTTCATGTCATAAGGATTGGTATGCAACATTTAGTACAATTTCTGCTTCAGTTTTATGAGCTAATGGAGAGTCACTTGCAATATAGGGAATAGGGGATATTCATATAATAATGAATAATGTAAGATCCATTATAAGGAATGTCAGGTTTGTTCCTATCATACACAAGAATTTCCTGTCCATTTGTCAGTTAACAAAAAATCCCAACATCGTTTTGATTTTTTTGGGGAAGCAGTGTATTGTGTTTGATGCGAAATAGGAGTGAGTAAATTACCCTAGGCTTTGGGTAAGATGGCTAGTACAAGCTTGTTCACTATGCTACAGTCAACTTAAATGCATGTGTGGAGGGAGACTCCACCATACAAGATGTGTTGGAGGATGAAATTCCTCATAGGCTTGTTGACACTGCTCTGGTCAACTTACATGCACTGCTTGTGGAGGGAATATCCACTATACAAGATGTGTGGGAGGCTGAAATGCCTCATGTGCGGGCGGATGCAATGCCTCAATTACAGGATGGTGATATAACAAGACAAGCCACTCAAAAAATTTTGGAGGGTGACTCCACTATCCAAGATACATAAGAGCTGATGGTGAGATGGCAGGAGAAGCCACTCATGGTGAGATGGCAAGAAAAGCCACTCATGGTGAGAAGGTAAGAAAAACCACTCAAAGAAAGGCATTGGCTCAGAGGACCAAAAATAAATTTGTTAATCCAACAGACATTCACTTTGCTCTTGCTTTTGACCTTTTTACAAAACTTGTACTATAGTGATATTCTAAAATAGAAGGCATACTTGTGTGTGAGACTTCAATACAAGCAAAATATGACACTTTTTTGTGAACCATAATTGGGAGATGGTTGAATTATGGCCAAGTGTGTTGGTGAAATTACTCAATGAATACAAATGGGTGGATATAGTCAAAAAGCAAAGCCAATGGTACTTTAGACAAGTATAAGGCGTGTCTTGTTGTGAAAAGCTTTTCACAACAAGACAAAAAAGACTATGAGGAGTTCTTTGTTCCTACTATGAATATTGCAAAAATGGTCACATTTTGGTTGCTTCTCTTTGGAGATCCGAGGAGGTTTACTTGGTGCAGCCAAAAGGTTTTTAGGTACTTGGTTGTGGTCATCTAGTTTGCAAAGTGGTTAAGTCCTTGTACGGACTTAGGTATGCTCCGCAAGCCCAGTATTTTCACATTGATTAGCATGTTCAAGATTTTGGATTTAGAATTAGGCAGGTTGGGCTGAAGTCATCAGCCAATGATGATTCATCACCGGTCCATGAATCACCCTACAAACAATTAGTGGGAAGCCTCATATATCTTATGCCAACATGACCAGATTTATGTGTTGCTGTTAGCGATCTTTCTTGGCTTTTGTCTGAACCAAAGTCCATCCATTTGACAACAACAAAGCATCAAAGGACTGCAGATTTCAAATTAATATCTAAGGATTTTCCTGCTAATTTAATAACTAAATCCTTTAGTCCCATTATATTTGTAAAAATTCCGGGACAAACTTGGAGTAGTTTCCAGATAAGTGAGTAAGGGGGGTATTAAAGTTATTAAGTCACTAAACATTAACTAATTACATATCAGTTATATGATGTATAACCACCTCACCTGATACAACTTTTATTTTAATTAAATTATGGACATACACAAGATGTAAGTGTTCCATGTGCCATATGCCTTTTATTTCTCTTCATTCTCTCTCTCTCTCTCATATTTTCTAACATTAAACTGCACTAAAACTCGAGCATTCCCTAGTGCTTATGTGTTGGATGGATATTGATACAAGTTTTATCTGAGGAAGAAGCAAAACATAGTGTCACGTATAAAATATTTGGCCTCCTATAGAAAATATGGAAATGCCTACACTACTGTATGAAAAAAATGTAATTTTGAATGTACAATTTGTCATGAAATAAGGTTTTTATCAATCTGAAAAGTGTTGAAATCGAAATATTGAAATTCATAATATCAATGACTCTATGGTTTCAAGAGTGTAATCAAATCATTTAATACATCCAAAATTTTCATGAAGTTTATCCTTCATGAAGGATTCTGAAGTAGCAAATTCTAGGAAGCATGAAAGAAGAACCTCTTTGCTTTAAAAAATCTCTCCTTGCAACTCCTATAAACTTCTACACCATTGGATCAAGTGTCAGTTAGAGTTCATTGGAAATTTGGATATAATCACCTTGAAAGTTAACATTTGATGACATATTTTAATTTCAAATGTCAGAGAGTGTGATGAAGTGCATTTCTAGACCATCGTATAGTGTAATCTAATTTTTAGTCGCTTGGATGAGATTTCCCATGTTGATGAAAATTCAATCATTGCTCCTTTTGTGAATGTTTTGAAGGCTTAATGACATGCATCTGTATATGAGTATGTTATGTTGCATCAATTTTAATTTTCCTTAAAGCTTCAAGAATGATTGTAGTAGCATTGGTGCAGGTAAGTTTCTTGAGAGCTTTAAAGGTCTTTGCCCTCACAAGATGTGGAATTTTATTACGAAAATCCTTAGTCACATAGAATCACAGGTATTTAAATATTGTTTTAATATTGATAAAACTGAACAAAACTGTATTATATAAGGAGATTGCTACAATTGTCTTAAACCAAAATAGTCTCACATAGCTATTGAGTTGTATATTTTAAAATGAAGGAAGCACATAAAACCATTCCAGCAACTGTAAGTATGGTTCTCATGAGTAAACTTTCTCTTGTAGGACATGTTCTTGTGGCATATTTATATATTGAGTTTGCCTTGCATTCTTATTTTATTTTGCATTGTGGTAATCAAGGATTAACGCGATGAGTTGGAGGCATTTTCTCATAAAGGAACTGGACCATAGGGCAAATATCAAATACTTTTCCACAACGAGGTAACCAAAACTACTTTTCTTGGCCATATTTGAAAGAATGTTATGATTTATCTTACAAATGAATAGATCGGTTTGATCATATTCTATGAAGTTCAAATATATATTTGACGTCTCACTTAAGCCTGTCATAATGTCTCAAAATCCTAAGTTAATTGACAAAGAAAGTATGCTTATGCATTGCGTAGGTTGTAAGTAGCACAATTATGCAAGCACAGAGAAATGAATTCATATGTTTAAAACATAAATTGTGTTGTTACTTTTGCAAAAAAATATTTTAATCATCAAAAATATCCTCAACCAAGTATGCTTATAAAATGCATAGGCTAGAAGTAGCATAATTATGCAAGTACCAATAATTGAGCTCATTTGTGCAAAACCGAAACTGTGTTGTTACTTTTAATATTTAATAATATAAAAGTACTAGTTAGTAGTTATGGTAGTAAACAGTTGTAAGAAAAGATAAAGGAAAAAACATATATTCTCGTTGGGTGACAAGGACCCAGGAAGCAGGGTGATATTTGATTGCTCATGGAAGTAGGATATTGGAAATTCAATTTTGATGGGGGCCTTCTAGAATAACACAAGACTAGCTAGTTGTGAAGGAGAGTTTAAGGATTTACGGGTAATAGTGATTTTTGTTTATTGTGAGGTTGAGGCATAGCTATATAAATTAAGATAAGATAGATGAGGCGATTAGAGGGACAAGCTTCACATCAATATTATGTGAGGGAGGCAATTTGAAAATAAGTCATTAACCCAACTCATTTTTGAGAAAATTGAAGCAATAGATATAAACTTTAATTATTTCATGAGGGTATTAAATAGGTTGGCTACGTTGATGGAGAGGTATACAACTGATAGATGGAGAGGTATACAACTGATAGGTGGGGGAATTCGCTGGTAGGAGTACCCTCCATTATTGGAGGAAGATACTTTTATTGCTGAAGTTTTATAGGTACAAACAGATTAGGAAGTATGTATGGAAA
Source organism: Taxus chinensis (assembly GCA_019776745.2). Lineage (NCBI taxonomy): Eukaryota > Viridiplantae > Streptophyta > Pinopsida > Cupressales > Taxaceae > Taxus > Taxus chinensis. Next base: position 116,144,324 of record CM034149.1, read on the forward strand.
TCTGGTATGGTTTTAGAGAATGAGTTCTAGGATGGTTGGAAAGAATTGTTCTAAGAGTAGATAAAAAGAAAGAGGTAGAGGAGGGGAAAGGAAAAATGAACATTTGCTTTGTCGAAGAGAAAAATGGTGGAGAAGTGAAACAATGTAAAAGTAATATGGTTAAAGTAAATAAGGATGATAGATCGAGCAATTCGGATAGGAAATAAATGGTGGACCTAGGGATAGCTATGTTGAGGAAGAATGTGCATATGTTGACTTTTCAAGTATAGTAGGAAACTAAGGAGTCAATTGCATGCTTTGTGGTATTGTTGGAGGGTGATAGAACAATAGCATATGTAAAGTGTATGGAAGAATAACTATATCAAAGCTTGCATTATATTCAAATATCTCTGTTAATCATTACCATGCCTTATTAAGCTTAAATAAGCTTTTTGGGAATAGTTTGCCTATGGGATCCAATGTTCCAACGGGACCAACACACACTCGTTCAATTAATAACTTAGGTAAATAAATGATAAATATTAATTTACTAATATTCTAAACACATTTACTAACAAGGGGGTGTTCCACCAAGAGAAACATGCCCTATATAGTAATAAATAACATACTAACAAATTAAACATAAAACCTCTTAGATCAAATGACCCAACAGACTTCCCCTTGATCCAAAGGGGTCTAGAAGATGATCCAGAGCACAAGACCATGAAGTCATCCAATAGTCTCTGCTGCACCTGTAAATTGGCACACTACACATTGTGGTACTGATGGATCGATTTCTCTTCACACAGGAGTTTGCGATACCTCAAAAGTTGTGGCATGAATGATGAACATCTTATTAGCATGCCCATCCGCTCTGACCATTCTATACTTGTGTTACAATATAAGCACAATCAAGGTTTTCTCAACTACATTGATCCACATAAGGCTTCACACAGAGGCCCGTCGAGTGACTATTCAGTATTGTGTATGGCGCATCTTCCTGATGCCCAACAATGCCGAAAAAATCTTTTCTCAACACTACTGGTGCTAGCAACTCCCATGTCAACTCGTCCAATCACTAAACGATTGATCGATTGCCAATATCTTCCCCCATTAGGTGAGAGATGAGAAGTCCATGCAACAAAAAACGTCATCAAATCTACCTGTTTTGCTCTTCATCAATGACATCAAAGACCTAAAAACCAAATTTTGATAGAAAATAACATATATCTAACTATTCAAAATTGCCACTATAGCATAATCATTCTTGAACCTAGCAGCTCGTTCAAGATGGGTGTGTCATTGAATTTGTCAACCTGTCAGATCCTTAGGGACATGTAAACCTCAAAGTGTATCCTTGTTTACGACAACACAATGGCAGGAAATACGAGCACATTCATGGTTTTAACTTTTGAAGCACATCAACTTTCGAGAAAAAGCAAGGTGTTGGTTGCCATTGAAAATGCACTCGTTATATGTTCGATTTCCCTTATTTCTCAAAAAGATATAAAAATGCATCTAGAAACAATGGAATAAAAAATTGTCCATGTTTAAGCTCTCAAAATTTTCATTCCATAAAAAATGAGTGTTAATATGCCAAAGTTGATCATATGCAAAAGTTATGTCAAATACAAGTTTCCCACTAGTGTCAGACTAGATACACCCCTCACCAATGCAAATTCAAGAAATTTATTTTTGGGGATTCAAATTTATAAGATTAATGTAATGTCCCCAAATGGACATTTTTCAACCCAAACGGATTTGAGGCAAATCCCACTCCCAAAGATAGATTATAGATAAGATAAGATAAGATAATTATATTAAATGTCCAACAAGTGACCACAAAGATAGGTCAATGGGACTGTACAATACAAAGCAAAGCAAAAACAACAGGGAAAACCCAAGAGGGTCTCCGAAAACAACAAGATCTGATGTTTATCCCTGATTTCTAAAACTGAAAATAGACTGAAATAACACAACAAATCTGAACTTCCCCTTACATTAAAATACCCAAAAATTGCCAGAATGAACAACCAACCAAAAATTAATTTTTATTCCTCTAATATTCACTTTTTCACATACCCACAAGGCAAAAAATGACTATTTGGGAGATTAGAATTAATTACAAGTGAAATTAGATTTTCCTAACCCTTGACTGATTTTATAAAAATAAAATAGAGCTGAAAACACCCAGAAAGTACAGTAGTGAATATTAATTTATGTGTACCACAAATGAGGCTGGAAATGATGAAAAATATCGTCTTTGAGGATGCCCAAACAACTCCAAAAAGTTGCAGATTCAACAACCAAAAACCCCCAAAATGAAGGCTTCAAATTCCCAAACTGGGTTGCTTGGGGTGTAGAAATGCCCAGAAATGTGCAGATTTGATTCTTCTACAAATTCTCCTGTTTGGCTGGTCCAAACACATCAAACACCAACAACTCAGATCTGATTTATGCCTAGCTGATCCTTGGAGTGCAATCACCCCAAATATGCCTAGATTTGAAAATACTTCTCCCAATCACTGACAACAAAGATGCAACCCAATGATGAACTCCGGATGGATCCACCTCAAAACTGAGGAGTTTTTCGTTCCTCAATCTTTGAAACTTTGGAGGTTTTTATCCCCAACATTTCCTCTCCTTGAGGGTTTTTGTCCTTAGGAGATTTTGGATGCAAGCTCAAAGCTCAACATGCAAATCCAGATTTTTTTTGTAAAATAAAAAGGGATGCCTCTTCAAGCAAATCGACTTGCTTTTATAGAAGAACTTGGCTAATTAGCCAACCACAACCACCAATCAGCTACCCACAACCACCAATCAACTTCCTCCTTCCACATTTAATTCTTTTTTGACTTTGTTTTCTCCACTATATGGGTCACATTTTCTCTAGTTTGAAATAAACATTAGAAAGGGACTTTTCCCTTTTATTGTTTTTTATTTAGTCTATAATAAATTAATATAAGTGCTTTTTATAATATTTCTTTTTCTTATGCACGTTATAATAATTTATTATAACTAAAGTTCCCCTTTTATTCATCTCTTAGCTGTCGGGAAACCAAAATGGGCTAAGGGTCTTCGATGGGTTATTTTAGAAAGAGGGACATTTCAGTCCTCCCTTCCCCAAATTGCTTGCCCTCAAACAATTCAAAACTCGTTTGTTCAATTATCATGTGCAAGAGACAAAACATGCTATAGTGCTCCAAAATTCGAGCTCCTGTACTTGTGAAGTGAGATAGATCTTGCCACCATACACCGTTCTCATGATGATCATATACACAAATTTGCATCAAGGGTATCACATACTTTATATTGCAGATTTGATCCTCAAACTCACCATTTTTCTCAAAAGGAAAATGAATTTGAATACGTAGCAATGAATATGACATTATCTCACTCATTCCATACCTTGTAATGTCATCACGATCTACAATGGGCTGAATTCCCTCATGATTTAACTACTGCAATAAACAAGATGACATACCTCTTTCCTCACCATCCTCATCCCGTGCAATCTGCCCTCCTTGGAAAGAACTTTCCATCCTCTTAGCTGCCACAATTTGAGGAATACCATTCCTCATACCTTACAAAACAACTCCCTTGTCTTGCACTTTGAACTTCAACTCCATAAAAAAATAATTTTGGATGAACTCACCCAAAGATTGCAACCATTGTACACCAAGTACTAAATCCAATCCACCAATACTAACAACATAAAAATCATCTCTTACCTCATGATCTCCTATGGTGAACTTGAGTTGTGGAACCTTTTTTGTGCATGTGATTGAATGTCCATCTGCCACGATCACATTGAATCCTTGGAAATCTTCTTCTTGCAATCCCATCTTGGCAACCAAATCTTCATCAATGAAGTTGTGTGTGGATCCACTATCAATCAATATGGTGATCTTTTGCCCATGAAAATCTCCTCCAACTCAAAAAGCATAAAAATTAGGTGGTACAGCTAATGTAGCAAGTGTGGCACTTGTGCTGGCCACTTCCCCTTCCTTTGCTTGTTCTTCATTCTTCTTTGGATCAACATTATCTTCGTCCTTTTCATCATCAAAAACTACCTCAATGTAATGGATTAACCCCTTACCTTGGCAACGATGGCTGGGTGTCCATGGGTCCTTACAATGGAAGCAAAATTTCTTTCTTCTTAACTCATTCTTTACTTCTATTTCTTGGCTGTTTCTTTCCCATTCCTTTGCCGTTACCTTGCTGCCCACCAATTGCTGCCCCTTGCTTATCATGTTGAGCTATTATTGGCTGCTCAAATGAGTTCTTTTGCTACCTGAAGGTGCTGTTCACTATTGTCCAAACTGCAGATTTCTTCCTTTTGGGACTGAACTTTCTAAGTCCAATGATTTCTTAATGGCACCTTGAAGAGATGGAGGGTTAAAGGCTTTGACCTTTTAGTGGCTCTCCTAATCCTTCAATAAACAACAATACCAGTCTCCTTTCACTAATATCAGACACCATTACTGCAATCCTTTGAAAATCATAAATATATTTATCTAGAGTTCCTTCTTGCTTGAGTTGGGCCAGCCCCCAGAAAATATTTATCTGGATTCATCATGTCAAATCTCTTTATCAAACATTGACTGAATTCCGCAAGGGTGGTGATAGGACCATGTCCTTGGGTTATCAACCCATGTTACCACCTTTCATGTGCAACTCCCTCCAAATGCAAGGTTGCATACTTGAGGGCCTCTTCTTCATATATTGGATTCAAAGAAAGATATGTATCCATTTTTTGTAACCAAGCTCTTGCAGAACATTTATCTGATCCATCATAAGAAGGAAGAGTTACCTTACCCAACCTTTGTTAAATGTCCCTCCTTGGTTGCTCTTGTTGAGTTCTTCGATTTTTTCCTTATCCTTTGCTATTCTTCACTTGGCAATAGTCTTTGAAAGATAACATCTCCCTCACTCGGTAACTAAAGGCTGCATACTCATCACCCCATGTGTCAATATCATCAACATCATTTTGGGCTTCCTCCTCAACTGGTTCCTCTCTTTGGAGAAACTTAGCTCTGAAAGTCTGATGTATAGGCTTGGAGGAGGTCCTAACTAGTCACGTAAAGCTTCCTTCACCATTGTTGGTTTCTCCTTGATTGGTAGACACATTGTTCCCATGTAGGATCTTTGCCAAGTCTCTAATGGAACTGGTCAATGCTTCACGCATTTCTCTTTGGGATTCTCTGAAAACCTGATGTATGTCTCTTTGACTCTCTCTCATAGACTGTTGTGACTCTCTTTGACTTCTTGTGATTACTTCATGCATGTAGCTAAGCTCATCATTGGGAGGAGCTCTTTGATCATGCTCTTCCATTGTCATCTTCTTTGGGGTATTCCTGCTTTGATAGACTATATGACTTTTTCGTGATTGCATTCAAATCTGATTTCCTCTTCTTTTCTTCACAACATGGGAGGATACACAACTCTGATACCACTGTAATGTTTCCAAATGGACATTTTTCAACCCAAACTTACAATCACCCATGTCCATATTCCTTGGGTTGGGTAAAGAAAGGTGTAGACATCAAGGTTACCAAACAATGTAAAATCACTTTTGGCATTGATAAGACAATTATTGATGAAGTTATTGTAGATGTTGTTCCCTTTGATGTGTATGGTGTAGTGTTTGGCAGCCTGTATTTGTATATCAGGGATGCTATCTTCATGAGGAGAGCCAACCAACATTGTTTGGCGAAGGAGGGTAAGAGCTACATCATTTCAGTCTTTTCAGGAGATTCAAAGATCTCTTTGCTAAGTGCCACCGAAGCCCGAAAGCTTATTAATGCCAGTGGTAAATTTGCATTGATTCTTTTGAGGGATATACTAGAGAATGAGTTTTTTGCATCTAAAACCACTTGTTACATGTTTTCTAACAAAGAGTAGACACATATAAAAAAGTTGGTTCAACATTTCAGAAAAGTTTTCCAAGAGCCTACAGGGCTGCCTCCGGTCAGGCCAATTAAGCATGAGATACACTTGCTACCCGATAGTTCGCTTCCAAACTTGGGATTGTACAAGCAGTCTTTGAAAGATGCCAATGAGGTAAAACAATAATTACAGTTTTTGATTAAACAAGGTATAATCCGTCCTAACACTTCTCCATGTGGTTCTTCTATTGTTTTAGTACCTAAGAAAGATGGTTCATGGAGAATGTGTGCTGATTATAGATTTTTGAATAAAATAACCATAAAAAATAGGTACCTTCTTCCTCGCATTGATGATTTGTTAGATCAGTTACAACATGCTAAATATTTTACTAAGCTTGAGTTGAAATCTGGGTATCGCCAAGTGTGGATTAAGGAAGAGGACATCTGGAAAATAACGTTCAAGACCAGGCATGGGATATATGAATGGTTGGTATTACCGTTCGGGCTATGCAATGCACCATCTACCCTCACGAGGTTGATGAATGAGATAATGAGGCTGTTTATTGATTCCTTAGTTATTGTGTAGTTGGATGACATTCTGATTTTTAGCAGAACTTTTGAGGAGCATATTGATCATTTGCAACAAGTTTTGCAAGTTCTTAAAGAGAACCGGCTAGTGTTGAATGAGAAGAAGTGCAAGTTTGCTCAACAATTGCTTGTCTTTTTGGGACATGTGGTTGGAGATGGAGAGTTGATGATTGATTCGGCTAAGATAGAGGTCATTTAGAATTGGCCTACACCATCGAGTTTGACCGAGACCATGAGCTTTGTTGGTGTAGTTAAGTATTTGAGGAAGTTCATTAAAAACTTCTCATCTATAGCAACGCCGCTACGTTCGGTGACAACAGGGGGTAAGGATTTTGATTGGGGTAAGAAACAACAAATTGCTTTTGAGTCATTTAAATATAAGATTAGTCATACTCCAGTTTTGGCATTACCTAACTTACAGCTTCCTTTCGAAGTGGAAACCGATGCCAGTGACTATGCTATGGGGTTTGTCCTACTTCAAGGAGTAGACCCGTATGTTATCACTCTGAATTGTTTCATGGTGCAATTATGAATTATTGTACATATGATAAAGAATTGTATGCTCTTGAGCAAGCGGTCAAGAAATGGAAACATTATCTGATGGGTAAAGAAACTATCATTCACACGGATCACCAACCTCTCCAATATCTGCAGGTTCAGAACAAACTTCAACAAGCTAAACACTATAAATGGATGGATTTTTTATAGCAATTTCATTTGATTATAAAATATAAGAAAGGTGTGACTAACAAGTTAGTTGATATGTTATCTAGGCCTCCTTTGCTTCCAGTTATGGGCACGCTAACTCTTCTTGAGCCTTTTTTTGTGTGAAGCATATTAGGAAGGTTAGCGGGATCCAAATTTTGCAGAGATCTTTTAGCAAAAACCTCCAAGTGAGGGATTTGCACCTAGGGGAGAATACTACTTCCAGGATGGGTTGCTCGACAAGAATGAGAAACTTTGTGTTCCTAAGGGGAGAGAGTTCAGTTGATGAGGGAAACACACACTTCCCAGGTAGCTGGTCACTTTGGTGTAACAAATACTGTAGCGCACTTACAGAGGTATGCTTATTGGCCAAATATGCAAACAAAAGCTGCTAAATTCATTAGGGGTTGTGTTTTGTGCAGTTCAAACAAGCCTAATGACAGGAAGTTGGTTTATATATGCCATTGCCAGTTCCTTCCAGACCATGGGAAAGCATCTCCATGGATTTTGTGGGCGGTTTGCCTACTTCCAAGAAAGTTCATGATTACATTTTTGTGGTAGTAGACTGATTTAGCAAAATGTGTATTCTAATTCCTTACAAGAAAACCATCAATGCCAACGATGCAGCTAAGTTATTTTTGGCTAATGTGTGTGTTCATTTTTGGTTGCCTAATTCTATTGTGTTAGACAGGGACTCACGATTCATAGGAAAGTTTTGGTCTACTTTTTGGGAGAAGATGGATATGAAGTTGAAGAGGTCTACCACTTTTCATCCGCAGACAGATGGGCAAACAAAAGTTGTAAACTGTACCTTGGCCCAACTCTTGAGAGGGTACAACATTAAACATCCAAAGACTTGGGATGAGAACTTGGTATATATCCAACATACTTATAACATGGTAGTTCATGCTTCGACTAGTAAGACTCCTTTTGAAACATGTTTTGGTTATTTGCTTAAGAGTGCTTTTGATGTTGTTTTGAGATTACCATGTAGAGACAACAAAAAAGTGGAACTGGAAGTCCACAAAGCTGAGAAATTCATTGAGAAAATTCAGCAGATACACCTCTAGGTACAGGAGAGGTTGACAGAGTCACAAGCCAAGTACAAAGTGCAGCATGATCAGTACAATGACTGAGCATTCTTTCCTTGTTGGAGACAAGGTATGGTTGTACTTGAGCAGAGAAGGGCTACAAGGTAAAGCTAAAAAGCTCAAGCCTCTTCGATATGGCCCATTTGAGATTCTAGAACAAGTGGGTAAGAATGCATTTCACTTGGATTTGCCTCTTTGTATGAGGATCTACTCAGTTGTGAATTTTGAAAATTTACGTCTCTTTGAGCCCTCCATGTTGGATGAGGAAGAAGGGGGAGTGCTGCTACTGTCTATTTAGGATCTTGCTCCAAACAGTCAGCCGGAATTGGAGGAAGATGTGGTATTGCAACAGAGAGGACGACACAAAGAGGAGTGCATGATAGGTGGTTGATTGGGTTGAAAGGCTAGTTGCCTACCAAGGCCAAGTGGTATCCCAGAGAAGATGTGGGGAAGACATTTCCTCACCTTCAAGGACTGATGAGGTGAGGAAATGTCTTCCTGTGAATCATACCTTGCCAATTCTATGTACTCAAAAATGGATCTGAAAATACCCAATTCTATGTATTCTCCATACTTGATACTTGCAGTACATGTTCTTAGCATTTTCTTTCTTCAGAAGATGGTCTAGTCAGGCTGAGGGTGATCTGGACACCTTCGAATGACATCTGTAGGCCATCATTGTTTTGTTCGAGAAGTTTTCTAGGTGACAGTTGTGCAACTGCCTCGGTGGTTACGCAACCACCCCGACGGTTACACAACCGCCACTCTGTTTTTACCGGCGGTCCCGTCCTCGACGATGCCAAAACTCAGGAATCTGAACAATTGCAAATGTTTGGGCTTCCAAACGGTTCGGTTCGTCTTTCCATCTATCCTTGGGTAGAGCAACTATAAATATGCATGCATTTGATCATTCTAGGCAAATTTTTTGGGTGAATTTAAATGTGAGCAAAAAAGAGAGTTGAAATTGTTCTTGTTTGTTCATAGAAGAGCTGAGTTCTTTCTTGTTGAGAATTGTAAGCAAGTTATACAAGGAGTTAGAATCTTTCTTGAAGGTCATTGTATGACAGTGAACTTGTATTATTTGGATATTTGCATAGTGAAGGGAAGCAATTACTTACCTAGCTGGAGTTTTCCCCACATTGGGTTTCTCTAGGATAAATCTTGTTGTCTCCTTGTCTTGCAATTTTCCATTTTTTCAGTATTGTATGGATGCTTCTTTCATAAAAGTGTTGGTATAACGAACTTAGACTGTTCATTCATTATCACTTAAATAGGATTTGTTCAGTGTTTCAAGAGGCAGTTTACGGATCAATGGTTGTACAAAATAAATCTACAACATAGGCAAAGAGTGATGATGGTGAATTCAATAAGATCTCCTTAAAATCCCAATCTATGATTTTGTGTTCTCCATGAACATTAATGCGAGTTTTGATTTTGGCATTCTTAGTCTTCATCCAAAACAAACTTAAGAAGCTTTATCAAGGAGATGTGGAGGTGGAGCTATATAATTTGATGAAGATATGCACATCCATTCTATGGTCATTAGAACTACTGAGAAGCCAATGGGAAAATGTGAGATGAGGCTTTGTGTTGTGTTTGTGATTTTGCTTTCTCTATGGACATTGATGTTAAAGTTTTAATTTTGATATTCTCTTATTCTTCATCCAAAATCAAACCCACCTTGAATGGAAGTCAATGGATCCCAGGAAAGAATGAGTGGGAGTCTTTCTATCTCTACTGCAAAATCATCATCTTTGAACAACATTTGAATATCGTTGACGGGTTTTGGTAGATGTGACATTAGGAAAAGGCTCTAGATTCAAAGGCTAGAAAAATATGCAAGTTCTTATGTTGAGTTTGATGGCATTGCTGTACAAAATAAATCTACAACACAGACAGACAATGATGATGGTGAATTCAACAAGATCTTCATAAAATCCCAATATGTGTTTTGTGTTCTCCGTGAACATAAATGAGAGTTTTTATTCTGGTTTTCTTAGTCTTCATCCAAAACAACCTTATGAAGCTTTATCAAGGAGATGTGGAGGTAGAGCAATTTAGGTTGATGAAGATGTGCACATCCATTTTATGGTCATTAGAATTACCAAGAAGCCATGGTAAGCCATGCACTATGTCACAAGGTTTGGTGAATTTTATGCTTCAAGTTCGAAATTCACCGAACTTTTACCCGGGAACAAATATTCGTTGAAATTCGTGTCTAGTTCGTCTTAAAAATCGTGCAGGAAAATGACGAGTAGAATCATAGGAAAATGAGAGGAGATTTGTGGAGGTTTGGCATTCTGTGAGAGGAGATTTGTGGAGGTTTGGCGTTCTGCGAACCCTTCTTTGTTATCAGGGAAACAATTAATAAAATGTATGGAGTGTTCAATAAACTGGATGTCGATCCCAAATCCGTGAGAAGAATACCGCCAGGAGTATTTTTCGTGAAGCTTGCAGACCTGCGTGGCCGAGTTGTAGAGGCAATAGTTTATTGAGGAAGCGAAGAGAATAGTGCCCATGGTTTTTATTTTTTGTTCTATGTTTTTATTTATCATTATACGTTTTTAATTTTATTTTAAAGCTATACATTTAATTCCTAGGTTAGTTTTTAAAGGTATTCATTAATTTTTTCTTTTATTACATTTAAAAAGTTAGGTTAATAAGTTTGTTCATTTAATTTATTTTTTTATATTTATTTTTATATTACATTTTGTATTCATTTCGTTTGTTTTTATAATAGTTTTTATTTAATTGTTTCGTATGTTAAGTTTATTAATGTTTTTAATGTATTTCTTATGAAGTCCAAGAACTTCACTTAGTATAGAAATTCTTCATAATTATAATCAATTTCATTTTTTATTTGTTCATCTCTAGTTTTCCATTCTACAATTTTGTTTACATCTGTAGGTGCTTTTTCTTTTCCATCTACTATCATCCATAGGTTTTTATTCATTAACTGCATCTGGATTTTTACTCTCCATGTATGGAAGTTCAGCCCATTAAATTTATACAATGGTGTATCCATTTTATTGAATCTAAATATCCAAAAAAAATTGAATGTAGATTTGAATTACCTTTGATTCTCTAATTTCTTCAAAAAAAACAGCAGTGATCAATGTGCTGTATAGTAAATTACACGTTTCTCCCCAAACTGTGAACTGGGTTTTACTGAAATTTCTACTGTAGCTTCCTGTATAACACATCATTCCGCACGCAAAATTTTGGAGAAACCCAGATCGCGAAACTAAAGTTACGAGATCATCTTCGAGACAGATTTAACCTGCTCTGGTACCAAATGTAGAAATTAATCTGATCTAATACAAAGAATCCATGAAATAGATACACAGACAATAATTGAAATCAACAAATCTATATTATATTTTCATTAATTTACTATTTCAATACACTCCATTATATAGGAGATGTAAAATAACAATCCTTACAACAACATTTGTCTTCATATACAACCATACACCCATATGGTTTCAACCTCTCACCAATATAATAAATAAAACAATACTAATTGTTTTATTATTCTAACTTACTAACTTACCACATACTAACCACATTTTACATTTACTATTTACATTTACATAGTAAATGTACTTTCCTTAATTTACCATAATAATAATTACACATGTAATTATTATTCACCCATACAAATGGAGCACTAATATATATTTCCTAATAGTATTACTATATTAAATATAATTTTTGATGTTTTTTATTTGTAATATTTAAAATTAAATATTTTTTTATGTTTTTTTAATTTTAATTTATATGTTTTTATATTTTTCTATTATTCGAACTTAATGGCGATTTTTTTTTCAAACTTTATCCATTGGATGAACTTAAACCGAATTTTATCCTCCTCAAACTTGATCTTGAACTCGAACCTTGTGACTTAGGCCATGCATATTGGGAAAATGTGAGATGAGGATTTGTGTTGTGTTTGTGATTTTGAAGAGCACTTGCCTCTTAGAAACATAACAATGACAAAGATTTTATCAAATAGAAGCTATATATAACTATATAACTATATAAACAGCAAACCACAATTTAGCTATACCAATTGTGTAAAGGGTAGTGGTTTCTAGTAACCAGAAATTGCAATATTGTGAAAAAAGCAAATATATTTTTCTTTAAGAAAGGAAGAAATGTAAACCTCTTACTTTGCACCACATTTTATTGTATTATGCCTTTGTAAAATACCAATAAGTGTAGGATTAAAATATAATTCTGCAACTATCAGCTTTAGAATAGTTCAACGATACAATTAACATGTATCACTTGATGAATTAAGTTGCATATCCAAAGTTTGTGGGGATAATACATGTAATAACATCGAGATGCTTTGAAATTGAAAGTGTGAACATCGTAAGGTGTAGGAGAAGGGTCTGAGGATGGTAGCCACCCTTGACATGATGCAAAGGAGGCATATGTATGTGAGGAGATTGGTATCCATTCATTGTTGGGGCTTTGCAACCTTTGAGGATATTTATAGACGGGGTAGGTTTGGCCACCATTTGAAGAGGGAGTTGCAGATGGTAGATAGTTTGTGATATGGCCACCCATTCAATCTTTCTTTGTAGGGTCCTAAATTCAATAGTGATTTAATCTTTTCTTTACATGCCTTCCCTAAATTCAATTGCGATTAAAACCAATAATGTTGGAGATGACAGTCAATGTTGTTTGTTGAAGGATAGAAGACCTCAACTCATTAAAATGGTTTTGCAGAGTGACAAATGAAAATGGAAGGAATAAAGAGCTAGAAATTATCTCAGAGAAATTCTTAGAGAACCAATAGTGAATAAAAATCTCCATACCATAGAACTAATGTTTTCCTCATTTAAATTTTGTTAAACATAAAGTAGTGAAATGCTCAAACGGAATAAAATAAGGTGGGTGGTTGGGTGTGTGGGTGGGTGGGTGTGTGTGGGTGTGGGTGTATGGATGGGTGCGTGTATATTGTGAATGTTATGGCGAAGGTTTTGACACAATGGAAAAACTATCTTCAGGATTCTGTTGATGGGGGATTGTATTGAAAATAGATAAGTACAAGATAGGGCTAGCACCAAAAGGAAAAATAAGATTGACACGTTCAATACAACCTAATAACATGGTAGTGTCAACCACAAGACGCCGATGTTAGCATTAGCATATGAAATACTGACGTGAACAAGTTGACATTATGTATTAACATATATTACGTTAATTACCTCATTGTCTTATAGTCATTGTATATCAAAGGTTGTATCCCTTGAGACATATATGTGAAGGCCCTATCCAATGTAATGAAGTATTTTAAGAAGTCTTTTGTTTTATCCAAGTATGATGAAGGGTAGAAGTATGAAATGTATGAAGACAATTTGATGATATATTGAAGCACATTATTCTTGTACTTCTTGTATGTCCTACAAGGGCATAACATCTTCGCTTGTTGACACTTCCCAATTGACCTATTTGGCAAGGTTTTCGTTTTCATCAGAAAGGGACAAATTTCTAGCAAGTCCCTGTAGTCTTTTTGTTGGCTCCAGTGTCCATATGTTGGCTCTAGTGTCCATACCAAATTCCCCTTGATGCATATATGTAAAGGCCTTATGCAATATAATGAATTATTTTAAGAAGTCCTTTGTTTTATCCAATTGTGATGAAGGGTAGAAGTATGAAATGCATCGGTAAAGACTATTTGATGATATATTGAAGTACATCTGAAGTATTACCATTCATGATATTCTTGTACTTTTTGTGTGTCCCACGGCGACACGACATCTTCTCTTGTTGACACTTCTCAATTGACTTGTTTGGCAAGGTTTATGCTTTTCATCGGGAAGGGACAAATTTGTAAAAAGTTTCAGCAGTCTTTGTGTTGGCTTTAGTGTCCATTTGTTGGCTCTAGTGCCCATACCAAATACCCTTTGAGACATATATTTAAAGGTCTTATGCAATGTAATGAACCGTTTTAAGAAGTTTTTGCTTTATCCAAGTGTGATGAAGGGTATGAGTATGAAATGCATCAGTAAAGACAGTTTGATGATATATAATACTAAGTTGAACAATAGAGCTTAGGAAACAAAACAAACAACCACAAACATGCCATAAGGCTACAATTTGTGTTGACCAACAGATCAAACCCAAAGAAGAATCAATGTTCTTTTGAAGAATTGGTGATTCGCCTATATTCTTCCTTAGTTGAAACCTTGAACTGTTGCTTATGCAAGAGAGTATAATCATCAAAACCCGAAACTGTAGGGCAAGATGTGGTTTTGAAAGGATTAATCAGCATTGGAGTGGCTCACTCCAGAGAAGCCTCACGGCCAATCACTTCCTCAGTTTTTTAAGGATCTTTAACACGTGTTTTCAACTGACTTATTTAATTTTGTTCCTTCTTGAACCAACTTCAGCCTAGATTATTTTGCAATCCCCCTTCCTTAAAAGGGATTTGTTGTCATACCTTCCTCTTCACTTCTCTCAAACTGGCTTCACCTTGATTTTGCACTTCCACTTCCAAAGGGCTTTGAATACTTTCTCCTAAAATTTCAAACATGTTTGAAACAATAGTAGCTTGATTTTGTTTGATACCCAAATTCTGTTGGCCATTCCTTTGTTGGGTATGTCTATTTACTTTTGTTGCAGGGAAAAAATGTTGAGTGGTTGACTGAGGCACATTTTGTTCCTTTTTGCAATCCTTTGCAAAGTGGCCATACTCATGGCATTTGTTACATTTGAAGGGCAATTGGTCATTGTCAAGCTCTTGCATTTATGACCATCCATCTAGATTTAACTCAATGACTTCGGGGACACCTTTCTCCAAATCTACTTCCACATAGATTCAAGTATATGCAACATTGCCTTTTGGCTCTGTTTTATCAATGAAACGACCTAAACTATTGCTAATGGTAGCCAACGATTTGTCATACCAAAAAATCAGAGGGAGATGGGGAAGTGTTAAAATATAAGAGCATTATATAGTATTCTTGATTGGTTATGCAGTTATACCTGCCTCTAACTACCAACTGTTTGTATACTATCCACCTTTCTAAATAAATATACCCTATTGCATCCATTTTGGATAGTGTGCAGATTTGCCCTTCTCTGATTTCTTTCTTCTTGCATATGCCAACATTGGTATCAGAGCGTTCAAGGTCGCTGTTCGAGGAAGCCTCCAAGAGACACGAACTGGAGATTCGAGGAAGCTCTAACAGGGCACGAATTTGAAAATACGTAAAGGTATTTGGAGAAAAAATAGTCGCAAGCAGGAAATACAGAGCCCGAGGAAGCCCTTGAAGGGTACGGGAGTCAATAAGAGTTTGAGGAAGCCCTGCTAGGGCACAAACTTAAGTCATTGTCGTGTTCACTCACTATAGAATATTTTTATGAATTTTTGAATTTGTATATGGTCACGAGGGAACACACAAAGCAGAAAAACATTTTTCCACAGTCAGAATTACAAAGAGAAAGGTCGTTTTTTAGTTTTCATTGGTTGTAGAAATCACAGAAGTCTTTCTGTGTCATTCTCTCCAGTCACAACAAGCAATCGTGATTTCCTGCAATTTTGGCAGTCGCAACGGATTTTACAGTTCACAACTGCCTTTTCAAGGGAAAAGACCTGTCGCGATTGATGAGGGAAAAAGGGAATATACAATCGTGAATATCTAGATACGAGGACAAATTTCTATACTGTTTTTTCCTCCATTCGTGAGATAGAAGAAGTCTATTTCGAGGGCAGAAGAGTCAAGTTTATTGCAGTTGCAATATCTCTAGATGCAAGGGATAGAGTCATTTGAGAGGGTAAATTTTATTACTTGTTTGTGTAATGGATTTGAATAATAAATTCATACTATTGGAGCGGGCTAAATATTTTCTTTATTATTTTCCATTATAATAAATGACAAATATTTCAAACTTGATTCTGCCGGACTCGTAGAAGTTAACATGCACGAATTTCAATGTATGGAGCCATAAAATTCTGACACTTGCAGAATTTTGAGATTGTGATAATATAATCACGGGTAGCGAAGGCAAACCTGCTACGAACTTCCCTGATTATCACAAACGTCATAAGGAGGCTCTATTACTTCTCAAGTTGTCGGTGTCGGATGATAAGATACCAGAAGTGCAGAATGCTAATGTGGCAAGCACACTATGGACATGTATGAGAGATAAATATCAAACGTCAAAAAAGAGTTAGGTTTTATACCTGAAGAATATGCTCTTTTCCTTAAAGTTACAAGGTGGATCGTTGTCTAAACATCGACTTCAGATGAAAGACCTCCGAGACTAGCTCTCTTCCATCAACAAAATGGTGGACGATGATGATATGGTGGCTTTGGTTCTAACAACTTGCCTTCTTCATATGATTCATTTGTGGAGGCACTCCATTTAATGGCTGAAAGGCAAACTCTCACGTTTGGCAAGGTGAGTTCCTACTTGTTGCAAAAGGAGCAGAGACATTTAGGAAGAATCCAATTGGGACCAATCAGAGAGTGCTCTTGTCACACGGTCAAATAGAAAGTGAGTCCTCCACTCGGTCAGGCCACATGCTATTACTGTCACAAGGTTGGGCAACTTAAGAAGGATTTGTCGGAAGTGGAAGTATGATCTTTTGCAACAGAACAAAAAGCCATGATGAAGAGGAATATGTGGCAACATTTGCATAAGAACGGGATTCGGATGACGGGCGTGCTCTTTATTGTCTTCCGACATCATGCTCGCATGACAATGGTACTAGTTGTTTTCATTTACTGCAAATATATGTTTTGAATTAGGAGTACCAGTTGATGGAGAATCACTTGCAATAGAAGGGATAAGAGATATATGCATTGTATTGAATAATGCTTATACACTGTTGGTACGGAATGTTAGATATGTACCTTCTTTACAAAACAATCTTCTATCTATACGTCAATTAACTGAAAATCCCAATATTTGTGTGGATTTATGTGGGAAGAAGTGTGTTGTTTCTTATATGAAATAGAGATGGGATGATTGCCCATGGTATTGGGCAAGGTGGCCAATATTGACTTGTTGATCCTGCTAGGATCAACATGAATGCACACGTGGAGGAAATCTCCACTATACAGGATGTACAAGAGGCTGACATGCCTTGCGAGGATGGATTTCCTCATTCTAAAGAACAATTTGTTGTGGATGGAGACTCCACCATTCTAGATGCACTGACAGTACATGGTGAGATGGCATGCCAAGCCATTCACTTAGAGGTACTTGCTTGAAGGACAGTAGAGCATGAACAATTTGCTCATTGTGTTGTGAAAGACCTTTCCCAACAGAGGGGCATAAATGAGTAAACAGATGAGATGGAGGAGTTGGTTCTCACTCCTACTACTATGGAGATGATTATTTTTCCCACTGCTGAGACGAAGATGTTTGTTTCTCCTACTATTGTGAAGTTGGTTCTAACTTCCATTGCACAGATGGTCACATTTCTCTACCTGAAAAGGTTGGATGAGCACTACATGGTGTTGCAAGGACACAGTCGAGGTGACTTCGATTGCAGGCTAACCGAGTTTCTGTATAGACTCTAACAGACTCCACAAGCCTAGAACAAATTTCTCACTCCACCTCTCCGAGTTTCTGATTCCAACACTCTGGAGATGGGGCTGACACTCTCAGCCATTGATGATTCATCACCTAATGAAGAATCAGTGGACCACTTGCCATATCCTTTGTTCACACGATCAGATTCTTGTTTTGCGGTCCTTCTCCATTCGACAGCCTATGGACTGCTGATTTTGAAGTACCACCTATGGCACAATCTATAGATCTAATGACTAAACATATGGGCTTCAGAACATTTGTAAAATTTTGGGAAACTTGGTATTAAATCCGGTTTAGTCATTAAGAGGGGGTGTTAAAATATAAGAGTGTTATATAGTGTTCCTGATCGGTTATGCAGTTATACCTGCCTCTAACTACCAACTGTTTGTAAACTGTTTGTAACCACCTCTCTCTAAATAAATATACCCTGCCGTGTTCATTCTGGATAGTGTGCAGATTTGCCCTTATCTGATTTCTTTCTTCTTGCATATGCCAACAGGAAGTTTGACCTAAAGTCAAACAGGTACTTCATTGGGTATATCTTCAGCTGGGTTAAAATTTATTGACCAGTGGTTCAAATACGATCCTCTTGCCTCCATAAAATATGGGCCACTTCTGAAAATCAGTTCTTTGTCCTCTTTTAGGTCAAAGAAGAAGGCATAGAATCCTGTTCCACAAAACTAAATGCCCATTCTTTCCCTCAGCAAGGGTTTCCAGTGGAGATTAATCCAATCATTCATGGTTTTGGGTCGTGGCCATAAACCCATAAGCTTTCCAACCAAAACCCTTCTCATAAAAGCCAGAGCCTTTTTCCGTGGAGAATCATGTCTGAAGGTAACTTTTGGAGCTATATCCATTTTTTTCACAAAACAGGATTGGGGGGTTTAGCCACGGCCCTGCCAGCAGCTGCTGCTAGTAAAATTTAAAAATTAAGGAGCTTAGTTTCAAAACTATTACCTTTTGAATCTCTAGACTGATCAGGAATGGCTCCCCAAGCCCTAAGGGCATTTGTTTCTGATGCAGTGGCTGCTGCAGGGTGCAGTTGCCTGCCCTTATGCCTTCTGCTGTCTGCATCCTCACCACTAGAAGTCAAATTTTGTTTGATGATATATTGTAGTACATTTGAATTATTACCTATTCATGATATTCTTGTACTTTTTGTTTGACCAGCGGGGGCACGACATCTTCTCTTGTTGACACTTCTCAATCGACTTTTTTTGGCAAGGTTTATGCTTCTTTCATTGGGAGGGTACATATTTCAACCAAGTTCCCACAGTCTTTGTTGGCCCTAGTTTACATACCAAATTCTCCCCTAATGGAGATGGTATGCTCTAGGCTGCCACCTCAGGCAGCCTCTTTTTTTGGCTCTTTGTTCTGTCAGTCATGCGGACCTTCCAAATACTTGTACAACTCCTGGGTTATGCTGTCAGTTCTCTCTTCTAATTCTTGTACATAAACCACAGCTCCAATTACAGTGCTCCTCAAATATTTCTTGTTCTTCTTGTCAAAGTTTGTCCTTGTACCTTTTGGCAGATTCTATTTTTCAATACTTTTTCTATTTTGATACATAAATATTGCGAAACAATATAATTTCAGCCCAAAAGTCTGGGCAGGCTGACCATCAACTGGTTAACATGTTCATTCCATTGCAATAATATAATGTCAGCCCAAAAGTCTGGGCAGACTGACCATCAGCCGGTTAACATGTTCATTCCATTCCAGGTTATCCTCGATAGCTTTGGGGGTTACCTGGGTGAAACTGGCTTTTTGTTGGATATATTCCCAGGTGGCGATGTTCGACAAAAACTAGTCTTCTGTCAACCATTCTTCTCTGTTCAGATTGGATTGTGTCTGATCAATTCTCTTCCCATGAGCGGTGGTTGGTATGACCTTCACGACTCTATCACATATAGACTTCTCACCAACAACCAGTAGATATCTGACCTTACTCAAATATGGAACAGAAACATCACCAAATTTAGTATAGGAAACCAAAGAGAAACTTACACATATTTGAGAATAGAAACCTGGCTCTTATTTATATATGAATATGCTCATGTACATCAGTATGAGAGGAACACAATGAGAGCTCCCAGAATGATCCTCGGATATAACTATATGAAGATGGAAAGTGCCAATGAAAAGGTGTGTTGGTTGTACGACAAATCCATAATAAAATTAAGTCTTGTCTGGCCTTAACACAACTCAGAAGTCATCATATATTTCTCTATTTATTATCCAAGTAATTTCCATATAAACAAATTATAATAATAGCGAATATATCAAACTATCACAAAATGGTGGCCCACAAACGTTATTAATTGTAAGTGGTAGTCAATATTTTCATGGACTTTCTTCATAAGAGCAACTTGTGTGTTCTACTAATATAATGTATGACTTTGAGGGTCACTTTCTGTGTTCCCTCATTTATATTTTTTTGACTAAATGCCATCTCTTGATTGTCTTTTTGAATTCTTGCATCCACATCTCCTGGGTTCTTTTTATTTAGATTACAAATAAATCAAAATGACATATCCGTCAACCATTTTGTAATTCAGTTGCAGAAAGTACTTGATTGTTGTTTCTCTTTTTAGACTGCTATAGAACAGCTCGTCTTTTGAATTTCACTAAGACCCATGGTTTCTGATTTTAGGTATTCTAGTATGGTAGACTGTTGAAATTTTTTGCCCAAAGAACACCCTGCAATTTTATATTTAGTGATGCCATTGGCCAATAACATTTATAACTAGAGATCAATTATACAAAGTTCTGTTTGATGCTTGAAAAACAATCGGAGCAATATAATGCCACGGCATACACTATTTTCTCACATCCATTGTGCATTTCTTTGTTGTTTTTAAATTAAAGACTCGATTTCTCTCTTTCAAATAACACTTCAAATGATTTTGTCTTTTTGTAAGAAATTTATGCTGCGAGTGTTGTATCAAAGGAACTTAGCTGTTTGCAGGTTTTCATCACATGTATCAATCAGAAAAGAAGGATACTCTTTTGCAAGCCAAACTCTGCAAAACATACGGGGGACATATGGAAAGCCATCTTCAGTTGGCTTGCCTGATGTATTGGGGAAACCTTTCGAGTTTCAGTGCTCACAAAACAGGTCCTACTGGTGTGGATTAGAACGAAACTGTGGGCTTGTAAGGAAACACTCATATAAATCATGTTCTCTTTCAATTCCTTTAATCATTTCCAGACTTAAAGCAGATTTCTATAAAGCACAGACTTTCAAAGGGTTTTCTGTATTAGCAGCGAAGGCTGGCATGACTTACCATGCTCAAGCTTCATGGAGAAGACTTTCGTTGATGTACTGCTTTAGCTGGTCTATGTTTCAACCCATAAGCAGGATTGCTCGTGCTGTGAGCTTCGCATGTGATAGATCAAATATTGCTTCTCGTGTCGTAGCTGTTATTATTGGACAAGCCTCCTTTGCACAGAATGTGTTGGCTGAATCAGAAAAATTGCAGAGATTTAATTCTCCCTACAGCCTAGCAAATAACAAGTATGCCATTTTTACCTCGTTCATCTGGGCGCTTGTGGAAAGACTTATGTTACTTCTACGGATACTTTACTTGATGACTTTATTCACTCCAGTTGTCGCAATGGCTCCCTTTGCAGATGCCTTAGGAGGAAATTATAGAAAATTATGGCTACATATGTTACATTGTTCATTGGAAAAAGCAGGCCCAGCATTTATAAAGTGGGGTCAATGGGCAGCTACACGTCCAGACTTGTTTCCAAGAGATCTTTGTGATCAGTTGGCAAAACTGCATTCAAAGGCACCAGCACATGAATTTTCCCATACTAAGAAGACTGTTGAAAGTGCTTTTGGTCGCAGGCTTCAGGATATATTTGAGGATTTTGAAGTTGAGCCTGTAGCTTCTGGTAGTATTGCCCAGGTACACAGGGCTGTGCTAAGATTTAAGGATCCAGGTCAAGAAGTAAAGCCTATGATAGTGGCTGTGAAAATTAGACATCCAGGAGTAAGGGAAGCAATTAGCAGAGATTTTATCATAATAAACTGGGTTGCAAAGGTTTCAAGTTTTCTGCCTGCATTACAGTGGTTAAGACTTGATGAAAGTGTTCAACAATTTGCTGTCTTTATGTTATCCCAAGTTGATCTTGCGAGAGAAGCTGCTCACTTGAGTCGATTTATTTACAACTTTCGTAGATGGAAGGATGTTTCTTTTCCTAAGCCACTATATCCTCTAGTACACCCAGCAGTTCTGGTAGAAACCTTTGAACAAGGTGAAAGTGTTGCACATTATGTTGAACAACCAGAAGGGAACTGTTTTGTTAACAATGCTCTGGCTAATATTGGTACCAACACTTTTCTCAAGATGCTTCTGGTATGCCACTTTATATTTCCAGGTGTATCCCACCGTGTAGTGTCTTCATTAAGTATGAAAATTCATAATTCTAGCAGTGTTACAAAATGCTGAGGATTTCGAGAAAAAAAAAAAAAAGACATGGTTTCATTGCAGAAAAATTATCTATCTTTTTGTCTTTCAAAATAGAGTTTCATTCAAATTGTATATGCTAGTTCCATTCACAATGTGAGAAAAATGTTAAAATGCCATGCTGAAATCACCACCATAAGTCATTGAATTTGATTAAATAAATTTTAGGAGAGTTTAAAAGGAAGCTTGTAAGTGGTATATATGAGAGAAGGTTCTAGGGTAAAGATTGTAGGAAGAGAATGAACATTTGGACAGAGCAGGTTAGTACGCTGAAGGCGTTACTAAATGGGATTGAGGGTCATTTCGTCTAACAAATGCCATTAGAACGGAGGGTGCAGATTCGTTCAATATTGTAGGTCATTGATCAAAACAATCTCGGCCGTCCATTGAACCCCAACGGTGATGTACATGAAATGAAGAATCTGGCCTGCCTCGCCTTGGTTACCATCCTTTTCCCGGCTGCCGTTTTTCTCTTTGTTACCTCTCTTTGGCACTGTGTTTTCTCATATTTTCTCAAAATTTTCCGTTTCTTTCAGTTGTGTAAGGGCCAGTTGTCGGCGCCCTAGAACTGGCGGCCGAGATAACAGCACTGACTGAGCGACCCCTCCCTATGGCTTATAAAAGATGCAGTACAACGTTATTCTTAAGCTCAATACTCTTTTTTATTAAGTTGACTCATGTTACTCAATATTTATTTCATCATATCCGCTCACAGCCCCCGAAAAATTATCTCCTTGTTTCCTCCTTGATATGGAAAATATTTTAATCAGACCTCTTAGATATATGTCAAAATATCTTCCCAAATTTCTCACCTCGCAAAACTAATAGATCATAAAACTAAACAAACCTATCAAAATCAGTATATTAAAAAGTGTCATGGTTCTACCTATGTTGGAAATAACTAACCCTTCATAAACCATGGAAAGGCCATCATATCCATCTTTCGACTTTCGGAGAAAAAGTATGACTCCGACTACCCTGAAAAAGGCAATGCCCAACATTAATATATTTCCCACATTTAGCTTTTTTTTTATCTTTTCCTTCCCATATTCCTAATGTGTGAAAATTGTTTCCTATTTGGTGCTACATGGATATCTCATGAACTACTTCATTATTAACTTTCTAAAATAACACCAATACAATGTTGTACAAGTTCAAACATCATCTCTCATCCCCAAAATATTGCACTGAATGGACCCACTATAGTGTATTATTGTTGATGTTGACCTACACACCTAAAAGCCTATGAAGAAAATAAAAATAAAAATTCCTTGCTTTGGGTATTGTTCTTCAATTAAGAAAATGATGATTTATGATGTCCTAAGCTTACTCAATAAAGAATTTCATGCCAAGGAAAAATGTTCCACTCCAATGTACCATGATGGAAAAGGTAAGTCTAATTATCATTGTAAGTAGCAATCACACCTGCGCGGTGCATTGGAGACGTTGATAGGGAGACGTTGAAGGAGTTAAAGTTGAAGGATTGAAGGTGAAACATTGGACGAAGGAAGAGTCGTGATGAAGAAGGGGATTGAGGGAGGATAATTTTCGGGTTGGGGAATCTATTGGAGGGAACATAGGCGATCCTCTTTTTTCTTCCGACAAGTTACATATGGACCACATGTCACTTTTTCTTACCATCTCCACATTGTCTATTTAATGCAATGTTTGTTGAACATTAAATTTGTCTTAATAGCCGCTAACTTGAAAAGCCCTACTTTTTATTGGATTTGCAACATTTAGGGATTACGCAAAATCACATTGTTATGTGTTTTAATAACATAAGTGTTGAAGGTAAACAAAAACAATGGTAAACACAAGTGAAAATATGCAATATACTCCAAGCAAGAACACCAACTCAAGGGCTTGGACATCCACAATTCCAACAAAAACACTAATTGATTTTGTTGATGCTATGTTGTCTCTTAATAGAGAGGATAAGTTGAACAACAAGGATGAGCTGGTAGGCATGGCGGGTAAGGGTAGAAGGGTATTGGACGCAAACATATGCAAGCTTCCTATTTGCAAGTGGTAGTGAAGGAGACTCTACAAAGCCTCTGAGACCGGGGAGAATGTGGATGTCAGGGTTAATGGCTTGAGGCTTGCCCCCTTAGGCACAGTTATCGCAGTCCCTTGGTAGCTTGCGAAGAGCTCGGATTTGGAATCAGGTAGACATTTTGAAACTGTGTTGCCTCCTCTATTAGGCATGTGCATTGTGTGAATAGTTATGTTTTCTAGTGGGAATGTTCATGAGCTCATTTGAATAGCATCCCATGGATCTGTTGTGAGGTCCTCCAACTATCTTTGTGAGATAGTATCTTCTTCATGTTGTTCTGTTACGTGATCCCATCTAACCCTTTTGCAGACTTGCAACATTATCCTCTCAGTTAGGCCAATGACCATATCAATGTCGTCCACATGGATTTGGTTCTCATGGCCTCCACCAATTCTTCTCACAGTCATGTCTTTGACCTTCTATCACATGACTATAGGCCTGCATCCATTGTTTTGAAGGAAACAATAAGTCACAGAATGGTAGAGACCTGCCACTCCACCAACTTACGTCATTGTCTTAGTCTGTGTGTAATCTACTCATTGGACTGCTAAACACCTACTTAAGGCAAAGGATAAATGCACCCCTCTGTCGAGTCGTTAAGCCTATGAAATTTATTATTTAAAATACACATGTGGCATGTGGAAGGTATAGGGGAGATTGCGTAAAAGTGTGTGCCTGGACAAAACCATGATCGGAAATGGGAAGAGCCTTTCTTATTTAAATGTCCACATTCCTTATCTACATGTCATTATCTTCCACCAAATTGAGCAGTCATTATCGAGGCTCTCACGTAAACGATTTTAGAGAGCTTATCATTTAGGATAGGAGGTCCATGAAAGGGTCTCACATTCCTCCTTCCACCTTCGAATGAACCTTTTGTTATCTTTCTTGACCCAATGCTCGCATTTTGGTTCTGTTGATGCCACGTGGAGGTGTTTACACTTCATTTTCCACCTTTATGTTTCATTCTTCAAGCTTCCAACTAATTGCTAACTACCTACACTATAAATAACATTCCACTATTATAGGAATGTATTCTCCCATCATCCCCACGTGGATCATTTGCATGTTAGATTGGGGATTTTGAGTGCAACAGGGCTTTTACAAACCTTGTTTACGATTTCGAGGAAAAACTTTTTAGAGTATTCCTATGAGAATATCTATAAGGCAAGGATGATCCAACATGATGTCCAAGTCATCTATGAAATGAAAGAAGCAATCATGGCATGATGCAATGGAAAGGAGTCAAAACCTCAAGCAGAAGGAAACATAAAACTTTATGTGATGTGCCTCGTACATTGTCTTGGGGAATTTCCCCCTTCGGTATAGGTCGTCATGTTTTCTTAGGAAGGCACTGTGGACCTCTACATGTAGTAGAACTAAGAGCCTTGGATTTGTTAAATGTTTCATTGGCCCTCTGGATAAGCATTGTCTTCATGACATTGTTATTGCTCTTGCAATTTATAGTGTTGTTGGAGGTCTGCTAACTCGATTAGGCTTCCTCTGGTTGTTTGACAAGACCTCCACTAGTTTTTGCAAAAGAAGAAAAGATCGTAGCATGATGTGATGACAGGGAGTTAACGCTTGAGTAGAGGAAACATAAAAAAGGTTTGTGTCATAATTTACTTGAGGCTTGCCCCGTTTGGCGCAAGGCATCATGTTTACCCTTGGGAAGGCACTTTCCTCTCTTCCATTCACCTTTGGATGGCCAAGATGTTGCATCATTTCCACTAGCTACCTCATCCACAAGATTTCGTCCATCTAAGTGACATGCATGTGCAGAAGCATGAACGTGACGAAAGCAATCTATTTGATATAGAAAATATGTATATAATAGTGTTAAGAACATGCAATGTTGAGGAGGAGTCAAATACACATTCACAAGGAAAAATCTAGCGGCTGATATAATTCATTGCTTGCGAAAGCATGAATATGGTCCTAAGATAATGACCTTTAAAGATGGTGTAAAACCAACTGACTTGCTTTGTTTTGTTGTTATCAATTTCAACGACTACAATGGCTCACCATGGAATACCAAGTCCCCTCCACATGTTTCTGTCTCTAAAATATCCTTTGACATGCACAACCGAATTTGCTTAAAATTGTCGCATGCTTTGACTATCCACATCACCTCTTCTTCCTTCAACTCCCTCAATATTTCATCCTTTGCGAAGGAGGGAATACTAAGAAGTTGTGCGTGGCTCAACCCTGATTTCAACCCACGATTACATCGATCTTCAGCCTTCTCCATTCTGCATTGACATATGAATAGGCTCCTCTGTCCCACACAACCACAAGTTCCCGTACAATTGCTGGGTGCTCTAACTATCCACAAAACACAAGGGCTGAAATTGCGAAAAACAATGATTGACATTGCGAGTATTAATAGATAGGGCCTTGCTTTCAGAGATATCTCCAAAGTACAGTTCCTCAACAATTTGTGCACCCCACCCCCTTTCTCCTTCTAACGATTTACATATATGACACGTGGTTCATATGTGTGTACCCGGAAGAATGAATAGTTTGCATACGTTTCCTCCTAACTTTTTCCCGACTCCAATATTTCAATCCTTAAAGTTTTAGTTCTTCGATGAGTCCCCTTCGGCATCTCCATTGCACCGTTCACATGTGATTGTTAGTTTTTCCATGTATATGTCTTCAGTCCCACAGGCCTGATTTGGTCGTTGATGGACATTAGATATAATATCTTTCATCAACTTCATTTGTCTTTCCTCTCAATAACAACTTGGTGGCCATTGCAGCCACACTAGATGGACTGTTTTTTACTGGCTAACTGGCTTCCAAAGCTTTGCACACAGCAATACAGTCTGCTTCCTCTCAATAACAACTTGGTGGCCATTGCAGCCACACAAGATGGACTGCTTTTTACTGGCTAACTGGCTTCCAAAGCTTTGCACACAGCAATATAGTCTGCTTGCCAATATATTGACTTGCATACTTCATTTGCATTTTAGATTTTTGGATTTTTTGGGCCAAATTTATATGGAGCTCAATTAATGTTTGAAATGGCAAATGGCAACATGGATTGGGCAAAATGGAGCTATGTGATGGTAAAAAGGAACCACCAAAACTTTAAGTAACCTATAGAAGGGCCACAGGCCTCACTGCAGGACATGACTTGATTATAAAAACCATAAGTAGGCGCTAGCCACTGATCATATAAGCCTGGATCAGGTTGATGGCTGATTTATACCATTTTTAACCAATCTTTAGCATCCATTTTCATGATAGCATTGCGTACATATATCATGGAGGATCCATTACACCCATCATGTCTCATATTTTGGATAACTTATGAATGTTACCCATCTGATTTCAGCTGTAATGAATTCAAATGGATCTAGAAGATGGTGGCTGACTTTGGGTAGCAATCATTCGAAGTGCCCTAGAAAGGGGGTGCTTGCTTCTAGATGTCTAACTATGCTGTTTTAGGTATGTTTCATCCCTCTTAATGCAGTAACAATTTGGTGAAATTATGAGACAGAGAGCCACTATTTATACATGTGCGGGATCTGTTCTGGCAATTCCCATGAGAGCCAACCCAATATACATGCTACAGATACGCCCTCACCATGATAAATGATGAATACTCTTTGTTCCATTCTTTAATGATGTATCCTGTTGTTTGTGGAATTCCATTGGATTATGATGAAATCATCATTATGATATGGAATTCATTGTAAGCGTGGCATATATGAGCTATAGAATGCCCTATAGAATTTGTAAATATGAAGGTGTTGAGAATACCATTATGCATGTGTTTGATGGCATAAATGATTGGGACTACAAGAGCAATTTAGGGACAACACACCTAAATGTGGAATTTGGTGTGTTGTAGCAGAAGTGAATGTAAACAACAATTAGAGTGCAGGGAAAACACAAATTCATTAACACAGATAACAGTCTTTCCAATAAGAACTATAATCCAATCTTTTTTAATTTAACATTTGTACATGGAAAATCTCCGAGAAGAGATGTACAATATGTAGAATATTAGATGGGTACAATAATCAGAAACTGTAGTTTAGAAGATGCATAAGTGTCGGGGCAGATTATGTGCCTCATCTACCAACAGTTACTAAAAAGGTGTTCACAAATTCTAGTGGTGATTCCTCTAGAGACATGTTGAACCAGATCTGGGACATGTCAATGGGATCAAGGCCTGATTTGCAATGATTTGAGCCGGAAAGCAACGATCTACAGAATCTTGGCCTAAATGTGCAATCTGTTGGGCTGTGATGTTTTGTTGTCATTTGTTTTTTCGTGAAACAGCCCCCTTGACCTTCGGAGTCATCAGTGGTGGTGGAAAGTGTCTGAGTATGTGCTGTTTATAATAAGATGGAGGAATCCAAGGAAGCTGCAGCAAGTAACGAGGCAGTGAAGAAAGGCATTATGCTTTTGAAGCAAGTTAATAGGAAAAGGATCTAGTGGAGGGTAAGAAGCAGAAACCTTCAAGGAGACTAGATTGAAGGCCTTGATCAGAAGATGCATAAGGATGTTAGATCTAGTAAGGGAAAAAGATGGAAACCCTTGAGGAAACTAGATTTAAAGGCCATGATTGATAGGCTCTAATACTAAATGATATGAGTACAATTGCAAGCAACAAAAAACACAAAGGAATTGGCTGCAACTGTACATGCTGTACACTATTATATTAGGCATTTATAGTATTCAGTGATATACAAATAATCTTTTAGACAACATAAGCTCCCAATAGAAGATAGAGAAAAGGAAGCTTGTATGAGAAGACACGTCTACAACAAATAATTTTATAGAGTAAGTTAAATACATAGAGATATGTGCAAATAAAAAGAATATACAATTATAATACAGTTTAGTCCATGTGACTATGTCTCGTCATATTTTGGGTGAAGATTGGCCTACTCCATAAAATAGTACAAATCTTCAATGCTTCCTCGGTGACAAGAAATTTGTTTGACACCTCTCTCATATTGCCAGACCAGTTGATCAACTATTCAACCAGAAGCATTTATCATGGAATGCAGCGGCCAGAAAAGTATTTCAGCAGCTAAAAGTTGCCCCTTTTCTGCTCCAGTGCTTGCTCTTCTTGTTTTGCATCAGCTTTTTGAGATAGAGTTAGATGCCTTGGCTATGCTATAGGTATCGTTCTTAAGCAGGGAAGCCAACTGATTGCATATCCTTCAAAAACACTTTCTGAAACCAAATAGAAGTACAACACATATGGAAAATAATTCGTCGTATTGGTTCAAGCACTCAAGTAATGGAGACACTACATTCTTGGTAAGAAAATAACCTTTCATACTGATCATTAGCCCCTTATATTTTTGAATTTACACTCCAAGATTCAGGAACAAAGGCACCTAAAATGGGGCTTCTCACATTCAACAATTTCATCTTGTCATGAAGTATAAAAGGGAAATTGCTAATAGAGATTCAGGAAAAAAGGCATCTTAAATGGGGCTTCTCACATTCAACAATATTATCTTGTCATTAATTATACAAAGCGGAATTACTAATACAGTTGTCAATATGTTGAGTCCTTCCAAGGTTCTACATATTCTCGATACAATGTTTGGTTCATATGAAGATTGGAAATCATTTTATTCTTTCGATCCACATTTTGGGAAAAAATTCATTTCCTTACAGTAAGGCAGTGGTTAATCAAACACCTTTTCTTGAATATACATTAAGATGTGGTTTGTCATACATTTTAAACTAGGTTGTTCTGGTAGGTTAACCACACCTACCATTCATTAAAGAAGCCCACTCTTCATCATATGGTTGTCATTTTAGGATGTTGAAGACTTTGCAACACTTTCATAGATATTTGTATTGGCCTTGTATGAGGAAGACTGTTTCAGATGTTAATTATACAGCCAATCTAAGCCTTCTAATAGTAAGTTTGGTTTTTATCAACCCCTCCTTGTTCCCTCCAAGCTTTGGAATCCATCTCCATGGACTTTATTAGTAGACGGCCCACTACTTTTAGGAAGCATGATTGTAGCTTTTTTGTTGTATGTTGGTTTTCTAATCTGGTTGTTTTTATTCAAATGCAACAAATGTTACAAATTTATAGATGCTTCCAAAGTTGCTGAGTTGTTTTTCCAACATTTATGGCAGCACTTTGTCCTACCACTCATTATTGTTTCTAATTTGTTATCCCCCTTTTACAACAATGGGGTTGATGCAATCAATTGCTCTTTTTGAAGTAATTGGTGCCCCCTTTACTTTCAAGCTTGACATTTCTTGACTCAAGTTGTGCAAGGACACATGAATTCTTCACCTCATCATTGATGTTTTCATTGACTCATCAAGCTGACTTGCTTCTCACATTTCATTATGGTCGGGTTGTGTTTTGGTGAGACATAGTTTCAAATAGAAACACGTGACATGTGTAACTTGTGTGGCTCATTTTGTGTTTTGATTTGCAATTAAGCCTTCACGTTACCTAATTAGTATGAATCTATTGCCCAATGGATAAGACTAGACGGGCCCACTCACATGCTTTATTTGTCATAGCATAACTAGAGAGTGTTATGTGGTCCCGACATCACGTAAATATAGTGAAAAGCACATGGGTATTATAGAAATTGTCAAAGGGTTAGGTGTCTTTTATATATTTGGGTCCAAAGTAAAGTCACAATCAATATTTGCACAACACCAGGTCAATTTAATATATATTTTTAATGAAGCTACTATATTGATATGCAAATGTTATTATGTCATGTAATAAAGAGTGATCCATTATAGATGCCGAGTATAGGGGTTTTGTGGAAGCAAAGGTGTAGCTTTAAAAGCATGTCAAAGGCTGTGTTAGGATTGGGGTGGTTGTGTAACTACCTGTCCACCTTGATGCAATGGATAAATAATAGAAGACATGAAACTGAATATGAAATGATTCTTCTCTTTCCCTAAGGGGATTGCAACTTTGTGTGTCATTCATTTTTATGTGTTCTTCTTTGTATTGATGAATTGTGCTTTGAAGGTAGGGAACAACGCGTTTTAACGGTGGATACAATTTATTTTCTTAGCAAAATCAATTTTAATGTTGTTAGAGGAAGTAGGGTATGTCCCTGTAACCATTTCTAGCTACACGGGATTTCATCTTTTGATGGACTTTGTACCATTGGGATTTGAATAGTGAGTTTGTATCACTTGTGTGTAGCTATGATTGGAGAGGTCTTTGTGCTTTTAGAGGATTTTATTTGTTCCCATTACTTGAATGACATTCATGTTGTCACCCAGAAGTTGCACCCTGATAGAGAATGGTGTGTGTACTCTCTCTCCTATTGACAAAATTGGAACACCTCAAGGATGTGGGTAACCTGTGTCTGAGGTGAACCTCCAGAGAGGGTTGGTTCCCTTGTGAATCACCTAAAAACTAAAACTTTGACAAGGAAAAGGGAGAAGAAATGTGGGAAAAGGGAAATAAGGGTGATACACCAATAATTTAACACATGCATGTAACTCTGCACAAAGAGAAATCAAAGATCCACACACTTGCACAACTCTAAGCTATTTTGCAAAATTAATTCAAGGGTTTAGGAGAAAGAACAGCGGTAGAGGGAGTAAATTCCACATTAGAGCAACACAATATTCCTATCAAACACAATGAAAAATAAGAAAACAATAGTATGAGAGGGCAAAATAGAGCTTTTTTATTCATAGGTGCAAGTACAAGGCTAGGATTGCCAAAGCAAAATAGCCCAAAGTGTGTCTAATCTCTTTTTACAATAGAAAACTAGCATACATGAAGAAGAATCAACTCTGCCTTCCCAAAATAGACTGTTGTGTCCCAAAGTAGCTTGTCTGCATGCTATTTTTGTTTATTTTATTTATTTCTTGACCTCCTTTTGGCGCATGGCAGCAGCATGCATGATTTAATTATTTAAATTCCTCCTATCTTCCTCCCTTTCAGTGCCACGGTCTTGTAGGTTGCTGCATGCTAAATTTAGTTAACTCTATCTTCGCCTTCATTCCCTTTTGGCGCCATGTTTAGGAAAGACTGCTGCATGCACTTGACTATTTTAATTCACCTTAATCACCCTTGGTGCAATAACAAGAACAACAGTTTGCTAAATTTGGTTAAAAGCCCCTATACACTTCTCTTTTGGCGCCGAGGGTTAATTCAGAACCAACAGTTGCTAATTTTGACAAAAGTCCTCCTTATCCTTTTCATGCATTCCTAAAAATAGAACTAAACTTCTATTTTAGCTCTTCTTATTCTTTCATCTCTCTTTAACAATAGCCAAGAGCTATTTTGAGCCAAGCTAAAAATAGCTAATCCTCCAAAAATAGCCAAGTGCTATTTTTAGCAATCCTTTGCGTGGAAAATAGGGTAACATTTTAGCGACATCACAGGATTGTTTTCCTTCTAAACAAGGAGATCAGTAGCCTTCTGCATCCATTGGGCTATAGAGTCACATACTTTTGTCAACAACTTGTATCCTTTGAAACAAAACCACTGAAATACTCTCTCCAACAGAAAGGAAAACATGTGCATGCAAGCACTTTTTTAAAATACAACTAACTATGAAAACTGGAAAAACAATGTGCATGCAAGCACTTATTGAAAATAAACTAACCTAGCCTACTCCTAATCTAAACAAAGAGAAGGGAAAGCTAAACAAAACCACATACTGGTTGGGAGAAATAGCTTCCTTTTCTCAGAATGTGCAGCCATGAGATCAATTTCGCAACTAGATCACATGGCATGAGTACAGACATGGTTTGCACCATTGATTTGCTCAAAATATCAGCCCAGAAAAGAATGAACACCTCTTTAGGATCTGTACTCTGTCTTTGTAGATGTTGGGACTGATTTTTGGCAACTTGAAGCTCTTTCTTATGCTCTGAAATGAGCACAACTAATGACAACTCTTTTTGTGGCTCTAAACTAGCCAAATACCTAATTGGACATGGTTTCCTCATAGCTGGTAGACTGATTTTTCTGATTTACCCCTCTTCTTTGTGTGTAATCTCATCATTTGGAGTACTTGAGGCACTCTCCTGATCATATTGGATGTTTGGAGACTGATCTAAAACTTTTTCTACTTCATCCTTTGCAAACAACCTCATATTTGGCTCATGTTCAAGCTCGAAAGAAGATGCAATAACAAGAGAGTCTTTATTGAAGAAGATAGATGATGGAGGTGGAATACTTATAATTTCAATTGGCTCTTCCTCATCATCAAAATCTTCTAAGTTTGATAAAACCTCATCCTCTTTATCGTTCATGCTCGAGGAAAACTCCTTTTGAATTTGAATTTCTTCGTTGATTTCTTCCTCTATATGACTGTTTGCAAGCTGATCTGAAGGTGATATAGGCTCAAGATTGTTGATCTGATCATTAGAAACATTCCTATGCTCCTTCAAAACATTATCTTTACGTTGTATCTCAAGAGATTTGAGAAAACTATCTAATCTTTGTTTGCTGGTCATATGGCTCCTTAAAAAACCATGATTATTAGAATAACCATACAAATTGTTTGGATCATGGGCATATTCATTATGATAGGCTTATAATACTAATTTGGAGGAGGATTTTGGGGAAAAAGAGATGCAGGGGAATAATAATGCTCTTGGGACTGGGAATTCCAAGGAGGAATTGAAGTCATGACTGCACAACCTCATAAAAAGATGGAAAGATGAAGGAAATAATCCATTGATTGAGAAATGGGTTTTTGGACCAATGGAGTCGCCAGATGCTAAATATTTGTGTCTGAAACACTGACATTTGCTAAGAATAACATCAACCTCATTAGCAAATTTTTGTATGTCCCACTGGGCGTGCTAGATTTTGTTGTTACCCAGAAGTTGCGCCCTGATAGAAAATGGTGTGTGTACTCTCTCTCCTGTTGACAAAATTGGAACACCTCAAGGCTGTGGGTAACCTATGTCTAAGGAGAACCTCTAGAGAGGGTTGGTTCCCTTGTGAATCATCTAAAAACTAAAAGTTTGACAAGGAAAAGGGAGAAGGAACGCGGGAAAAGGGAAATAAGGGTGATACACTAATAATTTAACACATGCATGTAACTCTGCACAAAGAGAAATCATCCACACACCTGCACAACTCTAAGCTATTTTGCAAAATTAATTCGAGGGTTTAGGAGAAAAGAACAGCGGTAGAGGGAGTAAATTCCACACTAAGACAATACAATATCCTATTAAACACAATGAAAAATCAGAAATCAGCAATAAGAGAGGGCAAAAATGGAGTTTTTTAATTCAGAGGTGTAAGTACAAGGCTAGAATTGCCAGAGCAAAACAACTGTTCAAGTATGTCTAATCTCTTTTTACAATAGAAAACCCTATATGAAGATGAATCAACTCTGTCTTCCCAGAATAGACTGCTGCGCCCCAAAGTAGCTTGTTTGCATGTTATTTTTGTTTATTTTATTTATTTCTTGACCTCCTTTTGGCGCATGGCAGCAACATGCATGATTTAATTATTTAAATTCCTCCTATCTTCCTCCCTTTCAGCGCCACAGTCCTGTAGGTTGCTGCATCCTAAATTTAGTTAACTCTATCTTTGCCTTCATTCCCTTTTGGTGCCATGTTTAGGACAGACTGCTGTATGCACTTGACTATTTTTAATTCACCTTTATCACCCTTGGTGCAATAACAAGAACAACGGTTTGCTAAATTTAGTTAAAAGCCCCCATGCACTTTTCTTTTGGCGCGAAGGGTTAATTCAGAACGAGCAATTGCTAATTTTGACAAAAGTCCTCGTTATCCTTTTCATGCATTCCTAAAAATAGAACTGAACTTTTATTTTTAGCTCTTCTTATTCTTTCACCTCTCTTTAAACATAGCCAAGTGCTATTTTTAGCAATCCTTTGCTTGGAAAATATGGTAAAAAGTTATTTATGTCCATTTACTTGACGGAGGAGAAACTTCCATTTAATTTCTGCCATTTTCCCCTTGAGTTATCTAAGTGCCCCCCTGCTTTCAGTCCACTTGAAGGTTTATCATCTGAGTGGCCCTTTGCTTTTAGTCCACCCAAGGGTTTATCATCTTTTTCCTTTTCATTTCCCATTTTTTACCTTAAATAATTTCAGGCTAAAAGTTCAAAAAATCCAAAAACACCCCATCATACGAGGAAGCCACACCGCTCAGGGGTGGAGGGAGATAACTCATTTCATGTGATTCTCCTACTTTTGTTGCACCTTTTGTAATTGTCCATTGGATGCTTCTGTGAAATTGTATAACACTTTAGGTGACAAAACATAGTGCCAACATAATCATGGCTCCAGTTTTCTATCACTTCTGAAAAAGTTTGCGGGAGCTTTTAGGTTGTCATTTGATGTTTTCTACATCCTTAAATCCAAAAACTGATGGTCAAACTAAAGTATTTGACTTCTCCTATGTTCATGCTCTCTGCATATATCATCACCAAAATAAGCAGTGAGACACTTATCTCCATGTGCTATAGTATGGTTACTATAAGAGCTATCCATGTATTTATAGGACATTCTCCATTTGAGGTCTGTTATGGATATTGACCCCTTGCTTCCTATGAGATTTTGATAGATCTTCACATAGCTTTTTTGGCTCATCAACAAAAGGAGCGTGATCAGGCATATTATTTTGTTCAACATTTAGCTAAAATCGATGTGAAAGTTCAAGATACTTCATTGAAGACTCGAGCAAAATACAAAGAGCTCAATGATCAACATAGAGTTTCTCTACATTTTCAAGTTGGCGGAAAAGTTTGGCTCTATTTGAACAAGCAAAGATTTAGATCTCAGCAACATCATTAGCTCAAATCTATTGGGTATGGACCTTATACTATTTCACTGTGGATTGGAGAAAATGCTTTTAGGTTGGAACTTCCTTCACAACTTGGCATGCATGTTGTCGTCAATGTGAGCCAACTTAAACTTAATAAGGCACCACATATGGAGGAAGAGATTGTTATGTCCCATCCTAAGGATACCATTCCAAATTTTAAGCATCTTTTGGACAAAGGTACCCTTCTTGAAGTTTGCACCTGCATCATTTAGCACCACTCCACTACCACTTAGTTTGGCTACAAAGGATCCTTTTCAACTCGAGCTAAGTGGATATCACAATCATCATTCATCTACAACAAGAATTGGGTCAATTTCCTCCAAGCGGGAGGAAATGATGAGACACGGTCACATGGGCTATAACGTATTCTAATTGGATATTCTTGTTATTTGCACATAATACATATCTCTATGTATCTACCTTCCTCTAGAATCTTCCTTATAATAGAAGTTTATTGTAAACGCGTCTTCTCATGGAAGCTTTCTTTTTTCCAGAGGATTCTTTGGATATCATTGTACTCTATAAGAACCTAACACGATAAAGTGTACAACATGTTTTTTTGCGGCTAATTCCTTTTGTATTATTTTCTTGCTTGCAATTGTGCTCATGTCATACAACCATGGTTGAAAGCAAACTATACCACATGAAACTAAGGACTACAACTTGAAACTAAGGGCCACCTATAACTGAAAACCAACAACCATTGTCAAATTCCACCAAAATTACCAAATGCCATCAAAAGTAATGCCACTTAAGAATTTAGATGGGCCACCACTTGGACCCACACTATCACCTTCACCATGAGTAGCTCTACGATGGAGCTTAGCCAAGAGTAATAGCGATTTTGGGGGTCTCGGGGGCTAAGCATGGTCTCCCAAGCTGATGACCTATTTTTTGCCCACGTCTTAAGAAAAACTGGTGAAGGATTGTTGATGTTACTAGGAATTGAGGGCATAGAGGTTTTGGGCATGGTTGGATGAGAGGAAAGAACGGATGCAGAAGGCAACAAATCATTAATAAATTGAAACATCTCTTATGCGATTATCTTCAAATGGCGAGTCTTATGGGATTGCCAACACATAACCTTACCGCTTTTTTTATTAAAACGTGGCAAAGGAAGTTCAAAGTCTCATTGCTCTTCATTATGAATGAGTGTCGAATAGCATTAGAAGCTTTGTGTGAGAATGCTTTTCACTCATGCCTTCTTTGACCAAAACCACATGCAAAAAGTGGAGGGCATGGGGAAAAAAATGTAAAATGCCTCTAGCAAGTCTTGAGTTCTCACTTCCCATGAAAGTCAAGCCTCTTACAAAACACTATGAAACACAAAAGGGAAAGGAACGAGAGTTGTTGAGAATAGTGCAATGAAAGTTAGGGAGGATCCATAAAAAACCATAACCAAAGGGTGCCACAAAGCACATCATGCGATGTCATTGCCTTAACACGAAACTTGCATGCGATCAAATGGTGATAAAGCCAATCATCCCCTCGCAATTATGAAGAGAGAAGAGAGTGCATGGAGAGAGTCTGCCTAGGAAATGGTGATGACATATTGATAAAGAGAAATAATGACGCTATCTTAAGTTAACCTGGTTTCAAAGATAAATAAATATATCCCCTAAACCATCCCAAGAAGATGGCATATGGTAGACGAGATCTATGACACTTCCAATGCCCAAGTTTGCGAGATGGCTTGTAGCCTAGTTGCATTTCCTATAGAAATGAGACTAGGACATGGTCTCAATGCAAGAAGCCTACCTTTTTCAAGAATGAAGTTTAGTCTCCAGTCGGGGCATTTTCCTTCCATCATGGCACCAATTATTGCTTGCGAATATCCTTCAATGGCAAGGAATTTTACACCAGGAGACTGGGTCCACTTAGGGCTTTCAGCCAGACCCACAACTTCCATCCTGTTATTAGTGTACAAGCCCAACTTAACTGAAAAAGTGCGAATGCTAGATCGCAGGAACAATGAAGCAAATCACCAGCACCTTTTGGGCCTGGGTCACCACGAGGCCCCATCAAAGTTGAGTTTGATAACAACCAAACTCAGGTCCAATCAACAAACCCCAACCCTTTTATTAATTTTATTAACTTCGCTACCTTTCTCTTTCTCAGGATTTATCCTAAATAAACTTTAAGGGGTATGTTAGGACAATTAAATTAAATTAAATTTGTTATTATATGGCAGACACTTATTGACCAATGATTAGTAATCGTCATGCTGGTGCTTATGTAATAACTATGGCTGAACTAATGATGTGTAAATAATATAATATTATATATTTAAGATTTCAAGTGGATATTGTGGCATATCCTCAAACACTGACAGAATAAGAGTTGTAGCACATTCTCTTCCAATTAGCTCCATGAGCTGTACGAATTTGTGAATATGCTGACTACTTGCAGAAATTGATGGCAAATATCATGGAGGAGCACATATCTTGAGTTCATTGACGAAGAGAAAAGTATCTTTCTTATGATCTGCCACACAACATACCACATTTTAGGATTAAAAGAAAAATACAGATGTGCCACTCCAGGCATTACTTGACCTAAGAATGTTCTCTATATTTGAAGCAAATGCATTATTACAGCTATAGGCGTAGTGTTTTTTTACTAACATGGTAGTATTGGCTTCTTGTACTTGGAGAAACTTTCCTTTGTAAATAAACTTCTCTGAATAGTTTTATAAACAATGGTGCTTCCTATACTTGAAGCACATACCCTAGGAACAACATGAGTTTTTTTTCTTGAAATGTACACAACTAGGAAGCATCCTTAATAAAATGGGATTATAGAATAATATCTAAAGTTGGAAGTTGAAGCGCATAGGAATCAAGCTCCAACTATCCAAAAATTTCTAGAGGATCCTCATTCCTAAGGTCAATTCCCCTTACATGCCTTCTTGCCACTTCATATTTGTTGTGGCTTTCATGTGGCTTCACCCTTTTGTCATAACTATGTGCATGTGTGATGATTTCCCTTAGTGGCCCCTAGCCTACCGTACCAAGTGATAAGCAAGACTTAAAATCCATCCCAAACTGGGCATGACGGGAACCTTT
Organism: Taxus chinensis; assembly: GCA_019776745.2. Classification (NCBI taxonomy): domain Eukaryota; kingdom Viridiplantae; phylum Streptophyta; class Pinopsida; order Cupressales; family Taxaceae; genus Taxus; species Taxus chinensis. The sequence goes on from CM034149.1 coordinate 116,183,525, forward strand.
GCTAAATCAGACACTGAGTTCTTCCTCCACCTCTATTTCGATTTCCATTAACCATGTAGCACCCCTTATACCTCACATTTGGCTCTTATACAATAAATCATTGGTGCAAATACCACTGCAAGAGAGCATCTTGAGATTACACCATGAAGGAGGAAGTGACAAACTTCAAGTTGACATCATCTCTACAAGAAAGGTGGAGAGTTCTCCATAAAATTTGAACTACAAGAGTTGACACATGAGTTTGATGAACAAAAAACAAGAGCAGCATGTTGCACAAAGAGAAATAAAATTACATCTAACCTTTGCTCCTGTAAGCGCTGACACGTGCGTGCGTACACATATATTCAAATATGACCTTTGGATATCCAACTTTTTATAAAAATTACTCTTGACCATAGATAGAATACTTGCCGAGTTTAGAAAAACTCGCCAAAAATTATGCTAAACGAGTAATTCGCAGGAAAACTCGCCAAAAATGCAAAAAAAAAACTCGCCGAGTATAGTTGGAATACTCACCAAAAACTCGCCACAAACTCGCCAAAATCTCGCCAAAGACAGCATTTCTTTCCTTTTTTGGATTTTTGGTGAAGAAAACACGAGGACAGAAAAAAATTTGCCATTTTTGGAAAGGGTCCGGGAAGATGTAGCAGCAAAAACTTGCATGTGCCATAACTTTCATTCTGTGGCTCCGTTTCAGGGGCCGTTTTCTCTAAAAGTGCATATTTTCTCGAGCTCTACACAATGATGGCAATATTTTTCTTATTTTCATAAAATCCATTTTTGCACCTTTTTGGACCAAGCAACTTCTTGCAATCTTTTGAAAGAATCATGAGCTTTGATCGCCTGTAGACAGATTAGTAATTAAAAATATTGGATAGCTTTCCAAAACTTGGCGAGTACTCGCCAAAACTCGACGAGTATTCTCCCTTGCTCAGACTAATCACACGAAGAAGCGCAACAAGTTGACTCAAAAAAGGCTCAACGACTTGGTTTTTGTGCAATACAATCTCCGGCTTCGCACAAAAAAAGTTGAGGCCACATCAGAGGAGCTCATTGATTTGGACGAGATAGATCCATACAGTGAGTGGACTGGGCAAGAAGAGGAAAACCCTGCGTTCATAGCAGACGAGATTGCTTCTTTTGAGAGGGAGGCTATGGAGGGAGAAGCACTAGCAGGACTCCGAGGAGATATTGGACTGGATGACATCTTTGGAGGTGATCTCCAACATGCAGCAGAGGAGCCACCAGCACCACCATCTAGTTCCATGATCGAGCCAGATTCGCAGCCTTCTAGGAGGAGCGTGGAGACGCAGCCGAGTGTGGGGACTAGTATCAGCCGGTTGTCGTATTCGCATGATGATGCGATTTTGTATTGTATTTGTATTCAAATCTAATAGAAAACACTTCTCCAACATTTTATGGGCTCATTTGATACATTTTGTTGCTATGTGTTGCTTAAAATTTATGTTTTTTTAAAGAAATTTGAGTATTTTTAAGTTGCCGAGTATTCCCGAGTATTGGCCGAATATTGGCGAGTTTTTGCCGAGTTTTTTTTTTGGGGGTCTGGCAAGTTTTTGGATTTGGCGAGTTTTCCTACTATGCTCTTGACCTTCCATGTAGCTATAACATAAATTAGCACTGTACTAAGATTATTATCCAAAATAATTATATCTATTATTTCAAACACCCGTTCTATCCATGTACTCATATAAGCAATTAAATAAAAGTTGGGTTGCTTTCATATTTATTGGTTGTACCATTTACTAGGCTGACTTCCAGGCTAGTGGATATCAAAACTCCGGTGTTCATAATGGCCTGGTATCCAGCTGAACTTCATTGGCTAGTACCTTTCTCAAATAAATGTTTGGGGACATGCATGCTGATGTATAAGGTATAACAAATTCTAGCCCATTGACACGAAACCAAAATAGAAATCTTTGGCAGAAGGTAACTCACTTATAGTTCAAATTTATCTACATGGCCCATGTTGGTCTGTACTTGTTATGGATCGCCTTCCTTGTACCTGTCAAACAACAATGGAGACTTGTACACCACAACAAAGTACAATATAGAACAAGGATGATTGGTATTGCTTGCTAAACCAGACACTGAGTTCTTAATGAAGTGTGTGGGTTTATGTATCAATATTTGTGGCCATAGGCTGAGATAAATGTCTATGTTGAAAAATTTGTGGCAGTCGGCTCATCTGTTGGCCTATGTATTGACATATATGCATGGAGTCTGACCCATAGGCCTATATTTGGCTAAGCATTCCAGTAGGCTGACTAGTAGATATGATCTGCAGGCTGTTTAATAGAATAAAGGTTATATCTTAGACTAAGTATATTCGGCATAGAAACCAAGAAAATATGTTACATCAGGAATAAAGACTAATTTTTCTAAGAGTAAGATAGTAAATTGCAGTCAGTGTAAGTTAAAACTTAAAAGATACATTGGATAATGTCAAAAATTAACCTGTTGATGTCAGCAATTTATACAGCAGTTTTAAGACATGACCACACTTGCTTAATTACTGACACCACTTTGATGTCTCTTGCTTACGACAATAACTCTAGATTGTCATGAACTTCCAAATTATTCCTCGTCTATCTTATCCTTTTCCATGCAGATCAAGAGACTGCTAATTGCAGATATCAGCTGTTAAAACTTGTTCATGTCAGTAGTAGCAGGCTGTCACGAGTCTCAAGAAAACTTGTCTTGATTGTGCTGGAGAGAGAGGGAGAGGGAGAGGCAGAGGGTGAGAATTTCATGAATTGCATGAAAATTGTATCCATTGCACATTTGTTGAGTATAGACATGTCATATGCGGATCGGTAAGGCCGAGTTTACTGTTGAGCTTTGTCTCAAAAGTCTCTTTGTTTCCACAAGGGGTTCTAATGCATCAAATTGGCATGCTGGTTAGGGTGGGACCTAAAATATCACATTCACCTTTTTACATATTGTAGGAAATATCTTGACATGTACTTTCACATGGAATACCTTTCATTTTATCCTCCATTTTTAGTGTAACAAAGTTTAGAAATATTCCATTACAATAGCCAAAACATTGTGCATCATAAGCCCCCTGTTGAAATCTTTACAATTTCGAAGTAAGTAAACAGGTTTCATATCTCTTGACTGAATTTCTATTATTCAATAGAGAAGTTTGAAAATCAGCTTGCGTGGTTGACCTTTGCACATAGTTTACACAGCCAACAAACATTCAGTAAATTCAGACTTTTCATGTACTCATATCTTTGTTAATCAGATCATGCATTTTGATCAGAATGTAAATATTGTCAGATTTGATTACAAATCACGCCTAGAATTGATACGAAAAGCTTTATACAGTTTCTGGTTGCTATAAAAACTACAGTACCAAGCGAATACTATTGCAGAATTGAAAGTTCAACATAGCACAGAAGAAAATAAGAGAATAACAACTTTATTGTGTAGGTAGTGTTCAATACAAGTGCTCGGTATAAGGAAGGCCTATCATATGAATGCCCTAACCCCAGCATGCATCATTCTATTTATATTAAAATAGGCTCACTGATATTCAGCTAAAGCACAACCTTCAATTACAACCAAACATAACTAAAAAGTCATTGAGAGACTACATAAAGCTGACAAGAGAATAATAACAACATAACAAAGCCAGCTACAAAACAACGCTTTTATCAAATACAATGGTCTATAGTTAGTTCATTCAAACATGGATCCTCCTCCAAATTTTCATAGCTGTAGTTACTTGAAAGTTTTGCATTCAAGTTATCAAACTTAACGCTGAAATAGAAAATAGAGGCGAATTAGCTTCAAGAAATCTTACAATTTTGATTAGATCATAATAAATTGCGGAGGATAAGCCTTTTTGCATGGTATCTCTTCATTGATTGTTAAGATTGGATTAAAATTTTAGCTTTGAGATTCATTTCAAAGTAATTGCTTATGAAGTAATGCACGGATAAGACTGTGTAAGAGTTTTTAATCCGACATTTCGAGTCCTATAATGGGCTCGTCATCAAGGAGAGAAGAAGCCTATGCTTTAGGAATATTTGAATACCGATTCTAGATTCAATACATGAAAACAAGAAGAATAGGGCAAAAATAAAGAAAGAGCAAGAGGGACAGGTTTAGAGACTCGGCCAAGAAAGATAATAACTCCATCATTGTTGATAGTTAAGAGAAACAAAAATGAAAGAGGAAACCTTCAAGTTAGATGATAAAGGAGCGAGATTACATAAGTGGATGTGATTAATAAGTTAGTTTTTTGAGTTTATGAAATGTATGAGAACTCATTTGATTAAGCATATGAATTTAAATTAATTAAATAAGGATTCAATTACTTAGTTAATTTGATTAATTATTTGGATTAGGGATTATTTGATTAACTAATAATATTAGTTTCAGAAAAAAGAGTCCGTAGGAAGCAAAAAAGTATTAGAGAGGGCAATTAAGCATATGGATTTAAATTAATTAATTAGATTAATTATTTGGATTAAGGTTTAATTGATTAATGATAGTAGTTAGGGAAAATAAAAAGTCTGCATGAAACAAAAAAGTATTAGAGGGTGAGAGGGAAAATGTGCTAAAAATGGGAAGGGAATGGGGAGCCACTAGGATTTCCACATATTACGGGTTTGCAAGAGCTACTTAGCTTGCATCCATCATCGTGATTGATGGTGTTAGGGTTTTTTCAATGTCCATGGGCTCACGAATCTTCTTGTCGGTGTAACGATTCTCCATGTTAATTAATTTAGTTTTGTTAATGCATATGGAGTGCTTTGTGTGCTCTTCATGTTCCACTAATGCAGACTTATTGACCTTTGCATGCGCCAAGTCTTTAAATGTTCTTTCAATCTTGTTTGAAACGAATGACTGGTTTCGCCAATTTAAGATTTTTCGCAAGAACATTGGATTCAGTATACCCCTTTTCTTATATTCTAACAAAATGGGTCTTTAGGGGTTATTAACTTGTTTTTGATGGTGTTGACAAGCTTGAAGTAGGTGTTGATGCCACTTTTTCTTAATATTTTTGCAATCCTTTTTTGAGGTTCCCTTAATACATGGAAGAAATGCTTTCAATTTTTGGCCTTCAATCAGATTGTTTTCCTTATTATTTTTATTTTTAAAGTTCTGTTTGGCTCTTTTTGCAAGTGCCTGAATTTGCCATTTCTTGTATCCATTTATTTTTAAAACTTGTGTGAGATGATTCTCTTTAGAATCAAGTTGTTCACCGTCAGCTATCCTTAGAGGTCTCGTGAAGAGTGTGTTGAGAACTCCTGCCTTTTGTGAAGGATGGTGGTGAGGGTTAGCTTGATTGTACACATCCGTGTGTTTTCTTTATATAGACTCGACATGCAAGTGAGCCAACATCCTTTATTGTGATTAGTATATCAAGGAACAAGATGAGATAAGATACAATAATTTTATTAATGTCCAACGAATGACCACAAAAGTAGGTCAATGGGACTGAACCGTACAATGCAAGAAGTGCCAGCAAGGAGACCGAAAGGGTCACCCGAACAACAAAAGAAGAGAAGAGAAGAAAAGAAGGAGAAGTAGAAGCTGCCGTGACCAAAAGAGTGCAGATGGGTGGAGCCGAAGAAGAGGGCGGGAGATACCCACCACTCACCCAGTCACCTAGCATTCGAGGCCGACTGAAAGAAGTTGGCAATATGTTTGTGTCCTGTATTTGAAGCCGTGAGGAGACTTGAATGCCGGTGAACGGAAGAAGGACGAGTAAGACGAGCTCTCTGAGTTCACTTGGTCGGACACAACCACTGAGAACGAGCCCTAATCCAAGTACAGTCACGAAAGTCACTGGACTGGGAGGTAGCCCCCGGGGTCCGGACAAATCTGGTATGGGAATCTGAGCTGGAGTCAAGGTGCCGCTTGGTGCTCCTTACCGAGGGAAGCACCGAAAAGAAGGAAGTAATTTGTAGAGAAGTATCCTGTCTGGGAGGAGACTGAAGGGTCTCATTCCAGAGCCTGAGTGCCCCCAGAAGGTATAGAGCAAGACACCGTTGATCACAGTATTCGAAGAAAGCTGCAAGAGACGGGTGCTCTCGGAATAAACAATGGAATCTCCCTCTGATCTCGTAGTAGATAGGGCACCTGAAAATGAAGTGGTCTTCCGTTTCAATCTCATGAAGAGAGCAGAGTTGGAAAATCCTCTCGGAACGTTCAAGTTGATGATCCTTCGCGCGAAGCCTATGAGAACCCACTCTGAACTGGCCTAGAGAAATGCGGAGTGCCTGTAGCCAATGTCAAGAGATATACATAGGTCGGCTGATAAGCCCATCTGTGATCTCAAGAAAATGTGCAACATAGAAAGCCATCTTAGGACGGAGCCCATCCGGAGGACTAATCCAAGTATGCTAGATGAGCTGCCTGTAAATCTCTTCCCTGATAATTCTGTTTAGATCCTGCTTACCCGGGAGGAGGTGGGCAGGGGCATCTAGGGAGTATCTGTAAGGTGGGAGACGATCCATCTGAATCTCGAGAGAGCAGAGAAGACGTGATACTCTAGCATACCAACAATGGGAGCGGCCGCAATGGTCAGAAAGAGCAATAGTCTCAGAGGAACGGTAGGCAAGGTAGAGGTACCTATCTCTACCTGCGGAAGAGTCAGTAAGCCTCCGAATGCGGTGCAAAAGTGAAACTAGGCCAAAAATAGTCTCCAGTTTAAAGGGATGAGCCCCAAACTCGGCCAAGATGATATTATGTGGAACCATCTCTCTGCATCGGATGATGCGTCTGAGCATGAGGATCTGGACGTGCTTGATAGTAGCCTAATCAAAATCGAGCAATGAAGGTCCCCAAACCTTGAAACCATAAAGGACTGTGGGCCGCACAAGAGAATTCGAGAGAGATATCTTCGACAAGATGTCCTGGAAATGGTGGTGGAAGCACTGTCTCTCCAAGATCGCCAGAGAACCATAACCCTTGTTGACGCGGAGTTGAAGGGCAGGTTGAAGGCTAAATCGAGGCCCAGTAAATAAAATACCCAGGTAAGTATAGGAACTGGTAATCTCAATCTCCTCTCCTTTGTAGAAGAAATGAAATTCCGAAGTCTTCAACCCATTGAAGATCATGACATTGGTTTTACCAAGGTTAACTGTCAGCTGCCTATGGTCGCAAAAAAGGGCTAAGGCGTCCATCTGCCTTTGCAACCCCTCCTTAGAAGAAACAAGGACTACATCGTCTGCAAAGAGGAGGATGTAGATCAACACATGGTGAAGAAGACAACCGTCCCCTTCCTGAATATGGTTTCTGAGAAAGGATTCCAGCTCATCGATGTAGATACCAAACAAAGTGGGTGAGAGGTGGCAGCCCTGCTTAACCCCGATGGTACTCCTAATGAACTCGGAAAAATCAGCAACAGTGTGAAGGTGGCCAGGAACATCCTCATACAGGCGCATGATGGCAGCAAGAAGAGTTTCGGAGATACCAATGTCTTTGAGTCTGCGGAAAAGAGCCTCCCGTGGCACAGAGTCAAAAGCCTTCCGAAAATCAACGAAGCAGCAGAAGACCTTAGAGGATCGGTAACGAGCCTCCTCAATGATGGCTCAGAGGGTGAGAATGTGGTCGATGGTCTAGTAAGTGGGCCGGAACCCTGCTTGCCCCTTGGCTTTGCAATGGTGTTGTTCCAGGAACTCGGAGAGCTGCATGTGGAGGACCATGGCATAGAGCTTGGAGAACGTGTGGCCAACCATGATCATCCTGTAGTTGTTCGGGTCAGAAGTGGGACCCGACTTGTGGATGGGGTGAATGATATGATGCAACCAAGACTTCGGAAACCCCGTGCAAACCACTTGATTGAAGAGATCAACGAGGTAGTTATTTAGGGTGTCTAAGCCGTACTTGAAGAATTCTGCCTGGAATCCCTCCTCATCAGCTGCCCTGCTGCTATTCACGGCAGAAATGGCTTTCTTCACATTTGTGTAGGTGAAGATATGGTAGGTAGGGGGAGGGGAAACCACTTGGATTTGGGGTTTGCCAGGAATATCATAAAGGGTGGAAGTATGAATGAACATGGAGGTGGGAAGTAGGTCGTGGGGGAGGAGGAATGGTGGGGAAGGATGGTACGCCAAAAACGCCATTGTGAGTTTTATATGTTTAGATTGTGAGTTGAGGTGGCCAAGAAATGCATTTAAGTTATCTCTTCCATGCTCCCAATTTGCATTTATGTCATCTACAAACTTGACCCACCATTCAAGTTTTAGAGGCGAGGAATCAAGAACCATCTTTTCAATTTTCTCCATGAATAAGTTTGCTACTATTGGTGATAGCGAGGACCCTATTCTTGCACCCTCATTTTGTTCGTAAAATTCCCTAAGGAAGGTATAGTATGTAGACCCAAGGAAAATATCTACGAGTTAGGCAATTTCCTTATCCGTAATTTCATTGACAACCCTAATAGCATCCTTTAGAAGTATTTTGGTGTACAACGAAACCACATCGAAACTAACAAACAAATCTTGTTCTTTACTACTTTTTCCTTCTAGTTTTAGCATACAATCCAACGAGTCTTTGAAAAAGGAAGAAGCTTTGCCTTTGAAGGGTTTTTACTTACCCGATAGGCACTTTGCAAGGGCATAAGTGGGTGAATCCATTGTGTCATCTATAGACCTGATAGGAATGTCAGGCTTGTGTACTTTAGGTAAATCGTAAATTCTTGGCATGATAGGGTCTTTGGGCTTAAGTTTTTTGTTTAGATCTGGACAAAGGGAGGAGTTATTTATAATCTTTGTAACATCTCTTGTAATCTTGGGGAGTGGATTTCTTGTAAATTTCCTGTAGCTTCCACTAATGGAGTAGTGCTCTTTGATTTTTAGGATGTAATCCTATGTGTTTAAAATTACAGTGGCGTTCCCTTTGTCTACTTTTGTCACAAGAATGCCCTTGTTCTCGTTTAGCTTTTTTAATGCAAGGTAGTAATGTCCCCAAAAGGACATTTTTGACCTCCAAAGGGATTTGAGGCAAATCCCAACTCAAAGATTCCAGATTAGAGAATTTATTGTAGTCTGAATTTTCTAGAGGAAATGCGACTAGGGTAGGAGATGAAACTCGTGCAAATAGAAGACAACTTGTGATAATCTGATCATAATTTGATCTACTGAATTTATAAAGCCAAAATATGAAGAAAAATCCAGATTTGAGACACCAAAAGGCATTGGAATAATTTATTATAAATTAGGCAGAACTTGCATTCCGACACAGCTGTAAGAATGCCAATTTGGAGTCGAAATCCCCTCCACAAAAGCTGATTCAGATCTGTCAAAATCTGCAATGAGAATAGTGAGCAAATCTGGTTTTTAGCTGCTTCAAACACATGCAAATCAGCCACTAAGCAAGTCGCACCACCCTGGAAAAAGGCTGAAAATAAAGGAAGAATATAGCTCCAACCTTCCTCTTCAAACCCTTATGAAATTCTGCAGAATTACAGCCCTCTAAACAATTGGAAAACCACTGGAAATCAGATAACTCTTTTATGCATCATGGAAACCCCAAGGTGGAGAATCCTCTCAACTAGAGGAAGGGTTTTCGTCCTCAAGATTCTAGATGCAAGCAAAATGCTCAACATGCGAATTTGAAATTTGAGAATAAACAAGTGATGCCTTTCCAAGCAAGTTGACTTGCTTGAATAGGAGAATAGGGCCCAAATGGCCACTCTCACACCCAATCAGAAATTTCCCCTTATTTAATGCTTTCCCCCACTTACTTTTCTCTCCTAGGTAAGTCACATTTTCCCTTGAATAAATAACTATTGCTAAATGTCTTTTTGCCTTTTTTGCCTTTTTCTATTTTTATTTTATTATTAAGTTCATAATATTTTATGATAAGTGTTTTTATAATATTTTCTTTGTTTTTATTTGCATTTTATAATAAATTATTATAACTTAAGTTCCCCTTGTGTCTATTCCTTAGCCGTCGGGGAGACAAAATGGGCTAAGGGTCTTTGACTGGGAAGGGGATATTACAATTGTGTACTTTAGTTAAACTGTAAATTCTTGGCATGATAGGGTCTTTGGGCTTAAGTTTTCTATTTGGATCAAGACAAAGGGAGGAGTTATTATAATCTTTGTAACATCTCTTGTAATCTTGGGGAGTGGATTTCTTGTAACTTGCTTGTAGCTTCCGCTAGTGGACCAGTGCTCTTTCATTTTTAGGATGGAATCCTATGTGTTTAAAATTACAGTGGCGTTCCCTTTGTCTATTTTTGTCACAAGAATACCCTTGTTCTCATTTAGTCTTTTTAATGGAAGGTACTCATCTTTCAAAATATTGCTTTTAGGAGGTTCAACTTTTCTAAGAATTATGGAGCAATCTTGCCCGATTTCTTAAGCCTTGTGAATGGGAAGGTTCTTAATTTTCAGGTTGAGTTTTTTTGTTAGTCACACTTCAATCACACATAAGAGGCTTATACCTTGTATTGATGTGACAATATGTAATGATAGGTGATGCATGATAATCCTTGGAAAGAAACATTATCTTGCATGTTTGAGAGAGATTCGTGTTCTTGCGGAGGCAACACCTTTTTAAGATTTTTTTTTTGGATTTTGAGAGGACAATGTTGAAATCATCTTGAGATCAATTTTTCAGTCAAAGATGCGAGACTTGCAGAGGTCATAACTTTGTCATGTGATTTGGAACTAAGTGCCATTTTTTTGAAATCATAATTTTTTTCAAGAGAAATTCGAAGGTGCCATCATAATTCACATTGGATGAGGTATGGCCTGGGTGACCACTGGTTCAAGCAAACAATTTGGTTTTCCAGCATCAATACTTTGTTGAGGCTACTGCAATACCTTGTTGAGGCCATAACTTCTTCATACAGACTCCAAAATCGAGTGCCATTTTTTTTTCATGTAGTTTTTCGAGAGCAATCCAATGGAGTCAAATCTCTTAACTAAGGAATCACCTAAGCAACACCTTCGGAAAGATGTTATGTGTTGGGACATTTGATCCAAATGAGCATCTGTGTTAGTGTGTTATTTATTTGTACGCGGCATGCATATCTGTGTGAGACGCCCCCTTTCTTGTTTTACATTAGATTAACATTAGAAAGTAGTTAATATGCTATTTAATGGGTCAAGGTTCAGTAAAAGGTAACTGGGTGCAGTTAGCTGGTGTGGGTAGTTGAGCCCGGTATGGCAACGGGCTTTGTAACTTGCCATCGACAAGTTTATATCATGTAACCAGACTTGTTTTAAATATGTAAAATATATGGTGCACTCACCTTTTTTGTTATCTTTTTAATGCTCTCCAACAACTAATAGTGGTATTAGAGCACCATTAATCTTGTGGCTAGAAGAAGAAGATGCTACATTGATGCTATTAAAGAAGTTATGTTCATATGAAGATTATTTCGAAACAAAGGAAACACAGAAAAATGTGAAGAAATAAAGAAGTCGTCTACAGTACCATTGGAAGAGATGGAAGAGTTTTTGATATGGGGTGCCTTGATCAGGAAGAAAATATGGAGGCTTTGAAAAATAAAGGCCTGAATTTGACTCATTTTCATTTCTGGTCCAAGAAAAGGCAACTGGCGTGGGTCCCTCTCTTCTACCCGGGAGCAAAATGTTTTTCTAACTACTGGAAAATAATTTTTGAGAAAGGGCATTGAAATCTAAAGTTTTTTTTGAAATCCATTCTGAAACATTTTCTCAAGCGCCATCGAACAACTTGGAGTGTTGTACTCTCTTCCATGCCATCCAATCTGGGAGTGCGCTATTCTGCCTAGAGGTGCACCATGCTAATATAAGTAATCTGATTTTTTGTTTCATTTTCTACATATTTCAGTTTGAAGCACCATTTGCTTGTTGGAGACTGCATAAAACTCTTGCCTAAGCGCCACATGGACTTAACTAATGCCATTTTTTATAAAATTTCATGTGTTTGGAGTGTCATCCTTTCCTGAAGCTCCATCTTCTACCATAAAAGAAAATTTATTTTTACTGCCGGCAATTAAAGTGGCTCCCAGATTAATAAATATTAATTATTGCAAAAGCTTTTACTTCTTTATTTTTGGCTTGACTTGGAAAGTTGAAAATAAAAGACAAACTGTTTGTATCTGTTTTGAAAGGAGAAGATAGTAGGGTTGGTTAGTGGTAATGTTTAAAAACTTCATTAGTTGTAAATTGTAAGGGTGTCAAGTTCAAAACTGAATACCTTCTTTTTGCATGTAAAGCAAATTCCATGTCAACATGCAAGGATGAGATAAATGCTAGTTTTAAAAATTCTTTTCTAAATACATGATGAAATGATATGGTTAAAAACATGCATAAAGGCATTAGTCTCCTTTCAAGTCTCATTATCAAATCCCAAGATGGCGGTTATATCTTCATTTTATATTTATCCTTTTTAAGGTGGTAAGCGTTGTATCACGGATCTACTAGAGGGTAAAGATAAAACCCTGGTAGTAGTCCTATTCCTTTATGTTTTGTGTGTGTGTCATCATGGCTATAGTTGTAAGCCTCATCTCAGAAGCATGGAGATTGACACCTAAAAATTACAAGCATGGAAACTAGTTGAAAATCAACCCACATCTCCTATTGATGTTGCTAAATACTTGAGTTTCAAAAACGTGACAAGAGAGCAGTTGCACTGTTAAAATCTTCTTGTTTTGCACAATTCATCATTCATATAGAAACCATTAAGTCCGAAGCTTGGAAAGCATGGAAAATACTCAAAGATATGTATGAAAAACAACCAACATTCAAGAAAATTGATCTCCTAGTGCAGTTGTTGAATAATAAGTTTAAGGACTAAGTAGCCGATACATTTTGGCTACAGGTATGAATATGAAGAGTCCGATATGTGGATATGGCGAAAATTCTGCTCCCCCTCCCCCTGCTCGGATACAATGGTACAAAAAATAAAAAGTACATAATTTTTAGCTTGATAAATAATAATTATCCACATAATATGCATGTAAAAAACAAAATAACCATAAAACACTACTGGTAATCTATATAATGCCAATCGAATGCCCAAAGGAAATGTTGCAAATATAGTAATAAATATTAAATTTTATTATTACATAAAAATGTAGGTCTGAATCTTCACGTGATTATTAAAAATTTAAAACAGAAGATACATATATATCAAGAGCTACTGATCTTATTTTCTGGTCTTAGAGAAACACATAACTGAAAATCAAATTTGTGGTGGGATTTAGATTTACTGTCAAATCGTGCTTGGTCTAGAATTGAATCTCCCTGTAACTTATCAGATAAAAAGTATTTGGGTTGATTGTGCTTGTTTCCAAGATCAAATCCTGCTGTTTTTAGGGTTTCATGGCATTTTTTTAGAAGGGGCCATTTTATGCAATGTTGAAAAAAATTAGATTTTTTTTAAAAACTTGTTTCTGGCCCCAGATACGGTCTGGATAGGTCTGCAAACGTATCCGGACTGTCTAGGCTGTATCCTGGGTTGTATCTGTTCCATATTCGATACTACTGTATCCATATCTAGCCCTGTATTCTGCCGTATCGGTATCCAAGCTTAAGGATGATGAAGATGTTTCCGAATACATCTCTAGGATGAAAAACATCAAATAGAAATGCAACACTATGGGTGGTAAAATTGAAGATGATATGCTAATCTCAGTTATTTTGAATGGGCTAAGTTCAACTTATATAATTTGTTTAGAAATGTTGCAACCCAGTGATAAGATCAATAGTGCAACATTTGATTCTATATGTGAGTTACTCAACATGAGCGACGATTCCCCAAGACAAGGAATCGTAAGCTTACAAAAGATGTTTATTTTACAAAGGTAGAAAAATACAGAGTAGAGAAGAGACATAAGAGAAAGAAGCATTTTTGGAACCACTCCTTGAAGCATTCTCCAAGACATTCTCCTCATTCTATCAAACATAGACATGAACATGAGCATAAACATTCTTCTCAGTCTCATATGGTTATTCAAGTGACTCTTCCTATATTGCAGTTATGTCAGTCACAAAAGACAACCAACATGCTATAATTGTGGAGGTATAGGAAACTATGCTGATGTATGCCTTCTAAAAAGCAGAAACACAAGCATAAAAAGAAGGTAGAAGCACATTATATTGCTCACTCTAGTGGTACTTCTTCTGGTTACTCTAGTTATTCTGGTTAATTCTGACACATCATTTAACCAAGAAACATCCAACATGGTTGAAGCCTATGGTCCAGATGGACCTAACTACATCTTTCGAGTGCACAGAGATTCACCCATCTTGAATGAGTTGCTAACTCAAAGATAGGGCTCTGCTACAGTAGCAATTTGGCTTGAATTTTCTCCAATTTTGGTTTTCAGTTCTTTGATATCATTGATGAGTAGACTGGGTTGTTTAGATTTGTTTTTTTCTGCAAGGACTTCTCATCTCTCGCCTGATAGTGGGAGAAGACATTGTATTGACCTTTGATCAGTCATTAGTGATTGTACGAGTTAACAGGGGAGTTGCTAGCACCAGTAGTGTTGAGCAAAGGGAGGTCAACATTATTGGGCATCAAGGTAGATTTGCCATACATAGTATTGAATAATCATTGGGCGGGCCTCTGTGTGAAGTCTTATGTGGATCGATGTAGTTGAGAAAACCTTGATTTTGTTTATATTGCAGTATGGGTACAAAATGGTCAAAGGGAACAAGCATGCCAGCAGGATGTTCATCATTCATGCCACAACTCGCGGGGTAACAAGATTTTGTGTGAAGCGACATTGTTTGATCAATACCATGATGTATTATGTGCTAAGACTATTGGATGACTTTACAGTCATATGCTCCGGTTCATCTTCTAGACCTCTTTGGATCAAGGGGGTTTGTTGGGACATTTGATACAAATGAATATCTGTGTTAGTGTGTTATTTATTTGTACAGGGCACACATCTCTTTACGAGACACCCCCTTTCTTGTTTTACATTAGATTAACATTAGAAAGTAATTGATATGTTATTTAGTGGGTTAAGGTAAAACAAAAGCTAGTTGGGTGCAGGTTGTTGAGCCCCGTATGGCAATGTGCTTTGTAACTTACCATTGGCAAGTTTATACATCATGTAACTGGACTTGTTTTAAATTAATAAAATATATGGTGCACTCATCGTTTTTGGTTAGCTTTTTTATGCTCTTCAATATCTAACATTTTGGGTGGCATTTCAGATGCCAAGGAAGCCAATTTCGAGGTATTGCTGCTGCAGCACCTCTATGAAGAAAATTGTGTGATATCACAAGGCGAGATTATGTTGGTAGATTTATGGTCTAGCAACAACGGTCTTTGAAGGGCTCAAATTATGGTCCTTCCTGTAAAACATCGTATGCTTGACAAAATGATTCTTTTATGGTATCATAGCAGCAAGACCATGTTGAATACCTTAAGTGTGAGACGATTGACAAGTGTCAATGATAATCATGCCATGTTTTATTTGCTATTGGATCTTCATAAGATCCATTCACAAACACTTTGTCTAGTTGATTTCCAGCCGCAGAGGTATACCAGGCATGTAACTCATTTTGTCTATCTGCAGTTATTTTGGAATGTTTCATTTCAACATCCAAGATCTGTAACTGTTGGAAGATGAATCATTTCATCTTCCCCAACATCTATTCTTCCCTCTTGTATTGGACGAGAACTGTGAAGATAGATATATGATTTGAATAAGAAATGGGGGCTTTTTGGAATTGGTTCAGGTAGAAGGTAAACTGGAAAAGAGGGGCTTGCAAGGAAGTGAGAGAGTGCAGCTTACCAGAGATTTTTCAGAAAAGTCCATTAGTTAAGGTAGTAGTGATAGGGTGTGTGCTGATAAAGAAAGTGAATGTGTTAAGTTTGAGAATAGAATGTTCTGAAAGTTTAAGAAGGCCCATGCCTTCCAAAATAGAATGTATTTGAGGTGAGTGTGATGTAAAGAAGTTTCCAATGAATGTGTTTTTGTACTTTTTAATGCTTTTATTGTGTGCTCTAAACAGTGGGTTGCCGATTGTTCTATTGTCCTTCAACCCTACTGCATCATCAGGTCACTCAAACATAAGTCAGCTTTCAATTTTCATAGCTGTACTTACCTCATAGCTGTACTTACTTGAAAGGTGCCTATGAATTCAATTTATGGTACCTGGTGCCAAAACAGGAAATAAAGGCCAGTCAGCTTCAAAAAGTGTTCCGACCCCGCCAACTGATTTAAGAAATTAGCGTGAGCTGTATCCTATCCAGCTAGCATAAATATCTTGCATGATCAAAACATGGCTTCATTTCATTAATTAATTGAAATTAATTCTGGAAGCTGAGAAAAGTGGATCACTATTAAACTTACAAGCTAAGATTCAGAACCTCGAGGGATTGATTATCAATTTGGACTGAATAGTTCTTGATGGAAAAGTTTCATTTATCTTAGAAGAGTGTTCTAATTAATAAGAACTACTGAGAGGGTAAAAGAGGTAACTAAAAGCAGTTAAAACTGTCTAATTTTAACCTAATGTCATTGCAGGTTGATAATTTCATCCATGCAGATTTGCATCCTGGAAATATTCTGGTTCGGGTGAAACCAGATAAACCTTCTAGTAAGCGGCTTTTCCCACCCAAGCCACATGTGGTCTTGCTTGATGTAGGTATGACAGCGGAGCTCTCTGAGAATGACAGGCTGACTATGTTGGAGTTTTTCAAGGCTATTGCAGTAAGGGATGGTCGGGCAGCTGCAGAGTGCACTCTGAAGTTTTCAAGACGTCAGAGCTGTCCTGATCCAGATGCTTTTGTTAAGGTATGGGTCTTCTCTTTGCATTGTGTGATACATGGGAATCCATAGTACTAAACACCTCTTGTGTTCTTGTAAATTGCAAAGTGTTAATGTAGTTAATGGTCTTAACCTGCAGTTTTCATTTTGAGTTTGCATTTCATTTTTAGTTTTCTCTATATTACCTGATTTTTCTATTGTATGTTGGCTTTTTCCAATTTCATTTTTCTCTATTTTACCTGTTTTTGCCATTGTATGTTGGCTGGAAAACTCTATTTTTTTTTTGATTGTTATAGAAAGCCAAATGTGTTACATCTGAAATTTATGTTTTCTTTCACACATTCTCTGGAATCAAATATATGGATTTTCTACTCAAGCCCACTAGCAAATTTCTTTGAAGAAAATATTCATTTGGATGAAATATGCTCGATCTAGCATCCAAGCTTTAGTATGTACATGGTAGCCAAACCATGGATCCATGGAAGCAACACGTGCCAGCTGTTGGCTATTGTTATCTGTGCAATAGGAAGTTATGAACCATTACACCAATCCCACTTCTTTATATATAAAATTATACATCAAATGTAATAACTTGTGCAGTTAACATGCAATGTTTTGTGTAAGGATTTATGGTCTCCTTTTCATACATTATTCAATCTGTAATGTTGTTTGTGCATCAGGACTGATTTGGTGATAAATTTAGCATGGAAAGTCTCAAGTTTATCTGTTGGGTTTTCAACTAGTGTTGAAGATATCTTGGGGTTTGTCTTTTGGGGATGATAGGCCTTTTCTTGTTGTGTCCTATTCTGTTAGTGAATGCATGAACTTAAGATGCAACTTACACTTTGGTTATTTGAAGTCTAGATCTTCATCAATATTAAAAAGGAAATATAGTTTCTGTGCACACTCTGTGTTTTATATTTCTAGATTTTGTATATATATTAGTAGTTTGCATAATCTCTATTATTTACATGTTGATGCATTTCCAAATTAATGTAGGATGTTGATTCTACATTCAAACTTTGGCGTACACCCGATTGCAAAAAGATTCATCAATCTGATTGCATGCACGAGTTGCTTGAGCAAGTGAGACGCCATCGAGTGAATGTTGATGGAAATGTATGTACTGTGATGGTGACGACATTGGTCCTTGAGGTATGTAGTTTTCTACAGGAAAAGTATTGCCAATGGGAAAACAGGATCAGGAATGGGGATAAGTAGCATATTATAATACGCAAGTAGTGTTTTCCAGGCACATGTGCTTCTGTAACAGAGGAATGGCATATCAAATAAAAAGCAAAAGATATCAGTGTTCCTATTGAATAAAGCAGTGCAATTGATTCATTTCATGGTATTTTTTTTAGGTTTTTTGTTTTGTTTTGTTTTAGCATTTCTGTAACATACTATCAACATTTTTTTGGAGTTTTTGCAGGGTTGGCAACGAAAGTTAGATCCGAGTTACGATGCCATAGAGACATTACAGGCTCTAATTTTCAAAGCTGATTGGACAGAATCTCTGTTATATACAATTGAAGGGCTTGTGGCACCGTAACATTTTGTGAGAGTGGATATTGATTTGTGAATATATCTCACAGCAGATACACGAGGCTCACTTTGTAATTTAGTCGAGGTTATTGAAGCAAATTGGTTGCTATTTATGTTGGCATATTAATGTATTAACCTGTTAAGGCCACCAAATAAGTTAGAGGCAGTGGAAGTGTAAATTTCATTACATGCAAATGGGATCGTTATCACCAAAGAAATTAACCAATGTTCCTCCTAATTATATATGCAAGTTCACTTACATGCAGCTGTTTATCTGTAGAGAAAAGCAATTATGTAGTAGGAAATTGCATTCGAATTTTATTTGTACCATATTCTTTTGCATCGAGATTCTTTAACGAAGTGTTAAGGTACCAGCTGATCCTTACGTTTTGATTCGTATTCTTTAAGAAATTTGAGATTCTTTAACAAACAATGTTAAGCTACAGTGTCATCCTTATGTTTTGAGTCATATTCATGTCGTGATGTAGAGTTCTACAAGACCATCAAATCTATAAGTTGATGTACTGGATTCTGATATCGAAGAAGAGGCAAACATGAATTCTCTATATTCTCTACCAGGAACCATGATTCGCACCAATGTGACTGCACTTTTATCTTTTTCGTCTTTGAATAATGTCTATTATTTTTCTTCTAGTTTTTTTTCTGTTTGCATGCTGATTATGACACATAATTACAATCGTTAAAATTGCAGAAGACAAACGAGCATTTAGAGCACAAAATGTTTTTTATTTTTTCAAAACAATACTTTACCTGACTAGTATTCATGTGTTGATAGGTGTATAAATAGAGACTTTCTTCCACCTGTTAAAGCAATTCATTGTATTCAATCGATTTATCTTTTGAGTGATTATTTCTTCTCTAGGTGTCTGCCTTTCAACACCACCACAAATATTTGTTCTCTTCTTTCCTTGTGGAGTTTATTAGACATTGTGGACATGTGTAACTAATCTTACAGAATCTTCCCATAATTTTGCGTTAAGCTTGTTCACAACTTCCCTTGTCAAATGTTTACCAATGACCTCTTTGTTTGAAGTCATTAACTTCCAAAGGCGGAATCTAGAAGGAAGCTTAGCAGGGGTAAAAATCCTCTTTGGGACTTGGGATCCAAAATATTTGCTTCTCAATAATTGACTAGAAAACTTACACTCATCTTCCTATATTATCGAGGGGATCTTTTCCATCGAGCACTAATTCTATAGGTCTAGTTACATTTTCAGAGGAGGAACTGATACGCGAATAACTAAAATACATTAACCAATTGTTAATTAGTTAATGTCTAATTAATATCTTTAATACCCCCCTTTTTATGACTAAACCAAAGACTACCCCAAGTATGTCTCAAAATTTTGCATACAAAATGGAATGAAGAGGTTAAGTAGTGAAAAGAAATATCACGAGAATTAATCATCTCTATATGTAGTGATGATAGATCTTATTGTGTTTGGTATAAGCATGATATATCAAATTTTTTACAAAGATATTTTTTGGACTAATGACGTCTAATAATAAACATTGACTAACATATTTTATATGGATTGACAAGTGACAATAAGACTACGTCTATGTAGCTTAAGTTATTATAGACTATTTTGAATTTGATAATGACTCGAGAGGACACTCAACGAATTCATTAACGAAAATACTACAAACAATAATAAAAAATCATTTGTCAACTCAAGCTACCATTAACACCATTTTCATTTTCGCTTGATACATTCCATTTCATTTTGCAATACAAAAATCTAAGCATGAATATGTCATTTGCCATGTTGATGTTATAGATAGTGTGCCTCTATTATATTATTAACACCAAACATGTCCACATGTATCATTGCAAGTAGTGGAGTACAATGATTGAGATCGAGTTTGTTATTTATGCTACACATTTCAAACATGACATATCCACCCATTACTCTTAAGCTTAAGAGAGGCAAAGGAAAGTTGAGAGGAGAGGTAGAGCCATGTTGATGAAGTAATTGAGAGAAGCAGGATAGAGAAGAGACGAGCAAAACCCTATTGGTATGTATCTTAAGACATACAAAGGTGCATCTAGTCACCTAATTAGCCAGTGGGTATGTGAGATGAAATGGTTATATAGAGTCTATAGTTTATGGGAGCAATGGGTGAATAGGGTTCGAGCCTTTGAACGCCTATTTTGGTGATTCTAATTTGCCATCTCCTCTTAATGGATGCATCAATACTCTAGTGTTCACTTTACTGTATATACTCTTTCATATACTTATAAAAACCCATAATACGATGCCTTCTTCATAACAAAAAATATTACCTTTACACAATTTTTGGACAAAAAATCAATTTGAGATATAAAGTAGAGCATAATACATAAGCCCATTGTTTCGTAAACATACTAGTGCACATAAATATGTTGCAAATTAATAAACCCTAAAAAAGTCTTCTATGCAATACAACCTGCAATTTTTTGTTATTCCCTTTAATGAATGGAAAGAACATGCACTTGTTTTTTCTTCCCTTTGATGAATGTAAACAAATGATTAGCTCTTTATTTTATTACAGATTAGCGACGCTTCTGCATGGCTCACAATTAAAGTTATGCCTTAAACCATTTAATAGAAAACCCTAAAATTATTTGAGGGTTTTTTTAGTAAATATATGAAGGACATACTTTATTTTAGGGTTTTTTGTTTACCATTTATAATATAACAATGGTTATAAAAAATAAATTCAGAAAACATAGAACAAGGTCATGGAGGACAAATAAAATGTTTACCAATTTTGTGTGGTATGTTGGTTATTGGATTTGATCAAATGATAGATTTGCTTGGTATTCAACTATTAGACCAATAGAGGTAGGGGATTCCTAATGACTCTCTTGGTGCTCTCGGGTAAGCAATATAAAAACTTTGTATTTTAGTACAATAAACACTTAATTAGTAGAGCTAAAATATAGACTCCATATACCCATTTCCATAATATAATATATGCATTAAAGTGACAAATTTGTTATTGAATTAATCAAATAATAGATTATTTATAGACTGTAACACACAGAGAATTGAAATTTGCATACAAATTTGTTATTTACATGTCAAACAAGTATAGAGTTAAATATTACATCTATTAACAAATAAAGTGTAATGGATTAACCTTTATATAAATAGTAAATTTTTTTGACTCAAACTTATTTCATGGCAATTTTACTATTCAACTTTGCCTATAGATTTTTCTATTTTAATAAAGTTAAATCAAGTAGGCAATATAGTGAATTGTATCAATTTGATGAATCCAATAAGAAATCTGTAATGAAACATTTAGTTTTGGATCTTGTTTTATCAATGAATAGTTGAGACTTCAATGAAGAAATGGCTATAGTGGATTGATTGACATGCATTAGTGTTTATGAGGATGCATACAATTAAAACGTTTTACTAGAGTTTACAAGGATCCCCACTTTTTTGTGCACTCGTATTTCTAAAATACACCAGATATAAGTGGTAAACATTGTGTTTACCACCTACATACACGCTATGTTTATGTAGTGCTTCAAGAAATGACAAGTTGAAAGGTGGGAGCTATATTGGTTTGTGTGAAGGCAATGGGGGCTTACTGTCGATAATGACTCCTATACTTGACTTGTTAGGTACTTACCTATATATACTCCATTGTACAAACTGTATATTGATTCCTTTAGATAGCTCATACATACTTTGGTGGTGAGATTTAAGTGTATATTGTGGTGGGACCTTGGGAGTTGTTCGATGGCATGTGGCATATGTGTTATGTACTTCTATGTATACAAAGACATACATCTAGTTTGCAGATTTCATTTGAAATTAGAATCTATCCTTTAAACAATTAAATTTTACGTTTCTTATTGTCTCAATCCTGACTCGTGTACTTCACATGTTGGGTAGTTAGCCATACCTTCACCATCAAGACAAGAAACAATGTAAATTTTGATATTTCAAAGTATAAACTCTAATTCAAAATGAAATTTTACTCGTACCAATACAACCCCCACCTTGCAACTTGTCATTTCTTGAAGTACTACATAAATACGCCGTATACACAAGTGATAAGCACATAATTTTTGCTACACGTATGATGTGTGATTTCGAAATACAAGTGCACAAAATAGGATGGGGAGAAAACAAAGTTTTAAATTGAATATGGTGACTATATGCACTTACGTATATCTTAAGATGCATTGAAATACATGGAAATCGATGGGAAATATGCTTTAATCTCATGGCATCAACACCAAGCTTCCCCTATCCCGTCCTACACACATCCGCTGGTTCAAACAAAATTGTATGAAACTCACAATTTTTATAAATTTATTTGGTCCATCAATTTCTTCCTCCTCGTAAACTGCACTGGAAAGTCACGAGATTTCTTGACAATATACACTTAAAAATGACACTCTGCATTCAAATATAATCGCATGCATAAGTGACATGCAGTGGCAGATCTGGCAACCAGATCCACCTATGTATGCATAAAGATACATACATACATGTTATGCCATCCAACACCTCTTAAGGTCCCACTAGACATCATGCATGACACTCTCCATGTACACCTCACCGCCAAGGTACATGTGTGTTGATGAATATTCTTAAGTTTTCCCTGCTCGTTTCCATGTTTTTGGTGGTACATACATAAGTGAATCAAATCATCATATTAAATGCTTTCTCTAGCAATATGTAGCCTTTCATGAGTAATACCTTTACTTGAAGAGAAAGTGGGGCTTGAAGTCTACATGGAAAGGGAGTGGTGGGACCTTGTCTGTTGTTGGATGGCATTGTATGTTATATCTATATGTTGTGTTTGCATGTATCTTAGGACATTTGCAGGTGCATTTAGTGGCCAAATTATTCATTGCCACTTAATCATGTCTTTATGATTAAGACAAGATGAAATATAAAATTCAATTGTTTACAGTATAAAATATATTTTGAAATTAAATTTTATAGAAACCAATACAAGTCTCAAATTGAAACCATGCATTTATTGAAGAACTGCAAAAATATAATTTTTGTGCATATGGTTAACACACATTGTTTATCATATTTGTGGTGTGCATTATAAATACAGTGCACAAAACACTATGGGGTGGCAAAAGTTTTGAGTGAAATTTGGTGACTGGGCTAGATGCACCTATGAATGTCTTAAGATAGATAGAAACACATAACATATATTCCATTTCATTTTGTTGTAGATAACACAGATTGCAAACAAGAAACATAAATTTGATTGTTTTAATTATATAATCAAAGTTTAAACGAAATCACACACAAATATAACCCCCATCTTGCAACCAGGCATTTCTTGAAGCATTGTATAAGCACAATGTGTGTACAGGGTGTAAACACACATAATGTTCACCAAAGTTGTGTTGCATGTCTTTACAAATATAAATGGACACTAACTATTTGGGGAGAGAAAAACCATTCAAATGCAAATTGGCGTCAAGAAGTAGGTATGCATGTGTTAAGATACATAGAAATACATACTAATGTTTTCATTATAACCTCTCCTTTATTGATAAGTTATTGAAGACATCAATGCATTCTTAGTTAGTATTTAACTGTTAGGAATGACCAACAAATGAAATGTTTGAACCTACATGTTTGATAAATATGTAACAATTCCAACACACAACATCTTCTCATGACATCATTATGTCGATTGTGCAATGAAACATGTTGTTTTAAGCTTTGGATTGAATAAGGGTAGGTTATGGTGTACATTTTTTTTATTGGGCTACAAAAAATTAGAAATGATTCTTATTTAATCTTATTAAAACAATATTGTTTCCTCTATTATCGTAAACATATTGTTGAGTTGTTTTTCAAGAACAAAAAAAAATCTTTGCATGGTAATAGGATGATATAAATTTTGTTTGTTGATTAATCTGTTGTAAATATGCTCTTTCAAATGCATGTTGTTTATGTTGCTCATGCCAATGATTGTTTTATTGTGAATAGGCAAAATTGGTCTCCATATAGAAGTTGGAAATTCATGGAGTGTGCAATATGACGAAAAGTCTTGCATATGCAACATTCATTTTATAAGACCTTGATGGTTACAAGAAATAAGAGAAGGGCACAATAGTTTTCTATACCACTTTAATGCACCTTCAGGCTGAGTATAGGACCTTGATACATGGATTAGAGAAAGTAAACCATCACGAAGTTCACAACATGGTTTTTTTGTCCCACAACATGCTTGTTGTGAATCAAATGAGTCATGTTTGGGCCTGTAACATGTAATTCTTATTGCCCTCCGAGTTCGAGCCATTGAGTGTGCATTTCTTTTTTATAAATGTTCTTATGTTCATGTAAAGGCCAACAAAGGTAGGCTTCATGTATGTTAGTTTTCAAAGGATACTTATTCACGAGGAAGCTGCAACTTTGTTGGAAATTGCCATTGAGGCATTTGCAATATAAGTTGTTGTGAACATAACGAAAAATAATTTTATTGAATGTAGCGACATATATGTTGTTTTGGCATATATAAGTGCTTGTATATGGTTAATATGTAAGAAATCAATATTTTGCCATATATTATAGTAAACATAGTATGTTTTTTAATATTATTTTGTGCTTGATGTTTAACTAGATTTGTGCATTGAAGTACAAATGATATTTTTTGGGCATGTTAGGTTTGAAGAGTAAGGAAATCCAAAAAAAGTAAACAAGTTGAGAGTGAGGAGAATATTGAATTGAAAGTTCATTTTGTGAAGCATGGGCATTTTTTATGTCATAAAGATCTAAGTGTAAGTTGTAATGAATTCAACATGTAATGAAATGTTTTTTCAAAAATAACAATTTCTCATTTCAAGTAATTTATTGAAATTAATTTTCTTCCTCTCCTTTTTTCTATAGCAATTAGGAAACCAATCAACAACTTCTAATTTTTCCATTGATTAGTCATATCAAGTTTCTTGAGAATGTGATATACAAGTAACTTTCATAATTGCATTTCCTTATCAATGTTTTGATCTTATTTACTATGTTGCTTTGGAACAAGAGTGACAGGGACATATTAGAGGAGAACATGAAAAAGGACAATGAACATTGAGGCAAAGAGTTATTTGGTAATTTTCCGGTAGGCATCCACCTTTGAAGATGCCTTGGTTGGAAAGTGTCAAATTCCGGCGGCTCCAATATTTACTTTTTAATTTTACATGTTGTTGGATTTTAGATATTGTTCTACAGTCCTAGATATTTACTCTTATAGATATCCACAAATTTTAGATATTTCCTATAATAGTATCTAACAATTTGATTGTTCTAATTTAGATTTTTTTGGGGGCTCAAATTTTTATCTACTTTTTGGACTGTATACAATCTTCAATCCAATTGGTCATTCTTGACTTCCTAATAACATAAATAATTTAGTTATGCAGTTGTGGTCTTGCAGAGATGCACAATGCATTTTTTCTTTTTAGAACAAAAAACAGAGTGCAGACCAAACAAATTTACTTGAAGCAAACAGTGCATTGATTCCTTGGACTACAAATGGTAGGAAAGCAATTCACAATTAAATTTTTTGTTTGTTGTCCATTTTTTCAGTTACAAAAGGACCATATGTTAACTATTTTGATTCATATACTGATTTTCTTAAATTTTTTGTTTGCAAATGGGCTTTATATGATGGAAGTGGACCGAGGTTTGAGAGCTAGAGGTTATTGGATTCTCTTTGGAGCCCCCATCAATTGAAAACAAAATTACCAGAGCTGGCAAAAATCAAAGGAGTATCTTATGATGGAGCAAGACAAAATAGAAGAAATAACAAAACTTTTATGTTCGGAAAAGAGATACCAAAAAGGCGATATTTCTATCTGGAAAAAGAGAATTAATACTCAACCATGTCCTAGAAGCCAAAATAATATTGAGCCACCTTCTGCCTATGAATCGGTCAATCCTTATGATGCTTGATGAGTTGCTGAACTTTATGTCTCAAAAGTTTGAAAAGTTAATTGTTAACCCGTCGCCCATGATTAGCTATTTCCAGCACTTCCTTGCTTCAAATCAGCCATGAGTTGTAAAAGTTACTGGAAGACTCCTCACCTACAATTATTGAGGGGGATAACAAATACTTTTTAAAAAAAGCAAAAATAATTAATGATATAACATGGATTTGTTCCCGTCTGAGGAAGATCTGGATGTTCCTTTTTGAAATTGGCAGTAGGTTTTCTTTATATCTTTAATATGTTTTGATAACTCAACTTTTTAGGTCACCATTTTAAACCATTAAGGGTAATTAAAGAGGAGAAACATTTCCTACTTGGATGTCGTCTAGGCTAGAGAAGGGCCAAAACATTCTTATGTCTAATTTTAATGTTGGATATATTGATGGCTCTCAAAAAGCTATTAGCACTACAATAAGTTTGACAAACATGTATGTTTGCATGGTTTGTTGTATTTGGGATTCAGGTAGCAATCTACAAACATTATGCTTAGTTGGGAAGCAGTAGACTCTTATATTTCCAGGGAATCTTCTTAGAGACTTTTTGCATTTAGATGTCTAATATCATGGCAAGTCTAAATTGAATGTCAATCCTAATCTCCATAATAAATTTTATTATAAGCTCCACAAAATGAGTTTATTGAATATGCCTTGCGAACATTTAAATGTTAAAAAGGTAATTTTAATAGATAAACGTCCGGTGTTTGACCAAACGACGAAATGTGATTTATTTTGGCAACTATCATAATTGTGTCTTACAAAATGTGGGCAATAGCAAAATACGAGCTTTGCAACATCGTATAGATATCCAAGCAATATCAAAACAAAATAAAACTCCAATAAATTAAATATTATTATTCTTTCTGGCAGAATTTGCAACTCATTTGCAATTGCTAGTAATAATTCAATTATAATATGTTTTTAGTTTATGGGTGCATATGAAATATAAAGTGTCAATTTTTTTTGCATAGAGCATATAAAATTTGTTCTCTCCTTTTGTAATAGGGTGTTACCTTCTTTTTAGATATCTCATTGTATCTACAATCTTCAATTTAGTGGTAGGTTATATTGTTAATCAGGCTACATCTCGATTGATCTTGATCTATCATTTTGTAATAGGATTTACTGAAAGAGAGTTTCTAGAAAATGTTATTTATTGGTAATTTTGTAATTAAATTTGATTATCAAAATTTTTAACTTATTTACAATCTTGTTTTGGAGTAGGTTATAATTGAGACATGTGCAAGGAGTTCCTTAGGAGAAAGGGGCAACTACACATTGAGGAAGACAAATTTCCAGTAAGAATAATTTAATTTTAATATGTTTTCATTTTATGGTTGGTATGGAAGACGATGTGTTGTTTCTTTTGCATTACAACTTATACATTCTTAATTCCCTTGCTTGTCAATTTGTTTGAATGATATTCTTAATTCCATCATGATGTGTCATTATATGAGGTTGCTATTTTTTTATATACTTTTAAATTAAATCTGTGAAAACTTGGTCTAAATTAAACTGTCTAATTACAGGGAGAGAATGTTAGAGTGGAAGAGGTTTGTTCACTTTTTAATCTTTGAAATTATAGTCCCAATTGTGCCTTCTACACCATTCCATGACAGGGAATGGTGCGTGATTTTAACCCGTTCATAATGAATTTTGGTTTAAATAATATGTCGTTCCTCTAAATGATTTTTTGAATGTTTTTAGACTAGCAATCATACATGAAATGTGCGATGGAAACACCGAAGTGTATGCGTCGAGGAAGTAAAAGTGGAGGGACTAGAATAATGAAAGAGAATGAGAGTTGAAAAGGAAGGGGTAGAGGGATGAGAAGTCGAAGGACAGGGAAAGTGTTGAGGGGAACTGATGCCAAGAAACGTTTTTCGGAGATATCTTAGAAGGCAAGGAGTGGTCGATCAATATAACCAATATCAATAGCTGGTCGTGAAATCAGTACTTGGTTTTTATGGTACTTAGAACACACTTAATTGTATAGTGAATACAAAACGCATATCGTGGGACACTTTAGAGATAGGGATTTGTGTAGTTGACCTAACATAAAAGGGATGCGATTTCTTGCACATTTTTTATCAAGGCATCGCTCTAGCTATCAGGGCAACGACCATGCTTTCCCTTGCCATCAGTATCAGTAGATATTGCCATCAATACTGATCGACACAAAAAGGGATTTGGTTTTTTTACCGCAATACAAAATATCATCTCCATCTTGCTTGCATTTTACATGAGAGTCCAATTTGTTCTTAAAGGGAACAAAAACAACGAGAAAAATCCAATAGATTTCACATTTGAAACCCAACCTCATGAATACAACACACCATGTTCCTTGTTTGCGGCAAGGGAAGAAATGGATACTATGTCCTTCATGCATGGGTTCTATCTAATCTTTGATTGGCAAGAAAGACAACCGGTCTCAACATGCGCAAAGGGTTATCCAATGGTGACATCACAACTATTGACATAAAAAATAATTTTACTATTATTTTGTTTTAATTATTTGGAATCAAGTTTTTTTATTTGGAGTTTAATTTATTAGATAAGACAAACACATGGTTTAAAAGTTGGAAATAAAAAGGTGGGAATAAAATACATGCAAGACGTACACCTATACCACATCTTGGAGTGTCCGCACCGAAAAAAATATTTACTACTTGTGTTCCACTTTTTCGTTTGAATCTCACTTGCTTGACTGGACAGTTCATATTGTTGCATCCCATTAAACTGAATTATTGAAGCAAGAATCTTCATACAACCACGATGTTCAACTCCTTTCTCATTAAGCCTTTGTTTTTAGAATGATTTTCCACTAACAAGTCTTCACAATGGAAGTGATTAAATGAGCATAAAATGGACATACAAATGACGCAACCTCACTTGAACTTCTTGTCAAATTCTGAGTTTTTCTGGGTCAACCATATCTTAAAAATATCATCCTTTTCAAGGAAGAAGCGGAGCAGGGGATATCTCTTCTATAAAATTAAGATATATTTTCTTTTATCAAAATGAGATACCAACTTTTTCATTAACAAACAACATAAGCATAAATAAATGTACTTAACATTAATATATTTTATTATATAAGTATCTCCTCAAAATTTGAATATGCCAAAACATTTTCTAACAACGTCGTGATTAGTTACACTATATGTTTTTAACTAGCAATTGCACATCAATTACAAATTAAGAATGTGGTGGTGATACATCCTAGCTAGACTACAGATGTCCTCCTCAAAGTGAGAAAATTTTGGGGGTTATATTACATGGCCTCGCACGTACACAGTAGCACACCACCTGGCACACAGTAGCACACCACCTGGCATTCCTTCTACGCAAATTAGTTTTAGCCCTTTGATCTTCGACGCATGTACAAGAGCAACCTGCGGTCGTCGATTTTCTGACAAGAGTACATAGTCTAGCTGAGTATACACCTTCAGCATAACAAGAGAGTGGAGAAAGGCAAAATGAAGGTGATAAAAAGTGGGTGGAAGTATGTATTCACACATTAAATAGTACAGAAAGATATACTGAGATTCCTCCCTAATATTCTTACAAGTACAAAACCTATTCAATTATCTTATTATTTTTTGAATATCACAGCTGATTATTTATGGAAGTAGTTTTCAATCATTAACACAAAGTGGGTTCAGGTGGTAAGAACATCTCATTTTCTAGATTTGCGGTGTGTATTTTTAGAAATACAAATGCATAAAATAGTATGGGGAGACCCAAAAAAAATCCTTCTACGGATCCCTAAGAACACTAATACATGCCAAACAATCTAGTCTATATACCCAAATCACTTCTATACCTCTTAGTTCAGCTAAGTACTCTTCCCTCCTTTTGTTTTAAGCAATCATTTGAATGTTTCGATATCGCACATGGCATTAAAATCTATATTCTAGTTTAGACATTAATGTTAATTAATTAGTTTAGAATATACAACATATACAATTGTATGCCTTTTAATAAATAAGGAAATAACTCTATACCAAATCTTTAGTTATTTAGAGTGTAAGCATTCTCTAATTGAATTATTGTTTGGTTTATATTAAAATTTAATTTTAGTGCAAATAGAGTTGAAAACTATGGATGAGTGTCAATATCTTCATTTTTTGATGTTTATGAGGAGACAATGACCACTTTTGTATAGTATAGAATTGTCCAACTAATTTTGTGTCCATTACAAAAATTGCCACCACCTTATAGATTCATATGCCACCTAATTTTAATTTCTTGATATTTTGTAACCTCTTTGGTAGCCTTTTCAAATATTAAATAAACTCATTCTTATACCTATTTTTGAGGAAAAAAATCTCTATTTTATGTCAATTTTAATAAAACATTATTATACTCTTTTCTTATTCAATTAACATCGAAGAACTCAATTTTTATTGAATTATTTTTGAAATACCTAAACACTCAATTTATTTTATATATGGAGAGTTAAATAAGAAATTCTACTACATTTTGATGGATTTATATACCTTGTTCCAAATCTCCCTTTTTGACACATGCTAGGACACTAGAAAAACTAAAATGGGATTATCTATCTATACATCCAAACATATAGTTGATTGCTATATTTCTATGGTTTAAATGAGGTGTTATTATTTTTTATTAAAGACCATCATTCTGATTCAATTTTTAATTTTTCACACACCAAATTTGTATCTAGTTGTTGTGAATAATATCCAATCATTACCCATGTGAAAAAAGGCTTACAAAATGATAAAATAGTTTATAGCAAGCTAAGCATTTAGTAAACTATCGATATTGTTCTCTAGCACTCCACTTGTTCCATAGATTTTTGGAAGTATGTCTTGAATGGCCTTCTACCATTCTTGAATACAAACTAAATATGAATCCAACAACTTACTATCAAAATAGACACTAATGAATTTTACAAGTTCAAACATCCAAATACATTATGTTTTCCTTCGTTTATATAATTATTTATTTTAATATTTTAAAAGAGAGGTACTAGTGAGCAAATGTCAAATATGTAGAGTAAGATGATTAATGTTACATAATGAAAGAATGATATGAGTGAGAGGATAGAGGGGAAAAAATCTCTTCCAATCCCCTACATTCTAGAACCATGACTAACAGATTGTTCGGATACAATTCAATCATGTCACTAATGATTTTCTTACACTAAATACATGATTAAAAACAAAAACATCACAATGGCATGACATGGACAATATGATATTTCAAAATATTCTATTGATTACTTATAAGGAAATATAAGTTGTCCTGTGTAACATGCCAACCAAATCCTATAAGGAAAGCTTCCTAAATATTCATAAGACCTTGACATGGCCAATATTTGCTGTAAATTGCCTCTCTTTTAAAAAAATCAACTCTCAAGCACTTGATGTGAAAATTAGGTAATTCACCTCTAAGAAAATCTAAACACAACATTTCACTTGAATGAAGGCTAGAAAATTTAGGTCATTATAAAAGAAATTCTAAGAGAATTGAATGAATAAGAAAAGAAGAAAATATATATGCTTTTAAATGGAAAAAAACCCCTTCAACAATGTTTTAACAAAAACAAAAACTATCATATTATCCCCACAACTTCTGTCATGTTTATTACATTACATGTTGATATCATTCATTAATATTGTGAATTCAACATAATTTTTTTTCAAACCTTAAAGGGTCTTGTTCTATATACATCTAAAGTTGTAATTTCATGTATATTTTTTATCGGGGTTAACATGACAACTTCACTCTGAATTGCCATTATTTGTTGTGGTCAATTTCAAAAAAATATGATGTCCTATTCTAACATGGAATGTGAACAACCCAAAATGTTTATCCATTTAAATATATCCCATGGAAAAAGTGACATATTTCGCTCAACATGGATTGGGTTCTACAAACACACAAATCACAATGTCCAACATTTTCAATAGGAAACAATCGACTTTACCACCATTGCTTTACAAGGTCTACTTTTTATTGTAATCTCTAAAGATCATTCGCTAAAAGACCTTCACATAACACCACTTTTTCATTTCTATAGCATTGGTCTACACACAAAATGCAACAAAATGCCCGCATTTAAATTTTTAAAAAAAGGAGAGTAAAGACTATGTTCCATGACATTCTTGCATTTAGCCTAACTTATGCTCTCTTATTTTCCTCTCCGTTGACGCCAGTCCGTGTATACAAGTTTCCCAAAAATTGTCTTCATATTAATTATCCTTATATAATTTCACTTAACTATACTTTCTTAACTTGAATTCACTTAATCTTGTTGAACATACATGTGAGTTTCTTTTCTTTTTCACTTTTACCCACTCCATTTCACATACCTTTGATTTAAGTTCATAATTTTACTTTTCATACCTCACTTCTCTTATGGACGTATCCAGGGATCAAATTTGAAGTTGTCAATGCCCTTCAAATGTATTTCAGCTTGCCATAGAAGAGTGTTTAAAAAATTACACTTCAAAAGAAATTTAAAATTTAATATTACATGTCAATTTTGA
Source organism: Taxus chinensis (assembly GCA_019776745.2). Taxonomy (NCBI): domain Eukaryota; kingdom Viridiplantae; phylum Streptophyta; class Pinopsida; order Cupressales; family Taxaceae; genus Taxus; species Taxus chinensis. The sequence goes on from CM034149.1 coordinate 116,216,282, forward strand.
AATGAGGTCACTTATGTTAATTTTTCATTAGAAGGGCCAACTAAAAAATCACTTGTCATACAAATATTAAATGTTATGTTAATATTTATAACTAGCAATTGTACGTGAAATCTACGATGGAAACACCGAAGGGGATCTTTTGAAGGAGTCAAATTTGAGAGAGAGAAACAATAGGAGAGGAAGAAGGGTGAAAAAGAAGGGGTTAGAGGATGGAGAAGTGAGAGGGTGGAGAAGTAAAAGGGTGGCAAAAATGGAATACAAAGCATTTTGTCAAAATGCAAATCTAATCCTCTTGCTGCCATGTTACTCTTGCATTCCTTTAGGATCAGTAATACCATCTGAAGCAATCTAAAAGCCAAGGATGTGATAACTGGTAAGGTCCCTGACTGTAGCAGGCATAAGGAATGCCAAGAACAAGTAATTAAACTGAACTTGAACACGAGAACTAGAAACTACATTACAAAAACCAAAACTAAGTTAGGCCGACAACTAATTTCTTAACCCTCTTTAGGTATATAAGATTCCCAATATTCGCATAATGTCCAACATAACAGAAATTATTCTCATTTTCAAATATGGTTGTCTTTATAGTAATCTCACATCTTTCCTCAAACATTTTAAAATTTGAATTTAAAGAGATGCATCCCATCAACATGGAGCTTCGAAGTCAAACCATACCATATCGTCATATTGCCCATTAAGCAAAAAATGTATCTTAGTTTCATGGTTTTTTGTGCAGAGTGTTTGTTAAAGCTATCATCAAAAAGATGAATTGCCCAATGCAGAAGCAGTTAGACATTTTGTGTTGGGATTTGTTTAAGAGTCTAAAATTTGCATCATTTCAACCCTAACACACTCAATTATAACACTAAACAAATATGTACTAGAATAATACATAAATGCCAAGTGCTTACATACAAAAATATCATAGATAAATAATGGCAGCCAAGAGACAAATGATCACATGCACAAGACTGATCTCATATTCATATTGATGATTCAAGAATCTGAAGCGAGAAACATGAAATCTACATGCAAGTAAAATATCAGTATGTAATCACCATAACTATCGTATCGCGCATGAAATCATATTCAAAGCGCTTTAACTGAAGTTGTAGCACATGAGGAAAATCAATGAACATAACACCCCTCTTTACATCCTAAAAGCACCAGAGAACATCAGTACTCATTATTTCAATGATTCAGATAAAATGTTTTGCTAGTTGTTGAAAGAACAAGACATCAACAAAATATGTAGGACATAGATTCAAACATCTATTGGTTAAAATCACTTGTAAACCTAACAATTCAAAAAACAAGCAAGCAGATTCTTACAAACTTCACACACATGAAAGCATAAGCTAAAATGTTCTCAACCTGTAAACCATGTTGTTCAACATGGTACTTATTATCTCCTTCAAGGAGTTCAACTTCAACATATTTATCAAATGATGCATAGACGTCTCGGCACCATTTGACATCAAGCTGCAAATTTGTACAAGAAAATTCACATAGAGACATTGAAAAATCTGTAAGGCCAATGGAATGCTACCATATGGCATATCATTTTCAGTTGTAGGCATGTGATACACAGCCTAATAATTATTTAAAAGTAATGAGACGATCGTCATTAGGATAATACGCTCATGAAGCCCATAACCCATAATGCAGAAACCAAATTACAACCAACTAATTAACAAAATGTAGGAAATGAAAACTTCAACCACTCAACTATGAGTAGTAAAAATCAATGTATCCAGGTAAGGAAATGAAAGAATATAGCCATGAATGCTAGATAATGACAATAATTGTTGCTTCTCTAATCTAGTGCAAAAAAGGACAACAGTGGAACTATTAAATAACCTTTCTGAAGTAAGGAACATGATATAGTGTTTGATGAAGTGAGTTCATGTACATGTAGCTCCTTGATTCTTGAGTCCCACAAACCATGTTTCCTTCTTCGAGTCATATTTCCAACGACTATCAACTTTTCAGACAAAAACATATGCTTCTACAACAAGTGAATCGTTCACCAGATAACCTTTCGAAGGATCATAAATTTCTCCTAGAGGCATAAATTACGTGAAACCCCGTGAAACCCCAATCACTCTCTTGAGCATTGAAATGATGTTGTGTATCGATAGAAGAAATAGACAAAGCACCAAGTTTGCATTAGAAAAAGGCCGAAAAGGCGTACATGTTGAGCAATAAAATATTACTCAAGCTTTACACTAAAAAACAAATACAACATAGATATTTGATGCAAACAATAGGAAATATACAATTTTGGACATATCTATCTAGTAAAAACTGGCATTGAACCTTCCTACGAGTATTAATTTGCTGGATAGACAACTTATATGATTTTTACCATGAATTTGGCCAACTCTTATACATGGCATAAGTAAAATCCCATTCAAATAATCCAATATATCAAAAGAAGCAAATACAAACCATATTGATATGAATACATATCATAGCTTTAAATGATGAACCAAAAGATTTAAATTGCTACAGCAAAATAAAGATGATTGTAAAAATAATCCTGATCTTTTCATATTAAATATTTCGAGCTGATTTGATTGACAACAGCCAATCTAAATTGTGTTTTTATGCTCCAACCATAAGGTAATGTAGCAACATTAGCCACATCCAAATACATAGATAAATGGTCTACATTGTTTCCTTCAGGAAAAATTAGCACCCGCCTGTCTCACAGCAACAAAATTCAGTTCTTAACAAAATTCACTCTCCCTTACTAAAATTAACCACAAATAATCCATAAACGTCAAAATTAAAGTTCGCGTGCTTTGAAGTGATCTGCTGGGGTTTTACACAACGTGGAGCATATTTAAATTGTTTGAATTTTAATCCTTTTGCATTCTGACAGACTTCAACTCCTACAAATGTAACTTGTCACTAACTCAAACTAATCCATGGATTTTAGATTTTACAAGCTTTAAATTGAATTGCTAGCATTTTTCAAGAAGAGGAATATATTTATTCATGGAATTTAATGTTGCGGCATGTATGCAGAATTTCCTTCACCCATTTTAATTTAACAGAAATGGAAAACAACTAAGCAGGAAAAATGATTATAGTTCACTTACCATTTAAATCCTCCAACTGTAAAAACATCAGAATAATGTTTCTTCACATTTAACCTTGAAAAGCTATCAATTGCCCAAGTAAATCTAGATGGAGGAGGATCTTCGGGGGGGTTGATTTTCCATGGTACTGACAGTCTCACCTTGCCCTAAGTCTGAGAGCTTGCAAACATCAATAAAAGGGAAATAACAGAAGAAGAAAGTGGTCTAAGGGCATGGTTTCATGGAGCCGCTATAGATTCTATAATTATGCAGCAGGTGGTCCCATGCTGAAATTTTCAACCAGCTACAGGATAAATTCGAATCTTGCCTAGGAAAGTAAGAGCTCCACAATTTCCACCCATTCAACTTAAGGGGTGGCTAAAGAGGGGGGGCTGACAATTTCCTGCTATAGTTTAGGAATTTTTTTGTCCATCTGGCAACCCAAATGCATTCCCGCCAGTTTTTTTGGTCGATTTGGAGGGAGATTTTTAGCTTATATACCCTGCATCTGCTCATTATTTGAAAGCAGTGCTTTGGAGGTGGATACTGTAAAAAATGAAAATCTCATTTTTGCAGTGCTTTAGAGCACACTGAGCAGAATCCTGACAAGTTGCAAAAGGTGTGAAGAATCCTGACAAGTTGCAGATAGTGGGAAGAATCCATAGAAGTTTGAGGTAAGCAATTTTGCACTCCACATATTTTTTTTAGATAACATGCCACTCCCTGAAGATTTAATTTATAGGCCCTGCATATCCCTTTTTAAAAGATTTTCACCTAGAACTTCTGGAGTAACAGACTTTTGCAGTTCGTAATATCAGTCTTATTTATGTAAAACAAGGAATTGAAATACTTTTTTACTAAACCATTGTTTGTTTGTTTGAAACCAACCAATCTTTGGTGAGTCGCTAGATGTGAATAATAAGAATGAAGACTAATATATGGCAAACGATAAACTTTCAAGCTACTTTCCTCAATCCAAATTTAACCATGAAAATAATATTAAATTTTATGAGCATGCACCTTATTTCCAAGGTTCAAGTAGTTTCATTCCTAGTAATTTAGTTATTGAGATTCATTGTAATTCTCTTCTTCTTTTGCATCATAATGCATCCCAAGCCTTCAAGAAGAATGGCACCAATACAGACTGCAGTCTCCTGCTAAATTAGGCAATGTTTCCTGGTTAACAATTGGGTTTAGCCTTTTAAGCCATCTCTTAAACTGTAGTCTCAAGTTCTCAACAACTGCAATTATATACACTTTTCTTGTTTATTTACTATAAAGATGATAGGAGATGCAAACCAGGGGATGTCAGTACTATAACATAAATAAAAGGTAAAAATATCAGAAAAAAGAAGAAGTAACTTGCAGTATTGTATTTGAATTGAAACATTCACAGTGCTTCAGATAGACATCAAACTGAGCATCTGATAGTATATTTTTATTTGGACCGGCTGCTGTCGGATTAAAGATGTTCATGCAAACTAAACCATATTGAGGGCTTCATATTAAGAGAGGCCTTATTAGATTCAACTGAAATCATATACACTTTTCTTTTTTATTTAATTGTATTTACTATAAAGATGATAGGAGATACAAAACAGTGCAGAAACTGTAGGTTAACTTCTCTTTAAAGGTCATCCTGGAACTGATTTCTCAAAGTGGAACTGATTTATATCTCTGGTACTATATGTTTTAATCAACAACTATTATTATTCTTATTCAGTCTCTATTGTCTGATGTGCATCTTTGTTATTGACTATGGTGGATATGAAACAATGTAGCTTCTTCTTTGAGAACTATCATGCTCACATACGACAGTTGTGGGCTTTAGGTTAGATTTTAGGTTCATACTTATCCTTGGTAGTAACTTCTACATGGGGTACAAGCGAACCGCACTCTGCAGTATTGCGTTAAAATCATAGTTACCTGATTGTGTCACTGTCTGAAGCCCTTCCAGATCAGTTGGTAGAATGAACATAATTTTGTTGAATGTAACTGCAAGTAACTTTTCAGCATGCTGATTTGTTACAGCCTTAAGTATTTTGTCAGTTTCATGGGAGTCCAAAATACCTGCCATGAAAACTGTATGTTGTGTGTGTGATATGTCCCAATTTGTTATTGTTGTTGTGCATTGATCAAGCTGGGATTCCTCCTTGTTCCAGGTGTGGGATAGCACACATGTGTCACTATTATGTTTGGATACCTTCCTTTGCAAGCGGAATTCACCAAAGTCTTGTAAAGTGTCCCACACTTCTGAATTTTCTGTGATATGAGAGCTTGTACAGTCCTGATTGAACACCATTTCTTCAGTTTGATTTGTCTCTGCTTCTTCAATCACTTGTGTTAGAATATTTTGATCTTCGACTGGAAACTGTATGTCTGTTTCTGTAGAAATGTGGGCCATAACAACTGTATCTTTGCTTGATGCTTTGTCATCACTGGAAGATTCATCCTGTTGAATGAGCAGAGATTTACTGTTCCCTCCTTGAAAGCGATCATTGCTTGCTGGTTTTGTGGACTTAATTGTCTTTAGATCAGTTTCTTTGTCTGTCTTGGAAGCGAGGACTTCATCCGAGAGTTGGACTTCAGGATGTCGAGCAGCAAGTCTTGTGCTGTCAGTTTCTTGGGAGATTGAGTCTTCTGTTACAATGTCATTATCTGGCATATCTGATGCTGCTTTAAATAAAAGTTCACTTGCCATTTCTGAAGACTCCATTTGTTCTACAGTTGGAAACCCTGAAGCTTGCTGCATGATTTCAAGGTTTTAAGAATCTGCCTTACGCTTCTAGTGATGATTTTAGTGAATTGGTCTGATTTTTTATTGATATTTTTGCATTTTAAGAATATGTGATATGAGTAATATATAGATGATTTGGCTTATATATAGATGATATGTGGAGTTTACTTTAGTTTATTTTGTGAAAGTATTCTTCATTTGTTGTTTCATATAAATATAGGACTTATGCTAACGTTTCATGCAGCAGTGCTCAAACTAAAATGTTAATTGTATATTTACCATTTCTGAATAGGTAAATGGATTATGAAAGTTTATTTCAATATGATAAATCAAGTTAATGTATATTAAGTGCATTCTATTTTTAATAGGTAGACTCATGTTATTGAGGTGACATGAATTTAGATCATATCTAAAATGTTGTGTTATTATATATCAGTATAGTGTACACTTTAGCTGGTAGCAAATAGACTCTTGTGGAATTTGTCTTTGGGAGTGGATTTTTTTTAATAGGAATGCAGGAAACTTATGGCGATGGGGAATGTTATTTGATTGTATATTTTATATTGCAGGTTTCAACGAAGGTTTTTTTTTTGTTATTTGTTGTCATGGATAAATCATTATATCCTCCAAATCCAGTAAAGGCTGGTTTTAGGAGGTTCACTGCAATGCTTTCACAAAATGACATAACAGATGATGATATATATTCTATAGATGATGATTACCCTTACTCTGTGCCAAGTACACAAATGAGCAATGAAGAAGTAATCATTCCTACTTATGTTCCAAATACAGAAAAGATAATTGACGAAGTAAACATACCTACAACTGGTATTCACTTGGAACATATCAATGATTCCCCTCTTCATCATGACAAAATGTCAACCAAAGAGCCACATAGCCAAGGAAATCAACCTTCAGTTCCTCCTGCACAAAAGGGCAGGGCTCATTGGAGCATCGCAGAAACTGTTGTCCTTATTGAAGCAAAGTGTATTGAGAGAGACACCCAACTCAACGGCAGAACAATGAAAAGAACTATAATAACAAATGAGAAATGGAGAATTGTGGAAGATTATTGTTGTACTCATGGGCTCCTCCGCACAGCGAGTCAATGTCGAGATCGGTGGGAGCATGTGTTACCTGATTACAAAAGAGTAAGAGACTATGAAGCACATATACCTTCTGGGCATGATAGTTATTGGAGTATGACAGGTCGAGAGAGAGCTGAAAAGAAACTTCCAACAAACTTTGCCATGGAACTCTTTGATGCCATGGATATTAGCTTTGGTAATGATCGAGCTATCAATCCTAGTAAAATATCAAATGATACTTCTGACACACAGTATGCATTCATTGAGGGTGGGTGTTCTCCAATTGAAAATGAGCCATTGAAAGAGTGTGAGATACCGACGATGATTGGTGAAAGCTCGTTGAATACTGGAAAGGAAAAGGGAAAACTTTCAACAGGTAAAAAACGGAAAACAAGCAACAAAACGACAAGTATGAAAGACAACATTGTTGAAAGCAACAAGTTAGTGATTTCTGCATTTCAGATGGCTAAAGAGGGGCATATGAAACACCATGAAATAGATTGTGAAAGGGAAGATAAGAATGAGGAAAGACTGTTCAAAATAGAGGAGCAAAAAATTAATGTGCAAATGAACATGGTTTCAGCAATAAATGCTATTGGACAGACAATGTTGAAGATGACAGAGTCATTTGCAAGTGACAAATAAATCTTTAAATCACATACTTGGATTATATTGTTGTCATTTTTTGCTCTTTAGTGGATCTTCTATTTACTTGCTATGAGACTGAAATAAGTATATTAATAAAGATGTATTTGAAAATTGTTTGTTTTACTTACAAATTATGAAAAATAAAACCATCTTGTTTCAACATCCAAATGTTGTTATATTGTTGTCGTTTTTTGCTCTTTAGTGGATTTTCTAGATACTTACATTATGAGATTGAAATAAGTACATTAATAAAGAAGTCTTTGCAAATTGTTTGTTATTCTTGCTAATTATGAAAAATAAAACTATCTTGTTTCAACATCCAAATGTTATAATCTTGTAACATTTAAAATCCAATGGTATTTCAATACTTGCAATTTAATATAATTATAAGCATTCAACTTTCTATTTGTCAATTGTATCATCATTTGTTATTTGATATATTTTAATGGTGCATTATTTTATATGCTTTTTTGAAGGGAGAAGAACAGTGTTTACATTTATCCATTTACATACAATGAATCCTACTTCAAAGGAAAAATTGAAATTTTTTTCAAATGCATCAATTATTGTCCAATTAGCATTACAAATATGGAATGATCTTCAAGATTCAACAAATCCGCAACGCATTTTCAAGAAGCATAAGATAGATGAATTGGATGTAGATGACATGGAAATGGAGGTTATTGCTTTCATTTTTGGACAACAAAGTCAAATCCTTGATGCAGATTTATCTCATTTTGAATGGGTAGGTAGGATACAAGGTGAGTGGTATATAAAACCACGTTCTATACACTGGTGGAACCACTATAGTTTTGAAGTAAGATGTGATGATCAACGTTTCTGCAGCATTTTTAGGATACCTTACATGTTATTTCAAAATATTTGTCAACTATTGAATGACAACCTTAAATAAGGTGAAATACCCGTTTCATTTGCTACTTCTATAAAAGGAAGGGCCTTTCCAGTTGAAGAACAAGTGGCCATGGGAATGTTAAGATTGTCATCTGGAATAAAAATGGTTAACATTAGTGGATTTTTTGGTTGTGGAAATTCAACCACAATGAGAATTTTAAATAATTTCATAAATTTCATGTACACTAGGTTTCGAACTAATGTTCAGTGTCCAAGTGAGCATATGGCATTGGCGCAAGTAAAAGAAGGATTTCATAGAAAGCGAGGTTTTCCAAATTGTTGTGGGGCTATAGATGTAACTCACATTCCAATGCGACTTCCTCCTAACAAGTGTTCATCTAATTGGTATGATCGAGATCACAATTATAGTATGGCATTACAAGTGATTGCCGATAGCAATATGCATTTCATGGATGTCTTTACTTGGATGGCCAGGTTCTATAAATAATTCTAGGCTTCTTCGTAATTCAGCTTTTTATAGAATGTGTGAAGGAGGAGAGAGATTAAATGGTCTTCCAATTCCTATTGGCTTAGTAAACATGAGGGAGTACATTATTGGCGATGGTGGATATCCAATAGTACCATGGTTAATCACGCCTTTCAATGGATTTGTAACTACTACTCAAAGAGAATTTAATTTTAAGTTGTCATCCACACATATTGTTATCAAGTGCGCATTTGGCAGGCTAAAGCAATTATGGCGGATTCTAGAATCCAGAATGTGGCACCCAAATTTGGAAATGTTGCCTGGCAAGACCATTCTTGTTTGTTGCATACTGCATAACATGGTGCTAACGGTTGCAAAAGATGACACTAATGCATGTGATGATGTTGTTTTTGAACATGAAAATAATATACCAACCATTGAAGTCGCTGATCCAGTTGCTACACTTGCTCGAGCAGCCTTAATGGAATTTGTTAATGGCAATGCCAATAATGTGGACATGTAAGGAACATAGAATGAGAAAGGTATTTTGTTTTAGTCATTATGATTTCTGTAAGCTAGGAAAAATACACTACTAACAAGAAAGTAAAATACCAATAATCATACATCCTCTTTCGTGCTCTGTAGCAAATCTCGAGATGGGCTAGGAAACTTGGATTGAGCCCTGATTTTGTGATATGTTGGTGCTTTTCTTCAAGACGGAGCAAGACCTTCCTGCAACAATGATCCTCTTACTTTGCACTAGATGGATAAAAGGATTATGAGGCTTATTTTGGCATTAGGACGAGGCAAAAGGATGTTCTTTGCTCAAAGGATGCAAGAACTTAGATATGACATGCAAGCTTATTCTCCGTGTGTTTAGAGGGGAGGGGTAAGGTTGTATTTATAGCCTGAGGGAGTGATTAGCTTAGATTAATTTAAGTAATCATGGTTTGAAAATGTGGGCAAGATTAGGTGAGTGGTTTAAAAATGTGGGCAAGATTAGATGAGTGGGGGCCACGAAGAATGGGTGAGGATTTGAATTATAGTTTTAATTCTTAAGTGGAGGATTTTAGGTGAGTGGGGACCACGAAGGGTGGGTGAGGATTTGAATTTAAATTTTTAATTCAATAGTAGAAAAACATGGAGAATAATGACATGTGGTGAGGATTGGGTTATTTTTTAGATTTTAAAATGGAAAATTAATCAAATTATATTTGATTAATTCGAAGTGTATTTTTGTGAGAAATAAGGAAGGGGAATTAATTGATTTAGGATAGATGTGAAATTGAGGTGTCTACATTTGCCCCTCTTTAGAAGGGTACTATGAAAGTAGTGTCCTTTCAAAGAAAGTAGATGGTATGGGGGAAGAATTCAATCTACTTTTTAAAAAGTAGAGCGAATGTTTGTTGGGGAGAATAGAAAGTTTGGCTTTAACAAGCTCTGGATTTTTTATAGGAAGAGTAACTCAAATAAGTGACTCAACACAGTTGTGAACTCAAAATGAGTTTTGAAGGGATTTGTGTCGGATGGGATTTTGTTAAACTCGACAGCTGATGAAATAATGAGTGAACTTAAATAAGTCACCCAATGTCATTTTGATATAGCTTGAAACAAGCTAGAAAGAATGTTCTGACAATTGATGAGATAAGGAGTGAACGCAAGTCACTCAATATCTATTGGATATAGCTGAAGACAAGCTATGACAGATGTATTATTGGCTAAAGTGAGCTAATGAAATTGGTGTGATGTTTTGGTCTGTGTTGTTGGATTGTTTGGATGTTTTCGCTTGGTATTGAATTGGTTGAGAACTGATTTTTTTGTGGAACACAACTAGGGTCTGAACTTTTACAATGAACACATTGATATCAGCCAAGTTTTATGATAAAACAATGCTAAACTATTTTGTTTTCAAACAGCAAGCAATCATGTGGATTCAATTGTTTTGGCTTATGAGGTAACTTCTTCAGGAATGATTATTGTTTCATGCAATCATACAAGTATGCTGTGAAATGGTGGATGTAGGCTCTTATTACTCCAAGAAGATGCGTCATCCGATATACCCTAGTCCTGATATACCTAATTCTGTACTGGGACAGAATTGGTACGGGGAACCCTTAGAGCACTGGAGGAGACTCACCAATTCTTACTTGCCTATTTCGGAGTGAATCACCAGGTCCAGAACAGGTTTTGTGAAAAGGTGGAAGGTGATGGAGGGATGAATGTGTATGGTGTCCTTATAACTCCCCGAAGATTTACAGGGACGATGCCCAGGCTTCGTTGTTACAACTATTTAGGCGTGACTCGCATGCGCTGCACGACAACATTACCTGTAAGTGAAGAGCAGCGGCGAGGTAAATACCGAACGCTGTGATGAGACTAGGTCTCAAAGTGCAATGCAGATGCAAATGCTGTTGGTGCGTGGTAGTCAAGTCCACATCACTGGTGTAGCTTTGGTGGTGATGAAATCCACCTTGTCTATGTGCTAAAACAATATGATGAAGTGATTAAACGCAGGGTTCTTTCCAATTTGAAATAAATCACTGGCAGAAAATAATTGCGTACCTGAGCGTACTTTTTATTTTTTTTGGTTTCAGCAATTGTCTTTGAATGGTGGTATTTTTGCGGGATTTTTGTTGTTTTTGTTTTTGTTTTTGTTTTTGACAATATTCCAGTAATGCGGTTCTACAGAAAACAAATTAGTAGTTATCCTGCAAATGAAATGTTAGAAAAGTGATCGTGATTGTTTTTGATTTGCCAGATCGCTCAAAGGCACAGGAAAAGAGCATACACAACCAACGACCAAACAAATATTAAGAATATGACAAAGGAAAATAATTATTAAAATGACAGTTGGAAAACAAAACTAGAGGATCCTGCAATGTTAGAACAAGAAACTAAAAAAATTTGTGACCGTTTCTGATTTTCCAGATCGCTCGAAGGCGTAAGAAAAGAGCATACACGGATACAATTGGAATAGTTTTTTTTTTTAATGTTAATAATTATTGCAATTAATCATGATTGCTAAATAGCGATAATGATTATTTTCACAAAAAAGAAAAACGATGAAAGAAGAGGGTGAAAACGTTACCTTGAAGTGTTGTCGCGGAAAAGTTAAATGTAAGGCAAAAAATAAAAAATAAAAAATTGTTTTCTAGAGCTCGAGTGGCCTCACGTGTCTGATTTCCAAGATCACTTTTGAAGTGCGAGGAAAGAGCATACGTGTGAGGATGTTTCGTGAAATAAATAAATAAATAAATAAATAAAATTATAATTTTGTTGTTTTTTTGTTAAAAAAAGAGGTGTTAGAAGAAATGAAACCAAATTTTTTCTGTAAGTCTAAATCTAAAAATTATTTTTTCATTGCATAGATCTTTTCAATACCTTTTCGTTAAAAAAATGAAGTCATTCCGAGTTCGGGAGCAAAAGTTATGGCTTCCGGAAGATGGGTTACGAGAACGCTCTGAATGGAAATTTTGAATGTGAGAAAAACGTCCCAAGAGCTGGTTTTTTTTATTTTGTGACTTCTGTACTTCACCTGAAAAGCTAAAATTTTGACAGCAAGGTTAAAAAATAACAATAATAAGAAAGAAAGAGTTAGATCATAAAATGATTGACTAAAATAAAAGAAAGAAAATAAATAAATAAATGATTAACTTCCTACAAAGCAGTTATTTTAGCAAAAGGAAATAAATAAATATATTTTCCAGATTGGTTGTCCCATGACACTAAGATGATAAACTAATGATTAGTGCTTGTGTTTTTATAGATTACGAGTGAATAGCAAAATCAGAACTACTAAACACCAAGCACCAAGGAGATCAAAGACAGGATGAGCTGCATAGTTTCATTGTTGCTATAACCTGCAAATGCACCACAAGACACCACACAACAAAAACACTACCCAAAGCGTGAAGGTTAACCAAAGAAGACCAAAAGGAACAGAAAAGGAAATAATAATAAACAATAATAAACAAAGAACAGATAAAACCACTAATTGAGAAAGTAATGGTAACAGATCGAAAGTAACCGGGCGTGCCAGAATGTAAGCTATAAAAAATACACTACTAACAAGGAAGTAAAATACCAATAATCATACTTCCTCCTTCGCGTTCCGTAGCAAACCTCGGAATGGGCTAGGAAACTTGGATTGAGCCTTGATTTTGTGATATGTAGGTGCTTTTCTTCAAGACGGAGCAAGACCTTCCTGCAACAACGATCTTCTTACTTTACACTAGATGGGAAGAAGGATTATGAGGCTATTTTAACATTAGGAAAAGGCAAAAGGATGTTCTTTACTCAAAGGATGCAAGAACTTAGATATGGCATGAAAGCTTATTCTCCGTGTGTTTAGAGGGGAGGGGTACGGTTGTATTTATAGCCTGAGGGAGTGATTAGCTTAGATTAATTTAAGTAATCATGGTTTGAAAATGTGGGCAAGATTAAGTGGGTGGTTTGAAAATGTAGGCAAGATTAGGTGAGTGGTTTGAAAATGTGGGCAAGATTATGTGAGTGGGGACCACGAAGAATGGGTGAGGATTTGAATTATTTTTTAATTCATAAGTAGAGGATTTTAGGTGAGTGGGGACCACGAATGGTGGGTGAGGATTTGAATTTGAATTTTTAATTCAATAGTGGAAAAACATGGAGAATAATGACATGTGGTGAGGATTAGATTATTTTTAGATTTTGAAATAGATAATTAATCAAATTATATTTGATTAATTCGAAGTGTATTTTTATGGGAAATGAGGAAGGGGAATTAATTGATTTAGGATAGATGTGAAATTGGGGTGTCTACAATAGGAGGGAAAAGTGGGTAGTAGGAGATACCAGATGAAAGAAGCGATCAACAAAGTGAATGAAGAATGAGGCGGGGGAGAAGTTCATGATGACAAGTAGGGAGGACCCTGACATAAGATTGTCATATGACGGAAGCGGTTAAGTAAGATTGCCATGTGAGTGAAATTGGAGATGACAAGTGGTCAAGCGAGAAGTGGTGTTTGCGAGAATCGAAAAGGAGGTGAAAGGATGTGATAATGGGGAATGCCGAGAAAAAATGAAGGGTGAAAGGTGCGTAGTGATGGGGAAAGGCAAGGAGATAGATAATCCTTAAGAGGGACTCTTAGGTGAGATCGCCATGCCGGGTGAGTGATTAAGTAAGATTGCCAAGCAGAGGAGGGTGATAGTGGTGGTAAAAAAGATGTGATGATGGGGAATGAAGAGGAAAGATGGATGGTGAGATTGTAGAGTGATGGGGGAGTGTAAGATGACATGTCATGCTTAAAAGAATCTCTTAAGTAAGATCGTCATGCTGCTGGAGAGGTTTCGTAGGATCACCCAACCGACAGGGATGATATGCAAAGAGAAAGACAAGATGATATTTGGGACAGGGGTGGAATGGTAGGGTGAAGAAGATGATCGCGAAGAGAGGCGGGAGAAATAAGATGGGGGAAATATGATTGGATGGGGGAAGGCTATAGGGCAAATCAACCTTAAGTGGAAGTCTTAAGTAAGATTTTCATGCGGCTGGAATGGTTAAGTAAGATCGCCAAGCTGAGGAAGAAGAAGGATGATGTTAGATTTGGTGGGAATAGGGTACGAAAAAATGGACTAAAGGGGAACTCTCAAGTGAATTTGCCATACTACGAGAGTGTGTAAGTAGGATGACCAGGCATAAGACGGATTTGGGGAAGGATGAGAAAAGAGTGAGTGAGGTATGTTTGAGTGGTATATGATATGAGATGAGATGATAATAAGAAAAAAAAGAAACAAAGGAGTGTAACATGAATGGATGAAGGAATATATGTAGTGGAGGGCAGAGAGTGTGAGAGGAATCCTTAATTGGGATGCCCTCGTGGTGAGAGTAATGATGTGAGAATGAGAAGCAGAAGAGGTGGAATGGGAAGATGTGTTTAGTGGTGATTGTTGTTTGATGAGAGGGGAGGTGGTGAAGAAGCTTCTACAATGGGAAGATCTTAGGGAGAGGGTAAACCTCCACTGAGGATTCCATATAGAAGGGGTTATTAAGTAAGATTCAAGCAGGAAGTAAAAGGGTGAAAGGAAAGAATACACATGGGTGAGAGGGGACATGAATGGTGAGAAGGGTAATATGGGTATAACTGGCGGAGGAGTAAAAATGAGGAGTGAGGATGAATGGATCAAATACATGGTGATCATGGTGGGGGAGAAGGAGCTGTTGGATAGTGAATGCTATTTGAGAAAGATCATCAAGTAGGATTCGCAAACTGCAACAGTGATCAAGTAGGATTCCCAAACTAGAGAATGCATTAGTATGTGTGAATGGATGGGGTGCAAAGTAAGATGTTGATCATGCAGGAAGATACTCACGTGACGAAAAACATCTTAATTTTAATATAGCACATAACATGATACATTGTGATATAAAAGATCATAATGACTAGACTGTAATATGCGTGATAGCATAGATAGGGGCCATCCAAAAGGTTTGATGCCCCATTACGATATGCAAATGGATGAGAGCATAGACAGAGGCCATCAAGAAAGTATGATGCCCCAGTACGACATGCAATCAGATAACGTAAGAATATTAGAGAGAACACCAAGATACATAAAATCAAGATACCCCCTGTAATATATCAAGATGCAAGAAAGTAAGTAATAATTTACAACTAATAATGCAACACAAAAACCAATAAACATGTCCCTAACGTGTTCCATAGTGAGGATTGATTGGATGTGCCCCCAAGCAAAGGTACAAGGACATAGTAAAGCATTGGGTCATTGTCCTTAAACAAGGAAACAATGAAAGTTGGATTTGCCCCAAGCGAGGATTCACGCGAGGAGAAGTGGTTTGAATTTGGTAGTCATAAGGTGATTGTATCATTCGTTGGGGATAATAGTTCAAAGGTTAAATTGTGTTGGTTATTTTAGAGTTTTTTTTTTTTTTTAGCGATTTTGTGAATGTTTTTTAATTTTTACTTATGTTTATTATATATATATACAAATTTTCTAATGTTTTTTAGATTTTTGACGATTTTCAAATATTTTTGATTTTTTTGACGATTTTCAAATGTTTATAGATTTTTGACGATTCTTGTTAATGGTTTTGAAATTTTAACGATTATGTGTAATGTTTTTAGATTTTTGACAAGTGTTTCTAATGTTTTTAGATTTTTGACGAGTTCTAATTTTTTTGTTGAATTTTGGATGATTGTTTCTAATGTTTTTAGGTTTTTGACAATTTTCAAATGTTTTTAGATTTTTAGATTTTTACACTGTTTTTAGATATTTGACGATTTTCAAATGTTTTTTGATTTTTTGATTTTTACACTGTTTTTAGATTTTTGACGATTTTCAAATGTTTTTAGATTTTTACACTATGATTGGCAATTTATGAACCAAAGTGCAGACATAGTTTTGAGAGGCGATAAACCAAGATATTATCCGTATGTACTATGTTCCATGTGGTAACTTATGCTTAGAATAACACAAATTCTCTTTCCATTGGCAGGATATGGTGGTGATGATATGATGAAAAGAAGTTCAACTCTATTCTTGACTCCACACAACTAGTAAGATGCGTGGGCTCATCACCGAAAATAAAAAAAGACGCATGAGGTAGATAATGAATATAAAGACAAATGCTAACAAAAATCCCTTTGGGAAATTGTGACTCCATTTTTCATAACGATATTGAACCAGTTTCAAAAATGGCTTTCATTTTATGAGTCACGTGCTAGACTTAGACAGTTATGTGGCCTACTAATTGGTAAGATATGAGGTTAAGGGATAGTTATCTCTTCACTTAGGCATCTAAATTACGTGTTTGGGGATTCTATAATTTTTAAGTACTATAAGATTTTGTATTTTTGAAATGACTCCATATGCCTTGCCCCATGCTACTAGTGAGAAGCAAGGGCTCATCACCGAAGGTAAAATATAGGCGAGTGAATTCCATTTTTGTCTTTTTTGTTTTGTTTTATTTTACTTTTGTTTTTGAATATTTTGTAATGTTTTTATGCTTTTATGCTTTTATGAGAATGACCCTCTACGCTTTGCCTCATGCCACTTGTAAGAGGCAAGGGTTTATCACCGAAGACAAGACGTAGACAAGTAAGGGCACCTTCCTCCATTCCCAGTCTCACACTACTAGTAAGAAGTGTGGGCTCAACACCAAAGATTATGAAGGACGAAAGATGTGACAATGAATTATTCATAAGTTATTGAATTAATGGATTTTTTTACAATAGTGCTTTGTATTTGGGAAGAAACATCTGCCCTCAATCTCAGCCCCACACGACTAGTAGGATGCAAGGGTTCAACACCGAAGACTGAGATGGACGACTAAACAAATTGGGTAACGAAGTTTAGAGCTTTGTTATTAAAGAAAGAATGTCTTTGAAGGGAATATATTACTATCAATAAGCTTCTAGATATGACCATAGATGAAAGCGACTGAAAATGGAAGAAGTATGACACTCACAAACTTAATAGGATTTATATTAGCACTTGTCTCATGATGATGAATATGAAGATGTGATTTTGATAAAGAAAATATCTGCCAATGGAAATGAATAAATTTAAATTATTCAGAGATAAGTAAGACAACAGGAATAATGTAAATGTTGTTTCCCAGAATAGTGAACATCTTAAGGATAAATTTTCTTTAAATGAACTGCATTCATTGGTTCATCAAGATCTTGGCATGTGTCAATGACCAATTTAGAAGCTCCAAACCCAAAACTATCTATGATTTCGTTGGGCTCAAAGTTTTTTTTTGTCTTGTTCTTTGGGTGTGTTCTTTCGATTTTCTTTGAGATTGAGATCATTGACCTTAAATTTTCTAGGTTTGAATTTTTTATGGTAGCTACGCCATAGTCGATTTTGATAGAATAGAAGATGATCTAGGGCATTAAGTTGTTTTTCATCAAGAAACTCGAGTTACTTAAGGAGTGAGTGTCGATAATAATATTGATTAATTACATCTTTGAGGGATATTCTAAAGGATGGGAATTCAACCTTGACATAGAAAATAGCTTCTCCACCATAAACGGAGAAGGGAGTGGCCTCAGTTTGCAATGTTTGATTTGTTGCTTCTATTTGTCCATGAATTAATTGATTTGACGATAGATTCAAAATTAAAGATGGAAAAGGTTGCGTAAGGATATTCCTAGGTATATGTACCTTGTAGAATGCATGCACGTAAAGGTATTGAAAAGTGGGAATCATTGGTAAAGAGTTGCTTGCAAGATGGATTGTTGAAAGCATAATGGACATGACAGGTTACATTTTCACAAGTGTCCAAACTTGATGTGGTTGTGTTTCGACAACAAGGCTAAAGACGTTAGGCATAGGAATAATAGAATCAAACTCAAATGTGTTTGACGATGGACTCACTGTTGTAGTGTCTATATTTATATCAAGGGTTGAAAGGGAGTCTTGAAAAGAGGCCAAGATCTCATTACATGTTGGAAGAATGTTATTTTCCAAAATAGGTTCAATATATGCTTAGGTTGAAAGAGAGTCTTAAATCAAGGTCAAGTTCTCATCAGATGTTGGAAGAATGTTGTTGTCCAAAACAGGTTCAATGTATGTTTAAATTAATGGAAGAAAATTTGAAGAATATATGGATTGGTTTGGAATTAGAGATTCTTGACTTTTGTCATCGTGATCTTGTGGAATTTTAGTATGTATAGGAGTTTCAACAATAGTCAAATCTTCATTGAAAGTTGTGGTATTAGATGTGTCATTGGTTGGAAGAGCATTGCCATCAAGCTCTACAGAGATGACATCATCGTCAATTAAGTCTTGGACGTAATTCTTAAATCACACACATTTATCTGTGTGATGACCATCAATGTGATGAAAATCACAATATGTGTTAGGTTTGTACCAACATGGCTTAGATTCCCCTTCGATAAAGGATTTTGTTATTGGATATCTTATCAGTTTAGCCTCTTTTAGTTGATGAAAAACACTAGAGAGAGTTTCTCCAAGGGGCGTAAACTGACATTCGACTTTACGTGAAGTGATGTCTTCATTAGGTTGTATGATTGGCTTTTTGGGTGATCGTTCACTGATTTGGGTAGCCATATGAGAGAGTTGTGTTGTCATTTTATTAATTTGTTCTAATAGCTCATTGTGTGATGTTTTTTGTGAATTCATCGTGATTGAAAGAGATGAAGATCAGAGAAAGGTGCAATGAAAACTCAACATATTGATTGTGATCTTTGTTTTGGCTCAATCGAGTTAACAAGTAAGGCTATAAGGAGTAAGCTTAAACAAGATACTTGGGAGAGATATGCGATAGCTCGAACAATCTATAATGAAAATGGTTTGATTTGGCTTAAACAAGCTTATCAGAAGATAATGTAAGGAGTACACTCAAATAAGGTACTCGATACAAAAGGGATATAGCTTAAATAAGCTATGATGAAGATGTTGATTGGTTTGTCTTAAACAAACTCGGGATTGTTGACAAGGAAAGTAACTTGAATAGGTTAATCTCAATATGGTTGTGATATAACTCAAAATGAGTTATGAAAGGATTTGTGTTGGCTGTGATTTGGATAAATGTGATGGTGGACAAAATAATGAGATAACTCAAACAAGTCACCCAATATTAGTTTGATATAGCTGAAAACAATCTATGAAGGATGTTTTGACAATTGATGATATGAGGAGTGAATGCTAGTCACTCAATATCAGTTAGATATAGCCAAGGACAAGCTATGGCAGATGTAATGTTGGCTGAAGCGAGCTAATGAAATTGGTGTGGTATTTTGGTCTGCGTTATTGGATTGTTTGGATGTTTTCACTTGGTATTGAATTGGTCGAGAACTGATTTTTTTGTGGAACACAACTAGGGTATGAACTTTTACAATGAACACATTGATATCAGCCAAGTTTTATGATAAAACAATGCTAAACTATTTTGTTTTCAAACATAAAACAATCATGTGGATTCAAGTGTTTTGGTTTATGAGGTAAATTCTTCATGAATGATCATTGTTGCATGCAATCATACAAGTATGCTATGAAATGGTGGATGCATGCTCTTATTACTCCAGGAAGATGCGTCCTCCGATATACCCTAGTCTTGATATACCTAATTCTGTACGAGGACAAAATTGATACGGGGAACCCTTAGGGCACTAGAGGAGACTCACCAATTCTTACTTATCTGTTTCGGAGTGAATCACCACGTCTAGAACAGGTTTTGTGAAAAGGTGGAAGGTGATGGAGGGATGAATGTGTATGGTGTCATTATAACTCCCTGAAGATTTACAGGGACGATGCCCAGGTTTCGTTGTTACAACTATTTAGGCGTGACTCGCATGCGCTGCACGACAACATTACCTATAATTGAAGAGTAGGGGCGAGGTAAATACCGAATACTGTGATAAGACTAGGTCTCAAAGTGCAATGCAGATGTAAATACTGTTGGTGCGTGGTAGTCAAGTCCACATCACCGGTGTAGCTTTAGTGGTGATAAAATCCACCTCATTTACATGTAAAAACAAAATGATAAAGTGATTAAACCCAAGGTTCTTTCCAACTTGAAATAAATCACTAGCAGAAAATAATTGTGTACCTGAGTGTACTTTTTTTTGTTTCAGCAGTTGTCTTTGAATGGTGGTATTTTTACGGGATTTTTGTTGTTTTTTTTATTTTTGACAATATTCTAGCAACACGGTTCTACAGAAAACAAATTAGTAGTTATCCTGCAAACGAAATGTTAGAAAAGTGATCGTGGTTGTTTTTGATTTGCCAGATCGCTCAAAGGCGCAGGAAAATAGCATACATAACCAACGACCAAACAAATATTAAGAATATGACAAAGGAAAATAATTATTAAAATGACAGTTGGAAAACAAAGTTAGATGATCTTGCAATGTTAGAACAAGAAACTAAAAAATTGTGACCGTTTTTTATTTTCCAGATCGCTCGAAGGCGTAAGAAAAGAGCATATGCGGATACAATTGGAATAGTTTTTTTTATAAATGTTAATAATTATTACAATTAATCATGATTACGAAATAGCGATAATGATTATTTTCACAAAAAAGAAAGACGACGAAAGAAAAGTGTGAAAATGTTACCTAGAAGTGTTATCGTGGAAAATTGAAATATAAGGCAAAAAATTTAAAAAATAAAAATAAAAAATAAAAAAATAAAACTGTTTTGCAGAGCCCAGGTGGCCTCACGTTTTTGATTTCCAAGATCACTTTTGAAGTGTGAGGAAAGAGCATACATGTGAAGTTACGTGAAATAAAATTAAAATTAAAATTAAAAAAACTATAATTTTGTTGTTTTTTTGTTAAAAAGATAGGTGTTAGAAGAAATGAAATTAAAATTTTTCTGTACGTCTAAATCTAAAAATCATTTTTTCATTGCGTAGATCTATTCGATACCTTTTCGTTAAAATAAATGAAGTCATTTCGAGTTTGGGAGCAAAAGTTATGGCTTCCGGAAGATGGGCTACGGTAGCACTCTGAATGAAAATTTTGAATGTGAGAAAAACATTCCAAGAGCTGGTTTTTTTATTTTTTGACTTCTGTACTTCACTTGAGAAGCTAAAATTTTGACAGTAAGGTTAAAAAAGAACAATAAACAGAAAGAAAGAGTTAGATTACAAAATGATTGACTAAAATAAAAGAAAAAAAAATGATTAACTTCCTACAAAGCAATTATTTTAGCAAAAGTAAATAAATAAATAGATTTTCCGGATTGGTTGTCCCATGACAGTAAGATGATAAACTAATGGCTAGTTCATGTGTTTCTACAGATAACGAGTAAATAGTAAAATCAAAACTGGGAACTAAACACCAAACACTGAGGAGATCAAAGACATGATGAGCTTCAGAGTTTCATTGTTGCTATAACCTGCAGATACACTACAAGACACCACACAACAAAAACACTACCCAAAGTGTGAAGGTTAACCAAAGAAGACCATAAAAAATAGAAAAAGAAATAATAACGAACAATAATAAACAAAGAACAAATAAAACCACTAATTGGGAAATTAATGGCAACAGGTCGAAAGTCCCACGGGACATGTCAGAATGTAAGCTAGGAAAAATGTACTAGTAACAAGGAAGTAAAATACCAATAATCATACCTCCTCCTTCGCACTCCATAGCAAACCTCGGGATGGGCTGGGAAACTTGGATTGAGCCCTGATTTTATGATATGTAGGTGTTTTTCTTTAAGACGAAGCAAGACCTTCCTACAACAACGATCCTCTTACTTTACACTAGATGGAAAAAATGATTATGAGGCTTATTTTGGCATTAGGATGAGGAAAAAGGATGTTTTTTGCTCAATGGATACAAGAACTTAGATATGGCATGCAAGCTTATTCTCCGTGTGTTTAGAGGGGAGGGGTAAGGTTGTATTTATAGCCTGAGAGAGTGATTAACTTAGATTAATTTAAGTAATCATGGTTTTAAAATGTGGGCAAGATTAGGTGAGTGGTTTGAAAATGTGGGCAAGAATAAATGAGTGGGGGCCACGAAGAATGGGTGAGGATTTGAATTATATTTTTAATTCATAAGTGGAGGATTTTAGGTGAGTGGGGACCACGAATGGTGAGTGAGAATTTGAATTTAAATTTTTAATTCAAGAATGGAAAAACATGGAGAATAATGACATGTGGTGAGGATTGAGTTATTTTTAGATTTTGAAATGGATAATTAATCAAATTATATTTGATTAATTCGAAGTGTATTTTTGTGGGAAATGAGGAAGGGGAATTAATTGATTTAGGATAGATGTGAAATTATGGTGTCTACATTCTTGCACGCCCAGTTACTTTCGATCTGTTACCATTAATTTCTCACTTAGTGGTTTTATATGTTCTTTGTTTATTATTATTCATTATTATTTCATTTTCTGTTCCTTATGGTCTTCTTTGGTTAACCTTCACGCTTTGGGTAGTGTTTTTGTTGTGTGGTGTATCTATAGGTTATAGCAACAATGAAACTATGAAGCTCATCCTGTCTTTGATCTCCTCGGTGTTTGGTGTTTAGTTCCTAGTTTTGATTTTGCTATTTACTCGTCATCTGTAAAAACACATGAACTAGCCATTAGTTTATCATCTTACTGTCATGGGACAACCAATCCGAAAAATGTATTTATTTATTTACTTTTGCTAAAATAACTGTTTTGTAGGAAGTTAATCATTTTTTTCTTTTATTTTAGTCAATCATTTTGTGATCTAATTCTTTATTTCTGTTTATTATTATTTTTTAACCTTGCTGTCCAAATTTTAGCTTCTCAAGTGAAGTACAGAAGTCAGAAAATTAAAAAAACTTGCTCCTGGGACGTTTTTCTCACGTTTAAAATTTTCATTCAGAGTGCTATCGTAGCCCATCTTCCGGAAGCCATAACTTTTACTTTCGAACTCGAAATGACTTAATTTTTTTTAACGGAAAGGTATCGAAAAGATATATGCAATGAATAAATAATTTTTATATTTAGACTTACAGAAAAATTTTGGTTTCATTTTTTCTAACACCTGTCTTTTTAACAAAAAACAACAAAATTATAGTTTTTTTTTAAAATTATTATTTTTATTTTATTTCACGTAACAACCTCACACGTATGCTCTTTCCCCGCACTTCAAAAGTGATCTTGGAAATCAGAAACGTGAGGCCACTCAAGCTCTGCACAATTTTTTTTTTTACTTTTTAATTTTTTTGCCTTACATTTCAATTTTCCACGACAACACTTCTAGGTAACATTTTCACACTCTTCTTTCGTTGTTTTTTTTGGTGAAAATAATCCTTATCGCTATTTCTTAATCTTGATTAATTGCAATAATTATTAGTATTTTTGAAAAAATCTATTCTAATTGTATCCGCGTATGCTCTTTTCTTGTGTCTTCGAGCGGTCTGGAAAATCAGAAACGGTCACAATTTTTTTAATTTCTTGTTCTAACATTGCAGGATCCTCTAGCTTTGTTTTCTAACTATCATTTTAATAATTATTTTCTTTTGCCATATTATTAATATTTGTTTGGTCGTTGGTTGTGTATGCTCTTTTCCTACGCCTTCGAGCGATCTGGAAAATAAAAAACAACCACGATCATTTTTCTAACATTTCATTTGCAGGATAACTACCAATTTGTTTTTTGTAGAACCGCGTTGCTGGAATATTGTCAAAAAAAAAAAACACAACAAAAATCCCACAAAAATACAACCATTCAAAGACAATTGCTGAAACAAAAAAAAAGTACACTCATGTACGCAAT
Source organism: Taxus chinensis (assembly GCA_019776745.2). Classification (NCBI taxonomy): domain Eukaryota; kingdom Viridiplantae; phylum Streptophyta; class Pinopsida; order Cupressales; family Taxaceae; genus Taxus; species Taxus chinensis. The sequence goes on from CM034149.1 coordinate 116,240,421, forward strand.
TATTTTCTGCTAGTGATTTATTTCAAGTTGGAAAGAACCCTGCGTTTAATCACTTTATCATATTATTTTTACACGTAGACGAGGTGGATTTCAACACCACCAAAGCTACACCGGTGACGTGGACTTGACTACCACACACCAACAACATTTGCATCTGCATTGCACTTTGAGACATCGTCTCATCACAGCATTCGATATTTACCTCGCCCCTGCTCTTCACTTACAGGTAATGTTGTCATGCAATGCATGCGAGTAACGCCTAAATAGTTGTAACAACAAAACCTAGGCATCATCCCTGTAAATCTTTGGGGAGTTATAAGGACACCATACACATTCATCCCTCCATCACCTTCCACCTTTTCACAAAACATATTCTAGACGTGGTGATTCACTCCGAAACAGGGAAGTAAGCATTGGTGAGTCTCCTCCAGTGCTTTAAGGATTCCCCATACCAATTCTATCCCCGTACAGAATTAGGTATATCAGGACTAGGGTATATCGGAGGACACATCTTCTTGGAGTAATAAGAGCTTGCATCCACCATTTCACAGCATACTTGTATGATTGTATGAAACAATGATCATTCTTGAAGAAGTTACCTCATAAGCCAAAACAATTGAATCCACATGATTGCTTGCTATTTGAAAACAAAATAGTTTAGCATTGTTTTATCATAAAACTTGGCTGATATCAATGTGTTCATTGTAAAAGTTCAGACCCTAGTTGTGTTCCACAAAAAAATTAGTTCTGGACCAATTTAATGCCAAGCGAACACATACAAATAATCTAACAACACAGACCAAACCATGACACCAATTTCATTAGCTTGCCTTATCCAACAATACATCTGTCATAGCTTTTCTTCGTCTATATCCAATTGATATTGAATGACTAGCATTCACTCCCCATATTGTCAATTGTCAAAACATCATTCATAGCTTGTTTCCAGCTATATCAAACTAATATTGGGTGACTTGTTTGAGTTCACTCATTATTCTGTCCACCATCACGTTAATCCAAATCACAGCCAACACAAATCTTTTCATAACTCATTTTGAGTTATATCACAATCATATCGCGATTAACCTATTTAGATTATCTCCCCATCAATAGTCTAAAGTTTGTTTAAGCCAAATCTACACAACGTGCAACAAATCCTCTAAATAACTCGTCTCGAGTTACATCATCATCATATTGAGATAACTTGTTTGAGTTTCTCTCCTTATCAGTCATCACAAGCTTATTCGCGATAAATCCAAAGTAATATAGTTCTCATTTCCTCACACCTATTCAAAATTCCTACCCACTTTTCAACTTAATCAGACACATTTCATCATGGTATTCACTCACAGTTACGATCATGAAAATGACAACGAAGAAGTCGCACAACCAGAACTCACCAATGAAGACCAAGAACAAGTCAATAGGGTGATAGAACAAAATAAAAATGAATAACTATTACGCATTCTAGCCATGGGGCAAAACTACCCCCTGACTTCGAGATGGAAAATTTAAACAAACTCATCGACAACGGTGAATCAAGTTATCACAACGAAATACTAAACAATCCAAATAGTTCTTCGGCTAAAGAGTTATTCACTAAAATCTAAGACTTAACAAAGAAACTTGAGGAAGCAACGACTAGAGCTGAATGATTAAAAGACCTTAATCTAGATTCCAATACTCACGACATGTTTGATAAACCGTCCCCCACCTCTCCATTCGCACAAGAATGAAATCTTATGAAAGACATCATTCAGGGATTGCAAAAACAATCGAAACAATTCAACTTTGAAGAATTGTGTCCTTATCCATTTGATACAAAGATATCACGATTACCATTTCCACCATCCTTCGAAATCCCTAAGTTTGATAAATACAAAAGCAAAGGCAACCCTCGTGAATATGTCAAGGAATTTTACATGCAATGTCAGGAAGTTGCTTATCGAGACATGTACCTTTTATGATTATTCCCCCAAAGTTTAGGAGGACAAGCTTTAGACTGGTTTTTCTATCTGTCCAAAGGGTCAGTCACGACATTTGCAGACTTATCGGAGAAATTTGTCAAACATTTTTCCTATAACCTAGACTCAGAAATAACCATGCTTGATCTCTGGAACACTAGGCAATGGCCAAACGAAAATTTTGCCTCCTTTTTACAACGATGGCGTGGAATTGCAAGCCGATTTTACTGCTCAGTACCAAAGTGACAACTAGTTAGCATTTTTGTCCCTAATCTCAATGCTGAATTATCATTCCCCATGCAAATGTATTGTCTAAATAGTTTCGAAGAAGTCATCGAAAAGGGGACACAAATCGAAAAAGCCCTCATTTCTAAGAACTTACTTAAAGCACCCTTTAGAGACCAATCTTATCGAGACACTCCTCAAAACCAAGACAAATCTAAATTCTTTAACCGGAATCGAAATATCGTCAACGATGGCATTACTGATTCCCGCCATGTCTGAAATGTCTAAAACCATCCTTTCAACAGTAGTCAAATCTTCATTGAAAGTTGTGGTATTAGATGTGTCATTGGTTGGAAGAGCATTGCCATCAAGCTCTACAGAGATGACATCATCGTCAATTAAGTCTTGGACGTAATTCTTAAATCGCACACATTTATCTGTGTGATGACCATCAATGTGATGAAAATCACAATATGTGTTAGGTTTGTACCAACATGGCTTAGATTCCGCTTTGACAAAGGATTTTGTTATTGGATATCTTATCAGTTTAGCCTCTTTTAGTTGATGAAAAACACTAGAGAGAGTTTCTCCAAGGGGCGTAAACTGACGTTCGACTTTACGTGAAGTGATGTCTTCATTAGGTTGTATGATTGACTTTTTGGGTGATCGTTCACTGATTTGGGTAGCCATATGAGAGAGTTGTGTTGTCATCTTATTAATTTGTTCTAATAGCTCATTGTGTGATGTTTTTTGTGAATTCATCATGGTTGAAAGAGAGAGAGAACAGAGAAAGGTGCAATGAAAAACTTAACCTATTGATTGTGATCTTTGTTTTGGCTCAATCGAGTTAACAAGTAAGGCTATAAGGAGTAAGCTTAAACAAGATACTTGGGAGAGATATGCGATAGCTCGAACAATCTATAATGAAAATGGTTTGATTTGGCTTAAACAAGCTTATCAGAAGATAATGTAAGGAGTACACTCAAACAAGGTACTCGATACAAAAGGGATGTAGCTCAAATAAGCTATGATGAAGATGTTGATTGGTTTGTCTTAAACAAGCTCGGGATTGTTGACAAGGAAAGTAACTTGAATAGGTTAATCTCAATATGGTTGTGATATAACTCAAAATGAGTTATGAAAGGATTTGTGTTGGCTGTGATTTGGATAAATGTGATGGTGGACAAAATAATGAGATAACTCAAACAAGTCACCCAATATTAGTTTGATATAGCTGGAAACAATCTATGAAGGATGTTTTGACAATTGATGATATGAGGAGTGAATGCTAGTCACTCAATATCAGTTAGATATAGCCAATGACAAGCTATGGCAGATGTAATGTTGGCTGAAGCGAGCTAATGAAATTGGTGTGGTATTTTGGTCTGCGTTATTGGATTGTTTGGATGTTTTCACTTGGTATTGAATTGGTCGAGAACTGATTTTTTTGTGGAACACAACTAGGGTATGAACTTTTACAATGAACACATTGATATCAGCCAAGTTTTATGATAAAACAATGCTAAACTATTTTGTTTTCAAACATAAAACAATCATGTGGATTCAATTGTTTTGGCTTATGAGGTAACTTCTTCAGGAATGATCATTGTTTCATGCAATCATACAAGTATGCTGTGAAATGGTGGATGCATGCTCTTATTACTCCAAGAAGATGTGTCCTCTGATATATGGATATGTCTATTTAATTTTAAGCTGTCATCCACACGCATTGTTGTCGAGTGCGCATTTGGAAGGCTAAATCAATTATGGTGGATTTTAGAATCCAGAATGTGGCACCCAAATTTGGAAATGTTGCCCAAGACCATTCTTGTTTGTTGTATACTGCATAATATGGTGCTAACAGTTGCAGAAGATGACACTGATGCATGTGATGATGTTGTTTTTGAACATGAAAATAATATACCAACCATTGAAGTGGCTAATCCAGCTGCTACACTTGCTCGAGCAGCCTTAATGGAATTTGTTAATGGCAATGCCAATAATGTGGACCTGTAAGGAACATAGAATGAGAAAGGTATTTTGTTTTAATCATTATGATTTCAATTTATATGTATGCTCAATTCGAGCCAATAGGGTGTAAAATTCAAATAACATGTTTCTAATTAATGTGTTTATCATGATGAAGGTCAAGGAATGGATTTTTCATTTAGTTGTAATCTCTTCATGCCACAACTATTGTATCTAAGCTTCGTTATATTGAGAAAGTTACAGCTGTCTAATTCTATGTAATGTGCAATCTCTATTATGTTCATTCTTCCATGGTACTTTGTAAATGTGCTCTTTATTTTTGTAGCACACACCTCCAACTTGACAAGTAATTTAGGCATCAAGCTCTTTTCGTACAACTGCTACTCGTAAAGGGCATTCATTGGCTATAGACAATAGTTTGGACAAATCATATTTTACCTTATGTATTGACAAATCATAGAATAGGAGTTATACCAGATTGGTAACTGTATTTTCTCTATTTTAACATAGATCAATTCAGTCCAACTTAGCTTATTAGATTTTCCCCAACAGATGGTTAATGACAACATTCAATAGTACACCAATATATGCCACTGCTCAAAGCATCTTCGGTGTGCTAGTGTATGTTCATCGCAGAAGACACAAGATCTGGTCTCAGAAACAACTTAGGAAGCCAAAGAGAAGGACTGGGTCAACACTCTGGAAACTCTTGTTGAAAAAATCGAAAAGTAAAAAAGATACATAATTAGCCCACAAATATTGCTCCCGTAAGTGGTTGTACTGATTCCTGCGAATATAGAGGAGGTTACAGTTCTGGTAAATGTCAAAGAAATTGTGGCCAACCATCACAAGAACTGTAAGAAGTCCAACACTCCTACCTCATATCAGATTTCCATCCTTACAATCTTACTTTTGGACTTCAAAATGGAAATTTAGTTCGCTTAAGCGTGATATGTAGACGACCCTCCTTCATTAATATGTTTAAAGAGGCTTTTGGAACTTTGTTGCTTTTACTCTCAGATATCACGTTCCTCGTTCTTGGGTTCATCAAACTGACAATGTACTTGTGCTCTTTGAAGAAGTGGGTGGAGGAAGTCTCTTGTTAAAATATCAGTTTTCTCCTTTTCTCCATAGTCTCTCAAACTTTTGGTGATGATGTTTATGACCTTGCCTTGTTTGTCCTTCTCTTCTTGTAGTTGTTTCAGGATTTGTTTTTCTATGATTTCTTTCTGCTCATTTGATGGACCCCTTGCAACTCGTGCCCAAGATTTAGCTTCTTTTCTTTGGTTTCTTAGTTGGCTTTCTCTTATCTCCATGTTTGTAATTGTTGACTGAATCTTTGTCATCTGTGTTGTGTCACATTCTTTTTCTATCCCTAATTTCTTCTTGTTTTTTGTTGTTTTTGTCTTTGCTAAGTCTTGCTTTACGCTAATAAACTCTTTTTTGCCCTCTTTCTAAGTTGCTTTGCAAGCTTGCCACTTGTTCTTTGAGCAATTTGTTTTCTCTTTCAAGATTCCCACTAACTGCCATAATTTCCTTTTATCTTAACATCTTCTTGTTGCCCCTTTGTTTCTATATTTTCAATCCTCTTTTTCATGCTCATGAGCTCATTCAGATATATCTCCGATGACCACAACAACAGAGTAGTCATGGGACTATATGCATATATGTTACCTTGAAATCCGTCCTCTTTTTCTCCTTTGTTTACAACGAACGAACCGGTTTGGCTTTGCTTTGACTTAAAGACCTCACGTGGCGCCAAGATCTCTTTCCCCTTTCCTTTATCTCCTCTTTGCAATTTTGGGCCTCCTAAATGATGCAATTTAGGAGTAACGGTTGTAGCGTTCTTAGTTGTTTTCGACAGAATCATAGTGAGCTTTTTATTATGTGTTTGCCTCATCTTTCGGGTCTGCCCGTGTCTTAGGATCCCTCCATATTGCTTTGCATTAACAAAGACCAACTTCTCAACTGTGTTCGAGGTAATAACTCGGGGGTATCTCGGTATGAGAGAACTCCATGGCCCAGTTGTACTCCTTATGTGCGGGTTAGGGAATGATACTACAGGGTCTTTTGGTAGTTGGGGAGTGTGATCCCAAGGAATGCCTAAACCTTCATGATATAGCCTCCTTATCAGTGAACCAATGAATTGTATTTGGGGCCCATTCATAGTTTCAGTGCAGTTCAATACAAATGACCTTGGCTTAAGTGTTTTTGGATACCTGTTTTCCATTGAAATCTGTGTTTTCTCTGTCAAAAACCCCTTAGTTACTAGGGCTGGATTATTTTCAAGATACTCTTGTTGTTTATCCATGTTTTGTGTTGCTATGTTTTGGGAGTGTTTGGTGAAAGGGGGAGTTTAATTGTACAAAACATCATAAAAAGGAAAAGTTGGGGGGCTACCGAACCTAGTTCCTCTAGTATATGAGAATTAAAGAGAAGCGACGGTGGAGAAAGTACGCAACCCATCACGTATCTTTCCCCGATTGCGTCCCATTCCTTACCATGTACTCATGCGAATCTCTACGTCGTTTCATGATAGATGGAACTAAAATGACGTGTCATCCCACCCTTTCCGACGTGGCAGACCAGTTCCCTGTAGACGCGCCGACCATGAGCAGAAATTTCAAAAAGGCAGGCACGTAAGCAGGCTTCCAGTAGCGTTGCTTAATTGGTGGGCAAGGACAGGGCGTCGCCCGCTACAATCCGCTACTTCCACGTGGCACAACAAAAAGAAGAAGGAAAGCACAGCATTTTTTCGGCGTCTGATTTTGTTTGCATTTGTGCTTAGCGTCGGTTAAAGCGCTTGCCTCTTCATTATTAACTTGTAATGTAGATGCGCAGAAACCCTCCCTCTGGACGGCTTCAACTTCTGCTGCGTTTCTTTTTTTAGCATATGCTCGATTTCGATTGTTTTAGTTGGGGCTCTAGTTTACCGGTTTATATTGCAAGAGTTTTTGATTCTTTCTCAACTGTTTGCTAGGGCATGGACGGGTAGCTTATTGTAGGACTCGCGATGGTTTTTTCCGTCGGTTAAAGAAGATGAGAATTTGATCGGGGCATATTAATTGATGGCAATTTCGCGCCCCGAGATTTGCCGAATTCTGCGAATTGAAGGCGTTTTAGTGTCGGATAGTGTGCAGGGCTGTTTGAATTCAAGGGTCTGGCGCTCCTAAGGGCTTTTTCACTTTTCAGGTACAAGCGCGCACTCTGAAAAGTTGCCCCTGGTTTTTAAGCTTTTGTTGAAGGTGGTAATTAGGCTGATTTTGATTCACGATTTAATTATTTCAAAATTAAGATAACAATTAGGGTTTTGAGACTGCCAAATATTTTGTTGTTGACGTTAACAAGTATCTGGGAGGGAATTAGTATCGGTCAAGGTCCTCTCTCTACTGGTCGAGTGTCTAAAGGCCCTCAACCTGCTAAAGTTCCTTTCCCGTGTTTTGAGATTTTGAAAACTGGGATATTTTAGCTGAATGGTCTCTGATAATGAAGAAAATAGTTAGGGGATTGACTTTGTGTTCAAAGTTGGGCTGATTTAGTTGAATAGACTTTGAAACATCAAGAAAACAGCTACAAATTTAAGTTTGTTTTGGAAATTGGGGCGATTTGGCTGAGTAGAATTTTAAAACAAAGAAACCGGTCAGGGGTTTGAATTTATTTTGGAAATTGCGATAGTTTAGCTGAGTGGACTCTGAAAACCAAAGGTAGCAACTTTCCTAACGGCGGACAGAAAATATGGAAAAAAGACGGTCTATAGAAAAAATACGATAAATACAGAAAAATTAAGTAATAAAATACATACCTTTGGTTTTAATTAATAATAAACAGCTGTTATAATAATTATACCATGAGTTTGAAATCTGTTCTGTGGATTTTTGTTTTTTCCCAAGCGCATGTTTTTGTTTTTTTATTTTTTCCTGTATTTGAAATTATTTAAGGTTGAAATATTCAGTGTTTGAGGCGGATGGGAAAAAATGCAAAAAAGCGGAAAATCTCTCCACATCCACCTTATTTGGTAACTATGCTGAAAACTAAGAAAAGGATTAGGAATTTGATTTTTGCTGTGGAAATCGGTGTTATTTAGCTGAACAAGATTAACAAGTTAAAAAAAGCTTTGGCGTTTTTGGGTTTGCTTCGGAAATTGGGATAATTGAGATAATTAGGGTTTTTTTGGAAATTGTGGTAATTTAAATTGAGGAAACTGTTATGGCTTTGATTATTTTTTGAAAATCAGGTTGGATGCGTGCAAACTGATGGGCTTTTAAAATTTTTTTGGCTGGTAGGAATTGAAATTCGGAATAAACCAGCTGAACAGTTTTTCTGTCTCGTGGAAGAAACTTTTGTGAGTTAAGAACTGGTGAAATCATGGATGCCGTTCCCTTGCTCAACGGGGAACGGTCTGTGTAGGCTTCTCAATTGGATAGGGTAGAGGATAGGGTAGCTGACAGGGGTGGGGTGGATTCATGCTTTTGCGCGGTCTGTCTCATCTTTGCAACCCTGAATTATGTCAAGTAAACGGAAGTTTGAGGATTTGGAACGTGTGTTAGAGTCTTCTGGTTTGATATTGGCAAGACCAAGGTGGGAAATTGGTCAAGATAGTTGGCAAGAGAGGAGACAGACAATGGCTCTGGGTGATCAGTTTGGCAATTGTGAAAGCGACAGTAGGACAATGGAGGAGAATGGTGGATGTGTAATTAATTGTGTTGTGGAGGAGTCCACTTCTAATAAGTCTGTACCACAGGAAATATGTTAGGCAGAGTTTGCAACCCACTCTGATAGCCTTCATGTAGGAAATGAAGTTATGATGATGGATGCTAGTTTTTCTGAAGTGGAATCCCTTAGAACAGTAACTTTGGATGCTCGTAAAATTCCATCTTCTACAACCAAAGATGACATTAAGGAGTTGGAAACCAATGAAGAACAGGGAGAATTACCCACGGAATGCTGTTCTCGGGGCAATCAATCCATTGACCATACTTTTGGTTATCCAACATCCCCTAACTCCACATTGATTGACAAGGTAGAGGAATCGCTACAAACAGAATCGGATGTCCTGGAGAATGTTTTCCAACTGCCTGATACTGAAGAGCATAAAGAGCAATGTGTGGAAACAGGTGAATTTGATTATGATGGAAACTGTATTGATATGCTTGGAAAGGAGAAAGAGAATGATGAAGATTTAGAAAACTCATTGAGCAAATGCTTAACCGAGACCCAAGAAGTTTCTAATGTCAGCCATACAGCAGGTCCATATGCTAGAACTGCAAGCTGCTCTAGTTCCCAAGATTGTTCTGCCATAAACAGTGGTGCATCAGTCAAGGAAGTGGATAGTGGTGATGGACCCTCTGAATCAAGGTTACAGTTCTTTGTTAGGACCATTTCAGATGAACGCACTATTGTCCTTCATGCTAGCTTGAATGACACTGTTGATTCTATTCACAGGTTGATCCAAATGAGGACTGGGTTACCCTCATATGAACAGCGCCTCATCTACTGTGGAAAGCAACTGCAGCAAGACCAGACTTTGGCAGACTACAATGTTACCAATGATGCAATGCTTCATTTGGTTGGTCGCATGAGAAGTACAGCACTTCCACTTTCATGGCAGCTTGTCAATGATTTAGTGGGAACTATTTGGTTCCTGTGCTCAAAAAATGATAGACCAAATGTACTGCAGGATAGGGTTCGTGACCGGGTAAAAGACTTTCTGAAGATGGCTGCAAAGCCAGTCCCTCCTTCAGATCATATGCAGGTATTTCAGCTTGCAGGGGCCTCCCAGGCTTTGGTGATGTTATTGCTTTCTCCTCCAGAGAGCAATTCCAAATGTGCAGAAGAATGTATTAAGCTTTTTACCTCATCCAATGATGAGTATTTGCCAAATCGCATTCACTTGTATTGTGCTCCTCTTCTTTTGGATTTTTGTAAGTTGCTAGCTAGTAATGCTCCCAATCACAATTTATACACGGTCTGCTGTAGCTCTCTAGCATCTCTGCTGGACACGATTGGTGCTGCCCATGGAAGTGCTTATTTTAATGAAGCAAGGGCATCAACTATTGTACAAGAATTTTCTCCGTTTGTGAATGAGCTGTCAATTAGGCTGTCATCAAATTTGCGCTGGACAGCAAAGGCCTGTTCTCATAAAGATAGTGTCGTAAATAATTTGCCGCATCTCAAAGAAGGGCAGGATTTTACGGCTTTTGTAATACCTCTCTGTAAAGCCATGGAATCTTGCAAAGGAAATGAAGCCCACATGCCACCATATGCTTTTCATATGAAAGAGAAAAGAAAAGGTGTTCAAAAAGATCTATGTCAGAAACAGGTAGTAACTGCCCACTGTTCTGTCAACTTGAAGGAGGAGATTGGATCCCACAAATGGCTTCAAACAGTTTTCAGGAAGCTACTTCTTGAGATTGCTAATTGCCTTGAAGCTGTCAAAGATGTTCTTGTTGCACCTGGAAGATCAACAGTTGAGGAGCACCCATTTGGCCTGACTCCATTTCTAGTTGTTTTAAAAGGCTTGCATGCCATTGCCAAGCTCTATGATGAGGCCATGGAGGAATTGCTATCTATCCTGAATTCACGTCGTACAGCTTTAAATATTCTTATAAGACAATCAAGGTTGAATGATGACCACTTTTGGCTACTTGACCATGGGCTTCTTCTCGATTTTGAGTCTAAGAAGCGACTTGTGCTGGCAATGCTGCCAGAACCACAGGATGACCATGATGAACGGCAGGAAGTTGTTGTCAACAGATCTCAGCTGCTCACAGAATCATTTGAATTGCTGGCATATGTGGAACCTGAGGTTCTACAGGGAGGGATTTCTGTGGAGTTTATTCCTGAGGAAGCAACTGGTCCAGGTGTCTTGTGGGAATGGTTTTCTTTGGTATGCCGTGAAATCTTTAATCCTCAGAATGCACTATTTTTGTCATGCTCAAATGATCGTTGAAGGTTTTTCCCTAATCCGGGTAAGCTCACTATCATTATGGTCATGGGCAGGTTTTATAGGCTTTTCCATTTTTATCTTTTTATGTCATACAGGGATAATGTAATATTTTCTTTCTATCTAGAAATACTTTTAAAACTTGATGGTTGTGAGACAAGATATGCGTGTTGTTTTCAGGAATCATAGTTCTAACTCAAATTTTACTGCTGTGTTCCATCGACTGTTTGTGCATAGATACATGGTTGTATATTGTCTGGTACATACTCATAGTTAATGCTGAGAATTACATACCTTGGAAATGATCTCCTCTCTAGCAGGGTTTATTGCAATTAGTGGAGAGAATACCCATAGTAAGTGATTATACCGAAAAATCAATTTTACTTCATTAGTTCTAGAATATTTGATGTTTTTGGGGTGGTGAATTGCAAACAATACGAAAATTGTTAAGGTACTTTGGTACAATCTACTGATACTGTTTTTTCTCATTCTGCAGCATCTGGGGTGAATCCGGGGCATCTTACCTATTTCAAGTTTTGTGGTCGAGTCATTGCTTTAGCTCTGATGCACAGGGTCCAAATTGATGTTGTTTTAGGTTGTGCATTCTTCAAGCAACTGGCAGGAGAACCAGTTTGTTGGAAAGATGTTCATGATGCAGATCCAGAGTTATACTTAAGTTCCAAGAAAATTTTGGACATGGATCCAGAGATCTTTGACTCTGATGCTCTGGGGCTCACCTTTGTGACCGAAGTTGAAGAACTGGGTTCCCGGAAGACAGTGGAGCTTTGTCCAGGTGGTAGGGATATGGTTGTGAGCAGCGAAAATAGAGATCAGTATGTGGATCTCCTTATTCAGCGCCGCTTTGTAATATCTGTCAGAGAGCAGGTTAAATGTTTTGCCCAGGGTTTCCAGGACTTGCTTGTTAATTCCTCACATCGACAGTTCCTGCGAGCATTGGAACCTGAAGATATGGATCTCATGTTATATGGATATGACAGACATTTGCTGGAATGATTGGAAGGCCCACACAGAATATCATGAGTACAATGAAGTTGATGATACTATAATTTGGTTTTGGCAGGTATTTATCTGATTTGCACATTTTTCCTATGCTAAATACAAAGAGAGAAACTAGCAACTTACAATAATGAAGCTGATTTTGTCTTATGATCCTTGTTGTGTACGTTACAGTGCTACGCTATGAATGTGTTATATTTACTTGTTTTGAAACTTGACAATGTGTTACAAGCTACATTTCAGGTTGGCTTAGGGATTTGTATTAACAAATCCAAAGATGCTGAATCAGCTAGGGTTGGTTCGATTTAGTTTTGTCAACTAATGTAGTTTAATGCGGGAAACATGCATTATTCGTATAGACATGGAACCTGTATGATAATATGCCAAGAGGCATGCTACAATGGCAGCCAGGGGAGTCACAGTGGATTATAATGTCTGTGAGATGTTTAACAATTAATGAGCGACCTTAAATTTGATGACCATTTGACCATGATTTAGAATTTTTTTCTTCTTGCTTGCAGAAGTTGATTGATAAATTGTAATATTCTTGGCTATATTGTGGAGTTTGAGCCAGAGATAGTGGTGTAGCTAGATTGAGGTTGTTTGTCACAAGTCAATGAGAAATTCATGGAGTTATTAATCAACGTTGTATGCGACAAATCCAAGATAGGCACTCTGCAATTGATATCTCTTGGTGCTTTTCATATAGATGTATGTCAAATATCTGTACTAGTTTACATTGTATTTATAATAGGTATGACAACAATTATGTGTTATGATCCTGGTGTGCGGATTCACTAACGCTTCGTGGTTTTGGTGTAACGGTTCGTTACATTTGGTATCAAAGCCTCCACAAGGTTCGAATCCCACTCGGTTGGTTACACCGTGTAGCAGAGGCCCATGGGGCGCCTAAACGTCGGCAAAACAGGGCTTGCACGTATGGGATTGGGGGTGCAGATCTAGCCTGAGCTCGGGCTCTACAGAAGTGTGGTGGGATGTCATGATCCTGGTGTGCGGATTCACTAATGTCTTGAATTTTTGGTGTAATGTTTCGTTCAAATGTAATGAATTGTTACACCAAAACCTCGAGGTGTTAGTGAATCCGCACACTAGGATCATAACATTATGGTGGTGTGTGCACACAGCCTAAAAATTGATGCACCTGTTACATAGTCATACGCGATGCATACTAGAACCTATGCTTTAATTTGTTTGTTTTTCCAACTTTTGAATGGTTTTCAGTGCCTATACATATTTAATTTGTGCTCTGTCGCAATCTCTTACCCCTAAACCCAAGTAACATTGTCAGTTACTTTCTTGGTGACTATATTTTTGTGTTCAGTTTCTTATGATCACGACCTTACCTAAAACCTATGTTACAAGGTACACCAAACATTATCGAAAAAGTTCAATGTTGTAGTAGCGGTGGCATCTAATGAGCTAGTGCCCTTTAAAATTGTTGATTCTCAAAATGTGCGGTTTACTGATTTTATTGCGGGTATGATTGTCATTGATTCTTGAATGAACAAAGGAAGAGGAGAGTGTTGTGGAGAAGAGGTCAAGTGAATGGACCTTTAGAGTCCAAGCATGGTATATGGTTGTGGGTATGATGAGGAGTGGATATGATGGATTCTTTGTTAAGAAATCCATGAAAGGAGGAGGATGGGGTATACTCTTGGGAGAAGGGATATGTGGTTGGAAAGAAGAATGGTGTGAGCAAAAAGAGGAAAGAAAGTATGAGTTACATGCTTATATGGGGTGAAATTTAGAGATGAGAGAGATGTTGAACTTAGAAAGAGGTTGTCAGTTGAAATCCAATGAAGGCTTGAGAAACAATGTTGTTGATTACACTTGGTGGTGGACAGGATGGAAAATAAGAGAAGATAACATATTGGAGGAGGTGGACGGACCATGCCCAAGCAAAGGGAAAGGTAAAGATGAGGACTGTATATGGTTCAATAAGTTGCTGGAAAAAGAGGAAGAAACTAAAGAACAAACTTTAGAGGTACCTAACAAGGTGGAAGGGGACACCGACTTCATACAAACTGGCCAAAAGAGTTGTTCTACCACTCATCCGGCCTTTGTGAGCAGAATCTCACAAATTTTCGACCTCATATATCTGATGAAAGAGCATCCAAGGGGTACATGGAATCTAGTATCAACCGAAAACATGAGTAGGGTTGGTAACTGTAGGCATTGTCTATACTATATAGGTCTTTGGTGATGGATTGAGTTGCAATAATCTTGAGTCACCACAAAAGGTTAGTGGTACTTTCTTGATCTTCAAAATACGTTCTAAGTTGGTGCACCCACTTACTTAGTGGTGCAACAACTAAAAACTTGATTTGTAACAAAAACTCATGATGGAGATCTAAAATGAGCTATGGAGCTCCACCCCATCCAAAAACTTGCACGTAATTTTGGAGAAACCTCAAGATTAGACTCATCTTTTCAAAACCTACCTTGGAAGCATGTTTTTCAAGAAAAATGCAAAATATGTTACACGACACCTCATGAGCTTGCACCAGGTGTACAAGTCCGTAGCATCCTCATAAAATGAACTGCCAAATCAGATTTTGGTGTGCAGCCACACTTTTTGAGAAAAATGCAAAATATGTTTATGTTGCTCCGCACCATCTCAAATTTGGTAGAAATGATTGTCATCGCAAGAAGTGAACTGCCAAAATAGAACATGGTGCAAAGTAGACTTGTTTTGGCCACATAAAGACTTAATATAATATTGCTACATCTAGGGCTTGCAGTATAATTGTAAACTTGTCAGAGTGCCGCGCACCTGTGGGAGATGCCTCATAAGCTAGAGAAGCTTAAAAGTCACATTATTAAGGAAAAACGTCTCGCAGATGGAAGTTGAAGCATTTGGGCTTCAATAACTGTTCTTGGGCAATTATCTTCTTAGGAATTGGAGTTCCATTCGAGCAAGGGTTGATCCGATTCAACTTAGATAGATAGGTTCAACTCAGGTAGCTTGGAGACTTTCCTCAACAGCCAGAGGCTTGTGAAGATGGATTTATTCTCAAAGAAGTTAGAAAACTGCAAGTAGAGACCTGTTGAAGAGTGTGGGTACGTCTGAGAAGAGTTGTAGCAGCGAGCCATGCCCCTGAATGGACTGATTGAAGCACTACATATTTTGTAGTCTGTAGTTGTGTGAAATTAGAAAGCGATAAAGAGAGTGGTCATTTCCCATTCTATGTATGGGCTGTATGTGTGTCATTTTTTAGTGTTAAGTTCCCAGGCTACATGGTCTAAGGTTTTCCTTTATTGGATGTTGGTAATAGCTTGTTAGTACTCACGTTATGTGAGGATAATAATAATTTAGTATTAGCTATTAGGTAGAATATTGGTTATTTGTGTGTGAGAGTAAGTGTGCATGAGTTGTAAAATAGGGATTGTGTGGTTGCTTATGATAAGGCTTGACTCCATATTTGTAGGAGATCATTAGCCTATATGTGGCTGTCATATTGTTGAAGAAAGAGAGATCGTGCAAATATTTTAATTTGGTATCAAAGTAGAGTACTGTTCTTGTAGGGTATGGAGTTTTGAAGGTGGTCAAGGGGCAGCTCTGTGCTATTGTCCCTGTTAATGAAAATTTATGGATGGTTTTTTTATTTGCTGTAGGTGATATATCTAATAGTGTGTGAGAGAGAGGAGTTAAAGAGTTTTTCTACGTTTTAGTTTGCTGTTATATATTTTCAGTTTGTTGTTGTTGAGAGGATAGGAGCAGATTACTGTTCAGACCTGTAGATCATCACCGTTTGATTCAGCATTTGCCATGGTCGGCCATGTGCATATACCATGCCTGCATCCTGACAGAATTGTGAAAGTCTTGTGTGAACATTGTGGTTCTGCAATCTCATTCTGATTTACTTGTTGAATTGTTTTGATCTGCTCAATGTATTGATTGTGAATGTCATATGATCCACACACAATCCATGTGCAAACCACATCGTGTGTTGATCCATTCCATTCACCTGATCAGTTCCGCCATTGTGCGCAGATCTTGTCTATTAGCCTCAGATTTGCTTCCCTGTGCATATGCTTTGACCGGTTTGTGCACTCTCTGCAGTATTTAGCTTATCCACCTTGTTCTACCAATTCTATCATTATGCTTGCATGACATCTCCTAGCTCACGCACGAGTATTTAGACTATTGTTGTTCATGTATGCACTTCACATCTCTGTGCATTCCTTGTGAATTCAATTAATTGTTCAACATGTCTCCACCACGTGTGCTGTCTATTTTGTGGACCGATCAATACCATGGCTGTGCTTAGTGACTGGCATGGTGATTTTATGAGCTACTCGTGCATCTTTCAAAAGAAATGTGACATCAAATAAGAGGTTTAGGAGTTTCAAAATTTGTAAGGCATATTTTGAGATTAGGCTTATATTATAGTGTGTTTTTAAAGGCATCGTTTTTTATATAGGTCATCATGTTAAGTTCATCCCTTATGCATTCCTTGTGAGTTCAATTAATTGTTCAACATGTTTCCACCATGTGTGCCGTCTATTTTGTGGACCGATCAATGGCATTGCTGTGCTTAGTGATTGGCATGGTGATTTTATTCACTATTGCATGTTTCAAAAGAAACGTGACATCAAATAAGAGGGTATGCAGTTTCGAAAGTTATGTAAGGCATATTTTGAGATTAGGTTTTATCATAGTGTGTTACTAAGGGATTTGTTTTTTATATAGGTCATTATGTGATTTTATAAAATTAAATCTAAGGACACCGCGGATTAGATAGATAATAGAGTAAATAAGCAAGATCAAGCAAAAGAAATGCAAGCAAGAGTGATAGATAGGGTTTGTAGAAAGACTCAGCTTGTATCTATAGGTCTGAACCAATTCTAGATTGGAGACTAATTTGGTAGGGCAGATTCTAGGCTGCAAACTCTGTATCAAAAATTGGACTGCAACAATCTCAGGGACAGTAGCGCCTAGATTGGGACAGGGCCATCTGGGCGTTAATGTTTGCGGGACAACTCAAGATTTGATTCTTTATGTGTCGCTTCTTGTCGCTTTTAGCCCGCTATAGGTCACGTCAAGTTTGTTGCACTTCTACTTTGTTGCACTTCTACTTTGTTGCACTTGTACCTGCAAAACAAACCCTAGGTACTTGCACAAGACTCAAGCGCGTGTTAGACTGAATGAAAAATGCATATGAGAAAGTTGGATTGACCTTGACGGGCACCTTGAGGAGATTTTGTTGCCGAGCACTGCACTACAATTCAAACAACATATAGTTTTTGTTATGCCGAGAGTCATCCTACAGTGGCACCCAGGGCTGTAATGGCGTGAGTGGTTCAATTTTTGGGCCAACTTATAATAAATTTAATCATTAACATTACGATTGTCCGACTTATAAAAAGTAAAGATTAAATAATAATATATAAGAGATTTAGGATTTTCAAATTCATATAAATAGATTTGATATTTGTTTAGGTTTTTATTTTTGAAATTAAATGCAGTAATTTTTTTATTACATTAAATGTTTTATATATTATGTGTCAAGTAAAAAGATTTTTATTTTCAAAATTAAATGATGTAAATGTTAATGTTTATGAAATGAACTATTTACTTTCTGTAAAATTTTTTATTACTATTTATTACATTAAATGTTTTATGGTAATGGTAATGGTAAATTTTTTATTACTATTTATTACATTAATTACATTAGGGTTTTCAAAGTCATAGAAATAGATTTGATTTTTGTATAGGTTTTTATTTTCGAAAGTAAATGCGGTAAATTTTTTATTACTATTTATTACATTAAATGTTTTATATATTATGTGTCAAGTAAAAAGATTTTTATTTTCAAAATTAAATGTTGTAAATGTTGTTAATGTTTATGAAATGAACTATTTATTACATTAAATGTTTTATGGTAATGGTAAATTTTTTATTACTATTTATTACATTAATTACATGTTTTATATATAATGAGTCAAGTGAAAAAGTTTTTATTTCGGAAATTAAATGTGGTAAATGTTTTTAATGTATATGTAAATGAATTATTTTATATTTGTTATGATTTTCATTTTGAAAATTAAGTGGGGTAACTTTTTTCCCTTTTCAAAATTAAGTGCAGTAATTTTTGTTAGTATTTATTATATTAAATGTTTTATATATTATGTTTGAGAGAATGAATATTTATGTAAATGAATTATTTATATAAATACTTTGTATTTTATAAAAAAAATTTGGGTATTGTTTGATTTTATTAGTATCCTCAGATAATTAATATTATTATTTTTTAAATTTGTAAGTGATATTATTAATTGTATGAACACATTTTTTGAATGTTTAATATATATAGTGATATACTAATTAACTAGCATACATATCTTAAAAAATCTATGTAAAATATGCCGA
The DNA here is from genome assembly GCA_019776745.2 of Taxus chinensis. Classification (NCBI taxonomy): domain Eukaryota; kingdom Viridiplantae; phylum Streptophyta; class Pinopsida; order Cupressales; family Taxaceae; genus Taxus; species Taxus chinensis. Next base: position 116,258,953 of record CM034149.1, read on the forward strand.
GAGGTATCATTCTCGAGGGGCCTATATTAAAAATAAGACAGGTAGAATAGGCGCCTCAAGAATGATACCTCTTGGCATATTTTACATAGTTTTTTTTAAGATATGTATGCTAGCGGTGTGTGATTGAAATTGTGTTCCTTGAACTAGGATGCCCTAGTGCCAGTTGCACAAAGATTAACGGGCTACAACTACTTTGTCCCAATGTAAGAATGTGTGATATGGAATTCAGAATAGCCTCCCCCTATGCTGTGAGTAATGCAACTCAAAATGCAGTCCCTTGTGTTGTTCTTGTGTATGTGGTAGATATAGAAATGATAGCCCAATTTTCCCTTAGAATAGTTAGTAGGTTGTATATATATATATATATATATATATATATATATATATATATGAGTTTTTGGTTTGAATTTCGGCACATAGTGACACCAAAAGCCTACCCAAGTCGTGAAAAGGAGATAAGAAAAGACCCAAAGCCAAAGCAAACCATAAGGAGAAAATCAAACAAATAGGACATAAGTGCCCAAAAGGACATTAGCGCCTGGGTGCGACTGTCCTGTCTGGGCGGTACTTGTCTTGTAGTAAGCAAATAGAAACAAAGCAAGAGACAGGAACATGGATCCTTGTAACTCGACCATAAAGATGCAAATACCAAACAAAATACGTGAGAAGAGCCAAATGAAGCAAGAAAAGGACCAAAGAGGTGTCACCAGTGCCTAGTCTCCAAACTTAGAATTCATGTATATAACAACATACTAGAGGTGTAATGTAATAGTAATAAATGCATATTTTAGTGACTACATTATGCCAATATCATCTTTATAATTTTAAGTCTATAGATAATACTTTTTGTAAGTGTTTCGATAGAGTCAAAAGGCATGCTAGGTTGTTTTTTAATAAGTGGTCGATAATTCAACATCTTTACTCGTATTTTAGTTGTCATAAGTTCATGTTAGCAAAATATTATTGTTATCAAAGTGTATTTTTGGTCCACGTGTGTCATCTGTCAAATTTTCCCTTGTAAGTGATTGCATTTTTTGTCAAAATCGACATCCATATAAGGTAGTCTGTATTGTGGGTGACAGAATATCAAACAAAATACCAAAATCTTTGAGCTTCAAGATCCATCTAGATATCTAAGCTATAATCTTGGAGAAGGTCAAAGGAAATGAAGAAAGGAGGCCCATCAACAACCTCGAGTTTGCCGATAACTCAGAGATTGCATATCCGCAATAGTGGGAAAACAGAATGATCTCAAACAACCACACAACTGAAGATTTGTTAGTCTTCACCAACAGTGATGACTTACTTTGGCTATAGATGATTTAGTAAAACCTATGCCAAAAAGACTAAAGCAAATACTAATGTCCCGTGGCAGTGGAGACCATTTCTATTGTTTGTGATCAAAGGGCAGCGATTACTTGCAATTGGTGCAAACACGAGATTCAATGAGATGGACAATACCCATTGAAGTTATAGAGAGGGCCCAGTTCCTCTATTATGATGTGTACTTGCTCGGTGAGGCCCAACCAACTAGAGGAGCAGATTTGAAAAGAAAAGTGGAGGCCCATGACATACTTGCAGTAGTAGAATAAAAAAAGAAGCGAAGGTCCATACCATAGTCGCAGTAGTAGAACAAAAGAGAAGTGGATGTTTGCTGATTGTGATGTGAACAATTATTTGACATTGTTCACATTTTGAGAAATGACATTGTGATATTGTTCCTATCCACATTTGATATAAGGTCGTTGTCCTACTCAAATCTCATTCATGACTCGGACTGTAAAAACTTTATGTTCCCATGTATCAGAGACACATCGTCCACCTTTGGATTTATGGCAGTTAAGTGCAAAGAGTGGATCAGAAGGGACCAAACCAAAGCCAGAACTTCCGCTGCATTGTCCATCATCTGGCCAACTCATCTCATCCATCAAGTTTGCAAGTTTTGGAACACCTAGAGGGAAATGCGGAAGCTTCACTCATGGTCATTGCAAGGCCAACACTGCAATGTCCATTGTAGAACAAGTATCAATACTAGTTTTTCCATCTAATCCTTCAATCAAAGAATAAAATCAGTTATATGATAAGATTGCAGCTGCAACATATTTATTTGAAGTTTCACTTTTTGTTTTTTGTTAATTTTTGGATGGGTTATATTGCAGGCCTGCGTTGGACGACAAAGTTGCTCAGTGGAGATTTCAAGAGACAAATTTGGGGATCCTTGTGTACGCACTACTAAAAGTTTGGTATAAAACTAGTAGTATTTAGCTTCACATAGGAAAGTCCATGGGACCATAAAACTGCAATGGGCTCCTATTATTTCTCAGCGGAAAATGTTAATAAAAAAATTATAACCATGGGACCCAAAAACAACTAATATGCTCCTAAATTCGCTCAGCAGCACCCGCTGAGATTTTTATGCAGCCCCCTCTCCATGGGACCATGCCCTAAGAGCGACCCCTTTAAGCGCTGCAACTGCCATTAAAAACTTCATCCTCTTCCCCTGTCCAAACACAACCCCAAATCCATCTTTTCCGTAAAATCAAGCATCCGATTTAAATAGGGTTATACACCATCAACATGAATTGCCAAAATCGTCCATTGTAAGAAATTAAATCATAATTCCAATGAAAAATGCAAAATCCACAGTATAGGGTATATGGCGGTCGTTATAAAAAAATAGAGCTTCATTCCCCTCAAAACGTTCTCATAATAGCAAATTGAAACAACGAGCTTTCGCCAAAGCCAACATCAAACCCCAATGCAAATGAATTCCCAAAAAATGGCTTGCAATGAAAACGCAGACCTAGATGTGGGTAGTGGAAGATTTTAATGGATGACAACAAGAGAGAATACCAAACTCAGAGCCTTGCCCAACCATGGCCGCAAAATAGAGAACCCAAATTTGGAATACATGGCCTAGCATTGCAAGTTTTCAGAGCAGAAAAACTAGAGCTCGACCCCTTTGTAGGTAAATGACGAGCTTTCCCATGCAATAACTGAAACCCCAACGCGGGGGGGGGAGGAATACAATCAAAGCCTCATACAACAAGTTAAAAAAAATATGGGTCGAATATACAGAGAAACTCCATGAAAAGGCAGAGGTTCTTACCACCAGAAGGTAGTGCCTCATATAACGAGCTCATCCAGCACAACTACATGGAAATAAATTTGCACCAAACCAGAGCCCGAAGATCCTCCAGTGATGGATTCGACCCATTTCACAATTTGGAGCCAACATAATGAGTTAATGTCAAGCTACAACAAAAAGATTAAGCAATCTTTTAAACAAAAAATACACAAACCTGGGAACTCTTTGTGCTTGAAGAAGGAGAAACCAGAGCTCCCAATCTATGGCAGTGAAGATCATTACAAAGATCAGGGCATTCTTCCTCATTAATGGTGGCCACATAATCAGAAGATGTCACAACAAAATCTAGAGCTTCATCTTGCAACAATGTCCTCTGTCAAATTTTTTGCAGAGTTTCATTAAGGAAGCACTCAATTTTCTATACCAAAGGCATCGACTTGTAAAGAAAAAAAAATCAGTGGTTAAAGGCAAAGAAAACAGAAAGGAAAAGTGACTCAGCTCCGGTTTTAGCGTAGACCCAAACCACTTTCTCACAAGCTTCTGCCACGTGGATGTCCCAGAAGATGATTTTTTTTGGTTGAACGATTTCAATGCAACCCTACCAAACTAATTTCAATCGTCGAATCTCTCACTGTTGTCAGACACAATAGGCTGCATCTCACTACAAGAACGCCTTCGGCATAAATATTGAATTCATTTTAATAAATTAACTATTAAATGAATAATTGTAGCAGTGATAACTCATACTTACTTTCTATTTTCTATGTTAACAAAAAATGCTTTCACTTTACACAAATCGTGCACAAAATCTAGGGAGAAGATGAATCACCACTAAATAAGAAATTAGTTGAGAGTTTCTATTTTCATGATATATCAGTGTTTAGCCTTTTCTAAACACTAAATCAATTTGAGGAGTTTATTCTCAATACCCTTATTTTATTTGGAAATTGGGTTATTCAATATTATTTGTTTCTCTAAATTTTGTATTTAGATTGTTGTTAAGATAATAATCCTAATTATTCTGCCTCTAAGTTAAAAACTTAGTATTGTGTAATCAATGGATAACTGGATTATTTAAGGACTCCTCCCTGCGCTAAATTACTCTTGTATTTGAGATAGATTAAGGTATGTAATATTCAACTACGTTTAATATTTTGAGGTATGAAAAAATCATATTTTTTACATTTGTTTTGTATGTAATATTTAATCTTGTGTTTATTATTACAACCTTAATAGATTTTAGAAAAGTACAATTTTTTTATCGCTCTAAATTGTCCAACAAATCTTATTCACGAATAACAAAGAGTTTGTTTCTTTTTGGAATCTTAAATTTGTTATGCTAACAATTTGGCATTGAATTCTAAAGGACATTTTATTTATAACCCTCAAAAAAATTAATATTGGAAAATGTATGAGAAGTAAAATATAAGTTTTGTTGGGAATCTACATAAAACACATCCAAGAAGACTATGTTCAAGGCATGAGATTAATGTGGAAAGATTCATTCCCTAATTTAATGAAACTATGGAAAATAGTTCTCACACTTCCAACAAGTACATGAGCATGTGAAAGTGATTTTTCTAAGTTAAATCACATTCAAACTGTTGAGAGGTATAGAATTTGCTTGGATACTTTGGACACATTAATGTTATTATCTCTTGTTGCACCTTAAAAGTTGGATATAGTATATTGGAATGAGGTGTATGAGGAATCTAAAAGAATGAAATCTCACAAACCTCTTCCTTTGAGTGATGCAAGTTGAACATGTAATTACTTTATTGAATCTTGATTATTTAATTTAACTACCTTTCAATATTTTTAGTTGGTTTTTCAATAATTAATAATTTTGACTTTTTTCATATTTATTTTATATAAAAATAATCAAATATATATTGAAAGGTGATTAAAATTTTCTTTTTCAAATGAAGGGAAATGTATTGTTTAATCTATCACTTATGAAGGGTCATGTTTAACCTAGCCCTTGAAATTAAAATATAGGGAGCTTTTCAAATTTGATTACTAGACGTATCCATTCCACATTTAGGATAACATTGTGGTATTTTCCAAATCAGGTTGAACCCTATTGCGGATGACACACAAAATTGATAGTTGTAGACACAAAATCTCACACTTTGCGTAATTATTTAGTCTCGATCACATACTACTATTTGCATGATTCATAAGTAAGAAAAGTGTTAATTAACCCATGTCTTTGGCCACCTTTCTTTGCGTTATGCTTATGCTTTTAGTCTTGCACTTTTACTTGCTTAGTTTGTCTTTTCACCTTTCGGCATTTGTCATTCTGGACATCAGTGCCCACCCAAGACGCCAGTATCAGGCGCCACCTTCCCCTCTAGGCGCCCTTGTCCTCTTTGTACTTTGGTCACACTTTCCGGGTCCTTTCTAGCCATTTGTACATCTTATCTTTTTGGTAGTCATCCTTTTCGGGGTTGATTATGAAATTTGAGCAAGGGAATCATATAAATATAAATTTATGTGACCATAATAAGGGACCAAGCATTAAACATCTACTATCTCCACCTAAGGTTGCATCCATCAAAGACATCTATTGCTTCATTTGCATCCATCTAACTCCATCACAAGGGAAAAAAGGTTGGTTCATTTATATCACACTTCATAGGAGGGGAGTCTACTGTTTCCATGCACGCATTATTTACACTCTACATCTAGTTATTTTTTGCTACTCACAAAGTGCAACTGGGACAAGAGTAACCTAGGGCACAATTCTACACACACACACACATAACTACACTGGGTCTGAGATGTAATTCAACACTAAGTGATAAGTCCATCATTTTGGCGTTGAGGACACTTTGACCCCTTCATTTACATCTTTCTTTTTTAGGGTTTTGATGTTTTGTTTTGGGTTTTGCAAGTGATTAAATCATTCCATATTTGCATGTACTTCGACGATCTTACAATGACCTCGAGGCAATCAAGAGTGAACAAATACAAACATCTTGCGACACCTCATAGGAGGTTTTGTGGGAATTTACACAGATCAGGGAAACCAAAACCCATACTAGGGCGCCCACAGGTGCCCCTATCCCTCTCCAGGCATTCTAGTCCAGTCAAATCTGTCGGATCGGTAAGTTTCAGGGCTTCTATGCGAAGGTCTTCCATCTTTGTTCAGCCGGTCTCCATTGCGACATAGTCCAACAACCTCTGCGAATCAATTAAGGCTCTTCTAATCCTATTTGCACATTATGGTTTTATATTTTCATTACTTATTTGCTTGGGTATTATTTCAATGCTCATTTATTTACTACAAACTTACATTAGATTAGGCTATTATTTTATATTTTTGTTTAATCAATAATAGGCATTGATCTTGAAGGTCGTTGAGTGAATTGATCATGGTTCTTATTTTATGCATTATTCAAATTGTGGCCACCTATCGTACAAGTTGGTATTCATGCAAAAACATCTTAAAAATTGAGCACTTGAAAGGTGAGTGCCACGTAATTTCCAGCTTAGACGAGGTTGTACCAGGGATTTACATACAGAGGGTGGTTTGATTCCCATGGAAACTGTCAGTCCTCAAAAACTGTAAAAGCTAAGTATTCAAGGAGAAAATTTAGTCTTCACACGTAGAAATCTTGATAATTACGCCGAAAGGTGTTTTCTCTATGAGAAAGAGCCCCCACTTACAACATCCAATGATGTGAATCATCTCAATCAATGACCATCTGAACGATCATCATTCCTTCTCTCGGGATTTAGACACGATGGCGGGAGAAATTGTTTCATGTGTTCTATGATCTGCCTCTTCCTCACCCAACCTTCTATAAACCTTCCTCTTTGTCATTTCTCTCATGTGTTTATTGATAAACGAAACCAACAATTCCTCATGGCATAGACAAATTTCTTGCACGCACTTTCGGTTTTCTGAAAAAAAACGTGGTTAATCATTGTCATGCCTCCGATGATGCCTTCCCCCTTTGAGGTAAATAAGATTTTTATTAAGACCTTCGTCCCTCATTCTCTATAATCTCGGAAGGATTTTATTGGGGTCATTAGAATTTTGCGCAAGGAAGAAGTTGCGAAGAGTGCGTGAGATATTTGCGGAGAAGATGCATAAGAATAAGATGTGGTGATGCACACATGATTTTGGTAGTAGGATGGAGCTTGGCCTAGCTTAGCAAATTGAAGGCACACAAGGGTTGAAAAGGAGTTATACACAATGGTTGAGAGAGCGCATGAGCAACAATGAGGATTGCATAATACATAAGGCTGCCAAGGAGGTGCGCAAATGTTTTGGAGAAGGCCCATAAGCCCAGAGACAATGGAAAACAGAAAGTTTGAGGTGGAACTTAGGTAGAAAGGCGCACGATAAAAGAGAACCAACGTGTGGCAGGAGAGTGCGAGAAAGGAAGTGCACGAAAAGATGGATAGTTGGTAAAAGTGATAAAAGATGTTAGATGTTGTTTGTCAGGGACGTTGACAAGGATTGACGATCAGAAAAGCCAGTGACTAGATTGGCATGACTATGAAAAGAGGCGATGGTAGATTAAAGAATTAAAGGAACTCAATTCAAATTTGAACCTGAGTAGGAAAATTTGGAAGTGTCTAGAAGGAGTCAGCCCACCTAAAGATAAATTTCAAATGAGAAGAGAGAAACAAGAAAATATCAGGATGCATGACTATAAAAGGAAGACAAGTTCACCATTTTTGGCTGTTGATGGTTACCGTGGTTGAGAGTTAGTGAGAGTTAAGTGTTTCCATTAGAACCAAGATTGTTAAACGTTCTTGTAAACATGTAGTCTCGTCTAGGATAGGTCTTAGGGAAACACCATAGAATTGTCAAAAGCTCTATGTAAAAAAGTGTAAGCTCCATTTGAGAGAAACTACATTGTAGATGTTGTAAAGGCCTTTGAAGAAATCGATAAGGAAACCTGTTGTGCTTGCTAAATGTATGTTTGGTGGTTTACTCTTGGGATGGTAGGCTAAGAGAGTACCTGGTAGAGTAAATTGTGTTGATATGAAGTTATTCAGAGCTGAAAATTATTTCCTGTGGGAAGCAGGTCGAGCGAAGTGAAATTTATTGTGCGGATCATCAAATCCTGATTCCATCACCACCTACCATTTAAGTTGTGTTTCTGCATCATGAAGAAAAGTTGTGTTTTGAGGGTAGAGAATGCAAGGAGAGATCCTAGATTGTAGCTGTCGGAGGAGTTAATGATATTGCGTGAGAAGGTAAAATGCTACCAAGAGGGGACTATTCAGATGTATCAGTTGCATAAATTTTGGAGAGAGTGATGGTGTCAAGACCAAAGTGGAAGATGCAAAAAAATACCTCTAAAGGAATCCATAAGGAGATGAAAGACTCAAAGAGGAGTCTGGGGCATAAAGAAGATTGCACAAAATGAGCACCAGTGGAGCGCCAAAGAGGAGAAAAGGTGTGTAGTGGCACAACCAAATATTGCATGAGCATAGCGGAAGAGTGGAGATGAAAGCATGTCGAGTAATTGCCATATGTCAAAGATTTTCCCACTGTTTTTTCAAAGTGCATTAAGAAAGCTCCCTGAGGGCCACACTTTTGAGCAGACGTGGTGAGGAGTGAAATCATTTCTAATTTATATATGCCTACTTTTTTTCTAGTTGCTTGGTCTCCCAATGTATAGAGATTGGGATTCCATAGAAAAGGATATGGTACTATAGACCATGAGCGCACGGAAGGTTGTGTGGAGCCGCGAGATGAAGTGATGGAGAGGAGAGAAGAGAGTGCATAGTTAAGTGCGCATAAGAAGAGGCCCCAATAGAGAAACCAAACACAAATGATTTCACAGATGAAGAAAAATTGAGCATAGGAGTTGAGGAGCGTGAAGATGAGGACATGCGTAATGATGGGAGCACCATTGTGAAGGAAGCATTGGAGAAGAGAGAAGTTACCCCGAAGGTAACTGAAGTAGAGCAGCCCACAGAAGAGGTTACAAAAGTGCGCATGAAAAATATCACACCAAAGGAGGAAGATGCCCATGAAGGTCTCAAGGGAGTGGAGAGTGCAAAAGAGTGTGGGAGAGAAGAAGGGCACTACCAAGAGAAGGGATTGTGCGAAGAAGAGGTTTCCAGCTAAAGGAAACAAATGAGGAGAAACATGAGAAAAAGGTTGTAGAAGAATTGCACAAGGAGCAAAGTGCAAGAAGATAAGTTGAGAAGAATGAGATCCAAGTATATCTCAAAGGCGAAGGCGAAGAGGAAGTCATCGAGGAATATGTGCACGATAGAATAGAGCTTCCATAAGGAAGAGAATAAGGGTGGCTTGAAGCCATATGAGGGGAAGCATGCACAGAAAGAAAATTTTACTGGAAGAAGAGAGATCATACAAAGATTATGGTAAAAAAAAAGAAGAGAAGAAGATGGTGGATCAGCCATGAGGAAGGATCCCATGAAAATGTATTGGACACAAAGATGGAGACTATGTAAAAGGAATGCGTAAGGAAGAGCACACAAGAAAGAAGACCCACAATAGAGAGAGGTCGCGGATAGAGAAGGGTGAAGAGAGGGATGCATGTCAAAAGGGGAATGATCAGAAATGGACGTAATCCATGAGTGTGCAGGGAGAAGGGCACACAAAGGAGATTTTTTTTGTAAATAATAGTGCACAATGGCAATGCGCAAAGGGAGGATGCGTAAAAGGAAGAAGTCGTAACATAAAGGTGAAAAAAGGAGAAAAGGGGAGGAAGTACGCAAGGACCAAGTGCGTAACAAAATATCGTGGAGAGAAGAAAGATGCAAAGGAAGAAGGCCACATAAAGGAAACAAGGAAACAAGAGCAGAATGAGTGAGATACTTTAGAGAAGAGAAGACAAGTAGATAAGTGTGCACAAAAGGAACACGTAAAAAAAGGAAGCCTATAGATGAGGATGACAAGGAAGAAACAAAACCCCAAAGGATTTAGGAGGAGTAAGAAGGTTCAAGGAAAGCAAAACCTTGTGTGAAAGAAGGGTAATAACGAGAAGAGACTCACAGAGGATCAAGTAGAGAGATCCATTTGGAGGAGGAGGTGTGGCTTTGTTGGACAAAAACTCACAAGTATGCACAAGATAACATATAAAATTTAGAAGAAGGTGACAAAGGACTGGATGTGATTTTGGAAGAAATGCTGAGCCCAGGAGTAGGTCCATGGAACGAAGGATCCAAAGATATTTTCCTCGATAGTTCAAAGGGTGGTTCTACCACTCACTCAATCTACTTAAGGAGGGCCTCAAGTTTAAGTACCTTAGGTGTCTGTTGCAGGAGTATCCAAGGTTCAATACAATCCTGCACAATTTTTGCTAAGTATGGGTGAATGAAAGGTTGGAGAGTGTGTGAGAAGGAAGAGGGAAGACACATAAAAATCAAAGAGGATTATGTGAAATGACACAATGATTTAGTGCCTTGGATTGGAAGGAAGGTGCAACACATAAAAATGTGAACATGCACAAAAAAGAAAAGGGAGAAGACGCACATAAAAGTTTTGAGAATGAAAGAAGTAGAGAGGATGATACACAAATGAAAGAATGCATAAAAGTTTGTGCAAGGAAGAAGTTGTGACCTCCAGTGCACGTAATATATTTGTGGAGTAGGTGTGGTGATGCATGTAGAATTTTTGTAGCGGAATGGAGCTTGTCCTAGCTTAGCAAATTGAAGACGTGTAAGGGTTGCAAAGGCGTTATGCATAAGGGTTAAGAGATCACAAGAGCACCAATGAGGATTGCACAATAGATAAGGCTGTCGAGGAGGCGTGTGAATGTTTTGGAGAAATCCCAAAATCTTGGGGACAATGGGCGAAATAAAGTTAGAGGCGGAACTTAGGGAAAAAGGTGCGTGATAAAAGAGAACCAAGACATGGCAAGAGAGTGCAAGAAAGGAAGTGGACGACAAGATGGATAGTTGGGAGAAGCGAAAAAAGATTTCAGAAGTTATTTGACAAGGATGCTGACAAGGATATACAGTTAGAAGAGCCAACAACCAGATCAACATGACATGAGCAGAGGCGTGGTAGATTAAAACATTAAAGGAAGTCAATTCAAATTTGAATTTGAGAGGGACAATTTGGACTCTTCTAGAAAGAGCTAGCCCACCCAAAGGTTTCAAATGAGGATAAATAAGCGGGAAAAGAGTAGGGCGCATGACTATAAAAGGAGGGTGAACCAGATCGTACCAAGCTAAGAACACAAATGCTAATCAAACACCACGATCAATAAGATGAAATCAATTCGCCATAATAGCTTTACATATAACCTTTGCAAACAAATGAGCAGCAATATCATATATTATTATGGAACTCAATGCAATACATTGAGAATGGGCCTTTCTTAAATAGGCAAGGAATAACAATCTAAGAACCAGTCAAGGTTGTAAATCAAGCCATAAATCAAGGAAATAACTAGTCATTAAAGAACTAGTCAAGACCATAGATTAGGAGAGAACTAGACATCAAGGATCTAGTCAATACCATAGATCAAGGAAAGAACTAGTCAATACCATATATCAAGGAAAGAACTATACTTAACAACTAGATATATCTCCTAATATCTAAATAAGATAAAAGAAATATTCACACACATAAGTGGGTGAGAAGCATAACATACAATAAAGAGTAAATAAAGTGGCGCATTGTCACTTTGCAACAATGAGCTAAGGTAAATGACCTGACTCTAACACCCCCCTCATAGTGAAGCTAGGGGCCAAAATAGAAGTGGCATATCCACAGTATGACTCCCGACAACTAGGCCTGATGAGGTACTCATGTACAATAATTGGGATAAAAGGGACACCACAAGGTACCCAAAACCAGTAACAACAAAGTAAAAGAGAGTAAAAATCCGCTCCAAGGCATCCCAAGAAGCTCGGCTCAAAAAAACTCGTATAATGCTGAAGAAGTTTGGTGTGCACTGTGGTCTGAATCCACTACTCAATCACAAAACTCAAAAACAACTGACACTGGTTTTCACCAGAATAGCTCCATACAAGGAGACTGTCAACGGAGTGATGTCGAAAGTGTAAAAAAACACCAAACATAATTCGATCAAGTGCTGCAAATAGGTGTGCCACGATCCAAAAACAATAACCAAAGCAACAAGGCAAGGACACAAACTCCAGAGTGTCACGATCCAAGAAAAGCCAAGGTAGCAAGGCAAGGACACAAAACCCGAAGAAGCAGGATCAACACCACACCCTCCCATATTGCTGAATGGGTGGAGTGACGCTACAAATCTGTATGAGTTGTCAAAACAACTACTCAAACACTGACAAACTAACATTGGACTCCACCAGAATAGCTCCCCCACAAGAGAGACTGTCAACATGCCAAAAGTGTTAAAAATACAGATACAAAATCTCTCAACAAACAAGAGAGATACACTACACCTGCTAAAGAAAAATGCTCAAAACAAGAAGCATCACAATGCATAAGGTATAGAAAATGGAGCAAAAGGCCGAATGGTGGAGGAGCCACGCCTGTAGAGTCCTCTCAATGAATGCATATGTCGCCTCCACGAGTGATCAAATATCCACCCCAAATCAACACGGATGGATGAAGAAGATGCCTGCATATGACTTGGTGCAAAATGCACAATGGGTGCATGCAAAAGAACATCAGAATGTGTCAGGTTGATCATGTCTGACAACTGAAATCTCATGTTTCTCAATCCTGAGTGAAGGTGCAGAACTCATGTGTTACTCATGATCATCAAAAAGAGTTGAGCAACAAAAAAAAGGAGCTCTGTCAATGTGTGATCCCAATGAAGTATCTGCTCGAAAACCAATGTCATGACGAGAATTCCATTTAACATGTGGAATAGAGGAAGCAATACCCTGTGAATGTCTGCCAATGACTCCTTTAGTGAGGCCCATAGAACGGAGCATGCGAGAACTGAATGCAGTGGTATGCATCTTAAAAAATTCATGCAGCTGAGCAGAAGTAGGATACACAACATGTGGTACTGTAATAGGCACAAATGTGGAAGAACATGCAGTAAAAAACCTCACAGGTTTAGAAGCATCAAAAACATGTTTAGGCTCAAAGACTGACAGATCAATGTCAGTGGGTACAAGAGCAACATCTGCAAGTGGACTAGGAGCATGGATATGGTCATATTGGTGATGCTGTAGGCTAGCAAGTTTGTTCTACAAGGAGTGTATTATTGTATCCCTATCATGAATGAGTGATTGTAGAAGATAATTTCGCTTCTTGAGTGATCTATTTTCTTCCACAAATTTTACAATATCCTCTTGAAGTCCACATACTTCAGAGAAAAACATATCATTCTCAGAATCCATGATAGACACAAACTGCAACTCCCAAAAAATTTAGGATGTCGAGCTCAGCCGAAATTGCATCCACAATTGACTACAACACTCCTCCATATTTGACACTTTATAATTATAATGCAAGTCTTAAAATAAATAACTCCAATGGAAAGAGCATGAAAAAAAAACACTTTTGCAAAAAATGGCACTCAAAATCGAGTTACCGATCAAAACTTACAAGCTTTTTACTATTTTGCTCTAAGCACCTGCTAGTAGGAATCACAAGATTTAAGCCCTCATATGACCATACCATATGACCAAGGGCTAAGAATTTTAACCCATATTTACACATTTATCGTTTTAGAGACTTTTAGAGGATTTGGTAGTTGTGCCATGACATATGAGATACTACTTTGATTTGATTTAGTTATCATGTATGACTTGTTTTGGGATTTAACCAATTGATGTAAATTATTTGATTAGTAGGAGATGGTAATATGATTCATATTATAGTTGGGATTACTAATTATTTATGTGATGATTATTGTTCATTTGTTTTGATTTGATTATATTGGAATGGATAATGCATTGGGTATTTTTGTCTACTTGTGTGTAGATAATCTCCGGCTACGAGAAATCGTATCATTGGGGAAAGACATAAAGATGTAAAAGATGGGTTTAGATAAGAGATAAATTATCATGTGTGTTCCGTACATTTGAAATGGTGCTAAAATGTAAGTTGAGGTTATAGAACCCTTTGTTATGATTTAACCTTGTTATGTGTGTGTGTGCAAGTATCACTTTATGCGACGAATTTATTTTAGTCGCTTTGCAACAACAAGATGATGTTGTGCACTCTCATTGTGGTGAGAAGCACAACATATCTTTTTGAGTTAGTCGAGTGGCGCATTGTCACTTTGCAACAATGGCTCGCTCATGACATGATTTGACTATATAAGTTTTTGTATTATGACCTTAATTCTAATTAAATGTGTGCTTTATCAACCGAGATCAAGCTTAGTCAAGTTACTTATTAAATTTTGAATTAATCAAGCATGTTGAGTTACTCATAACTCTATTAAGATTCTTAACTAATTAGCATTGACTGTTAAATGAGTTGTTTTGACTGTCTACTGAACTGAATTACCATATTGATCGATATAAGTGTCACCGAGTTCACCTTTTCCTAGCAACAATTTACTTTTTTATTTAAGAATTAGTGAAACCCCAAGTACTTGTCATTGGACGTCCTACCACTCTCAAAACTTTTTGACCCTGTGAACCATGATTGTGGCATTTGAGTTAACTGAAGGATGAGTGCGAGAAAATGGCTAAATTAACTCAGACGCATAACTAAACCACCCGAGCTCTTATTTGACACATGGCTAAATTAAATCAAATGCATAACTAAAAATTTAGCAATTGACTAAGCCATCAAAAGCCGATTCAAACCAAGAAAACGTAATGATCTTCAATTTTGATACCAACTATTAATTCATGAGACATAATTTGTGGCCAAACTCTTAAACCTGAAATATATGTAGAGTTATAAACTGCTTAACATAAGTTGAGATGGTAGCAGAGATAAGAATAGCTCGAGTGAAGTCTATAAAAGGAACTTTAAGAACACCAAATGGGGTACATAGGGATCAACTGATTAGATAATTGATTTAATTGAGAGAAAAAGTCTTATTTTCGAGCAAAGAGGACGTATAACAAGCTATGAAGCAAGGAGTTAGACAAGGAAAAGGATAGAAGTGAATAAAGTGTGAAAGGAAAAGGATAGAATCAAATTTAAAGCAAGAGAGGATTCTACTTATTTTCCAGGTTCCACTTTTCCTCTCAGTATAGGCTTATTGTGTTTTGAGTGTTGTGTGCAACTAGATAATGGATTATGTAGACTTTTCTCTTAAACTAAATGGTGGCAAGGCTAGATTCCCTCTATTTTATCCATGGATCTATTATACAGGAAAGATATAGTCAATAAGAATTTGTTTACAATGTTGGTAGACTTAGAAGCTTGGTACACCAACTAAGTCATCTATCCATAGTTGTGTGTTCTTGGATTCGACCTCCACTTCTATTTTTTGTGAGATATAAACTTTGCAATAATTATTTTAGCTCTTACAAAGACATAACCTGAGACAACTCATGATTAACTATTTTAATGTTCAACCAATCTAGCTAGGACAATCGTTTAGGATAAAGATATTAGAGAAGACTAGTTCTAAGATCAACTCTTATATTCTTCAATGTTGTTTTAAACTTAACCAAAATAAGAACATGCCAATATAAGATAAATATGTGATAAGGTAAAATAGAGTACTAACAGGGCCGAATGGATGACAACATAAGTTGAAAGGGAGAAGTCACATGATCAATACTTTCTTTGTATATTTCTAATATGTGCTGAGACATAAGAGTTTTAGGCTCTTGTTGATCTTAGAAACCAAAAGAAAACTTTTATTTTTGGAACCAACAAAGAAGACAATATAAGTTACATATTAATCATATTTGGGTATATAAAAGACTACCTAGGACCATTATGGGAAGATAATCTAGACTTTAACTTTATGACAATAGTTTAACTATGTTACTTTTTGAATAATCATATTGTTGATCCATAAAAGAAACAACATTGGTTGCTCAATAAACCATAGAATATAAATGGCTAACTCAGACCATACCAATTGGTGGAAATAGTTACATGTTAAGTCATCTGATTGATCCTTAGGAGATAAGGATAAACATTGTCAACAATAATTTAAGATAGCAAAAAAAATTGTATAATAGACCAGTAGAGATAATGATTAACTTGTCAAAACCATTAATGGGTTAACAATAGATGCATGATGGTTTTACTTGTTAAAAGTTAATTGTTGAACCTTAAAGAGATAAATGATGAACTCTATCAAATAGAAAAAGGAAAACAATTGTATATTGGATTTAGGTCACATATCAACCATAGAAAAATATCTAATTTGTCATAGGAAATAGACTAAAAATGGTTGCATGATTGTAATTTACTTACTAAGCCACACATTGAACCATAGGGGAAAATAGTTAGCTGGACAAAGCAACTAGATAGATTAAATATTGTTGTATACTTTTTACTATTAAGCCTTATGTTAGACCTTATAAAGATAAGAGATAAACTTAAACTGGTAATAGTTACATGATGGATTCAAGACACATACTAGTAACCATAGGGGATGAAGAATTAATCCTTATAGCAAAAGATTATTATTGTCACACTTTGAATGTACGGTGAAACCAGAGATCTTATCCTAACTTACAAGGACGTGGAATAGGAATACTAGCATGATAAAGAAGATGAAATGTCAACTGAGCTGGACTTAAAACAAAAATATAAGTTAAGACTATAGGTTTGATTTATACATCTAGTATGACTAGTCCTAATGAGAATTTCTCTTATTATGTTACAAGCTAATTGTATAAATTAGAGTAATCTTTTCAACTAATTAAGATATGTTTTTATCTAATTTAATGGACTATAATTCCATTACGCTTTTGATATTAGGAAGGACATGGCTATATATTAATGATATAATAGTAAATCGTATATAAGTATTGTCAAACTTAGAACATACATAACTAAAAGACATGTATATGGAAAATCTTACAGAAATTTATAGTTTTTTGTATGTGATTGCAAACCTAGCTTAGGATTCTAATAATAAATACCTCCTTGGGTGGTATGGTATGCACAAGAAGGTTAGGATTGCTTGCATTATTTTTGTAGTTTGTTTCGTGTTGTTTGGGGGTTTCAAATTAGGGTTAGGATCCACATAGCATTAATGTGAAAGTGTGGTATGGGACATCCGAAAGGGTTGTTGTGTTCTATTCTAGTTTTCCCAAGTTAATTAGTTATGGAGATAGAGATGCCTTGTTGTAAACCGCTCATGGGAAAATGTAATATCCCCTTCTAAAAAATAACAGGCCGAAGACCCTTATCCTATTATTTGTTTCTCGATGGATAAGTGGTAGAAAATAAGGGAAACTAATCCTAATAAATTGATTTTAGTGCATAGTGATTTTTATTATAAGCACTTTAATTATTTTATTAGTGATAAAGTAATAAATTAAATGTCCACTTTATTTTTAATTTCCCTAAAGAGAAAATGTGACCCATATGGGGAATAAAGCAAAAGGGAAATACAAATATTAAATTAAATTAACTTTCCCCAAGTGGATCGAACCATTTGGGCCTTTTGTTTGGGTCCTTGTGCCACTTCCATCCATAAAAGGAGGTCGCCACACTTGGGAGATATCATCTTTTTTATTTTGACATCAATTTTTAGGTTTGGGTTGATTACTCTTCCATTTCTACATTGAAATACGAAAACCCTTTATTGTATTTGCATTAGTGGATGAAAACCCTCTCTTTCCAAGGTTGAAGAACGCAAACTCTTCATCCTTTGTGTAAAGATCCTCCATTCAGGAGTTTCTAGTGAGCTTTTGAGGAGAAATTCATAATTCCAATAGTGATTGAAGACCCATATTGCAGATTTGAGGCATCTCCAGGTAGTGTTTGCAGGAAAAGGTGTTTTGGCTTATTTATACCTTCATTTTCAACCTTTTTCTAGGGTAGCGACCCCATTGTGGGTGAAATATGATCATCTTAGGGCATTAGTGGATGAAAACCCTCTCTTTGTGTGAAGATCCTCCATTTAGGAGTTTCTAGTGAGATTTTGAGGAGAAATTCATAATTCCAATAGTGATTGAAGACCCATATTGCAGATTTGAGGCATCTCTAGCTAGGGTTTGAAGGAAAAGGTGTTTTGGCTTATTTATACCTTCATTTTCAGCCTTGTTCTATGGTATCGACCCCGTTGTGGGTGAAATATGATCATCTTAGGGCACAATTGTTTTGGATCTGATCACTATTAGTCTTGTCATAATTTTTGAGGTCATATTCAGTTGGTTTCGGTTGATCTGGGCTTGGAAAACCTTCTTTCTGTCCATTTTTGTAAGTTCTACTTCTGTAAATTTTTAATAAATTTCTAGCTCTCATTTTTTGGTTCAAAAAATATGTATTTTGGTATTCATATATACATGATTAATTTTGTTTATTTTGGCAAATATTTGGTTAAGTTTATATCATATTTGTGGGTGAGTGATCCCTAGAAAAACTCGTCATTTCTAGGGAAATTTGACATCTGCAAGTTATATTTTTATAAGTTTTCTTCAACCAGTTGGCTATAATAAATCAAGAATTTTAGGTGTTCTCTTTGTGGTTTGAAATTATCCCATTAGGGACATTACATTGGTATAAGAGCGGTGATCCTTTCTAGCCTATGAGAAGATCATATCTTGATGCACAAGGAAAAATCATCTCATGTTTATCAAAGAAGAAATTAGACTCCTAGGAAAGGAACCATGAATGAGAAAGACCAAAGAGCTCCTCCTGCAGATGAGTTGACTTATATGCCGGAAGTAATTACAAGGAGACAAAGGGAGTTACAGAAAGCTATGAGGGAATCTCACAGGGATATCCAAAGAGATTTGTAACATGTGTTGAGGGAATATCAAAGGGAAATGCATGATGCATTGACATGATCCCTTATGGAATTGGATAAGGATCTACATGGACACAATTTATGAGTAAACCAAGGAGCAACTAATGATGGTGAAGGAAGCTCATCTGGTCAAGAAAAGAATTCCATCAAACCTCCACCTTAAATATTCAGAGCCAAGTTCCTTCAGAAAGAGGAACAACCAATTGAACTAGATCCACCAAGTGACATTGAAGACATAAAGACATGGGGTGAATAACATGGTGTCCTTGGTTTAAGAGTGAGAGACATGTTTTCCTTTAGATATTACATCCAAGTGAAGAATAGTAAAGGCACTGGAAATAATGGAAGAGTTCAACATGAACAACCAAGAAGAGACATACAGCAGAGGTTGGGAATGTAACTCTTTCTTCTTATGATAGATATGACAAGTGTTCAGTAAGAGCATGGCTACAGAAGTTAGATACATACTTGTCATTGAATCCCATGTATAAGGAGGAAGCCCTCAAATTTTCCACTTTCCATTTGGAAGGAGTAGCACATGAATGGTGGTACCATGGGTTGATCACACAAGGGCACAAATATATCACAAACATTGAAGAATTCAGTCAATGTCTAACAAAAAGGTTTGATAGAATAGATCCAGAGAGTTGACTCAACTCAAGTAAGAGGGTCTATTGGAAAAATACAATTATGAGTTTTAGAGACTTGCAGTGATGGTATCAGATGTAAGTGAAAGAAGGATTGTGGTGTTATTCATTGAGGGCCTAGCAGAGCCACTAAGAGGCCTAGTCAAGGATTTAAATCCTCCCTCTCTATAAGGAGCTATAAAGAATTCCTTGGACCTTGAAACTTGAGTCCTAAAAAGAAAGAAAAACTTCCTTTTGGAAAATGTAGGACTGTACGTTATGGACATCAAAGAACTACACCTTTAGGGCATCAAAAAGGGTCATTTGGAAAACTAAAACCAAGTCAGAATAGTGAACAAAGAGCACCAAATTTTGGGCAGCAAGGTAAGGCATTCCAAGGTAAATTTGGTATAAGCGATTGGATGAAACAAAAATAGGAAATAAAGTCAAGGAATGAGATAAGAAGGAAAAAGTTATGTTTCATATGTAAGGATCCATGGACACCCAACCACCATTGTCTTAGCAAAGGGGCAGCCCTTTACATTGAAGTAGTTTAAGATGAATGAGAAGAAGAATAGAGTGTTGATGTGGAAGAATTTTAATAGAAAGCTAAGGAAGATGAATTTTTTCCCACATATGACACACTAGCAACTTTATCTGGAGAACCTAGATACTATGTATTTTTTGTTAAAGGTGTCCTTCATGGACAAAGGATCGCCGTATTGATAGATAGTGGGGATACCCATAACTTCATTGATGAAATCTTGATCACTATGATGGGATTGAACGTGGAATACTTCCAATGGTTCACTGTGACTGTAGTGGATGGATACTCACTCTCATGTGCAAATAATATCCCATAACTTGGGCTCACTTTAGGAAGACAAAAGGTAAGATGATTTTTATGTCATTGGAATTGGTGAGATAGATGTAGTACTTGGAGTACAATGACTACAATGTTTGGATGAATTCACTCAAAATTATCAAACTACGGAGTTAAAATTCAAGGTGCAAGACAAGGAAGTTGTTCTACAAGTTATGAGGAATGATACTCCCCAAGTTGTGACAACTAAAAGTATGGAAATATATTTTAAAAGAGGGCATATTACATGGGTTGTGCTTTGTTTAGTAAGAAATTCATCCTCTTTTTTTATTACAACAGTCATATCATGTTGATATTCAACTTATTTTGGACAAGCATGCTAAGGTGTTCAATGATTTACCTAATGGGTTACCACCGAATAGAGGATTTCAACATATTGTTGAGTTAGAACCGGGATCCACTCCGGTTATATATTATCCTTACCGCCATCTAAGGGCCTTCAAGGACGAGATAAAGAGAGTAATCAAAGAGTTGTTATAAATGGGTCTCATAAGACCAAGTTATAGTCCTTTTGCTTCTTCGATTTTTCTTGTGAAGAGCAAGGATGGGACCTTGAGGATGTGTGTTGATTACAGGTTGTTGAACAAGAAGACAATAAAAAATAGGTATCCCATACATAGGATTGATGAGTTACTTCATGAATTGCATGGATCAATGTTCTTTTCAAATATTGATCTAAGGTACGAGTATCATTGAATTTAGTAAGAATAGAGGATGTTCACAAGAAAACCTTTAGATGTCATTTTGGTCACTTTGAATTCGTAGTGATGCCTTTTGGGTTAACCAATGCCCCCGCTACATTTCAATCAAGTATGAATCTTGTTTTTTGGGAGAATTTAAGGAAGTTTGTGTTGGTATTATTTGATGACATTTTGGTTTATAGTAAGATATGGGAAGAGCACTTGAATCATTTGGATATGGTGTTAAACATCTAGGAACATCAATCTCTCTTTTCCAAATTATCAAAATGTGAGTTCATGATGGAGGAAATTTTGTACCTTGGACATGTCATCAATGCTCAAGGATTACAAGTGGATCAACAAAAGATCTAAGCCATCTTAGATTGGCCTCGTCCCACCACATTGACTCAACTAAGGGGATTTTTGGGTCTTTGTAGCTACTACCAGAGGTTTGTGAAAGGATTTTCACAAGTTTCAGCCCCCTTGAAAAATTTAAACAAAGCATGAAGCTTTCATCTAGTCACCTTCAACCTAACCAACATTTAACAAGCTCAAAAAGGTAATGAGTTCATGACTGGTACTTGTTGTTCCAGATTTTTCAATTCCTTTTATTATTGAATGTGATGCATCCGGAGATGGTATTAGGTTTGTTTTGATGCAAAATAAGCATCCAATTGCATTTGAGAGTAGAAAACTCAAAAATGTTGAGCAGAAGTAATCCATTTATGACAAGGAATTGTTTCCAATCATGCATGCCTTGGTGAAGTTCCTGAAATACTTAATTTGTCGTAGATTTGTAGTGAAGATATATCACAATAGTTTGAGGTGTTTTCTCAACCAAACTGATTTGAATGAAATACATCATGAATTTGTAAGAAAAATTCAATCTTTTGATTTTGATATTGATTTTGTGAAAGGGAAAAATAACATAATATCTTATGCATTTTCAAGGAAGCCATATTGTTGTTCTATGATAGAGATTACATCAGATTGGAGGGTTATTATAAAAGATGAATATGCAAAAAATAAGTTTGATAGTGTTGTCCTAGAAGGGAAAATTGAAAATGATATTTTACTATGTTGTTATATGCATGGATCTTAAGTAAGAAAAGTATTCACTGGTGACACAATCCTTTGTCCATCCACTTGTTTTGATTGTTTCTATTGTCTTTCTCTCTCACATCTGTCATTTATGTACCCATTTCTGGTCAAGTCACAGGGATCCCTATGTCTATCAGTCTTTTCACATCTGTCATCATTTATCCCAGGACACCAGTGCCCATTCTGGACACTAGCACCCAGGTGCTCATGTCCATTCTAGGGCACTCTGTCCTCTTTGTTCTTTTTACTTATTTTGACATTTGTGGTCAGCCTTTCTAGTTTTCTTATCCTTATCCCGAGCTCATAGTCATCCTTTTGTGTCACTAGTGTCAAAATTCAAACAAGAGATCCATATATATACACAACATACACTCTATTATTTGGCTGGAAATTCTAAGGGCAATCTCATCTACATACTATCACTACCATTACAAGGGACTACATTTTTGGGCTGCATACACTACATAGGAAGGGGAAGTGCTCAATTCCATATCACACATTTGCATCTTATCTAGCCATATCCCGCTATCTTGGTGTCATTGGCGTGAGGGAAACCTAAGGACACTATTACACACATAAGCACAAAGAACTACATGGAGTCTAGAATGTAGTGCAACACTCGGTCATAAGTTCACTCATTGGGTGACCGTTGGGGTCAGTCTGACTTCACATATTACATTTTCATTCCAATTTGATGTGTTTGTGAGCTTGTGTAGGTAGCTAGGGTTTGTGTTGTAGGTTACAAGTACCCTTAGTGATCCAAGTGTGAATATCATGTGACCAATAACATGAAGTGATATGAAACCCTAGCAACATAGAAGAAAGAATATTTTGACCTTCTGTGCAGTCACCTATGCCCAGGAACAAGTCACCAATGCCTAGGTGCCCTTATCCAGCACCAGGCACCCATGTCTTACATTATTCTCAAAATATATATTTTACATAGAGCATTTGCGACACATTTCCAGCCATGTTCAACACTTTACAACACCCAGATCGGTTCCAAATTGTGCAGGATTCAGCTAAGTCATCTCTCTCTCCCATTTTCTCATAGTTTTGCATTGTTTGAGTGCTTAACATTTGTATATCTATTGTATTTTATCATATATGTTACTCTGTAATTAGATTTAATTCATATTTTATTAAATCATTTGGTGAACCCACTTTTCTTCGAAAATTTTGCCATAGGATCCCTAAAACTCTCATGGCTAATAAAAGGTCCCCATCTCCTAAGCACCATATGGCCAATACATGCTTGAACCCTATCTTTGATTATGTTTCTATGCAAGTTGAATTTCGTGACCTTTACCAAAACCCTCAATGTGATGCTTACTTCCTCCAACAACTTCTTGCTTTCCAAAAAACCCATCCTTCTAACTTTCACAACTCTAGCATTTGCATAGTCTCTCCTGACCAAAACTTTACTTCATGTTTTCCTTGCTCTCCCATAGTCACCCATGTTATTGCACCTTCTTCCACTCCTCTTATAGCACATGATAGTATTACTAGAAAGTATTTGCTTGATCATGTTCTTGGTTGTGATAATATGGATGTCAATACTTCTACTTCTAATGTTGAAAATGTACATATGCATGATGTTATTTCTCCTAGTAGTCAAGATGAATGTAAAGTTGTATCTCCTACTCTTCCTACTTCTGAAAGTGTTTCTAATGAATGCAATGATAAATATGATATTAGTACTCCTACCACTTCTTTTTATGTTGATGATAGTCTTGATGAACTACTTGCTTGTGAAAATATGTCTGATAGTGATGTAGACTATGCTTCTGATCATGAACATGTTAGTAATGATGTTACTTCTCTTAACATTGTTGAATGTGAATTTACTACTCCTCTTTCTTCTCTTTCTAAAGTTGTTACTCATGATGATTCTTCACCTCTTACCATATCTTTTGAATCTACTTCTAGCATTCCCTTAGATCTTCCATGTTCCTCTCCTCTTCTTCCACATCTTTCTTCTACTTCTCAACTTGTTGCTCATGATGATCATACTCCTACCACTAGTACAACTCTTATTATTTCTTTTGAATCTACATCTACCAGTCCTATAGAGCCTTCATGTTCTCCTCCTCCTCTTCCACTTCTTTCTATTCCTTTTGACGGTGTTGTTGATGATGAGTATACTCTTACCATTAATACACCTCATATTATTTCTTCTGCATCTACATCTAGCATTCCTATTGAGCCTCATAGTTCTTCTCCTCCTCTTCCACCTCCTTCTTATCCTTCCACATTCACTCCTTCTCACATTCCCATGATTACTCACAACGGAAAGATCCAACCTATCAATATGCCTCTTCACTAACCATTCCTTCACATGATATTTTATCTCTCATGCATGTTGTTGGCACTTTGCAATCTCAAGTTCATACACTCACTCTTGAAAGTAAAGCCTATTATGCTTTCATTGACAATAATTCTTTGCATGACAATCCTATTCCTAAAAATATTCACAATTTTGCTTTTCCAAAGGACTTCATCATGCCTAACTTCTCATGTTTTGATGGCACTGGCAATCCTTATTTACATCTTAAGCATTATCGTTCAGCCATGTCTTCTTATTCTAATGATCACTTATTACTCAAAGCATTTCATCATAGTCTTGTTGATCATGCACTCCAATGGTACACTCATTTTCCTTATGGATCCATTAGTACTTATTATGATATGGAGGATGTTTTTCTTAGATAATTTATTTCTAACAATGGTCCTAAGGTTACATATGAACACTTTCCTTCATTGCATCAAGGAAAGAAAGAACCAATTTTAGATTACATTTTACGCTTTAATTCTTGTATGCATCAGTTATTATTTCAGCCCATTGATTTAGAAAAGCAATTTATCTTTTGTCGTGGCTTAATTCCTGCATTGAAAGAAAAATTACTATATGATACATGTGAATATTTTATGCTCTTATGTTACAAAGTTATTGATTTAGAACAACATTTAATTGTTACACATGTTATATCACCCCATTATAGTTCTTCTACTACTTCTAAGTCTACTACTTCTTCTCCTCTTCCATCCATTAAGCTTCCTCCATGACCACCATCTCCTCCTCCGTGTAAGTGTCATTCTTCTCCTCCACATCGTCGACATACACCTAAGTCTTCTCCACCTCCTACTCGTGAACCATTACAATTCTCACATAATGCAAAACCTCATGATGTCTTGTGTGCTTTACTTGACAAGCTCTTAATCCACTTACCTTCTACTGAGCATCATCCACCTCACCACTTGCAATGCCAGCGTGACCACCCTTTCTGTAATTTCCACCGCATCAATGGCCATCGTGATAATGACTGTTATGCTCTCCATGATCACTTGCAACAATTAGAAGACAAAGGTGTCATTGTTATCTGCTCACCCTCTCGTGAGTGCTCTCTTTCTCCTATCCCACATAAGCATGCTTCCACCTCTATTCACTTATCTCCTTCACCTCCATCTAAAGTTTCCATAAATCCACCTCCTAAGGTTATCATCCATCTGCGTCCTCAATCCAATCCACCTATGGTTGCATCATCTCATTCTTCACAAATTTTTACAGTGCCTCATTTGCTTCCTAAGCCTCTTGATTCCACCCTTTCTCCCACCACACCTTTCATTCTAGGTCTCATTCCATTTGACCTCCAATTTGGAACTTATTCTCACATTGTTGTTGCTTCACATGCTCCATCTATGCCTTGCAGGCCTCTTAACCTATGGTAGATGACATTCACTTTCCATTTCATTACCCTATGATGCACTCTTATGCTATGGTTCACACTTGATTGTTGAGGGAATACTACATCAATGAACATCTCCTTTCACAACTCATGTGCTTATGCTTCATGTCATATATTTTTAGCACACATTGACAAACCAATTTCCTGATGATGCACTCTTGTTCTATGGTTCATTCTTGACTGCTGAGGGGGAATTTATAAATGAACCTCATTCTCACACTGGTGGAAATCACTCTTCTTCCCCCCCTTCATTCCCATCACACGTAATTATGACCATTATTTTGCATCTTGTCATCATTTAATTATCAACACATTCATACATTTCCACCTATTACAACCTTTTTTTTACATTCTCTCATCATACCAATACCAACGCATCATTATTATATTACTCTTTCACATTATCTATTATATTACATCACATACATCTATTTCTATTCATCGCATACTATGCTCTTCATTCTCATTCAAATAAAAATCCTGTTCTAATCATTATTTATATATTTCTTTCCACATCATCATGCATTTCAAATCAAAACAACCATTTCAACAATACATATCAACCCAAAGTGCAAGAAATAATCATCACATCATATACCAATGCACATCAACAACAAGTATGATATCAATAATCCATCTATCTATATATATCTTGTCAAAAATCATAGGTTCCAAAATACAACCATTGGGGGGAAAGCCCCCATGCATCACTACAACATATACAATATATCATACATCATCCTTGTTATCACTATATACAAGAGTGGGATCTCTAGAACTAGAAGCTTCATCGCTTAATCTATGTCATTGATCTTAGCCTCTATATCTATCCAAATGACTCTGTAATATATCAATCTCAATTGTCTACTCTATGAATTGGACATGTAGTTGAATATATTTAGTGAACACATCCTGAGCTAGGGCTCCTCCTCTTACGGCCTGTCTAGCTCGCTTAGTCTCCACATGCGCCTCATCGCACTAGCTCAATAATACGGTACGTGTGGTTTCTGATATAACCACCGGCTCTAACAAAAGGGCATGCTTTCCCGCAATAACATCAACTCTCTCTAACATATCACCATACATGAGCACATTTGGAGGCACGTTATGCGTCAATGTGTGTATCAACAAATCTACAATCAACGACCAATAAGCATCACATGCATTCACAAAAACCACCATTAGTCACTACACACCTTCACAATATCTCATAACCAAACAACAACTTACAAAGAGTGATGCACAATACTTACGCTCTACTCTTGCAGCCACTATGCCATCTACATTAGGGGTAGGTGCCCGCCCCTCTACTCCTCCAACCATCGGTCCACTGATCGCATCCACCACTACTAGAAATAGAAACACCCATCGATGTGTCACCCACCACTCACTGTAGGTATGGGTGCATCCTATGTCATCAACCTGTATCAGCTCTATAGTCGCATCTGCCTCATCTATACCATGATGCACTAATTATGCTCCTATTGGGCTCGACCTTGTTCTTGGTTGTCTCGTCGCTTTAGTATATCTCAACCATATATATGGATTCATGGGCACATCTTGGGCCATGCCAAACTATCTAGATACTCGCTCACCCTGGAACAACTTTTTTCACCCCTGGGAAACAATCCTCTAACCACATGGTGCACCTAATGCATCGCAGATCCACATTATCCTCTACCCATCCACCATAATCTCTATACAGTCTCCATATAATGGCCCCAAGGCCCATCTGATCTAGCATCGACCTATAAGTGTCTGTATCCATCCTCATACTATGGGTGCCTACCCACCTCTTGTAAATGTCTCGGGTCAAGCCCAATCATCCCGTGACCCACTAAGTGGCCTCAATATCGTGATGTGCTCATATGCCCATATGTGCAACAAAATCATGGCTCTTAGTCCACCCCCATGATCCTCCTGAGTGAATTTATACAAATCTCTATACAAGTGGGCCAATAGACACCGTGCCCATGCATACCTAGTATCATGCTCCTCTATACTGAGAAAAATATCATGCATCTTGAACAATATACAAACTTTTTCTCCCTTCATTGTCACTGATGATGCTAGAATCACTACATTAAACTTCCATAATCGTGAAACACTAGATCTCAATATCGCATCTAGACTGATGTGAGTCTCTGCTTATACTTGTGTCCCTGTAAAATACTGCCTCACTTCCCTCATCTGTCGTTGGTCATCCATTATACGCATCACCTGCACTCTCTCTCCTACAATAGGCAACCATAATATCTTATTTACATCCTCCAAGGTCACTTTCATCTCACCAGTAGGCAACCATAATGTACAAGTATCTATGTACCATTTATCACACAAAGCAGTCAACATAGGCATATTATGCGGTACCTCCCCCAATCTAACAATGTGTCACAAGCCACCACGATCCAATATATCCCACTCCACATATGACAACCCCAAAGTGAGAAATGTTCTAAAATGTCGGCACGCCCAAAACTCTCTCGAGTGTATATCCCTCTGCACAACACAAAAATTAATAAAATTATTTCATTAGTTTCATACTATTGTGAAATCACCATCATACATATGTGTCTCCAAAATCACTATAGTATCCCATCCGATCTACTCATTGGACAGGTGGTTCAAGGAGCAGGTAATCAGAATCAGGTCACCCACCTAGGAACTGGCGATATTTTAAAATTTTCCTCCAATCATGTGCCAACTAATGTTCAAGTATAATTTTTATATGACTCATAGCTATTGATAGAAAATGGGTCCACCAACCATGTGCCTCCAGTGCCGCCAATCAATAAGCAGTCAAAGTACAATAGGAATGTTGCCTAAAAAGTACACACTGTCGCAAGTGGTCCGGTAATCATACAGTTTGGGTAATTAGTCCAATAGGATCCTCCTCTTAGGAATTACTATTATATATATATTGGTAATAATCATATAGTGATCATTATATTTTGTATATTTTATTTGTAAAAAGTCTAAAAATGAGTGGAACCCATGTAAAATGATAAGGTGCTATCTTATCTTAAAAGATAAGCTTACTACAGATAAGAGTTAAGGTATCTCATATACCGAGGGTCACAGTGGATTTCTTATCCATCTTAGAATAATATGGATATCCCTTAGTTCTATAAATAGACCACCTCGCTACCCTCATCTAGCTATACTAGTGAGAAATATTGTAGTCTCTGTGCGAAGGAAGCCATCAGTTTAAAGGTATACATTGAGAGTCACTGCCATTCACTAGTAGGTGAATGTAAAGTATATGTACACCATAGTCTTGGTGAATTAGGCAAGTAGTCAATAACACCTGAAGTACCTCATCTGAGATTGTAAAGTAATGATTAATATGTATAATTTAAATTGATAGCCTTCAGAAACTCTGTCATCATTCCCTGTCTTAACATAGTCGATGGTATTCTTAGTGTCATATGTTGTTGTTTTGTTTCCATCATCAACATCCACCATATATCAGGCAGTTCATAGTAAATAATCATAGCACGAGGACATCCCGGTGCCCAAGAAGTTGGTCATAGTGCACCCAGAATATGACAGAACTAGGAACTAGTGTCCCTAGGGATAGAAACACCCTAGCTACTTCTGCCTAGATTAGAAACAGTGAAAAATACATAAATGCATTTTTTTTTTTAAAATAACAAAAAATAAACATATTTGACACAATTTTCTAAAAATGATCATACATAGTAACTCACCGGTCATCTATGAAGCCACAACCGTTGTTACTCTATCAAATCTAATCAAACTCATTGCTCTAACACTTGTTATCTTCACAACTAAGAGCTCCAAATCTCAATCAATTTCAGTACAAATGACAATATTAGTCACTTTTTCATTATTACTATATATAGTAATTCCAATATTTCACATACTATAGTTACTATTTATAGCCACTTTTACAGCTAATACACGTTGCACAGTTTCACTCATATCTTGAGCCTCGTAACTTCGTTTATGCTATACAACTCATAATTTTATCTAACACCGTACTATATAAATTTCAATATCTCATATTCAACTTTGGCACATGCACCAATCAATATCTACTCATAATTTGGCACTATTATCTCATAATATTTCTCATTGACTATTACACACATCATCTACGTTTTGCTTTTGATTAGTACACATTGCTCCGCCCCTCACCCTTTTGCTGAAAGGGGGCATACAATTGGGATCATCCCATGATCCCTCTCAGGTTACAATATGATCAATCGACACTCCTAGCATATCACTATTACAACTTGCTCTGATCTCATTCGAGCAAAGGTACAATCATTTTATATGAAAATCAATATTTTCTACTCCAAATCTATTCCCGCAAATGACCTAATCTGGGGAAAAGAAAAGAAAACTCTCTGTACATAATTTACTAAGTACACAATATCAAAGTAATCTTCTATTATTCAAATCAAATCAATCAATTGGTATAATAAGAACACTTTACTATCTCTCTCAGATGACTTAACTTGGGAGCTACATCATAGTTAATATCACTCCCATATGACCTAACTTGGGAGTTATTTTATATGTTTATCACTTCCATGTGACCTAACTTGGAAGCAATCTAGCACTATGCAAACCGAAACACCCCTTACTGTAGGAGTGGGAGTAATGAGATGTCATTACCTTTCTTATAATGCTCCCATATGGGTTCTTCAATTAGGTACAATACAGAATAACACATAACTAAATTTGGTCTTCGTGCATCTACATTGGTTAGACTGTTTGGGGATGCATTCATGGATGGACAAAAAAACTAGACTTCTCTCCCCAACACTCTTCCTCTGGCAGCAAGACGCCAAAATCCTCCCATTTACAAATAAAATCGGGTTGGGAATTGATCACTCCCTACCTCTTCAATATCCTTTGGCAATAATTCAAAATCTCCAAATTGTTTCAACTATTTCTCCAAGTGCTCCCTACGACAGTTTGCTATCTCCACTTACGCCACATAGGTCACAACGTTCATAATGGTTTTCCACACTACAAGTTTCTACACTCTACGCACACTTTGCAACATAGCTTCTCCAAAATTTATACAGGTATGTTCCTTACTTCCTTTACACTACTTAAATTTCATTCAAATAGCATAAAGGGGGGGAAATGTAGACACAAAATCACACACATATTACGATTTTACTTTTTTGTCAAGTATGTTGTTATATGCATGGATATTAAGTAATAAAAGTATTCACTGGTGACACAATCTTTTGTCCATCCACTATTTTTTATTGTTTCTATTGTCTTTCTCTCTCACATCTATCATTTTTATACCCAGTTCTAGTCAGGTCATAGGGATCCCTTTCTACCTGTCTTTTCAAAATTTTCGTCATTCATTCCTGGACAATAACGCCCAGGTGCTCTTTTCCATTCTGAGCACTAATGTCCTCTTTTTTCTTTTCACTTATTTTTACATTTATGTTCAGCCTTTCTAGTTTTATAATCCTCATCCTTAGCTCATACTCAAAATTTTATATCGCTATTGTCAAAATTCAAACAAGAGATCCATATATATACACAACATACACTCTATTATTCAAGATGGCAATTCTAAGGAGCAATCTCATCTACATACTATCACTACCATTATAAGGGACTACATTTTTGGGCTACATACACTACATAGAAAGGAGAAGTGCTCAATTCCATATCACACATTTACATCTTATCTAGCCACAGCCCCCTATCTTGGGGTCATTAGCGTGATGGAAACCATAAGGACATTATTACACACACAATCGCAAAGAACTAAATGGAGTCTAGTAGTGCAACACTCGGTCATAAGTTCACTCATTGGGTGACTGTCGGGGTCAGTCTAACTTCACATATTTCATTTTCATTCCAATTTGATGTGTTTATGAGCTTGTGCAGGTAGCTAGGGTTTTTGTTGCAGGTTACAGGTACCCTCGGTGATCAAAGTGTGAATATCAAGGGATCAATGGGAAATGATAGTGAAACCCTAGCGACACATGAAAAAAAATATTTTGATCTTCTGGGCAGTCACTAACACCCAATAACAATCACCAGTGCCTAGGCACCCATGTTTGACAATATTCTCATAATCCTAATTTTACAGAGAGCAATTGTGACATAGTTCCAGCCCTGTTTAGCACTTTACACCACTCAAATCAATTCCATATTACGTAGGATTTGGCTAAGTCATCTCTCTCTCCCATTTCTTCATCGTGCTACATTGTTTCAGTGCTTACCATTTGTATATCTATTGTATTTTATCATATATGTTACTTTACTATCATATTTAATTCAAATTTGGTTAAACCACTAAGTCTGCACATTTTTTTCCTCTTCCCACTAAGTTTTATGGACCATTAGTGGCTGGAGATTTTTTAAGGAATTTTTTAGACTTCATGGGTTGCCAAAGAACATTGTGAGTGATAGGGACAACATGTTTATGAGTTATTTTTGGCAAGAAATCTTTCATCTTTCAAGCACTGAGTTAACTCCTAGCATAAGCTACCATCCCTAAATGGATGGGAAAACTAAAATTGAAAACAAATGGTACATAAGGAGTTTTGTAACATGACAAGAATCAACTTAGATCAAATGGTTATATTTGGGGGATTTTTACTACAATACTTTCTATCACATTTCCATTGGTATGCCACCCTTCAAAGCCTTGTATGGTTGATGCTTTTTCTTTTGTTGATATTGTCATCGCAGATAGTAGAGTTCCAAGAGACAAATATTTGGTACAATAAATACAAGAAATCATGAAGGAACTCAAGGATAACTTTTTAGATGCACAAAATCAACAAAAATTGTATGCATATCAACATAGAGTTTAGAGGACATTTAATGTAGGAGATATGGTCCTTTTGATGTTGCATCCCTATAGATAATCCTCTCTCAAAGGGAAAGGGGTTGAAAATTTAAAACCAAGGCTTTATGGTCCCTATAGAGTCATAAGGAAGGTGGGAAAGGTTTTTTATGAACTAGGGTTATCGACACAAAGTAAAATTCACAATGTTTATCATGTTTCATGCCTCAAAAAGGCATTGGGCTAGCACATCACTCATTCTATTGAACTAACCCCTCTTGATGATGAAGGAAAATTGGTTTCAGAACTAGAAGCCATAATGGATGTCTGTGAAAAGTAGTTGAGGAATAAGATCATAAGGGAATATTTGGTTCATTGGAAAGGTTTACCCGTTGATGATGCTACATGGGAAGGTGGGGAAATTTTGGAGCATCCAAGCTTGCAATTTCTTGAGGGCAAGTAATTTGGGGAAGGAAGGATTGTAATATCTCATTCTAAAAAATAATAGGCCAAAGACCCTTAGCCTATTCTTTGTTTCCCGATAGCTAGTGGGTAGAAAATAAGGGAAACTAATCCTAGTAAATTAATTTTAGTGCATAGTTATTTTTACTATAAGCAATTTAATTATTTTATTAGTGATAAAACAATAAAATAAATGTCCACTTTATTTTTATTTTCCCTAAAGAGAAAAGGCGACCCATGTGGTGAATAAAGCAAAAAAAATTAAAGTAACTTTCACCAAGTGAAGCGAACTATTTGGGCTTTTTGTTTGGGTCCTTGTGCCACTTTCAACCATAAAAGGAGGTTGCCACACTTGGGAGAGATCATATTTTTCTATTTTGACATAAATTTTCAAGTTTAGGTTGATTGTTCTTCCATTTATACATTAAAGGATGAAAACCCTTTGGTGTATTTGTTTTAGGGGATGAAACCCCTCTCTTGCCAAGGTTGAAGAACACAAAATACTCATCCTTTGTGTAAATATCCTCCATTCAAGAGTTTCTAGTGATCTTTCAAGGAGAAATTCATAATTCCGACAATAATTGAAGACCCATATTGCAAATTTGAGGCATCTCCAGCTAGGGTTTGAAGGCAAAGGTGTTTTGGTTGATTTATTCCTTCATTTCCATCCTTTTTCCAGGGTAATGACCCCCTTATGGATGAAATATGATCATCCTAGGGAATAATTATTTTGTATTTGATCACTATCAGCCTTGTCATAATTTTGGAGCCATTTTCATCTTGGTTTTAGTTGATATGGGCTTGGAAAAAATTATTTCCAGCGATTTTCCTAAGTTGTACTTATGTAGGATTTTAATAAATTTCCAACTCTTATTTTTGGATCCCAAAATTATATACTTTGGTATTCATACATGCATGATTAATTTTGGTATTTTGGAAAATATTTAGTTAAGTTTAGATCAAATTTTTGGGTGATTGGTATCTAGATCAACTTGTCATTTTTAGGGAAATTTCATATATGTAAATTACATTCTTTTAATAAGTTTTCTTCAACCAGTTGTCTGTAATAAATTGGGAATTTTGAATGTTCTCTTTGGGGTTTGAAAATATCCCATTGGGAACATTATAGAAAAAGGGGTTGTAACTTGAGAGATGTGTATATAAACTAGGGAATGACCTGTATGAGAGGGTTAGATAACCAAATATAGTGATTTACAAATGACAAGAGCTAGGGGTAGGATAGGACTGAGGTCTTCCCTCATGTTGAGTCGAGTAGGACTAAAAAGGACTTAGTTCATTGTCGGGTTTCATTAGGAATGTTAGTATAATGTTATCCTAAGTCTTTTGGAAAAAATCAGTATCATTACTTATTATGAATCTAGGAGATATATAGTCCTACCCTATTCATAAGTTTACTATTTTTGGTCACTACATTACACATGGTATTCTCTCTTTCTGTATCAATTTCTCATGCCTTTGTAATTGTGAATGGTAGGGCCACTCTCACCTTGTGAGAGATGTGTGGGGAAATGAAAGGCTCATGGTTGGAGGTAAAGCACTCTGATGATACTCTTTCTTCCAAATGGTGTAATGGAATTCGTGATAGATCTCTAAAAAATGATGACATGGTGTCATGATCGTAGATGTGCTATTGCATTCTTGATATATGTATTATGTATAGAATATAATTAGATGTAAACCATGTAAACTTTAAATTATTATAAATTGATTTCTTAAAAATGTAACTCTTAACATTTAAAAGTTAAGACTCGTGTTTATTAAGGCAAGAGAAATGTAACCTTGCATACTTTACTGAGAATTTTGGAAATCCATTTAAGTACAATGGATTAGTCTAATTAAGTTACAATTTAAACTTGTAATATTATATCAGTTGAACATTAATGAATAAATGTAAACTCAAGTACTTTTAGAGTACTTCTTATTAGTTAACATAACGAATAAAGCTGATGCAAACCATTGTTGAATGATTAGTTGATTAACGGAATGAAATGAATGGAACAAAATTACATATAATGTAAATGCAATCATCAGTTATGAACGAATAATAGAATGCATATTAAACAGTGATTAAGAAACTCATTATCACTTTTGTATTCATGTGTTTCTCTTGTTTATAATAACAATGATTATTTGGTTCACATGCTTGAGGAATTAATAGGTAATGCCTTAGTTAATTGGGTGAATGATTAATATGATAAAACACATAGGTACTTATACTCTTGATTTCTTACAGTTAATTTTGTCTTTATATTAAGAAGTAAGAATGCATGATAAAATAATGAAATTCTAATTCTCATTTAAATCATGTTTTATATTATTTGCTTCTTGCATGGGTATGTTGAATGTTATGTGAAGGACTAGGATATTGAGAGGCATTAATTTCTGTCCCTGGTGGTGAGGGTGATTGAGAATTCTAGTTACAAAAAAAATTGGTTTATTTGTTGGTCACCCACTAGAGGGTTCGCTAGAGAAGGCCCTATCAGAAATATTTATGATCACGTCACAAACCCTCATTGAAACTTAAAATTACCGCATGTTGGGATCTTAAAAAACCCTCTTGGTAGCATCATCTATTGTAACTCGTAGGTTGTAACATTCCCTTTGCTTAGCCTTTCCATATCCTCCTTTTCTGACTCCAAACTTGATTATGAATTATATCATCTAAGCAACAACATTCATATGATCTTCTCTCACCAAATTCTAGCCCCCCACCCCCCCCCCCCCCCCCCCCCCCCCACACACACACTACAACACTTCTACTCCCTTGGTTGACCTCTACTCTTTCTTTTAGTGGTGGATCAAATAACCCTTGGGAGATTCGAGTCGTAGTCAATAGAGGTTCCTCTACATCCAATGGCGTGCAAAATGTGATCTTAAGGGGAAATGGATTAAGGATTCCCTCGTCCATCCTAGGTAACTCATGATTACACCTTTACCATTCATGGGATTATTTTCTCTCCAATGTAACTCAATTTGTTTGCAACATTGTACCACTAATGGTTTGGTGTTGTAAACTTATATTAGATCTACAAGTTTTCCTCACTACAGACAGGCGTCTAATGTGACTTCCTACATATTACACACTTGTTTTGTGATTTTTAATTGGTTGTAATCAAAATCTCCTCGTTTGTGATAATATGAGAAGATTCCTCCACTACCAGAACTTTATCGCCACTTTAGGAAGTCCCTTCAACACTTGTTTTTGTTCGAAATAATTGAATTTGGCTAATCATTGAGCACCATAAACAATCCTAGTTCACCACCATATTTTCCTCTTGAATGATATTCTTTAGCTCTATAAAATTTGGGTCCTCTTGTAAATCCTCCTCCTGCCATTATTGACATGTATGGATTTCTCAATTTGGTTTTTCATTGCATATTTGCATACATGTTTCACTTTTAATCCCACCAATACATTTCAATATATTTTTATTATCCCAAAACTTAATGAGATTTAATGTGTCAATGTTAGGTTAGGCGTAAATTGCACAATAAATGTAAGTTCCCTTTTTGTAGGGCATGTATGATGTGTAAATCACACTTCAAAATCTAATTTTCCACCTACATGGTAATGATCATCAAGAACCTCCACAAGCCTTGAGATTTTTGGGCTTTTTAGGGATCATATTTTATGGAATTGGGAGCTTTTGAAAAAAGATGCACATTTTGCAAAAGTGGTGAGTGTTGATAAAATCTCGACCATATTTGTCAAATGGTAAATTTTAATTTATTTTATGGTTTGGGAATTTATTGTGAAAGGCATGATAAGCTTATTTGGCACCAAACTTGAGGAAAATTTTTATTACGTCGAGAGGCCTTACTTAAATATGAATTGGCTTGCAAAATTTGACAATAATTAACAGTAAAAAAATTTGCATCGACGACCATATCCAAAGGAATTTTTTGGGGGGTGAATAAATAAGAGGAATTAATTTTAAATATGTAGGTGTGAGTTGATAGGATAAGAGGTTGTCAAAATGGCATCACATCCATGCAGTCATCTCATCTTGATATTTTGCCATACATAACCATCAACCAATTCTCTACACACAAGTTCCTTCTTTATTGATATTGCTTTGACCATTCAAATTCACTTGTAGATTTGATGTGCCTTTGTCACTACTTAAGGGCTTGCTTCTATCCATTGTGTTGTGTATAGACTTTTCTTATTACTTCATCCTTCAAATTTGGTGCTCCCATCACATATCTTGATTGCAGGTCTCCAACATGGGGTTCAAATTATTTTGGCCCTAACGACTTGTGTGCACAAGGATCTGGTTCTCCTCCTACCATGACTACCATCATCTCTTCCACAAGGTCTCGTGAGTTTGGCCTCAACTATTTGTCTCGCTATCTTTAATCTCCATCACCTTCTTCACTTATCTTTCTTGCTTCTTAATCAAATTGTGCATTCATATATGCATTCATTTGTCTACAAAAACCCCACTCATCCATCTATCTTAGGTATAAAGGTGATGTAGCAAGTGTATTTACATCCATGTGTAGACCTTACATACGAATTAAGAATTTTGGGAATCGGGTTTTTGAGAAATGAGTGGGACTTTACACTTGTCTAATGCTAATAAAAAATATGATCTTTATGCTAATAAACATGTTCCAAATAGGAACAAGGCAGACAAATACTTACAACTGCAACGATGTAGGTTAATTTGGTCATTAATTTACATTTGTATCACATGAGCATATATAAAAAAGTTGACACTATGGAGGAGCATGAGCTCCTCCACAACTTACAATGTTGTTTTATCTAGAGGTCAAGTGTCAACATGGAGGTAGTCATTTTTGAAGTCGACGATAAGCATTTTATAAAAGACATAATTTCCCAAGCATCAAAACACCACCAATTTTTGATCAACTTGTAAGGAAATGAAGAGAACATCCTTATTTGAGGTGTCAAACCCCTGGGTGCGGGTGTTTTCTCATATAATCTAGTTGCAACACCACTTCTATAGAAAATCATGATATATGGACTTGATCCACATGAGTCCATCCCTATGGTCATTTCCTTGGTCATGGGAACCACTTCAAATCTCATGTGCTCATTGATTATTTCACTTGTGAATAACTATTGATATGGGTGACCTTCTAGCCATATCGACCCAGATAAGTCTCATTGTCCTCTTTAAATGAAAAGTGGTTTCAATTAACACACGATGATATAATTGGTGGAGTGATTTTATTTTTGGTATTTGTTAACATATGTCTACATTTGTGTCACCCATGTGCATGTATAGTTAGAGTTGACACACCCTTTTATGCCACACCACACTATATTGAATGCCTCCTTCCTCACATCCGACGTGGACTACACGACCTATGTATAGAATCCTATCACATCTAGTGTAAGAGTGACCTATCACTCATGTCTCCCTTGAATATTGAAACAACAATAATTATGATTGCATGTTTTTCACGAAATAATTTGTCATAGGAAAAATTAGTGGTTTTTGTTAACACTTCAAGACTAGTTCCCTCCTCTTGGGAGTGGGTGGCTCCCATTTATTGAATGTAGGAAATAATAAAATCTATGGGTGGCCATTAGGCTAGGGATCACTTAGGAATACTCCACTCAACTTGTGGCAAATTTCTTTTACGGAATACAAGGGAGGAATTTTCTTAAAAAGAGGTAAATGGAATATAGGAAAAATAAGGAGGGATAAATTTGTGAGTAGGCACTTGCAAATTTCACAAACATTAATCAAAGCAGGTCCACATTCAATAGGAAGAGAAAAAATTGTGTAATTAATAACAATATTAATGAATCAAAGACACAAAGTTCTATTGATTTATTCCTTAAAGACACAACGTTATTTCTTGGTTGTCTAAGATTACAAAGCTTGCATAGTTACAAAGTAGGAAGTAGAAGAATATAGACAAGGAGATAGAATAAAATAGTTTATTTCTTATAGCACTAGGAGAACAAAATCTAACCATTTAGAATAGAGAAGCCATCCCAATACATAGCCTTACAAAATGTCCATTCATCTCCCGCCAAGTGACTTTTCCTATTCCTACCACTTGTGACCTTTCATATTCCTGTAGGAGTAAAAATAAGTTATTTTATTATTTATGAAAAATAACTTTTACAATACAAAATTAAAAGGTCACTTAAGTGAATAAGACAAAATAGCCAAAAAGTAAATTCCCAATGAAGAATTAGAATGTAGAGAGAGAGAAGGAAGAAGAGGGGAAAGAAGAGAGAAGTGATCAATTTGAAGGTGAAGAAGCTTCTAATGACAAAGAGCTTGCTCTCAATGGACTCTGTGGAAATGTTCCAGGGATGAAATCCTTTCCCTTGACCTCCTCACTAAATTGATCCGCTGTGAGTGAACCTTACTTTTCTTGAGGAACAGAAACATACCCCAAAGCACCGATCCAAGTATCAGGGACACCACTAAGGAATTTTCACTATGTGAACCATACTTTATGATCTCTTGTGGTATTAGAGATGGAGCCTTTAATATTTGCAAGGGATTCCAATGTATCCTCATTAAAGGAGAAAGGATCTCCTATCTCTTTTTGGACCAATTCTTTAAATGAATTTAGGATTCCCTCCAAGGATGAATGGTCAATGAGTGGGGGGATCCAAGCTTCTACACACTTTTACTGATTTCTTCCAATATGTTAGATGTGTGCTCCTCACAAGAATCGATCTCTGAAATTGCATCATTCATCATTTAATACTTGGAATTCATTATGCGTGACCACAAAGGAGAAAAATTATTAGGGATGGATGTAAACACATTATTGCTCACCAAGGAGTGAGAATTAAGACAACTCATCTCAGATATCAATGTGAAACAATATCCCAATGGGCTCTTTCTTTCACGATCTCAACCTTTTTCATCTTTACCATGTTGTGGTGAGGGAAAAATTATATAGATAGGATCTCAGTAAATAGTTCCTTCTCTTTTTTGATTATCTTCTCCACTCATCTATCATTCGCTCTCCCATGCATAGTGTGCCCTTGAGCTCTCTTGATCACTTGGAGATAAAAGATACTGATAAGAAAGACCTTTTGCTGGAGGAAGTAGTGTTGCATTGGGATTCATGAATGAATGTGAATAATCAGTCAAGGTTCTCACATATTCCTCAAGTTTTTCAATAGTCTGCTTATTATTTTCATTTCTTGTGAGCAATCGAGTTGCAGAATATTTGAATAAATGTGCATCTCCTTCACGTGTGGCCTACCCCAAGGAAATTATAGTCATCTCATAATAATTTAGTGTCATATCTTCCATGGGTTTAATCACTTTAAGATGTGTAACTTACACACATTGAGATCTAGAAGCCTCAGTGAAGAATTGTAAAGTTGTTTGAGCTTTCTTGGTGCATTTGGTTTTTATATAATTTGAGATGGCCTCTAAGTTAGGTGTCATTTCCTGTTGCACCATTCTTGATCCTCCTCTAAGTAGCTCTTGTACTCATGCGAAAGTATCAACTAGCGTGGGCACAATATCAAACACAAAGGAACTAAAGCTTCGTTGAGATGGATGAATCAAATGCCTCCAAGGAAACATCTAGATGTTGAGGATGATTAGGAGATTGAAATGGGTCAATTTATCTCAGCTCAAATGGCTCAATAGGATTCATTTTGATTTTTTTACTTTTTATGAAGTCTCTTAGGGGGAGTAACTTTAGTGTGCTTTGTCTCCAGAAACTTCCTTTCAGAATACCCTTATGAATGAGAAGACTTTGTGACCCGATCAAGTTTCCTAAGATAAGAGGTGAGAGACACTTGCTTAGATGGATCCAATAGACCACTTGATTCAATAAAGAGGTCATCTTCCACTTGAACCAATCCTTTGATCTTTGAATCACTGTTATGGTTTTTTCTTTGATATCTTCAAATTCTCGTATGTTCCATGGAGTGGAAGGAAAGGAAGATGAATGAACTACTTGATACTTAGGATCAAATAGATCTAATCCATCATCATTCATTCCTTCTATAAACCATTCAAACTCGAAATCCCTCATTTTATTTACAGCCATCCTCATGCAGTCCCACCTTATGACTTAGAAATCATCAGAGCATTGCACCCAATATTCTTCAATTTGTGGAATGTGTTATAAACCAGACAAATGGAAAATATTGGGGTTCTTCCTACTATCCAAGTATGGTCGGGATACATAGGAATATAGATTGAAGGAAGTGAATGATGCTTCAATGTTTGTTGCATCCATTTCACTCTTACACGAATAGATCCCTAGGAGGATAAGGAAAGATACACCCTTCTTCGTCATGTTTTTACACTTGGTGTGAATGCGAGACAATTGCATGCACAGCTCAATCATCATGATATTGTCACCTGGGTACCTTGGTAACCTGCTAGGTGCAAGATAAAAGCCTATGAATCTAATATAGGTGAATGTGGGGAACTGGATGAAGTAACTTCTGTATTTTTCAACCAACCCAACTGTTTGAGGTGAATTTATCTTCTCATGATTACCTTCGAGTTACCTTATGACATACACAGTGAATGCATCATTCACCCTCAATAAGTGACATTTACTCTCCTTATATGTAATTTGGGGATATTTCTCATACGCTAGAGACTTTTGTGGCACATTTGGTGTAGGAGAGAGACCTCAGAAAGGCCTTATGTATGCGAGAGTATACACTAGATAAGAAGTCATTGTGAATTTATTAGAGGTAGTAACTGTAATAGTTGTCGATGAATGTGGTTACTTATAATCTACCCCCAATCGATCATTTGATATCCTTATGTGACCACTAGGATAAATTGAACCATCTAGTCTTGGAATTATTTTGTAGTCTCTTCTCCCATAACCTTGCTCAATAAGACTATTACATTTGAGTATGCCTTATGGAATTCACCTCAAAGTTTTAGGAATCCGCAAGGGCTTCCTTCCCTATTTGATCCATGATCCAACTACCAAACCTTACAAATATGAATCCGTTCTTGCCCATTCTTAAGAGGAAAATTCCTTAGTGATGATCATTATATTATTACCAATAGGAATTTGCAGGCATTGAGAGATACCCTATGGAGTGAGAACTGTCAGTAGTGAATTATCATCTTCTTGAATTGTCCTCAGATATGGGCCATAATTTTGGGCATAAGTTAAGATAAATTATGTGATTTGAAAGGACAACAGATGTCCACTAGCTTTGAATAACCCACTTGAAAATATATTTTAGTCCATAGCTCCATGGGGTTATCTCAACATCCTTATTTTTAGGTCCTCTAGATCCATGTTTGTCACATCACTATCACCTGCACTGGGATACTCGTTGTTTAATATGGAAGTTGGCTCTAAACCTGAATATTTAAACTTCACAGTGACAGAAGTTAGTGAAAATGGACAGGAGATGGATGGATATGAAAAATTTGACCAAAATCCCAACAATTACTATTTTAAGAATGTCCTACCTGGGACGTCTATTTTTAGATTTTTCTCAAATTAGCACTTTTGAGTTGTCTTTACATGAAAGGTGTGATAATGGCTCAGAAATTGACTCATTTTCCAAATTTACTATTTTTAGTATGTGAGAACATGATACAACTTACTATTTTTAGTAAGTGGTCTTCTAGATGTCAGAATGAGGTGGGAGTAGTCTCAAAAGTTTCATTTTCACTCTGGGATGCTTTGTTCCAAATTTTAGGAGTTTTCAATCACCATATTTTTGTAGATTTGAAAAGGTAAGTTTTGCAGTTGTTGATTTGATAAAATCTGAATATTTTATTTAAATCTAAATGCAAAGATCTGCTATAAATTATATACAATGAAGTATAAATGTTAAAAAATTATTTAATTTTAACTATGAAAGGAAATTAGAGGGGTAAGGTACCTATCTTAATTTTGTTTATCCCGCAGTGAGTCTGGATTGGAAAATATGAAGAAACAGAAGCCCAGACCGTCGCAACAATCCATAAGAAAAGTTAACAGAGGTGGAAATGGCTAGATTGGGGTTTCCAGAGAGGGGTAGGGGTGCATGTGGGTGCCCTAGATCTGATTCTAGGTGCCTGGCTTTGTAGAAAAGCTCAGGAAATGATTCTAAAACTCTCACTAGGGTTTTACACCTTTGGTCACTCTGAAGTCGCATAATGATCATTGGGGTACCTATAAACCTACATACAAATATTCTCTTGCAAAACCCTAAAAAAGACATCAAATCCTAAACAAGAAAGATGAAAAATGAGGGGTCAGAATGTCCGTAGTTGTCACAATGGTGAACTTACATTTGAGCGTTGCACTACATCTCAAACCCAATGTAGTTCTATGTGCTTGTGTGTGTAATAGTACTCCTAGGTCACCCTCGTACCATTGACGCCAAAATAGTCAGTGGTAGCTAGATAAAATGCAAAGGTGTTGGTGGAATAGAATGAACTCCCCTTCCTATGCAGTGTGTATGCACAGTAATGTGCCTAAATGCAACTCCTTGATGTATGTAGATAGCTAGCCCTCGATAAGAATTGTTTTCCCATATAATGGTATGTATGTTGTGTCTATATAGGGAACTCTTGTTCGAATTTCAACACTAATGACTAGACATGCTGACTAATACCTCAAGATATGAGAGAGAAAACCAAAAATACCAACCTCAAATATTAAAAACAAGATCAAACATAAAGAGGACACATGCACCCATGATGGACAGGAGTTCCTGACACTAGTGTCTAGTTGTAGGTGCTAGCTTCTAGAGACAAGTGACGATAAATGAGTGAAGGCTAACATATAGGGATCTCTGTAACCTGGCCAAAACTGGGTGTATGAGTGACAAGTGTGAAAGATAAAAGAAATAGAAACCAATAAGATAAGTGGATGGACTATGGAATTGTTCATTAGTGAATATTTTTCTTACGCAAGATCCATATATAAAACAACATACTTTGCGGTATAGTAAATAGTAATAAGTGTATGATTTTGTGTCTACATTTACCCCCACTTTATGTTGGTGAACGAAAGCTTAGAAACATAAAGTAGATAGAGATGCATACCTGAGAGAAGTCTGGAGAAGCCTATGTCACAGAAGTACTCATAGATGTGGTAGAAGTACATCCTAAGTGAGAAAATATAGCGTGGCGAACCATGGAACAGTGTTTTGATCCATGCAGTGTAACGAGAGATGTGGGACCATTATGAGGAACGCTAAGCGAGATTGATGATTACGGTGTTGAATGATTGGATATTTTTATTCTTGTTGTTGATGGAGATGTAATGGGGTAGGGAGTGATCAGTTCCTAACCCAATTACATGTGTGGAAAAACTGAGGATTTGGGCAGCTTGCGGCCAAAAGAAGAGTGTAGGGAGAGAGGTCTAATTTTACCCTCCAAATTTAACTACATCCCTAAAGGGTCTAGCCGCTACAAACAGACAAAGAATGGATTTGGTTGATTTTGATCCAATTCAATTTTCTCAAACATGATAACCCATATAAGAATTGTATAGGAAAGGAAATGACATCTCATTGCCCCCACTCCATGGGTCTCGCCAAAATGTGTATGTGATGGCTTCCATGTTAGGTCATCTGGAATCAGTCGTAAAAATGTAGAATAACTTCCCACATTAGATAATTTAGGAAAGTGGTGATATATCTCCCAAGTTAGGTCATCTGGAAGAATAAAT
This sequence comes from Taxus chinensis, assembly GCA_019776745.2. Classification (NCBI taxonomy): domain Eukaryota; kingdom Viridiplantae; phylum Streptophyta; class Pinopsida; order Cupressales; family Taxaceae; genus Taxus; species Taxus chinensis. The sequence goes on from CM034149.1 coordinate 116,303,766, forward strand.
ACATTGTGTTGTGTTGATTGATTAATATGATTTATGGAGATTTGAATGTATGTGAATTATTTATTGGTCACTCATGGAGAGATTTTACACTTGTTGGCCCCATGTTAGGTCATTAGGGGGGATCACTAGAAAGTGATGTGAAATGTCACATAGTGTACAAGAAAATGTTTGATAATTATGGGTTAGAAATGTAGATTAATTGTGTAATGGTGTAAGGGGAATTATAAGATGACCCCAATTGTATGCCTCTCCTTTTGGTGAAAGGGGGAGTGATGATGAGAAGGAACGTTGAGCCGAAAGTAAGCACATAATGATGTAAAGAAGAATGTTATGATAGATATCACAAAATTGTGTGTAGATTGATTGAAGAGAAATAGTATGTGTGAAATGTGTATGATACGGTAGTAGGTAGAATTCTAAAGAGAATGACGTGAATGAGATAGAAATTGGAGTAAGTATGCTCAAGATATGATTGCAATCATGTAATGTGTATTAGTGAAGAGAAGAGCACAAATAATGACTCTAGTAATGTAGGTAATGAAAAGTTACTATAAATAGTAATGTGAAAATGTGAATAGGAAATTTATTTGATTATTGTGCTAGTGTGATTGTGAGATCTAGGTGGGAAAATATGCCTCAAGTGAGAGCACCACAATTGAGTGATTTCAAGATGGTGGCACCATTTGTGGTGTCACGTATGACAATAGAGCTAACAAGTGTGATTTTTTTCGAAAATGTGTTCATATTAGTCATTTTCAATGAATTTTACAAAAAAAATATTTTTGAATTTCTCGACATTTTGGAATTGGATAAGATTGGTGAAGGTGTTAATGACCTTTAGGAAACTAGCACCCAGGCATAGGTGCCAGTGACCTGGTCATGGGCGCCCCAGTCTTGCTTATGGGTGTTGATGTCCCAGAAAGCATCGATTGATCCCAAAGTGTTGTAGATGTAAAAATTGATGTATATTGATGTTATAGGTTAGTATGTTTGCATATGTACGATGTTTTAACGTCATGTTTTGTTGTTTTTTGGTGTGCAGAGGGACATCCATTCTAGAGAGTTTTGTGGTGGTCGTCATTTGAGTACATTACTAGGATTGGGGTTATTGGATGATGAGTGGGATGTTCTAGACCATGTCAGCCTACGGGACATAGCAAGGATTGGGGATATGCCCCATAATATGCCTATGGCTATAGCTTTGTACGAGAGGTGGTGTGCAGATACTTGCACCTTTTGGTTACCTATAGGGGAGATGACAGTTACTCTAGAGGATGTGTATCACATACTGCAATTGCTTATCATTTGTGAGAGGGTGTAGGTTATGGCAGTGGATGATGCACAGAGAAAAATGAGGGCTACTAGGTTGTATTTTATGGGGACCCAAGTTCATACTGAGGTCTATATTAGCTTGGATGCTATTATGAGATCAGGGATTCCGCGTTACAGAAGTTTATTGTTGTGGTGATTTCTTTTTTGACAGTGGAGGGTGGTGGTGTAGGCATATTGTATAATATGCATGATCTCTATCGTTAGATAGTTGAGGTGAGAATGAGGTATGTCTGGGCATGATGTGTATTGGCCCACATGTATAGGGATCTATACAGATTTACACATGAGGAGTATGTGGGTGGTATTGGAGCCACCACATTGTTACATGTATGGGAATATGACCAAATTGTGGTATTGAGGCCAGTTGGTGGACCACGAGGAGAGTGGGCTAGGCCAGATATATTTTATGGGATATGGGTAGGTGTTTGTGGCAGGAAGATGGATACATACACCTATAAAGCAATGCTAGATTGGATGGGACCAGGGGCCATGATATGGAGTCCATACTTGGACTACGGAGGATGACCATAGGATGTAATGGAGCTACGATATGTATGGTAGACTATGTTGCTGGAGGATTGGTTTCCAGGGATGCTCGAGTTATTTCAGGAAAAGCACATATCATGACAGTTTGGCATGGCCCAGAATGTGCTCCTGGATCCATATGTATGGGGGAGATCCATTAAGGAACCAAGGAGGGTTGGAGCTATACCATGGCCCACATGAGCATAGTTAGTACCTCCCAGGCCATATGAGGAAAATGCAACGATTGAGCCAATAGATGTGGATGATGTAGGGTGTACGGAGGCATATCGTGCATGGTGGGCATCACATCGATGGGTGTTTTTGTTTCCAGTTTTTACGGATGTGACGAGAGGATTGTTGAGAGGAGGAGTAAAGGGACAACAACATGCCCCCAATAGTGTAGCAGAAACATTATCAGAGCGTGAGTATTTGTATAGTGATGTTTATGATTTTTTATTTAGTTGTTTAATTTTCATTGTTATTTGATGTGTGGATCTATGGATGTAGGTAATGCGTATTGGTCATTGACTTTGGCCACATCCATCCACACATTGACGTGAAATGTACCCACCAATGTACTCATAGTTGGTGGTATGCTAGAGCATGTGGACGATATTGCATTTAAGCACATGTAATTATTTGATCCAATGGCATTAGCAATGATGAAATGCGAGCGAGTGAGACGAGGCACGAGAGGAGACACATTGAGCTGGACAGGTTGTGGGTGGAGGTCCCCTAGCGCAGGATGTATTTGCATGGTTTGTGGAGTTACATGGTAGATTTTTGGATCAGTCTATTAAGGTGACATTGTTGCGCAATAAGGTAGAGAGCTATAGGGGTCGCAAGTAGCATCACAGATTGAGTGGTGAAGCATTTAGTTCTAGAGATCCCCCAGTTTTAGAGAGTGATAGTGATGATGAGATATGATATGTACTGATGTATCGATGTAGGGGGAGTTTTCCCCGATGATGAGATGTGTTGTAACTATGATTGTGAATGATTGGCGTATGATTGTTGTATTTGATGTTTATTGATGTGATGATTGAGACTCATATCTTGATGTATGATGTATTGATTATTGTTGATGTGTATGTGATGTGTGATGTGTTGAGTATTGTTTGTAATTGTTGAATTGATTTGCAATGGATGATGGTTGAGATTGAGTAATGTGATTATAGATAGAGAAATGACGATATAGTGTATATGATGATAGATGATGTATGTAATGTGATTGCGAAAAAGTGGATTGTATGTAGAAATAAAGTTGTGATGAATGTCAGAGTAAAAATGAATAATGTGTAAGAGTATGAGATGGTCATAATGGTTTAGTGAAGTGCATGTTAGTATGATGAAGATGGGGGGAGAATAGTGATTCCCTATAATGTATAGATGATAAGGTTCATTTATATAAGACCCCTTAACATTCAAGAATGAACCGTAAATCAAGAGTGTGTCATAGGGAAGTCATATGAGAGTGTACGCTAAATATATTTTTCGATATAATGTGTAGCATAAAGATATGGTGGGGTTATTATTGTAATAGATCCCTCAACAGTCATGTAAGAACTATAAGAACATGATTGGGTCATTGGGGGGTAAGGTGATAGAAATCACCTACCAAAGACCAAGTCGACGTGAAGAGGTGGAAGCATGTGGAATGAAATTAGCATGAGTATATGATTCAAACTAAATGTCATGTAGAATGGTACTAATGATGGGTGATGTAGTAGTGGGCAACAGAGATGTTGTAGGCTGTGGGAGATAATGTGTAGTAGTAACATGACATGATAGATGAGATGGTGAAATAGTGGATGGATGAGATGTAGAGCGTGCATGAGCAAGAACTTGTGGTGGTGGATGAATAATAACCTTAGAAATAGATGAATGAGATAAATCAACCGGATTGATAACACGCCTATGTGGGAGTGGATACATAGGCTTCTCACAAGAGTGAGAGCCAAAGGAAATGACACCCTTATCTTCTAATTGTTTTAGTCTATCGTTAAGGGAACAACAATCATTGTCATGATGGCCATTGATACGATGATAGTTACAGTAAGGTCTGTCATGCTAGCACTCCAAGTGATGAGGTGGATGATGTTGATTAGAAGATAAACAAATCAAATGGTTGTCTAGTAAGATACACAACACATCATAAGGTCTAGCATGATGAGAAAAGTATAATGGCTTCGGTGAAAGAGGTGTAAAATCTTGAGGTGTAGCCCAACACAGAGGATGAGTTGGAGGTGTTTGTGCTCAAATTAGTCTCGCCCCGTTTGTCATTGAATTTCCTCAATTTGCATCCTCTGTCATGTTTTCTATCTCCCTATGTTGGTGCTTGAAGACTCTATCCTCCATTTGGTTGCCATGATCAGTCCCTTCCTGGGTCGAGGATCACTTAAAGGTCTAGAATTTGTTTTTTGTTTCTCTCTCCATCTGAAGGAGTCTATAAATTGGGCGTAAAACTCGGGCTGCTCCTTTCTTTCTATTTTCCGCAGTCACGCATCGTTGTCCTTGTCATTTTTTTCCTAAATACCCGAGGAAAAAAGATTGGATGTAGCTCAGAGGATCATCTTTGAAACTTATAACATCTCCAAATTCTCTATCCTTGAAGAAAAATTCATCTTCGGGCTCAAATGGTGGTTTTCCTGCATTTTTACGGTTTGACGGGTGAGTTTTCCCCATCAAAATTACATCTCTGCATCAGTGGAAATGTGGCCCTTTTTGGTTGGATGTGGCTTGGCAGGGTACTCTAAAAACTCTATGGCTTGCTTCAACCCAAAACTTGTCCACGTGGAGGAACGACGCTCATTTGAAAATTCACCTTTTGGTTTGGCCTTGGAGTTACGCCGGGGGAAATCGTGGAGGATCCCACTACTTTTCTTAGACTTAGACAAATTTTTCATGCAACCAGTACAGTTTTTGGTAGGCCATGGACACGTGGTGGGCTGGAACTCATTTGAGGATCCGCCTCAGGGTCCCACATTAATAATTGTGATAAGGGGGCAGGTGGAGGTTTTCGTCGGCTCCGCTTTGTACTTAAACTTTTCAAGCAACTTCCTAATGGACCTGGGACATGAGGAGGGACCATGCATGTTTGGGGTCTCTACTTTTAGGGACCATCTCAAAATGTGTCATTGAGACACTTGGCAGACAGGGAGATGGAGAAGCAGAGCTACAGGAAAAATTTGGAAAATTTTCCTTTTTCCAAAAATGACGTAAAATAGCATAATTGAGTTACGGTTCCTCTAGGACCCACATTGGGACATGTGTCAAGCCCATTTTCTAAAGGTGGAGGGGTGGAGAAAAATTTCAAAATTTTACTTTTTTCCCAAAAGTTATAAAATGTCAAAAAGTGCTCCCAGGCCTGTTTCCAATCACATTTTGCCATGTGGAGGGCTCAGATTAAAATTTGAAAGGCAAGATCAATGATAGATGTGCTTTTCATTTGTTTTTGCCACCATTAAAGCTCTAGGATGTTTGGAGATGCATTTTTTGCATCATTCTTCTTCAAATTTGTAGCAAATTTGTGTCGTTTTGGTCTGCAAAGTTCAATTGAATCAATTTGGGAGCTCAATTTGTAAATTTGAAGTAATTTTGAAGTGGATTTTTTCTCGGGCTCATGCAAAAACACAAAATGACAGATCTAGAAGTTGTAGAGTAAAATTTTAGAGAAAAGGAGGGGAAAAGGATGAAATGATGAAAGTGCAGGTGAAAAAGGTGAAAAAGGCATTGCCTCGAGAGCAAAAAGGGATGACATGTCAAGTCCAGCTATGCAGAGGCTCTGAAAAATGATTAAAAGGGGGATTTCTCACATGATAGAATTAGAATGATTAAAGGGACTCGCAAACATTTTTGGCATGGCATCCTATTCCTTAGTCGAGGGCCCAAGAAACGTGATCAGTTCACAATTGGTCCACCTAGCAGATTTTGGATCTATATTTGTTAAGCATCGGTGTCTGAAACAAATTGGAAACAAGCAAAGGTCCCTCGAATATTCTTCTCTTTTGGGGGGAAAATTGAGTGGGAAAAAATGTATAAATGCAATGAGATTACTCTTGCAAATGGTCGGAGTATGAATTCTTGAGAATTTTTTTGAGAAAGTCGTCTTCCCGAGAGACCAAAGCTGAGATTACCTGTTATTTTCTTCTATGTTAGATTTTCTGTCGTGTTAAGTTGGTTGCAAATTTATAGCCATTGACAAGCACTGATATTTCTTTGGAAGCTTTCCCTTGCTAATGAATCTAAGCAATTTTGGAATTAATTTGTGTCTAATCTCTAGCAATTTTGTGTCTGCTTTATTTTCGAAATGTTTGCAAATAGTTTCTTTCGTTCCTATTACAATCTTATACTGAATTTTTGTGAAATCACATAGGATCTCGTCCCTATGATAGTCTAATGGTATTTGCAATTTCATTTCAAGAAGAGCCTTCATCTTGGATGAGATAATCAAATTTAAAATCAATTCACTTTCATTTGTTGATAAAGATTGTCTGTAAGTCTTCAGGTGTACCTTAGGCGTGATTAATCAAAAACTTTAGTGTTTAATTGAGTCTTCCAATTTGACCCTTCATGTTGGAGTCTCAAAGATTATGTGAAAACATGTTGATCTGAACCTCCATTGAAGCACACCTTCTGGTTGAAGGAACATCTTGACTGTTCTGAAGCTTTCCATTGTGAAGTTGTTCATTATTGTGAAGTCCCTCCAAAGATCTGGTCTAATCAACTTTAACCTGCTTCATCTCCCACCAAAATCATTTAAAAACCATTGATCCACCCTAAACTACCCCTATTTTCCATGTGTATAACATAAGAGTGTGAACAGGGTTCACTTTAAGACCCCCCTCCAAAAAATTACTATAGAATTGTTGGAGAATCTCTGAGATGGGTTTTTGAAAAATGGCAAATATTCCCAAAAAATAATTTGTAGGAAAAGGGGAAAAAGATAGGAAATCATACAATCACTCAGCTACAAATTCCCAACAATGCAACATGACGCACACACAGTAAAAATGTTAGCGCATAGATTAATAGTGTCTGCATCTGCAAGCACCTGTCTGCACATGCATCCAGACACTTGTGCATGCAGTTGGGTGGCTGCATGCTTGGTGTGTTTACTCCCTATTCATCCAGTCACCCACGCATCTTACCACCACATGTCAGTTACCTTATTCCTACCCTTTTGATTCCACCTATTATATATCACAACCCTCTTTCATTTTCTTGTTTCTCCTCACTCTAGCTCCAACTCTCAAGTCCAAAATAGTTACTCATGTGGCTCCAATCTATTGAATCCACTTTCAGACTTAAGGCTACAAACTACAATCCACATCAAGACAACTCTAATCTAGAGGACCACAAATGGCTATCATTCGACATCCTCCCACTCCCAGACTCGTTCCCACTCGAGGGATAAACTAAAAAATAAGTTTAAAAACATTATGTGCCCCCAAATTTGCACATCGCTGACCCTAAAGGACACATTCAATGAGTGGGTCAAAAAATGTTGTTTTTGAGGGATAATTTACATGCTGCAGTAAAATGTTGACACCAATTTCATGTAGTTTCTTTTATCCAATTTTAACAAGTCCACATATGTCTTCAAAGTGAACCTTGCATCACAATAGTTTTCTTTTGGGACATCTCTAGAAGATATACATCATTTAACCTGGATTCTATACACAAATGCCAACCCTGTGCAACGCAAGTATTGCTCTCAAATGAGGAAAACAAGTATCTAGAGTCCCAGTTTGGCATACATATCGAAGGTAACAATCTCTTTTTCATTATTTAGAGTTTTAAATCACAATATTAATAACCTCATAACATGAATAATGAATTTTATTTTTCTCAATGTCAAATGTGCAGGTATTGCTAACACCTTTAAATCAAGATGGGGCTTATCTATGCAGGTTGTTCAACATACATTTTTGCAAGCCATGATAGAATTTTTCCAGGCTAGGATAGCCTTTCAAGGTCAATCATCAGACATACCATACTAGGTTGTAGTTTACATCATACGTTCCCTAAGTTGCCAAAAGTTTGATTGGTGTACAAATATATCCAACAGGATACGAAATGATTTGACACTTACTATTTGCAGTGAGGGTGCAACATTTTCATGTTGTAATTATATACTTCAATTATATTATGAATCCTATCATAATTTGAAATTTGATACTGATTCCTACTGCACTTGATGAAAGAATGTTAGTACATTTCCTTTCCAATGATGAGCAAGAGGTAATTTTAAAGTTTCAATTTGTCACTTGTGAAAAAAAAAATCATTTATTTACGAAATTCAGCCAATTTTTATTTTTCTTTCAGAAGAAAGCACTTGCATCGAAATCAAGAAGAGAATTTGCACTAAGAGGTCATCAAAGTCTTGAGGATTCTGTAGATTCTTAGTTGGATGCACAAGTATCTCCGCCTCCAGTTTCAAGACAAAAACGCATGAGGAATTCTCTCACACCGACTCAATTGCAAGCACTATAACCAACTGCATCAATTATTCCATGTATTAATACCAGTATGTAATAATAATTATACAGTCAAGATATGATTCACAAAGTAATGGAGCATATATTATTTAATTTTTTATTAATTGATTATCCACTATGGATAAATTTAATTCTTACAACATATTTACATATTCATATGATAGTACTCATGAAACTTCCCGACATAATGTAGAACCAATGGGCTCCACAAGGATGTAACAACTGACAGTGAAAGAATTAACTACCCCTAGACATACCCAACATGGTAAGTATAATGTACATTTTTAATACCAGTTACATCAAACTTTTACTTTTCTACTAAATTTACTAAAAATTGAATTCTTGTGTTTTCGAATTTAAATTTTACAATTCCTTCTCCTAAAACAAAGAAGATGCCACCTCCACTGCCGCAGAGACAGGTTTAGACACGGGGGAAAAGGATATCTTTTCTGGAGCAAAGTGGTGGCACAATTCATTTGACATGATCCCAGTTTCTGAATTTCTCCTTTGGTGGTGTCCCAAATGCAATGGGAACCACTATTTTGCATCAAATTGATCTTGATGATGATTTCTTGGGTATTGAGAGTGGTATTGGTGATCCAGCTACCATTAATCCCCATAATATTATTCAGGGCCAAACCCAAATAGCTCTTATTGTACAGGCACATTCACCTATTTTGTTAAACAACACACCCTCTCTATGTCATACAGTACCACAATCTGATGATCAATTAATGTCTTTTACTATGAATAGTTTGTTGGCAGATAGTTATTATTCTAACATGAATGAAGTTTTTTTACCTAATATAGAAACATTGAAAATATGGGAATTGCGGCCAAAAATTTAATTCAAGAAATAAATTCCCATTTTCACAACCATTCCTAAAGAAATTTACTATCTACTTCAGTTCAGAATGAGCCAAGAAAGATTGATGTATTGGTGAATAAGGCTCTTTTAGGTACCATTACAGTAGACAATGGTTATAATGATAATGTTCTAGATATAATGTTAACCGGGATGGAAAATTTTAATGGTGAAGCCCAAACATACTATAACTAATGGGCTAGAGATAAAAACATGATTGTGATTGCAAATGTGGAAAAAGATAAAGTTGTCGTAAGTTTTCTCTGGCTCTTTGCATTTTAATTTTAGATTTACATATTTAGATTTGTAACTAATACTTTTTTTCAAGTGCAGGAAAAATATGAAAAATTGAAAAATGAAGCGTGAATCTTAGATCTTCATCTAAAGACTACACGAAAAAGTTTAACTGTTGTTATTTCACTGAAGGAAAAACTTGTGCTACAAAATAAAATGAACAATACGTTGAAGAAGATTATCAAGGAGCACGACATGGATCCAGATGTTTTGTTTAAGCAAATATTTGATGTGGATCCCAATTTACATTCAGCAGGTGATACGGCGAAACAAGATATTGAAAATCTTGCTAGCATCAATGATGCGACTCTAGATCTAGTTAAATCAAGAGTAATTGAAGAGTAAAAAAGACAAGAGACAAAGGGAGGGAATGTGAACAAAATAGAATGAGACAGTACTAATTTGGAAACAATACGAATGATGAATGATTAAACAAGAATTTTAGTATATTGTTAATGTTTTGATCTTTTTTTTCAGTATTTGGAGACAATATGAATGATGAATCAACACTTTTAGTATATTTTTAATGTTTTCATTACGTCTATGGTGTTGTTTTTCACAAAGCACATTGAAACAATGTAATTAGTAAATTATAATAAATATGTTTTCTATTGAGACATTTTGTAATTTTTGTAAAGTATTTGTAAAAAATATGAATCAACTCTTTATTATATGAATCAACACTTTATTATATATTATATTGTTAATGTTTTCATTTTGTCTATGGTGTTTTGTTTTTCACAACGCAAACTGAAAATGTAGTTTGTAAAGTATAATATATATGTAACATGTTATCTCTTCGTAATTAATGTTTTTGTTTCTTATTATATGCAGAATTGAAATATAAGACTTATCAAACATCTATTGAGACATTTTACAATTTTTGTAAAGTATTTGGAAACAATATGAATCAACACTTTTATTATATAATATATTGTTAATGTTTTCATTGCGTCTATGGTGTTTTATTTTTCACAACGCAAATTGAAAAATGTGATTTGTAAAGTGTAATATATATGTAACATGTTATCTCTTTGTAATTAATGCTTTTGTTTCTTATTATATGCACAACTGAAATATAAGACTTATCAAATATCTATTGAGACATTTTGCAATTTGTGTAAATTATTTGGAAACAATATGAATCAATGCTTTTATTATATAATATATTGTTAATGTTTTCATTACATCTATGGTGTTTTTTTTTTTCATAGCGCAAACAGAAAATGTAATTTGTAAAGTGTAATATATATGTTTTTTATTCGTAATTAATGTTTTTATATCTTATTATATACATAATTGAAATATAAGGCATCAAATATCTATTGACACGTATAAAAAATTAAAAGGAATAATAAATACAAATAATTTATTGAAAAAAATTGTATCAATTTTTTTTTGTTTATGATTCCTAGGGAGAAGGCCCTAGCCTCAAAAAAGTTTCCCACACTAGTCCATGATATATGCAACCATCAATGGACACACAGACAAAGTGAAAATCACTTTATCATGCATCAAATTACAAAATAGATTTATAACTACATACTACCATACACAAAGTATCCTTTTTACAAAATCCCTTAGACAAGAAACCAACAACCAAAACCAACCCACAACGCCCACCATACAACCAAAACAGGAGCTACACAGACTTCAAACCTCCATACCCAAAGAAGACATCTTTTTAGCCAGAATCTCCACTTCCGAGTTGCTCTGTGGCTAAGAAGAGGAGGGGGATTGGTCCACACAACAATTAGGCATCACCACTTTAGCCTTGTCAGGGAACTGAAGACCTTGATTAACTGCAACCGCCTGCAAACCATGCGAGAGAGCCTACACCCCACAATCCAAAGCATGAATGTGGTACTACATACTCACCAACCTTTCCTCCAAATCCTTCATCTCTTTATGCAGGATGAATTGTCTTGACGAGTTTGAGATAATGTTTGCAGCGCTCAAACCCTGAGCCACATCAAAGACATTTCACCTCCATACAGATTGACCAGGGTCAAGCATAAGCTTTCTCAGTTTGTTGTAGATGACCACCTCCTCTTCATCTGAATCCACACTCTTTGTCACTAACCATACCTACTCTAGCCAGTCACACATAGCCACATTCTTAATTCTTTCGCACAACCAGTCAACGAATGAATCACCCAAAGAATTTCTTGTCTGGGCCGATTGACGCTTCCAAATAGAACCCTCCATCAAGATATCCCCCAATGTCATGCTTCCCAAGGTAAAGTGATGCCAAACAGACCTAGGTAGAGCCACGCAGAGTAGACCATGAAGACGAACCAATGAAAATGGTAAGAAAAAATATTCAAGGCATATAAAATGCTCTCGCTGGCCCACTTAAATACAAATGCCACCACCCAAGCCAATAAATTCTACACACGCACCAAGGCCCGAAATCTCTACCCAAATATTTCACTTCATCTGATGTCACACAGAGGGGTGGGAAAATATAGAGGGGTTTCCTTTATAATCAATAGCAATCACCAACCGATGTCATTCATGCATCTCCTACTAAAAGAGCCTGAATATCATTATGGAATCTCATCTCCCAAGTATGGGAGGTTAAATGAAAAATATCCCATAATCCCACCCCTCTATTAGCTAAGCAATCCACCACCTTATTACCGTCTCGCAAAGTATGAGAGAAATTTTCCTTTGAAAAGGAGACCAGAATGGATTTGATATTCAAGCAAATGGTTTTCAATTGCCATGCTTTAGGGGGTCTTCCCTAAACCATATTTAGAATAGCCAAAGAGTCTCCTTCAATCTATATTCGAAGCAAATTCCTACACTTAGCTTCTAGTAAACCAAAGAGAATAGCCATACCTTCCACATAATTGTTTGAAGAAACACCACAATCCATTGCCATAACCAAAAGAGCTTAACAATTTGCATTCCTGAACACACAACCACAACTCTCCTTACCTTAATTACCTTTTGAGGCACATTAAAAATTTAAATTAATCCAACCTTCAGGAATAGGATACCATATAACCACTTTTTTACCTTTCTCCCATTATTAGGAGAAAACTGGTTATGTTTACCTCTTGTGGCAGTGCCAAGACATGCCTTGTCATGTGGAACACAGGTTTCATGCCTGACCCCAACCTCCATCACATTGAACACCAATCTTGCTTGGCACCACGATAAGAGCCACCTCTACCAACAAAGCAGCTGACGTGTTTGGCACTACCTAGTTAAGTAACGACGAGTTATAGAGGTGGCTAGCTTGGGTATTTGACCACGAGACCTCCCACATATAACACACATTCCCCACCACTAGGGTAAACCGAACGGGCTAAAAAAATCTATATCAATTTAAAATTCATATGAATTTTATAAATATTTATAAAACATTCTTATTAGTCTTATCAAGGTACATATCAAGCCTAAAAATCAGGTAGCTGAAACAATGTTTGACTATTTTCCTAGGAGACATTTACATCTACAGTGTCAGGCTGAGTAAAGCATCCACCTCTTGGTTCAAAACTAGGATAATCATTGTTGCTCGCTATGTTAGTTACTCCTCTTCTATCAACAAGTGATTCCAAGTCGCAATCACCCTTTCATAAGGAAATGCATCTACTGGATAATGTGAAACATATAATCTCAACCATGTCTCCAAATTTTTATCCAACCTATTACGAAGCTTTGAATTCACAAAATATAATGCACTAAAGACACATTCATCTTCTAATGATCCTAAAATCATCATTTGGAAAAGCTCATATAGTCAAAAATATTCACTAAGACTTTCTTGCAGGACTCTTCTTGGATACATTGTTTTCCACAGCCTTGTTATAGCTCCATTTTTTGTTGGATTATCTATATTCCAAGATTGATCCAACATTTTAAGTCTATAATGTGATGATTGAGCTGTCAGTAATTCTTTTTACAAAATACCTTTAATCTCAACGCCATTTATTTGTACAGTCCTACTGAAATGTTTTACCAGAATAGACATATGCTTCTGAAAAAATTCACCTACAAATTGTTCACTATTACCATAAAAAACGTTCCAGAATATGACATTCACTACTCTCATAGCCTCTAGAAGATCATTGTTTTTAAAATGCTCAAAATTTTCTGAAGATAAACTTTTTGAAATCTTTCTCAATTTCATCCTTGTATCAGAAATAACATTCTCATATAATATGCGTGTAACAGGAACTTCTTCAATTTCTGCTCCAACCAAATCAACTCTTTGCTGAAATGTATGCATTGGTATTTCCTTTCCATTAACAACTATACAAAGATAATCCTTAATATTGAATTTCAGATAGCAGTTAGGATCCTTGATGTTTGTTAACATTTTCTAGTTCTCAAATACAAGCCCTTTAAAACTCTATTGGGATGTGTACAACATATCTATAGTTTGACATACATGTTTCCTCAACCTTATGAAATGAACAATATATATTGACCTCTCTTGAGCATGTTTACTCAAATAATTGATTTCCTTTAACATGGGGAGAATTCCATTTAGTGTTAGTAACGTTTCCAAATTTGTTAATCAGTACAACAGATCTTTTTCCTTGTCAAATTCTTTACAATATTTGTACATAAAACCTACCAAAGATGGATATTATTAAAAAATTATATATGTAGGTTTATGTTATCCATTTTCCCCTGGGAAAAATCTACGATGGGGAAGAACCAGACCTAGACACTAGAAAGGGCCCTCGCAGGTCGATATGATGGTTTACAGCCAAATCAAGTGTTTCTGGAGCATTCGGAAATGTTTTAGGAGTTGGATATCATCAGAGGAATTTTTCCTCTTCTAGGTTTTGAAAGGACTCAAGTTTGCCTTAAGGAAAAAATGGGCCCACTTTCAGCCCAAAACAAGCAAAAAATGACCAAAACTGAAAAAAAGGGGCCCCGAAGCACCTCAATCGGGTCCCCATAACCCACTAGCTCGAGAAATTCAAAAAAAATAAATTGGGCAAAAATTTTGCGGTCCAGGGAAAAAATTGGCTCCGAACTAAGATAGCTCGGCGATTTGATTGGCGACATGGTTGGAAGTCACAGGCATCAAGTTGATTTGAGCTCTCTAAGCAATTTAGGGATTTTCTCGGTGAGATGGTTGAGCGCTTGCATTGGGCTGTAGTGTGGAGAGCTCGGTGAGCTCATGGCGCAAGTTAGAAACTCAGGGTTCACATAGAGGGCCAACTTGGAGGTGTACATGGTGAAGAACTCAGAGAGAGCTTGCAGTTGTAGGTGGAGACTTGATGAATGCTTTGAGTTGAGCTCGAGACATGGATCAACAATTCACATAGGGCAACTCTGGCACTAAGATATGGCTCAGTGAGCCACAGGGAATGAATGGGGATGGGCTCGATGGTTTAAAGCAGCGAGCCATGTTGACTTGAACTCAAAAAGGGCTCGGAATATGGATGGTGAGGTGCATGTGGGGTGGCAAACAAGATGAAGAGTTCAGGATAAGATTGAGTCACTCGGTTGGGGTGAACACATTGATGAAGGCCGACTCGAAGGGGTCACTGGATCTCGACATATGCAATGGCAAACAAGCCGAGTCAGAAATGGAATGTTTGAGGTGTTGGCCAGACGTGTGAAGAGAGATTGAAAGGGTCCCCAAGAATGGTTTGTCGTAGGTGTTTTAAAGGTAAGTATGCGAGATGGGGCCCGAGAATGAATTTGGAACTAAGAACTAGCTCAGGGACCCAGTGTACATGAGAGTCGGTGCCAAGGTGGGGCAGAGCAAATGGAGGTCATTCATTTGGGTGAAGCCCGGGGTGCTTAAGTTGGCAAGCAAGAGATCCATGGTGCGAGGAACACAATGAAATCTAATTGTAAAATACATGGGGCTAGTCTACCCGGTACGTTAGTAGATGGTGTTGGCAATTGATCCCGAGGAGCGTGAAATGGGGGTGACTCAAGGTGAGTTGGATCGAGATTGGCTAAGTCACATTATGAAGTGGGTTAAGTCAAGGCCACAGTGTAGAGGGTTGCTCATCATTGGCGAGGCTGAGTTTTGAGGGCTCGGTAATTAACGGGGATCTGAGAATTGATGGGTGAGCTTGGTGGAATATGCCCACAGAATGAGCTCGTGCGTATAGCGAGCTGTGGAAAGTTTGATTGAAATGACACAGGAGATAAGTGAGTAATTATCCATGGTGATAGGGGAGTTCAATGTAGGGTATTAAAGGGATGGTGCATTTTCCAAGGATTCAGGGCTCATCGAGTCATTTTCAGGGTTTCGGGAAATGTGGTTTCAGAGTGTTGGTGAGTATAGGCATGATCGAATGGATGAGTTGTCTGAAGACATCAAGCTCCAAAATTCAAAGTAGGTTCATTAGAGTCAACCCATTTTTCAGGGTTAATGCGCCCAATCCTTTGGAGATCTCGGTAGGTGTTGAAGGCGAAAAGGTCCGAAGAGCCCGGATTTCAAATTCTGAATTTTAGATTTTGGAATTTCGGGAGTTCGGGGATACCACGTGGGGAGCTCAGATGAATAATGCTTGCACAAAGAGGGGACAAATATTCAAAAATATGATCAGAGGGAGTCTAAAGTGGACTAAGTCAAATTAGTTGGTGGGGGTGGATGCCGATGCAAATGGGTAAGTGGCAGATGCATGGAGGTAGGTCGGCTAGGGATAATGCAAGGCGGGACGTGGTAGAATACTTGTGAGCCAAGACATTGGGGATTATATACATAGCTCACTAGTAATGGAGAATGTGATGTGGGGGGTGTTTGAGCCAATATATGAGGAAATGGAGTTAGCAAGAGAATTTGGGAGTCTACCAACGTAGGATCATGGAAGAGTTAAATGGAGAGAAGCTCGATCGAGGTGCTTTCATGAGGCACCTAACATATGAACATGATGTGGAAGGAATATAGCAGAGCATGGAGCCATTTCAGGGGTCGGGAATGGAACATGACATGTTAAAGCAGGAAGAGCTTGACCTAGATCACTGAGCAACTTGATGAGTTTCTCGCTCATGAACATTGCAATGCATGCACAGTGCCCAAGATGAACATAAAACCCCCTCACTTAGAAGGCCATAACTTGAGCCCAAGATGTTCGTTTTGCACACAATACTAGTCGTTGGAAAGGTGAAAATGAGACCTTTGCATTGGAGACATCAATAGTGAATTTTTGGAGGTTCTATATCTCTAAAATTTCAGAACCATGAATAATGACGAGGTTGGTGGGGGTCATTAATGAAGGTATGGGCACCATTTTTTCCCGCATGGATGCAGAGTACAGAGATCATGGGAAACACCAAGGATGGTGCAAGCAAGGATGATCACCCAAAATGCCTAGAAATTCAAATTCCTCTCTCCTCCTAAATTTTTGCTATAAAATTATAATGGGGTTGCACATTTTAGAAGGTTTAACATTTTCTTCCCTTGCACCCCTCTTCTTCTCACAGTTGGATTGTTATGAATTTTTAGGGTTTCAAGCCTTCTCTCCTACATTATTGTAATGGCTTCTTGCCTTCTTCCTATCAATAATGTAATGTGCAAAATATGAGAGCAATAAAATTGTGTTTATGGTTATTGTTTCTATCCTTGCATGGTTTTCATTGTTCTTCTTGCCTTTCATTATTATCTAGGAATGTTGTGCATATTTCATGGTTATTTATAGGTTTTGGAAGATGTTGTGTTTATGTGAAGGTGGTTTTAGGTGTAACTCTTGTCTGTGATGCAAGACCATCCTATCCAGATTCATCCTTCCCTATTCTTCATACATGGTGGAATGTCTGACATCCCTTTTTTTGGTGTTATCACCGTTGCTAGATTAGGATTTTATTTTCTTGCATCTATCTAACCCTTTCTCTCTCTCTCTTTGGTCCATTGGCATGGTTAAGATGGGTTTAGTTAGATATAATTTCCCTTCTAGGACTAGTGTTAGTGTTAGATTTAGGAAGAGGAATTCGACCTTCTATGGAGGTCTAGCTCAAGCCCGCAAGTGCCACAACTTGAGAGGTGGTACCCATGTTACCCAATCACACCGAATGCCCCATTCACGTGATGGGAATTTTTGGGGGGTTTGTAATTTGGTGCTAACAAGTTTGGTATGCCCGATGGGTCCACAAAATTCATATTTTTCATAGGTGTGTGTATTTGTATTCATTTCATTTCATTAAGTTGTTGTTCTCTTGATGGAATTACAGCCTTAGGAGGCACATGTAAAGTACAACTAGCGACTCTATTGGTCCAAGTAACCCAATCTATAAGTTGTAGACCTTTATTTTTTCACCCTTTTCCATCCATTTTTCCTTCCATTTCTTCATTTTCTCCCATTCATGAAGTTGTGCAATCATGACTTCATTCCCAATGTGGAATCCCCACTTGTAGCAACAACAATGTTATCCATCTTCAGGCTACTATAGTCCATCCCCAGATCAATTTTATGATGAAAATAAATTTGAGCATGTATGTCCACATGAGCAAGATGTAGATCAATTTGCTTATCCACCATACTTTGGAGTTATTGAAGAATAAGAATATGTTGGTTCATGAGGCTATCTTACACCCAAAGAGGACTAATTGCAAAGTAAGGTTCGAGAATTGGAGTATAACATGGTCCAAATAAGGATTAAAGAAATGAAAAAGGCAACCCAGATCAATTTTAGAATTCCATACCCCTGGACTGGCTCTATACTAGGTGATTTTAATCTTAAGAAAAAACTACATGGGATAACCACAACACTATTTGAAATCAGAAAATGGATTAGGAAGAGGTAAGCTTATGAATATAATGCTAGTCAATCATGTCAATTGGAAAGCCTTGCATTACAAACTCACAACCCTTTTCCCATGTCTCCATCCATGCAACCTCAACTTGAACCCCATTGTCCTAATTTTCTAGTTGTTGCTCCCATTGAGGAATTCACTTGTCCATATCCTATTCTTCCATCTCACCTTGAATTTTCTATCATTTTCTCTTCTAAGGCTCATTCCCCTCCACCAAGACAATAAGTTACACTTCTTCCATCACCTCAAACAATATCAAAAATGGTTGAACCCCAACCCACCCCTCCTCTTTCATTCCCAAATCTATTTTGGGAAGACCAAAACCAAAAGCTTATCAAAGGGGAGGAGAAGGCTAAGGAGCTTACCAAGGAATATCTTGCAAAAAACTTGAAGGATTGAGCTGCAAGATTTAATTGCACAAAAATTCCACTTATGATTAAGCCTTCAGCCAGAGTTGAAATTCAAGAACATGTTGTGAGAACTGAATTTACACAAAAATAAGCACAGGGGGATGAAGACCGGAAGTCTATATGCTCATAATGCAGCATACGTGTTGGCACAATGTTTACGGAAAGTGTTGATTCACCTCAGGTTGTAAAATCCATTGTAGAAGAGAAATATTTGGCTCCAAATACACAAGAAGAGGAGCATGTGTAAGTGAAAGAAGAAAAACTTCCAAGTATGCAAAATGTTTTAAGTGAGTGCAGTGACCCTCATTGTCTTGAATGCCGAGAACTTAAAACACTTCTTCAAGATTGCAGTAGCCCATTAAAGCCATCGTCAAATGTTACAACTAGTTAAAATGAGGTTCTTGCCATGGAGGAAATTATGATGGAGTCATAGGTTTCAAGTGCAAAACATGCTACACAGGAAATTTAAAATCTTTCTCTTTTTTCATCCTTCCAAATTTCTAATTTTGAAGATGAATTTGAGATTTCTAATTTAATGTTTAAATATGAAGAATACCAGGGTGAACAAAATGCCAACCTAGAAGACAACATGATGGAAGTTGAACTCTCAACACAGCCAAGAAATAGAGAGGTTGATTATTTGTCGGATTTGGAGGAGCATTTTGATGAACAGTAGCCTATGGAACTTCACAATTTTTTTATTCCATCACCTCTTTTCTGACACAAAAGGCATGTTGCTTTTGAGGAAAACAAAGGAGAGAAACCTATTTCTCATGACCATCTTCTTGAACCAAGATTGGAGGAATTGAATCTTCTGTATGACTCAGTGAATGAAGAGAAAAAGGAGCACACGGGAGAAGCTAGGTCAGATTCATAAGCATTGAATGGAGATGATATTATTGAGTGTTTTTTCCTCTCGATTATAGAACTTGATGAATCTACCATGGAGAAAAGCCAAGGACATATTTCTACCCCTAATAGACCTCTAGAGCAGAAAATGGAAGGATTTGACCTTGTAAGTTTCATTTTGGGTGAGGAGATTAGATATGCATGTCAATTTTGTCTTTAAATGGAAGAGGAGAAAATCCTATGTGAGCAAAAAACTTCAAACACTTGTAGCAATTCACCAATGGTTCAATTAGAGGTTGTAAGCAATCTAAAGGAGTTGCATGTTATGGAGGAACTCCTTGTTGTCAAGGAATAAAAAGGGAATGAAGAGGACATCACTTTCATACGAGTCACCCAAGTGGAACATCAGTTTTTTTTAGATGAGCAACAAAGCCAAGATCATCTCATAGATGGCCCCACTTTCCAGGAAGGTTCACATGAGAACTTCATTATTGAAGTAAGAGTTCAGAGCAATGGCATATTCAACAGATCAGATCATGCCCCATAAGATATTTGGCTTCATTGGAGCCAGGAGAGGAGCCACAACCAGTCACATTCACTTCATAATGTGAGGGTGAGTTTCATAGTCCCGAGGATTAGTTGTAATGCCTCTACAAAACAAATGTAGAGTAACTAAAAGAGGCATGTAATCTCTTCCCAGTTGATGCCTTGGTGAACCAAGTGGAGAATTCAGCTTGTTTTAGTTTTTCACTCTCAGTCTAAGCCATTACCATTGCCAAATCCTCTACATGGCTGCTCATTGTGAGGAAGGGAAGCTATTTTTCCCAACCAACTGCAAGGTTCATTTAGTTCACATGTGCCTTCGATTAGAGCAGGTTTGGATTAGTTTTGCTTTTAGCAAAAGAATTGATTGAGCACACTTTGCATGTTTCGCTTGAAGCATGTATGATTTTCAGTTTTGTACATTATGTGTGTTGTGTTTCATCATTTTTCTTGCACAATGTGTCAAAGGTGAAGTGTTCAAAAAAGGGGGAAAAAAAGGATTTAATAGAGTTCCATGATGTCCCAAATCAACAAATGTTTTACTCAAAAATCTGAAATGTGTTATGCATGCCAAGAAATGGTCAGATTCAGTGTACTTCATATTTGGTAATATCAGATTTTGGAACAAGTTTAGTGTATCATCCTTCTTCCTGTAGATTAGTTTATGGAGGAATGAGAACAAGTGAGGATTTTAGATCAAAACAATTTTCCAGTCATGAGCATTCCAATAATTTCTTATGAAATTTGGGAAATTGTGAGCAACGGTCAACTCCAAGTCTGGGATGTAGTATTGTTTGGGTAGCTCAGAGACATGAATTTCATGGTTTAGGATTAGGTTATGAGGATATCGACCTGATTCCATGCCCAATGGAGGCTTCAAGAAACTGGTCTACCACACCTAATAGGCAGATGTCCTCGCAAGTCGCCAGAATTGTTATCCATTTTTTCCCTGGGTAAAATGGACAATGGGGAAGAACTAGACCCGGACACTAGAAAGGGTCCCCACAGGTATATCTGAGGGTTTACATCCAAATCAAGTGTTTCGGGAGCATTTGGGAATGTTTCAGGAGTTGGAAATCATCAGAGGAATTTTTCCTCTTCTGGGTTTTGAAGGGACTCAGGTTTGCCTTGAGGAGAAAATGGACCAACTTTCAGCCCAAAATGAGCAAAAATTACCAAAAATGAAAAAAGGGGACCTTAAAGCACTTCACTCAGTTCCCCATGGCCCACTGGCTCGAGAAATTTAAATTGGGAAAAAAAATTGGGGTCCAGGGTAAAAGATTGGCTCCGGCCTAAGATACCTCGCCAACCAACTCGACGAGTTGAATGGCGAGCTAGTTTGAAGTCATAGGCATCGAGTTGATTTGATCTCGTCAAGCATCTTGGTGAGCTAGTTGAGTGCTCACATTGGGTGGTAGTGTGGAGAGCTTGGTGAGCTCATTGCGCAAGTTATAAACTCGGGGTCCGCATTGAGGGCCAAATCGGAGGTGTACAGGGTAAAGAACTCAGAGATAGCTCATTGTGGTTGTTGGAGACTCGACTAGTGGTTCGAGTCGAGCTCGAGACATGGCTCGACAATTCACTCAAGGTAACTCGGGCACCAAGATATGGCTCAACGAGCTACAGGGAATGAATGGCCATGTTGGCTCGAGCTCAGCAAGAGCTCAAACTATAGACGGTGTGGTGCATGTGGGGTGGTAGAGAAGACGAAGAGTTCAAGATAAGATTGAGTCACTCAGCCGAGGTGAATGCATGGATGAAGGCCGACTAGAAGGGGTCGTTGGATCTCGACATATACAATGGTGAACGATCCGAGTCAAAAATGGAATGTTTAGGGTGTCGGTTGAATGTGTGAAGAGAGATTGTAAGGGTCCCCATGAATGGTTTGTCGCAAGTTTTTTGAAGACAAACATGTGAGATGGGGCTTGAGAATGAAGTTGGCACTGAGAATCAGCTTGGGGACCTGGTGTATGTGAGATTCGGTGCCAAGGTGGGGCAGGAAAAATGGAGGTCAGTTGTTTGGGTGAAGCCCAAGGTGCTTGAGTTGGCAAGTAGGAGATCTATGGCGTGGGGAACGTGGTGGAATCTAATCAGACAATACACGTGGTAGGTCTACCTGACACCTTAGTAGAAAATGGCGGAAATTGATCCTAGGGAGTGTGAAATGGGGGAAATTCAAGATGAGTTGGCCCGAGACTGGCCGAGTCACATTGTGAAGTGGGATTAGTCAAGGCCACAGTGTAGAGGATTACTCGTCATTGGCGAGGCCAAGTTGTGGGGGCTTGACAATTCATGGGGCTCCAAGAGTTGATGGGTGAGCTCGGTGGAATAAGCCCACAGACTGAGCTTGTGCGCATAGTGAGCCACGTAAAGTTCGAGGGAGCCGATACATGTGATGGGTGAGTAATTCACCATGGTAGTAGTGGAGTTCAATGTAGGGTGTTACAAGGATGGCACATTCACCGAGGAGTTAGGGCTCACCAAGTTATTTTCAGGGTTTCAAAAAATGTGGTTTCAAAGTGTTAGCGAGCATAGGCATGAACGGACGAATGAGTTATCCGAAGACATCAAGCTCAAAAATTTGAAGCAGGTTCATCGAAGTCAAGCCATTTTTCAGGGTCAATGCACCTAATCCTTCGAAGAGCTCGACAGGTTCTGAAGGTGAAAAAGTTTGAAGAGCCCAGATTCCAAAGTCTGAAGTTTGGACTTATGAATTTTAGGAGTTTAGGGATTTCATGTGGGGGGCTCAGATGAATAGTGCTCATGCAAAGAGGGTCCAAATCTCCAAAAATCTGATCGGAGGGAGTCTGAAGTAGACTAAGTCAACTCAATCAATGGGGGTGGATACTTTCATGAGTGGGTAGGTGGCAGACGCATGGAGGTAGGTCGACTAGGGATAATGCAAGGTGGGACGTGGAAGAATACTTGTGAGCTAAGACAATGGGGATTATACAAATAGCTCGCTAACCATGGAGAATGTGACGTGGGGGGTGTTTGAGCCACTATATTAGGAAATGGAGTTAGCCAGAGAATTTGGGAGTCTGCTGACGTAGGATCAGGGAAGAGTTAAATGTGGAGAAGCTCGATCGAGGTGCTTTCACAAGGTGCCCAACCAATGAACGTGAGGTGGGAGGAATATAAGAGATCATAGAGCCATTTCAGGGGTTGATAATGGAACCTGCCATGTTAACGCAGGAAGATCTTGACCCAGATTGCTAAGCAGCTCGGTGAGTTGCTCGCCCATGAACATTGCAATGCATGCACAGTGCCTAGGATGACCACAAAACCCCCTCAATCAGAAGACCATAACTTTAGCCTAAGGTGTCCGTTTTGCACACAATATCAGCTGTTGGAAAGGTTAAAATGAGACTTTCGCATTGGAGACATCAATAGTGAATTTTTGGAGGTTCTATACCTCTAAAATTTTAGAACCATGAATAATGATGAGGTTGGTGGGGGTCATTAATGAAGGTATGGGCACCATTTTTTCCCACATGGGTGCAAAGTACAGAGATCATGGGAAACACCAAGGATGATGCAGGTAGGGATGATCACCTAAAATGCCTAGAAATTCAAATTCCTCTCTCCTTCTAAATTTTTACTATAAAATTGTAATGGGGTTGCACATTTCAGAAGTTTTAACATTTTCTTCCCTTGCACCCCTCTTCTTCTCACAGTTGGATTGTTATAAATTTGTAGGGTTTCAAGCCTTCTCTCCTAAATTATTGTATTGGCTTCATGCCTTCTTCCTATCAATAATGTAATGTGCAAAATATGAGAGCAATAAAATTGTTTTTATGATTATTTTTTCTATCCTTACATGGTTTTCATTATTCTTCTTGCCTCTCATTTTTATCTAAGAATGTTGTGCATATTTCATGGTTATTTTCAGGTTTTGGGAGATATTGTGTTTATGTGAAGGTGCTTTTGGGTTTCACTCTGGTCTATGATGCAGAACCATCCTCTCCAAATTCATCCTTCCCCATTATTCATGCGTGGTGGAATTTCTGACACCCCTTTTTCTAGTGCTATCACTGTTGTTAGATTAGGATTTAATTTTCTTGCATCTCTCTAACACTCTCTCTCTCCCTGGTCTCTTGGCATTGTTAGGATAGGTTTAGTTAGCTACAACTTCCCTTCTAGGAGTAGTGTTAGTTTTAGATTTAGGAAGAGGAAGTTGGTCGTCTCTGGAGGTCCACCTCAAGCCCGCAAGTCCCACAACTTGAGAGGTGGTGCCCATGTTACCCAATCCCACTAAATGCCCCATTCACATGCTAGCAATTTGGGGAGTGCTGTGATTTGGTGATAACAATTCATACATAGAAATCCACCTTGTATCTACATATTTAAGTAACTTTTTACCATCATTCACACCAATCACAAATTTTTGAAACTCTGGTAATCTTTTGGGACTGTTGGATATATATGCATGCAGGTCATAGATCAACTCTTCAACTTTTGTAACACTGTCAAATGTGCTAACTATTTTGTGTGAAATATTCATTGTGTGTGTCATACAATGGATTGGAATCATGTATGGTGCAATAAAGGTTTTTTAATTGAATACCCAAACTATTTTTGTTCCCCTGCATTACTAACGCACCATATGTACCAACGTAGACCAATTTAGTGACGATACTATGATCATCCATTCTTGTTATATTTCTAAGACTTGAAATAACCAGCTTATAAATGTAATTTGCATTACAATTTTCTATCATTTTATGTATTGTTAATAAATGAGGTATCCTTTTGTGGTTCTTGAAAGTAGAGATGTGAATACAAACGCACACTGTGTTGTCAACATTTATGACCTCATCAATAGACAATGACAAAAAGTTAGCATGTTTTACTTTTTCTTTCAAATCCTCCTTCTCAATCATCACTAAACACTTGGCAATTTCCCAAGCACTGTTGTCTAACCAATGGGATATTGGAAGATTAGAAAATCCATTAAGTTAAAATAAAACTTTATAATCCTGAAAATCGGAAATAGGTCTACCCTTTTTCAGAATATGGTAGATAGTTATGAATTGTATATTTTTGGCTCACATATTAGTGTGAACAACTTTTCCTAGATGAGTTGTAATAATTCCTCCTTTCTCATTAATATTTTCTAGGTGTTTCTTTTCATTTTCATACTCTTCAACATATCTAACATGCATGCATTATTTTGCATTTTTCCATATGTGTGTTCTTTTTATTTGACCATCTATTTGTTTAACTGCAACATATTCTTTACCACAATATTTCTCAATCGTATCCAGTTTGAGTTGTATTTTGTGATCCTTTCCAAGTTTCCATCTACAAATAGTACATTTACATTTGGTTGGAATATCCTTACCTTTTTCCAGTTAAACTGGTTCAATAAATGGAAACTTAGTTGCCCAGTTGACCTTAAAATTCCTTCCAATTGTCCAATTTCTTCTCTTTCTTCACATAAATTTTTGGATAGCATTATCACCTGTAATAGCCATTTGATCACACAGTGTATGAATATATTTGGTTTGTTGGATCTCATCAACATCAATGGGATTGTTCTCTATTCTCTTCCTTTTCAAAGAATTGAGAGTAGGGTTTCTAGTTTAACTTGGTGTTTGATGACTATAAATGCCTTCTCTTTGCTCCATTTCATAATTAGGATTGTCCTCAAGGGGAGGCATATCTTCAGCTTGTTGTATATCTTTTGTTTATATGTCTCTTGTAGGCACATAATGAGAATTGTTCTCAAGTGGAGGCATTTCATCATCAGTGTGATATGTCGTATCTCCAAAAATGGTGATAGTGGGAATTTTGAAATTTGTATTTTTAAGTATGATATTAGAATTTGTAATTTAAAAATAAAAAGGTGATTTTTATTTAGTTCATACAGTACCTGCATTTGGTGTGTATGGGGGTTACACAGGCACTTGCATCTGATACCGTCTTATCCCTTTTTTTGTGGTTGGCTAAAATTTGATAAAATATTCCATTTTTTCGGCCTTCCACATTACGAGCATCAGAGGATCCCTAGCGAGGCATTTTCACACATCTAAAGACTAAGGCATATAATCTGAAATCAAGGTTGGAATATGTTGTGGTAGTGGAATGCCTGAAGATGTAGCTGGGCGACAGGAATATGTAGTCGGGAAACTGTAGTATGGAGAAAGGGGACAACAAGATGCAATTGGGTGACAAAAATATGTAGCCGAATGACACCAAGATGCAGTCGGGAGACAACAAGATGCAGTCGGGTGACAGGAAAATATAGGCGGGTGACAAGAATATACGGTCAGGTAAAAGGATAATGTGGTTGGGTGTTTGCGACAAGAATATGTTGCTGAGCAATAGGAAAATGCAGTCAGGTGTCTGCAACACACAACCAGGTGGCTGCAAAAAAGAAACCGTGCATCTGGACTCTAGAGCAGTCGGGCATCTAGATTTTGCAATATGTTTTTGGGTCATGTTTTCAGACTATGTTGTTGTCAAAACTTGAAAGAAAAGATATATATGATAGTGTATGTATAATATAACCCTCGTATTAGGGTGAATATATGTATTTATATGAAATTTATTATAAACACTAGGTAATCTGACCCCCCAAATTAAATTGCTCCCAGAATTTTTAGGCAAAATGTTTCTCCAGACGACTCTTAAAAATCACCAAATCCAAATTTCAAAAATCTAAATATTCATGAATTAACAAAGAATTGCCACTAAAATTTTCCCTAAGTGTGAATGATTCGCATGTATCATTTTGTAATCATTGCTTTAAAGCGGGAATCAAACCACAATAGAAGATGAATTAGTTGTCTAATTTAATGGGCTGGAAGACTAGTTGATGCATGCAAGCATTGAATCGCAAAATGTAATCAATGATCTAGGTTTTTTTTGCCTTGGTGTAAGCTAGGTAGACAATTATATGTGACTCTAGGGTCATTGTTGAGCATGAAGTGACGAATAAAAGCTTCTTCCATCTCACAATAGGTACTAATAGATCCAAAGAGTAAATGTGTGTACCATTAGAGAGCGTCATCAGTAAGACTATGGAAAAAATATTTTAGCAATAACCGATCATTACAGTAGGAATCCATAGCTAAATGATAATGCTTAAGATGCAAATATGGATTTCCAGTACCATCAAAGCATGTAAATGTAGGCATAACAAAATTCTTAGGGAATGATGAATTGTGAATATTTTTCAAAATATGGTTGTCATGCAAAGAATTGTTATCAATATAAGCATAATAGTCTTTGCTTCCAAGTGTGAGAGATTGGATTTGAGATTGTAATTGGCCAACAACATGCATGATTGATAAGATGTCATGTGAAGGAATGGTAGAGGATGGCACTAGTGTATTGAGTGGTTGCAATTTTCCATTATGAGTGATCATAGGAATGTTAAAATGAGACATAGAAGATGTCAATGCTAAGGGCACACTAGATATGGGTGTTGAAGAAGTGATAGGCAATGGGGAACATGGAATGTTAATATAAGTGGTAGGAATAGCATCAGAAACATCATTAGGAGATGATGTAATAGAAGGAGATGAATCATGCATGCTACTAGAGGCAACCTCAGAAGAAGATGAAAGTGGAGCAGGAGATTCACATTCAGCAGTATGCAAAGAAGAATAATCATGACTATCAGGTGTGTCATCAAAATCAAACAAATATTAAGATGCAAGGATTTCATTAAGCATGTCATCAACATATAATGAGGTAGAACTAGTATGCGATGCATCATGAGAAGCATTTTCAGAAATGGAAGGAGTATGAGATGCAAGTATAGAATCATCTGGACTAGTATGAGAAACATCATCATGCACATGTTTATTGTCATCAAGATTAAGCATAAAACTAATAATAACATCATCTAGGTTTTGATTAGAAATAACAAAAGGTGGATTGCGGCTACCTGAATAACAAGGTCTACAACTAGAAAATCTTGTCAGATCATCAATAATGCTAATAGTAGAATAATCAAAGCTAGTAGGTACATTGCATTCATTAGCTAAGAGTTGTCTTTGAGTATCATCTAGAAGAACTACATTGTGATATAGAGTGACGAGTTCAACTATGATTGTTTCATCATATATAGGATTGATACTCACATGAGGCATGACTAGCTGAGAGGGAGAAGAGATATCCTTAGCCGTTAGGGTTTTAGTGGATTTTAGGGCAAGTAGTTCTAAGCTATGGGTTCACCAAAATGATTCAATAAAATTTGAATATTTTATTTAAATCTAAATACAAAGATCTACTAGAAATGATATACAATGAAGTATAAATGCTAAACAAATTATTTAATTTTAACTATGAAAGGAAATGAGAGGGGTAATGTGCTTATCTTAATTTTGATTATCCTGCAGCAAGTCTAGATTGGAAAATTTTATAAAATGGTAGCCCAAACCATCACAACGATCCACAAGAAAATGTAGCAGAGGTGGAAATGGATGGAATGGGGCACCCAGATAGGGATAGGAGCACCTATGGGTGCCCTAGACCTGATTTTGGGTGCTTGGGTCTGTAGAAAAGCTTAGGATCTGATTCTGACACTATTGCTAGGGTTTTACACCTTGTTTCCTTTGGTTTCTCTAAATTCACACAATGATCGTTGGGGTACCTGTAAACTTGCACAAAAATATCCTCCTTCAAAACCCTAAAAATACATCAAATCCTAAAAAAGAAAGATGTAAAATGAGGGGTCAGACTATCCTCATATATCATAATGGTGAACTTATGACTGAGTGTTTCACTACATCTCAGACATAATGTGGTACTATGTGCTTGTGTGTGCAATAGTGCTCCTAGGTCACCCTCGTGCCAATGACACCAAAATAGAGGGAGATAACTAGATAAAAGGCAAATGTGTGGATGGAATAGAATGAAATCCCCTTCCTATGCAGTGTGTATGTAGAATAATGTGACCAAATGCACCCCCTTGATGTATGTAGATAGCTAGCCCTTGATAAGAATTGTCTACCCATATAATGGTATGTATGTTGTATTTATATAGGGATTTCTTGTTCAAATTTCAACACTAATGACCTGACATGCCGACTAGTATCTCAGGATATGAGAGGGAAAACCAAAAAGACCAACCTCAAATGTCAAAAAAAAGATCAAACATAAAGAGTACACGGGCGTCTAGGATGGACAGGAGCACCTAACTCTAGTGTTTAGTGTTCAGAGACAAGTGACGACAAATGAGTGAAGACTGACCGACATGGATCCCTATAACCTGACTATAATTGGGTTTATGAGTGACACATGTGAAAGATAAAAGCAATAGAAACCAACAAGACAAGTGGATGGACTATGGAATGGGTCATCAATAAATACTTTTCTTATGCAAGATCCATATATAAAATGACATACTTTGCGGTATAGTAAATAGTAATAAGTGCGTGATTTTGTGTCTACAACTGCATTTTTGGTCTAGCCAATAAAACTTATCCATACCATCAATGCAAGAAATATTCGTACCAAAAGAAAAGTGTTTTTACAAGGAAGGTGTTATCCAAATTTCACAAGATTTTGATGCAAGGTTTTTGAGTTATGAGCAAATATTTGTTTTCTGACATGAGGGTTTCTAAAAAAAATCAGCAACATAACATCAAGAGTTTGGTGTTTGGGAGGGAAAATATAACATTCAAATGTTAAAATGGCTAAGTGTTGGAGTTTTAACCATTTCACCCTTTTAGCATTTTAACTCACCATTAACCTAACATGGCTTAACATGGGTCAATCAGGAGTTAGAGGGTGAGTTGTACCCATGAAAATAGGGGATATTTGAGGTGAGGGGACAATGGGGACACTAAAATGCACTTTCCTAAGATTGTGACAAGTGTCACCATGTGGAAGCAATAAAGGTAGATGGAGGGGCTAGAAACAAGTTCCCGGGAGCTTAAATGAGGTTGTGTATGTGACTGGAGCTAGCTAGATGTGGTTGGGTGAATTTTTGTGTCCCAAATATCCCCTTGGATGTTAGAACAAGGGGACAAGGGAAAAAAAGGGTTGAAAAATGTGTCATGGATATATTTTTTCATGAAGAGGGGCCAAACTGGTCTAAAACAAGTTTGTAATTTGTTCTAGTAACTTGGGATGTCACTTAAGTGATGAAAGTTGTTCTTCCACAAGGGGGCATACGTTTATGTCCCCGTTATCCCCTTGCACTAAGGGACAAGGGACAAGGCACAATTGAGGTTGAAAAATGTGTCATGGGTGGAGGAGGTCATGTTTCCAAGTTAAAAATACTCCTGATAAAAAAAATGATGCATTCCAAGTGACACAACCAAAAACATCGACAAGGGGGCACACTTTTGTGTCCCAAAATCCCCTTGCACTAAGGGATATATGAATCCAAAAATTATGCCACTTACTTAAGTGGTGTGTTGATGTCATCATGCCAACGTGAAATTAGAACATGTGAATTCCTTTTCCACCATGAGAGCAAAACTTGGAGTTACGTGGTCAAATCTTATATGAATTTTACTCCAAAACACCCACTAAATCCATCCCAACCATTTTTAAGACCTAATTACTCCTATAAACATTCTACAATGGAAGGCAAGGTTGTAATGGAGAGCATTGTTCAATTTTATTCTTGACATTAAAGCTAACATTCATTTGACTATCATGTGATAGTTCATTCATAAAATTCATTTCTATTGGATCGCCACTTAAATAATTTTGTTTATTTATTTGGAGAAGTCGATAAAAATAGTAATATCTATCATAACTAGATATGTGCATCGAGATTGATATCTCTTGGGTATTTTAGATAGATGTATTTAAGATATATATACTAGTTCTACTTTCATTTTGAGTTTTAGGCCCAATCACCCTTTTGACACAAAGGAGCATCAACAACGACAAGGAATGCCACAGAGAGTAGTGAGACTTAGCATCAAAACTAATATATTTACCATGTAGAGGACTCTGAGAGATTTTTTTTGATTGTGTGTTTAGCTCACGAAGTTGGGGGGGCCAAAAAGTGCACAAGAATCCAAAAAAAACCAAAACGCGCTCGCGTTTTAATTTTTTTGGCTTGGGAATCACCGAACCATAACGCGTACGTGTTTTAAGCAAGTCAAAACGCATTTCACTTAAGCATTTTATGGACACATTTAAGTATAAGATTTATTTTATTATTTCTTATACTTTTATTATTTCTTATACTTTAAATTTATTTTAGTAAATATAAGAAATTAGGGTCACTCTGCACCTTATGGAAGTGGTCTCGTAGCTCCAACAGTTATAATCTAGAAGATAGTTTTTCAAAATCTAATCTGGTCAGTACTTACTCATTTTCAGGATTTCAGCAAATGACCTAAAACTTTCAGGGCATATATATTGTAGTCGGTCTTTGTTTTGGGAAAGCATATAGTCATTTTTTAGGTTTTTTGACCTTCTAAAATGGATTTTGGCCCTACCACTGCTTGAATTGGTACTAATTTTTAAATTTGGTCCATAATTCACTTTAGTGACCATGAATTAACTCTATGATGTTTGTCTACTTCTTACTAAAAAGAGATCCTCACTTTGTAGATAGAGGATTGTTCCCTGAATGGGATTCCTGTCCTATGGCCAAAATGAGGTGATTGTAATGTGCCTCCTCCTTAAGGTGTGATAACACTACTAGGTGTTGAATGAGTTGTTACGAATAGTACCAAGTGAATTGCATCAAGTGAACTCAAGATGATTGCTCATTCTTAGAAACATGGTGCTCCATATAAAGATCATCCCCTCACCTTTCCTAGCTCTAAAAGCATCCTTTCATGGAATCAAATTCATGATTCTCATACATGATTTTGCTCATATGTCTCTTATGGAGACAAACGATGCCTTAATACTTCACAAATAATGGTCCTTGATAACTCGGTGACATGACTAGCTCATTTTAGCTTGTTCTGAAGGGTGTTCAATTAACTACAAAATGGCCAAAAATGCCTTTTTAGGCCTTCAAAGGAAGTAGTCTCTCATAAAAACTAAATGAGTCGATCGATCACCTTAAACACTATTCCCTACACACTGAAACACGTTGAATGATCTTTTTAGGACTTTCCTTTGGGTGAGGGTTTATGATTTAGGGTTTAGGGTTTAGGGCTCGGGGTTTAGGGTTTAGGGCTAAGGGTTTAGGACTCAAGGTTTAGAGTTTAGGGTTTAAGGTTTAGTGTTTAAGGCTCATAGTTCAGATTTTAGGGTTTAGGGTTTAGGGCTCAGGGCTTAGGGTTCATGGTTTAGGGTTTATGGTTTAGGGTTTAGAGTTTTGGGTTTATGGTTCAGGGTTAAGGGTTGAGGGTTTAGGGTTTAGGGCTCAAGGTTCAAGGTTTAGGGTTTAGGGGTCAAGGTTGAGGGTTTAGGGTTTATGGCTCAAGGTTCAGGGTTTAGGGTTTAGGGATCAAGGTTGAGGGTTTAGGGTTGAGAGTTGAGGGTTCAGGGTTTAGGGTTCAGGGTTTAGTTTTTAGGGTTTAGGGTTAAGGGTTTATGTTTGAGGGTTCAAGGTTTAGGGTTTTGGCTTAGGGCTTATGGCTTAGGGCCTAGGGTTCAGGGCTTAGGGTTTAGGGTTTAGGGCTCAAGGTTTAGGGTTTAGGGGTCAGGGTTTAGGTTTTAGGGTTTAGGGTTTAGGTTTTAGGATTTAGGACTTAGAGTTTAGGGTTTAGGGCTTAGGGTTTATGGTATAGGGTTTAGGGTTTAGGGCTCAGGGTTTAAGGTTTAGGGTTGAGGATTTAGGGTTTACGGTTTAGGGTTTAGGAGTTAGGGTTTAAGGTTTAGGGTTGAGGATTTAGGGTTTATGGTTCAGGGTTTAGGAGTTAGGGTTTAAGGTTTAAAGGTCAGGGTTCAGGGTTTAGGGCAAAGGGTTCAAGGTTTAGGGTTTAGGGTTTAGGGTTTAGGGTTGAGAGTTGAGGGTTCAGGGTTTAGGGCTCAGGGTTTAAGGTTTAGGGTTGAGGATTTAGGGTTTACGGTTTAGGGTTTAGGATTTAGGGTTTAAGGTTTAGGTCAGGTTTAGGGTTCAGGGTTTAGGGTAAAGGGTTTAGGGTTTAGGGTTTAAGGCTCGAGGTTTAGGGTTTAGGTTTTAGGGTTAAGGGTTTAGGTTCATAGAGTTCAGGGTTTAGGGTTTAGTGTTTAGGGCTTAGGGTTTAGGGCTTAGGGTTTAGGGTTTAGTGCTTGGGGTTTAGAGTTTAGGGTTTAGGGGTCAGGGTTTAGGGTTTATGATTTAGTTTTTAGGGTTTAGGGTTTAGGATTTAGGGACCTTTAGGATTTAACATTTAGGCCTTAAGGTTTAGGGTTTATGATTTAGGGCTCAGGGCTCAGGGTTTAGGGTTTAGGGGTTAGGGTGCATGGTTTAAGGTTTATGACTCAGGGTTCGGGGTTCAGAGTTATGGGTTTAAGGTTTAGGGGTTAGTTACGGGTTTAAGGTTTAGGGGTTAGAGATCAGGGCTCTAGATTTAGGGTTTAGGGCTCAGGGTTTAAGGTTTAGGGTTTAGGGCTCAAGGATTAGGGTGTAGGGTTCAAGGCTTAAGGTTTAGGGTTTATGGTTTAGGGATTAGGGTTTAGGGTTCATGGTTCATGTTTTATGGCTTAAGGTTCGGGGTTCAGATTTACTGGTTTAAGGTTTGGGGGTTAGAGCTCGGGGCTCTGGATTTAGTATTTAGGGTTTAGGGCTTAGGGCTCAGGGTTTAGGGTCTAGGGTCAAGGGTTTAGGGTTATGGGTTTAGGGTTTAGGTTTTAGGGTTTAATATTTAGTGTTTAGGGTTTAGGATTTATTATTTTGGTTTTAGGGTTTAGGGTTTATAGTTTAGGGTTTAGGTCTCATGGTTGAGGGTTAAGGGTTTAGGTCACAGAGTTCAAGGTTCATCGAATTTGTAGGCAGAACATTCAAAGAGAGTCATCAAAATTTGATGTTTTTCATCTGTTGATATTTTGAAGGAGGGAAATGTCATATTCCTGACTATCCAATCCTTCCAAAGACCCCAGTAGTCCTCAATCCTTGGATGTACAGGGAGACACTGTTACTTGGCTTCCATTTATAATGATGAAGATATTTGTAAATTCGTGTTATGACCTCTAAATCTATATGAATTTCAAGTTGCTTGGAAATCACATCACACCCTTCACTAGGATTGATGACTACCCCTATCTTTTTGTTCAGGGGATTTTGAAAACATCCATGGGTTTATCATATAAGGAATTATCAATGAATGGAAGGTCACTAAGTCGTAGGCCAGGTAACTCCCATTTAGAACTAAACAAGAAAGATTTACTAGGTGATTGATAACCCCTTAGTGTTCTTAGCCATTCCCCTATTTCTATGCTTATTTTGAACACTTTAGGAAGTTCTGTCAAATTTACTATCCATTCCAGTAGAACACTTGAACTTTATCTTTCTCCGGAGGAGAGGATACTACAGGAAATTCAATTATGATCCTACACCTCTGCATTGATATATTCTCTATGTTTCTTTTGTTTCCTTTAAGATTAATTTTTTTGTTGTGATGGTTATTTTTTCCAGCTTCCAATGGGTCATCCTGGCTTGCATAATACCATACATGGAAATATGAGAAATGTGAAATTTGTTTCAGAGTGTGAATAAATTTACATTCAAGAGCGCAAGTATATGTGGGGAGAAACAAGTTTGGAAGAGATGTGTAATATATGCATTACAAGGCACAAGGTAGATGTCATATCCATTTAGTTACTTGTCCCACCTCTCATAAACAAGGTAGTTCTATAAGCAGACTCAATGATGGTTCTAGGCATGAGACTAGGAAATATTGATGAAATATGGTTTGGGGTTTAGGGTTTAGGGTTTAGGGCTCATGGTTCAGGGTTTAAGGTTTAGGGTTTAGGGTTCAGGGTTCAAGGTTTAGGGTTATGGTTTAGGATTTAGGTTTTAGGTTTAGGGTTTAGGGTTTAGTGTTTATGGTTAGGGTTTACGGATCGAGGTTAAGGATTTAGGGTTTAAGGTTTAGGGTTTAGGGTTTTTAGGGTTTAGGGTTTAAGGTTTAGGGTTTAGGGTTTAGGGTTTAAGGGTTTATGGTTTAGGATTTAGGTTTTAGGTTTAGGGTTTAGGGTTTAGTGTTTATGGTTAGGGTTTACGGATTGAGGCATAATTATTTAGGGTAGGGTTTAGGTTTTAGGGCTCATGGTTCAGGGTTTAGGTTTAGGGTTTAGGTTTAATTTATGTTTAGGGTTATGGTTTAGGGTTTATGGTTTAGGGTTTAGGGTTTAGGTTTATGGTTAGGGTTTAAGGGTTTAGGGTTTAGATTTAGGGTTTAGGGTTTAGGGTTAGGGTTTAGTGTTTAGGATAAGGGTTTATGGTTTAGGGTTCAGGTTTTAGGGTTTAGGGTTTAGGGTTTAGGGTTTAGGGTTTAGGATTTAATGTTTAGGGATTAGGGTTTAGGGTTTAGGGTTTAGGGATTAGGGTTTAGGGTTTAGGGTTTAGGGTTTAGGGTTTAGGGTTTAGGGCTTAGGGTCAGGGTTTAGGGTTTAGATTTTAGGGCTCAGGGATAAGGGTGTAGGGTTCAAGGTTTAGGGTTTAGGGTTTAGGATTAGGTTTAAGGTTTAGGGTTTAGGGGTAGGGTTTAGGGTTTAGGATTTAGTTTTTATGGTTCAGGGTTTAGGGTTTAGCATTTAGGGCTCATGGTTCATGGTTTAGGGTTTAGGTTTAGGGTTTAGGGCTTATGGTTTTAGGGTAAGGCTCAGGGTTTAGGGCTCACGGGTAAGGGCTGAAAGTTTAAGGTTTAGGGATTAGGGTTTAGGTTTTAGGGTCTAGGGATCATGGTTTAGGGTTTAGGGTTTAGGGCTCAAGGTTTACAGTTTAGTGTTTAGGTTTATGGCCTATGGTTTAGGGTTTTGATTGTAGAAGTTAAATGCTAAAAGATTTAGGTTGAATGCTGAAATCCTGAAAAATTACCTATGTACTGACCAGATTATACTTTAAAAAACTATCTCCTAAACCATGACTCATGGAGCTGTGAGACTAATTCCATAAGGTGCAGAGTGACCCTAATTTCTTATATTTATTAAATTTAGTATAAATAAATATTAAAATTTATGTATATAAACATTTATTTATGTAAATAGAAGCATGTCAAAAGCATACATAATGCTTATACTACACAGAATGCGTACACATTATGTAACGCGTATGCGTTATGTTTATACTACATAGAACACGTACACGTTACGTAATGTGTACGCATTTTGTGTTTTCTCTTTTCCCAAGCCATGCCTCAAGGCTTGGGATCCGGTTTGGATCCCCAAGCCTGAGGCATGGACCTGCACAAACACAACAAACAACGAGTTTTTACAAGAAAATGTAAAAATGACACTTCCTCTATGATAAATCAAAATAAAACAATCGATCCATTTTTAAAAAAATTATACCATGACGTAGAGCAGAGTTTCTTCTTTCTAAAAATATAATTTTTCAAATTTTCTGACTAATATAAGGTTTCCATATTATTTATTTTCTAACTATGCCTTTTTATAGCTATTTTTTGAAGTGTAAATATGTCTATCTTTCATGGTGTATCTTTTTTTTGGGTGATCGAAATTTTTAAAAAAATTATACTAGCCCAAACTAGGCATAATTCTATACATATTCAAAAAAAAAATCTAATTTTCGATATTTTTTGAGGTAGTTAGGGGGGGCATGGTCGGAGCTCTGTTATTTTTCAAAACATAAAATTTTTGTACTAGAAAAATCATAAATAAAAAAATATTCACTAAAAAAATCTAAAAAAAATGGAGCCCAAACTAGATGCTCCTAGCTATCTTTCTACTGAAGGGTTTTCAAAAATACTAAATGGTGCTCAAAAAATGGTGGGGGGCACGAAAGTCACTCTATTATGTTTTTTAACAAAAACAAGAGCATCTGTTGGTATTTTAGTTGTTTGACCCACTTAAACTTATCCGTTTTCAATAAAATTTAGTAGCTTAGAAACTAGACTCAAAATTCTACGATTCATATTTCTACAACATCTTCCAATTTTGAGTGTAACTATTTCGAAAAACTTGTACAAGTTGAAGTTTTTTTTTTCAAAAAATGCGTCCACTTAAGACCCCCTTTTGGCTGTATGAGTTGATAAGTTGACTGGAGGAAGGGTTCACAATGACTAGGAAAGGGAATTTCAAGTGGTGGGCTTGGTGGTCATGACCAAAATGAATGTGATTTTTAATGCCAAAAATTTAGTATCCATGAGTTAATACAACAGGTAGGATAGATTAGGAGCAGACCAAATGGAATTAGAACAAATGATAACATTTTCAGTATGTAGTAGGAAGAGCCAATGTCCAAAGGTGTGATCATATCTACAATAACTATCAGAAAAAAATAAGCTACCGCCTTCTATAAATCGAAGAAATTTCCATGGCATCATATTTAGTACAATTTCATTCTCTAAATTTTTGACTTCAAATAAAGAGCTTGAATACTTTGAAAATGGGTCTGTTTCCTTCATTTTTTTGCTTATGAAAAATTTTACACAATGAGAACAGAGAAATATTCAAGAATAACTAATGTTTTGGCAGGTATTTAAAGGAGAGGAGAAAGGGTGGCAGTGAAGATGACATGGATGAAGTGAAAGGGTCAGGGTTAGAGGCTCTATGTTTGGAAGACTTTATGATAATTTTATATTACACGGAGTTGTAAGTTTGAGAAGTAATGAAGTAGATACAACTCATCAGAAGAGGTTGTGGGAGAGGATCCATCAAAAGAGTGTATGAGGTCCTCGATTTTCCTTGTATATTTCACGTTAGCAAGATTAATGTCATCCTTTATTAATCATTCGTAAAATAATATGTTATGTCCATAAGGTCAAAATTTTCTAATGGGTTTTAAACAGAAGCAAATGTAAACTAACCTAATTTGAAATTTCAAATAATTATGTCAAATAACTATGTCAAATAACATTTACAAATGAGATTGAAGATGGTTATGGGTAACACATGCCAAGGAAAAAGGGTAGATATTTTGTGTTAGGTGTTGTTGATGCTTGACTCAACTAATTCAAAATTTCAAATAATTACACCGAAAGACATTTATAAATGTGGTTAAAGGTAGTTGTCACTAACACATGTCGGGGCAACAAAGGGCAGTGATTTTGTGCTAGTGTTGTTGATGCCCACATCCATGAGGATTTTTAACTAGTCATCTAAAATAGCCTATGATTTCATGCATCGATATTCACATCCCAAGTCTATGTGCACTACTACACAAACTACAAATAACATAATTTTTTGATTCAAAATTGTGTCAAAATTTGACATTTTTTGGGTTTTTTAGTCGTTTTTTTTAAATAATTCATGTTGTGTTAATATACAACTAAACATTTTTATTGCATAACATTCGTGTTAATTTTGTGTCACATTTGCCACACGTTTGTACATGATATTCATGACACTAACCCTATCATTTTTGCACTACCAAGTGGCATCATTGTGATGCAAAGTTCATTCGACAAATTAAAAAATAAATAAATGTAATATAATTATTTGAAATATCAAATAATTATAGTACTTTTTTAATATATGTGTTTAATGTTTGTAAATGTAAAACAAAATGTTCATATTTTAAATTACTAGTACATATATTAAAAAATGATATTGAATACTATTCGTACAAAATAATAAAATAAGATTATAGTAAAATTTACAAAAATTAATAGAATTAAAATAAAATAAATAAATGAAAATTATAATGCTAAAATAAAATATCATACATTGAAAAAAAATTAATTTTTTTGTAGATGAACTTAACATTACTAAAATAACACATACTGGTTTTTAAACATAAAATAATGTTTTAGGTTTAAGTAAATCACAAAGATATCAACATGCTCTCGAATATGAGAAAATAGTTAGTTTCTTATGTAGAATACGATGACATGAATTTGGATTACAATTTATATAAAAACTACTACTACGAACTAGATAAATCAATTACTCATCACCATCACCATTTAGGAGCTCAAAATCATCATGATAATCTATGTGTTCATTGTTTGTATTGTTTAGACTCTACTCCATTCTAGGTAATTATGGGTTGTCATAGTTGTAATCACGGTCATCAGCATCATCATCATCGATACCCTCTCTAAAGTCAAGGTAATCGACTAAAAGTGATGGTTTATTCACCTACAATGACATTATTTAATAATTATTAAAATCTTTGAAATTCAAATTATGTTAATAAAATATTTGAAATTCAATTTCTATTACCTATTTGATTTTAATAATTATCTAAGAAATTAATGACGTCTTACCGACACAAATCCATGGGAATGCATTGGTGTTTCATTCAAGGGCTTTAAGTTGTGGCTGCACTTATTTTGTGGATTTGAAGTCATACATCTTCTCATGTAAAGATAATTTAAAGTTACAAATATACTTGAGTTATGAATTAATAAACATTGTATGCTACATTATTTAAACAAACTCACAAATTTGCAAGCAACTTCATCTATGCTCATTTTTCCCAAACGATGAATCACCAACTTCCCCTGACTCATTTTGGATTGGTGGGCTTTGTCGTAGATACTTTGGACCCATATATTAATATGAATGCATAGAAAACTTATAATTAATGCATATGACAAAAACAATTTTTTTAACTATCTATATTTTTTCCAAATTACTAGAAGTTTGTTATGTGTCTTGTTTGAGGCACTTTTCACATTGTATTTTCCACGAAGATGCATTCATGCCTACAAGTCGGCGTGTTAGTCTCTTCTCATGCATATTACCCCTACAATCATCCTCTGTGCATAGCAAATAGTCATAACAATTCATATATCATTGAAACATATAGAAGATGTAAATCAGAGTGGTTTGGCGAATTTAGTGGTCATAGGGAATCATACCCAAATATGTAATACTCTTTAGACCATATTGCGTCTCTATTGAGACATTGCATTGAGTAATATTGTGCCACATCATAGTATGCGCTACACCAAGCTGTGAGTTTTCCATCAATCGGATTGGTTCTAATCTGAAACGATTATTCTAGAATTCCTGAACCGGATGCAATGTGGTCTCAAGGGGGTAATATGCAACGGATTGTGAGTTTTATCGCATAAAATGATATTTTTACCTGAAAGAAAATAATGAAATTCAATAAATTTGCTTCCAGAATTTCTAGTTGATAACCTGAATTTTTAAAATTAAATGTAAGCAAAATGTAGAACTAATACTTACTTTCCACGAACATCTCGTAATAGGTCTTTCATATGTCATGGTTAACATTTTTTTTTTGATGCAAACTCCCCCACATTCGATACATGTACTCATTTAGTGTTAGACGATATGGTTGGTCCTCTAGAGAATCAAGTGGAGAATTTGTATCTCATTCATTGTTGCAAGGAACACCTCCTCAACACTTGTGGGATGGTCTCCTATTGTTTAAATTGACGAGAAATAGATTTACAAGGTTGCATCAAAGACATTGGGACACAAAATGATAACACAAAAGAAGACCAAACTAATCTGCCGATTATACATTAACATAGAGGCAGGGGTGGCAGTGGAGGTCATTTATCATCTAGTTTACTACTTAGAAGATCATTTCCATCTTGAAGGGGTGGCCAGCTGGAACCAACTTCTTCTTCTTTGTCGTCCTGCTGATTAGGAGATATGGCAAGAGCCAACTGGGGGACTCATAAATGTCTTCAGAGATCGCATCCATCCCACTATGCAGGATGTGCAGGGAGTGGACAGCGATTGAGCCCCAACCAGGATGATTGCTATGTGGATATGATAAATGTGGGGATCCCAATAACATACCATTTTTTGAACAGGGCTCCGCCGATGCTTGGGATGCCACTTGGGAGAGCGATGATCTCCTGAGCTCACTTGTAGCATCCGAAACAAGATGGCCTCGAGCCACGACGTCACTGTGAACACCGAATCCAGACACTTTGACGAATACATTCACATATCTGAACTCCTCGATGTCTATGATTATGATTAGTCAATGCACAACTGTGATTGGTATCATGGTCGAAGTAGTAAATCACTGGATATATCACATGCAACAAACATAACACGAACACTATTTCCACCACACCCCACACTATGCAACACCCTTTTTTAAAAAAATGACCGATGATCATAGGGTTTCTTGTTTTTACAACCGTAAAATATATGCATTAACATGGAATAAATTACAATCTCACCCATGAATTACTCCAAGTGTTACCAACTCCACTTGATTCCAACAATGGTTATGGGAGAAACTTCATAGATTACTGTTGTTTGATGCGAGACTTCCTTAACACACCTTGTACAAAGAATCCTTTATTGCATAAAATTGTTATATTTTTATTACAACTTTGTTTGCTATGATAATTTTTTTAAAGATGGGATGGCCTATTCTGTTTATAGGATTTTCAGGATTATCCACCCTATCTCTAAGATAGGATAGGAAATATTACAGCTTTCGGCACAATCAGTATTCCAGTGCCTAAAGGGCTCTTTCCTTTCACATGTCAGGCTTATCTTCTAAGGATAGGAGATAAACCTTATCAAATCTCAACAATGGGTTCCAAAAATCTTTTTACGAATTTTCTACAAACTAAAATACCACAACAATATTTATGACAGTCAGGGGGCGGTCCTGGAGGCCCCTTTATCCTACAGGTTAATACCTGGAAGATCATTTCTAATTCCGAAAGGGGCGGCTAGCTAGACCCTACTTCTCTACTTACCCCAACTTTGACATTCTTAACATTACTGGACCACTATGGCACGAGCCAAATATGGGACTTTTTACCACAACATTCCTTTTGTCCCTTTGACATGTTACAGGCGGGGTCTATTTTATTGGTGGCAGGAGGTCCAACCACTGATGGTGCCATGGATCATTCTATTGGACGCCACTACTAATTATACTTAACAAGGCATCCGCCTATTCCTCAGAATTACATACATGGGGAGAGTGATGACAATGGGTAAATTCATTCGACTGGAAAATTGGCCATGTCGACATTCCTCTTGAACAAACACTCCTAGAAGGGGAGGTAGGGGGCTCCAATACCACAGTGTAAGGAGCATTAGGCCAATGATCCAGAAGGGTATGTAGGTGCTGCACTTCCAGCTCTACCTTGCGGGCCTGGTCTTGGATCTGTAAGAACACATTTGAGATAAGCATGGCCTTATCATAATGTGAAAGAAAGTAAGAAACTGCAGAATTAGCAAAAACAATAGAATTACATTCTTTCCATATAAAAAAGGATCTCCACTCTAAAAGTATGCCACAATTCTGAAAAAGCATGGGGAATGGAAATAGAATCCCCAAGCAAAGCATGTTGCTAAAGAAATGGAGCTGGTCAAAAAGACTGAAAGAAATCGTGGATCCAGGCCCAAATAGCCCGAGCTTTTGGGCAGTACCAGAAAAGATGCGAAAGTGTCTCAATATGTCCACAAAAAGGGCAAAGCTGAGGAGCAATCACATAATGAGCTAATCTGCGCCCAAGAGGGAGGCCTTGAAAAAGTAGGCACCAAGCAAAATAGGCTAGCTTGGGTTGAAGGATGGCTTTCCAAACTATGTGAAATCTAGCTTCTCAGGAGGACCATCTAGAATTGATGGACCATCTGGAGTTTAACAAAGCCACCATTGGTAGCCTGAGGGTGAGAAGAGTATACCCTTTACCTGGGGAGTAATTTAAGAATGGGGTATCTGGAAACCATTACCAATCCTTCCACCAAGGCCTGAGAGAGACAACACCAACTTTGTGAAGTATCTCAGTAGGAATGGAATCAAGAACTTCCTGATAAAACTCTTTGTCAGACGAAGCAAGCCGAAACTTGGCTTCAGCTTGTGGCCAAGTGAGAAGAAAGCTAGACTCCTTGTAAAAGATTTCTTTAAGAGTGCCCAAGCCTTGATGATATAAATTAAGAGCATGAACCCAGGGAACTTGGGCAAGCAGCACATCATGAAAATTGATGAGAGGAGACCACAAGACACTGTGGTCATTAATGGAAAGCCCATTACGGAAACCATCCCCTTCCTAGATTAAAAAGGGTTTGAGCAATTCCCAAGATTTCCATATTCTTTTGACAATAAAGGTGCCCACAATCTTGACCGGGGCTTTGAGAATGAGTAAACTGTAAAAATCCAGCCCTTGCCA
Source organism: Taxus chinensis (assembly GCA_019776745.2). Lineage (NCBI taxonomy): Eukaryota > Viridiplantae > Streptophyta > Pinopsida > Cupressales > Taxaceae > Taxus > Taxus chinensis. The sequence goes on from CM034149.1 coordinate 116,346,938, forward strand.
AGTTTTGCACCCTTAAGCGGAGCCTTGGCAAATACAGTTGTGAATGAGCACTTTCAAAGCTTTGTTGCCAGTGTAGGTCCAAATGATCCACTTGGCAGCTAGTGCAGTCCCCTGGTGGCCAATTTCAGTCAGACCAAGCCCGCTAGAATCCCTAGGGAGGAAACAATATTCCCAAGAAACTCTGTGAAAGCCTTTGCCAAGCTCCGAGCTAGCTGAAAGGAAATCTCTGAGAAGTTTTTCCAACTTCTTGTAGGAGGATTTGGGTGACACCCAACACGAAGAATAATAAACATGCGTGGCAACCAAAATCTTGGAGAAAATATGAAATTTTCCTGCTAGCGAAAGGGGTTTAGTAATCCAGTACTCCATAACATACTGCCAAATTTGACTGGGAGTAGCATCAAACACAAAGGGGATACCTAGGAATTTAAAAATTTCTCCATGCTGGATGTATTTCCAGTCAGAACGATTAAGCCAACTAGGCTTGGGGATAAAATATTACCTGAAGCACTGGGTCTTTCACCATTGGATACTGGACCTTGAAGCTAAACAATACATGTATAAACATTGCATGGCATTGTTGATATTTGCTTCTTCCTCTAGGAGCGTGAGGAAGGAGTCATCTGAAAAATGCCCATTGATAAGCTGAAGGGGAGTTGGGGAAGGGAGTTTAATTCCTCTCACAAGTGCTTGATCCTGAGCATGGGCAAGAAGAAACCCAAAACCTTCAGCGGCCAACACATAAAGAGTAGGTGCTAAAGGAGAACCTTGCCTAATAGAGCAAAAAAGGAAAAACTACTCGGAAGTATGACCATTGATAGATAGAGAGGTAGTGGCATCAACAAAAAACATTTTGATAGAGGCGATGAAGGAACTGAAGCCCAACGCTTCAAGCATCACCAAAATGAAATGTCATTCAATGCTGTCATAAGATTTTTCAAAGTCAATTTTGAAAAACATGGTAGATTGTTTAGAGGTTCTTGCCCACTCCATACCTTCCCAGATAACCAAGACATTATCTAGAATGTACCTTCTTTGTATGAAACTAGTCTTCTCAGGACTGACGATAATTGGCAAGATGGGCCGAAGCTGAAGAGCTAAAGCCTTAGCTATGATATTGTATGAGACATTGAGCAAGGTAATCAGCCACCAATTATAGATGAGTTTTGGGTCTCCTACTTTAGGGATGAACTTTATGTGACCCCAATTAATAAGGGCATCGAGGGACCCTGAGTAGAGAGCTTCGAGATAGACTTACAGTAGATCTCGACCCACCATGTCCCAAAGGGCTTTGTAAAACTCACAAGGAAAGCCATCCATTCTAGGGGCTTTATCATTGGCCATGAGGGAGAAAACTTCACATAAGTCCTCTATGGTAAGCAATCTGTCACAGATAACTTGGTGTGCAGGTGAAAGTTTGCATGGAACTACCAAGAGGCATTCAGCGAGCATGCCTTGTCACTCAGGTGACTCCTCCCGTGCTTTGAAAATCTGAACATAGTGCCTAACAAAGGCTTGGACCATCTGAGGAGTGTCTGTAATCCGAACACCAACATCAACAATAGTAGAAATTTTCTAGTTTATGTGCTTGGCTTTGAGCTGCTGGTAAAACTCTTTGGTGTTATGGTCTCCAATTTTAAGCCAGTGTAACCGAGCTTTGATCTGGGCACCCCGCGCTGTGTAGTCATTAGCAATGTGGATTTGTTGTCGTAATTTAGCAACTTGGAGTTGTAGAGCCACATTGAAAAGAGCCTAGGTGAGTGCCACCGTGGAGCGGCTCAGCTCGGTGGAGGTGGTGGAGTAAGCTCGTCATTGAAATTTAGCGAGTTGGACACCATACATCTGGAGGAATTTAGTTAGCCGAATTATAGCGTCCTTCCACCAACTTATCCATCCAAACTTACTAAAGGGGCAAGGTGCAAGGTTCTAGATTTGGTGAATGTGTGCCAAAGTGGGGTCATGATGCAATAAAGCAGTATTTAAATAAAACTATGTTTTTTTAAAATTCAGCAGTTGAAAAGTCCATTCAATAGGAAACCGGATCAGAATGTGGTCGGAAAGGACAACGGCCAGCAAAGCTTCCACTGGAAGAGAATAACAACTGGAAAACTTAAAGATAGGCTATAAAGATATCATTGTACGATCTAGCCTTTTAAAAACCCAATCTTGGCCATTTCTAAGATTAGACTAAGTGTACCATGACAGCGTGTTGGTGTGACGTGAAAAATTGGGGTCATAAAACCCAAATTTATTGCGCATGTAAAACCAAGCCTCCCTTTCGCCAACTGGTCACCTCATGGGTAAAAGGCCCAATTTATCATTGGGCTGCTCCGCCATATTAAAATCCCCATTAATCAGCTAGTGCGCATTTGGAAGGTCGTCAGCCACCCATCTCCAAAGCACCATCCTTTCTGACACGTCATTAGGTGCATAAACATTGATAATCCCAAAGGAGAGATTTTCGATATTGAATAACACCTAGAGAATATGGTTGTCAAGGTCACATCCATGATTGACGTAATGTGGCCGCCATTTCAGAGAAATAAATGTGATCATTCCACCTCTGCCAGCAACATGGTTGTTATAGATAACTAAACTGTCAGGCCAAATAGTCTTGGTGACAGAATCAAGTAAAAAACATGAAACTTGGATTTCCTGTAAACACAGAATATCCATATCCGGGAAGCTTTTCCTAAAATCTCTCACAATGTATTTACAAGTGGAGTCTATGAGACCCCGAACATTCCATGAGTAGAAATACATGAGGAATCATTGTCAAGATGCATCTCTGAGTCTAGCTCACTCAAACCATCAAGGGCCCCAAAAATTTTCTGTAAAAACCGTTGTTGGTTAACTAAAAAAAATCAGACAGTTGAGCAGCCCACCGGCTGGTAGGGCTATACTCCCCTTCCTTGCATTCGCGAGGAGGGCTACAAGAACACCTAACTGCCTGCTTTCGTGGAGAAACCACTTTGTTAGGTATGAGAAATAGTTGAAGGCTACCCTCATGCTACAAAATAGAAGGCTGAGAGTTTGAGGCCAAAGGTGCCAATTTACATGAAGAACCAACCATACTACCAACCAATACCTTCGTGTGAGCTAGAGGCAACTTGGTATCCGAAGGGTGCTTTGCAGTTGAGTTGGAAGCATTTGGAGGCACCTTTCCTACTTGAGTAGCTGAACCATGTTGTGAAGGCCCAACATGAGCGGCCTTGTTCTTGTTCGTTTTATGGCCACCCATAGTGTGTCATCCCTCCTCTTCAGGTTGGGGGTGGGGATCACCCATGGCCTTTGAAGCGGTGTGGCGAGCGGCCAACAAGGGATAGTCCCTAATTTTATGCTTAGAAGATTGATAGTGAAAACAAGTATTCGGAAGGTTGATGTATACCACCTTCTTAGCAAAAGATACATCACCAACCTGAATGTCAATCAATTCTTTCAAGTCCTTCGAAAGATCAAGTTCAATGCAAACCCTCTTTTACGGATGAGCTGAAAAGAACCTAGAAGGATATGTGTAAATAACACAGCCGAGAGTGGCAGCAATACGCTCTAAGAAATGCCAGCAAGGCATAGGAATCCCTGGGAAGTCAACCCAAATGGGGAATTTAAGAGCCGTCTGATCAGAGACAACAAAGGCTCTGGTCCAAGGTGACAAAACAAAAAAGGAGCTTCTAACATACCAAGTTTGATGCTTATTCAAAATAAGGGAAGCATGACTAGGCTCAACAAATCAAAGGCAAAGGTTCTGGATGGAATCCAACTTAATATCATGCGCCATCCAAGCAGATTGGACCCATGATTTAAGCATACTTTCAGAGGGAGTCCTTCCCAAAAAATATCCTATTAAACAAAATTGTTCTATCCATTTATAGGCAGAGTCAAATTTTGAAAGCGGTAAAACAATATCTGGGGGAGAATCATTACCTCATGGAATACTTTCGGTACAAACTTGTGAGCGCGCTTCCCCAGAGCCATTGTTCACAAATTCATCGCTCTCCATCGCAATTGAAACAACTAGACAAGAGTCATGCGAAGTCATATTTAAAGCCCGCCAAGCAACAAGGCTCTAGAAAAGAGGCCGAATAAATGTGTTAATGGTAATAGATCTCTCACTGCAGATGAACTCATTGTTCTCAGCATGTAAAACCCTCCTTGTTTATTTTTTAGTTAGGGTTTGTTTATTTTATAGTTTTGTGTTAGGGTTTGTTGTTTCTTGGGCTAGAGTTTGGTAAAAAAAATTGTTAAATTTTGCTATTAATTTTCTATTTTTTTGTTAGGCTTTGTTGTTTTTTGGCCTTGGGTTTACTTTATTTTGGGATATGTTTTGTTGTTTTTGTTTTTTTATTTCTACATTATTCTATTTTTTATTAATATTTTTATGTTTGCTATAAAATAAATCTTTGAACTACACCATAAAAAATGCAATAAAAACTATATACATACATCTCTTCTTTTGTCCATATAATATTCCCCCTCTTCCACTTCATTACACAACTATTCTTTTGTCCTATGTTTGTCATGTTCCTCCTCTTCAAAGGTTGTGTGTAATTATTTCCTCCATGCCATTCTTTTTCCATTTCTTCTTCCACGCATACTTTTTCCTTTATCTTTCCCTCCTCTATATTTGACCCCTGACACGTTTGTAGTGCACTATTTTTTCACATTTTGACAACACGTACTTGACAATAATAAAAAGGACACAGATGGGCTTGATCTTTTTATTTTTGAAGTTAAAGATTATTGTGACACAACACATGTGGCACAAAGGTGACAATTAAAGAACATTTGTGCCAATATTGCACCATAGTATCCACATCATACTTGCATCAAAAACGACATTGAAAATATTAAAAAATGACACATGAATTGACGCAAATTCAACACAATTTTTGATTTTTTTAGCACTATATGTAGTAGTGGTGTCTGTATGCAAGAATTTGTTAGCTATGCAAAGAGAATTAGAACTAACACCTAGTAGTCCTAAAACAAATCAAAATCAAAATCTATGCATCATCATGCTTAGAGCTTAAACAAGACTAATCTACCAACATCCTTGCATTAGAATATGAATAAACATTCAAACTAACATGTTAATCCATTAATCTCTATCTCTATTGAATGCTAATAAAATGAAATGAACTTGTTTAGATCCTTATCAATCAAAGGGTTGATTATATGTTTGAATCCCAAGGTTTTCGAGAATGGAGTCTTGTCAATCCATGGCTACAAAACCATTTGACATATCTCCATATGACTTCAAACTTGGAAGAATGAATGCAAGAAATGAAAATAGCTAGCTCCTCCAATGAAGAATGCTATAAGATGATAAAATGGCTATAGCTTAGGCTCTATGCTCATTTAGGTGTAGAGGTGTAAATAAAAATGTAGGAGAGCTCCTTAAATAGCCCAATGGATAAAAGAATATCTACATCCCTTTACATGTGGGATAATAGCTAGGTTGAGTTAGTTGTGGATAATGATAGTTTAGAAAAGGTTGAGTCAACCTTAAGAGAATTTATTTTGTCCTTTAGTGACTCATGGGGTTTGAGGGGATTTATTAATTAACCAAAGTGATTAATTAATAGTGTGCAAGCTTATATAAGCTTTTTAGAGGAATATTTAGTATGATTTATGTTATGAGATTATTTTAATCAAATAAATGATGATTTATTGATTAAATAGAAGAGAATTAATTAATTAATCTAGATAGAAAGGGGTATTAATTAATTAGAAATAATTAATTAATGTAGATAGAAAGGGGAGCTTAATTAATTAGAAGTAATTAATTAATCTAGATAGAAAGGGGAGCTAATTAACGAAAGGTCGTTAATCGGTGTCGTTATTGGATAGAAGAGTTAATTAACTAACGTAATGTAATTAATTAACGATGATAGCAGAGAAAATGTGTGATATTGACGATATGTCGTCAATTTGCAGGAAATGGTATAATTAGCGCAATTTAAGTATTTAAATTGCTCGAGCTAAATTATAGGTGTCTACATTTGCCCTTCTTTGAGGTGGCATAAGTGACACCTTCAAAGATAGTAGACAGATAAAATTTTGAATACATAGAAGAAAAATTATTAGAAGTGAGAGATGCCCCCTCGAGTGTCGATGGAGTGGTGATAGAAGGCGATTGACGATCGAAAAAGGTGAGAGAAATGGAAAGAAGAATGGGTAGCCCGGTAGGTTGCCCCAGGTGAATCAGAAGAATAGTGTTGATAGGAGGGTAATGTAGAATAAATATGGAGAAGCAGAGAGAAGAAATAGCTGTCATCTCTTACATTGGCAACAACCTTAGTGTCATCATATTGCCAAAGATCTACGTCATCGATCCTTATTAAGAATATAAGCATACGACAAAAGTAGAATGACATGAAAATCCATACTACGAACAATTTTCCATTTTTGAAAACACCAACTCAATGTAATATATGAAAAACAATGCAATATGAGAAGGAAACAAACTCATTTAATAGGGAAAACAAGTACAAACACACATATTCCAACCAACAATGGTCAAGACGGTTGTAAAAATGTTTTGTTATCAAGCTGAAGATCCCCAAATGTTCGTGATTGATGACAAGGGTGAAAAATGATGCCCCTAGCAAAGATACATGCAAGGGGAGATGATAAAGGATGCCCGAGTCCAATGATAAAGTGTTTGTGTACAACGCAACAATATCAGGCAACTAGATGTGCCCCAGAGTACCGATGAAGCAAGCAAGCTAGCTTTGAAAATGGCTGTAAATCAGATGATCCATGAGTCATTTGAGCTGTGAAAAAGTGAAAATTCCAGCAAGATATGGAATAAATACCATGCGCAAGACACAAGTTTCACATGTTATGAGATGGTTTACCTAGTTTTACAAATTTTAATTTTTAGGATTTTTGAAAAAGTTTTGAAAGTTTTTGGATTTTGAATTGATCTTTTTTTTAATTTTTAAAGATTTTTTTAGACTTTTGATGGTTTGGATAGAGAAGAAATTAGAAGAATCAACAAAATATCCAGGAGAAAAATAAATGCCCCATGGAGAATAAAGAAGCAACATGCGGAAAATAATGCCCCAGCACAACGGAAAGATTAATAAAATAATTATTTGATGGAGTGTGTAGAAGAAGCAACACTACCTAGGAGAAATAAAAGTGTCCTAGTGAGAAGAAATGAGTACATAGTGGCAAACAATGCCCCAACATGACGAAAAAGTAAGGAAAATAATTATTTAAATAAAATAACTATTCACGGTGAGTAGAAGAAGAGTTAGAGTGTGATGTTATATGGTTTGATTTCACACTTTGGTATGTATTATTATGATAGTTGATATGTTTTTACCACATGTGTTCTATTTTGACATGATAGATCCATAGATGATATAAATTATATTGTATATGTGATGCTCTAGATTAGTGGACGGGATGACACGATGATATTGGTGCAGGGGGGGATAGATTTTGATATTTGTGATCCCTCTTACCCCCATTTGATGATACAATATGCAATGATTAGCTTAGCATTCATGTATGATGTATGATATATACTTAGTTGTTTATTTATATATGATGTATAGATGATGTTAGATGTGATGATATTGATGGATATATGATGATGTGATAACAAAACTATGTACATGTGACAAGCAGATACAAGCAAATTTTAACAAACCTAACCAAATATACAGTGCTAACCAACATGAATTAACACAACTATGTACAATTATTTACAAGCATGCAAAAACACACTTCATATGTACAAGTAAGAATGAATCTAATCTAAGCAAGAAAAGATTAATCTTATCAAAGTATGTCTAAGCAAAAAACTATACAAATATACAAACAAGAAACAACTATAGAAGCAAACAATGTACACAAACAAAGAAAGAAACACAATAAAGTAAGCAAACTAAAGTTATGTTTTTGTAAGATTATTTTGTGAAACACTTTTCTACTGTTTTTGTGTTTTGTATTTCTCTATTATTTTGGATTTTGATCATATTTGAATGTTTTTATGATTTTTGAACATATTTGAATGTTTTTGTTGATTTTCGAACATATTTGAATGTTTTTACAGTTTTCTAAGGTTTTCTGAAGCTATGCACAAGTAACTAAGAAATGTGGATGCCCCCAGTGTTAGATGAAAAATATACAAGGGTAGGCACCTCATGTTTATAAACAAGAAGGTGAAGTCACGAAAGTGCCCCCTGCGTTAGATGGGGAATATACAAAGACCATCCCTTCACCGATTACAAGAGGAGAAAAATCTGGATCAAGGCTTGACATGATAGGTTCACATGGAATCTCAGATGCAGGTACAGAACTAGCTCTAGGCTAAGTAAAAGTACCTTCCTAATGCAAGATGGTTGTGAAAAACGAATCCTCCCAAGACTTCGGAAACTGGATTTCACCAAGGGACCTATCCAAAGTGCCAAAATTGCATGGTTTTCACATATGGATGACTTGCTTTCTCTTTTTCTTTTTCTCTTATTTTATTTTTTTTGTATTTTGATCATTTTTACTTTTTTTTGTTATTTTGTGTTTTTTATTTTTACACCATGTTTAAGCATATAACTGCTTGAGGTGTATGGCATTCATAGGCTTGCAGAGCTCATCGCCATTAGGATGGGAAAGTTTGTATTCTCATGTTCCATATTTTGCCACAATGACTTAAGGTCCTAACCAATTTGGTTCAAACTTTCCTTTTTTCTCTCTTTCTGCCCTTGTGTTGAAATGATTTTCTTTCATGACCAAATCTCTGACCTCAAACTGATAAGGTATGATCCATTTGTTATAATTTTTGGAGACCCTGTTTTGATAAACCTTGAGATGGTTAAGGGCATAGATGTGCTTTTCATCCAGGAGTTCTAATTCTGCTAGCCTGGCCACTCTGTAATCCTCCTCCTTGTCCAGATAATCCCTAAGAGATATTCTCAGGGAAGGAAGCTCTATTTCCAATGGGATGAAAGATTTTGTCCCAAACACTAAGGAATAGAGTGTCACACCAGTATGAGTGGGAATGGAGGCCCTATAAGCCTAGAGGGCTGGGTGAATTTGCAAATACCAGTTGTGACCTGTCTTACTCACCATCTTTTCCATGATCTGAACCAATGTTTTGTTAGTGACTTCAGCCCGCCCATCACCTTGAGGATAATATGGCGTAGACCACTTTAATTTTATTTGAAATCAATGACAAATGTCCTTCACTGTCTTGTTCTTGATATATTTTCCATTGTCAGTAACTATGGCCATCGGAATTCCATACTGGAAAATAAGGTGATTCATGATAAACTTTGAAATCTGAGCACCTGTAACATAAGTTAAAGGAACAACTTCCACCCACTTAGTAAAATATTTCGTAGTTGTGATGATATGGGTATGGCCGTCAGATGAGATGGGGGTGAGCTTCCCTATTAAATCAAGTCCTCGTTTGGAAAATGGCCATGGGGTTGTGATTGGTTATAAAGGCTACGACAGTGCATGGATGAAATTTTAATATTTTTGACATAGCACACATTTCCTCACATAGTTGCAACAATTTGTTTCCATAGTAGGCTAATAGTAGCCTACCCTTAACAATTTCTTTGTTAAAACCATTCTGTTTGTATGGGCACCGCACACTCCTTCATGTACCTCTTTGATTGCTTGGATTGACTCTATTATATCTAGACAACGCAACATATTCCCATCGTAGCCATGAAGATAAAGTGTATCTCCTAAGAGGGTGTAATGGGCTATCTGGAAAATAAGGCTTTGCTTCTCAGAGTGGGAGATATCAGGAGGAAAGGTATTTTGTTTAAGATAGGTATGGATGTGTGCATACCATGGGGAATGAAGACCAATAACTTCACAAGCCAAATAGGATTCTAACATGTCATACGCAGGCTGGTGTAGATTCTCAATAAAGAATGGCATATCATTTCTCTCTGGTTGAATTCATAGCATGGAACCTATGGTTGCCATTGCGTCTGCGGATCTATTACGTGCCCTTGAAATTCACTCGAATGTAATATACACAAAATATTCTTTCAACATTTCCATTAGTTTCTTGTAGGGAATGAGCTTTTTATCCTTGACTTTGTATTTGTCATTGACTTGTTTAATGATTAATTGCGAGTCACCTACGAGCTTGACATGGTGGATATATCATTTGATTGTTAACTTCATCCCAGTGATGAGTGCCTCATATTTTGCAATATTATTGTTAGTGTAGAATCACAGCACCCCCAAATGAGCCCTAAAAGATCTACTTTTCTAAGGCAGGCTCATTTGTTGTGATTGCATAACATTGAACTTTCCCCATGGTGTGGGACCTTGCAAAAATGGGAAAGCTCTCCAGATTGAAGGTTGGTTCCTTATTCCTCTATTTAGGTGCATATGTAGAAACTTGCAGAGGGTATGTTCTTAATCCTAATCTAAACTTTACTAAGGAGACAGGGATAGAAGGAATACAGAAATGAAAACAAAGCTAAACTACGAGCTGATGCACCAAAGGAATGATGAACACTTAATTTTCCTTCAACACGAACCAATAAAATGCATACAATAAACAAGCACAGATAGAAGCAAAAGAAACAAGAAGGATCTAAGATCGATCACAAACATATTTTATTACTCTATAGATTGATATAGTTAATTATAGAATAGCCGAAAGGTAGACATGTGTTACAATTTTAATGGAAGGCCTGAACCCCACAAATCCTTTGCTAGAAGGAGAAGGGAGCCTACAAAACTAAGAATATCCAACCCTTTACAGTGAATCATGTTCCTGACTTTATAGATTTAGCCGGAGAGAAGAAAGAGAAAGAGAAAGAGAAGTGAGAAAACGCGGGTCAAAGCTCAACCACCGTTGTTAATGCTTCTGCTAAAATATGCCCCTAAATCAATCTTTACTGCATAGATCCTTGGTTCGGTGTCTTGGAGAGAGAGGAAATGGTGAAAATAAATTGAATCCAATCTGGTTGTTGAGACTAGTGGATCCTACATTGAAAGCTCGAAGATGTTTTCCTTCATTTCCTTTACCTAACCTCCTCAAAAATAAAGTCTCATACCTCCATTGCATGTGCGAGGCCGAGATCCTTCCAATGGTGTCAGATTTGCAATATTTCGAGCCCTGAGTCGAAATATATGTCCCTTCAAAGTTTGTATCGAATCCGTACAAATGGGTGGGAAAACCAGTTTGGAAAATGGGCCCCTCTTTAATATGGGACACATGGCAGTCTTTGGTAGGCTGGGGAGATGCACTCCAACTTTTTCCTTTAAGCCTTTTGAATGAAAGGCAAACTTTCACTTTTTTCCCTGACCCCCTACCTTGGCTTTGACTCGAGTCTAAGTGTTGACTTTTTCCCTGGGTAGAGTTGTAGGCCATTTTGTAACTTTTACTCCCTTTTGAGGTAACAAAGGGAAAAAATCAACTTTTTCCCTGACTGCTCGCTTTCCCCTGGGACACGACTCACTCTGATGCTCACTCAGGAACCTTTTCTCCATTTTACCCTTGAAACAACGCCCTTAAGACACTTGGCAACCTCTGTTGGTCCGCTTATGCATTGACTATTCAACTAACCTTGCCCCCCTTCCAAGTACATGTGGAGGCACCGCGCTTGTTTGCAAATGCGACCCAAAGTTGCCTTTAGAGGAGTGTCGAGTTGAAACTTCTCGGCCTCCGCTACTCTATGGACTTTTCAATGGTTCCTCTCATTTTTAGGCTTTGGGCTACATGGCGAGCTCGCACTCGTTTGGGTTCCTCCATTTGGATTCACTTTAAGAGAAGCGTCGTTAGGATGCATGGTCGCTTCCACTGCCTCCTCCATACTTAGTTATATTTGGGCCTTTCCCTGAGTCGTTTCGAGCCCGAGGACGTCGAATCTTTGTTGTTTCTTCTTCTTCCAGTTTATGGGTCCTTTGTAACATCTCCCCTTTTGTCTAACCCTGTTATTCCATTGTTGATTCTACCTGTAACTTGCAGAATGAATTTAAGGCATAGAATTGGCTCGACAGAGTTGTTTCTTTCTGTACAGGATCCCTTGCTCTTTCTTCATCTCCGCCACTTCATTGTTGAATCTTTTTTGTAGCCAATTTGTAGGATTGAATGAGTTCTCTTGGGTTCCTTTTAAGTGGGGTCGTGATTCGATCCAATATTTAGCTTGGGGCGAAATATGGATAACAATTTGGTGACTCACGGGGACATCTGCCTGCTAGATGAGGAGATCAGTTGCCTTGTCGTATCTGTTGGGCATGGAGTCAAGAATAATAGTCTGATACTAATTCTACCTCATGTTCATGAGCCCGGCTACTTCCATTCTCAGATTTTATAAGAAAATCTCGAAATGAAGATTTTTGAGAGTAGAAAATTGTTTTGAAATAGGGTTTCATATGTTTTATTGAATGAACTGCACAAGAGCAACAAAACAACACCACAACTATGTACAAAAAAGAAATCATACATGTTCCAAAATGGAACATGCAGAGCATGCAAAGCACTTATGAGGAAAGCAATCTACACTACAGCAAGACAATGTGCAGAAGCACTTAGAGGAAAGAGAAACTAAACTGATATGTATAGGTGGGAGCCTCCCCTTCTAATAGTAGTGCTTAAGATAGATTCTGTTCACTAGAATCTACAACTCTTCACCCTCTAATGTAGACAATTGGAAAGCATTACTACTTTTGCATCTTGTTATCATATAGGGGCCACTCCAGATGGCATCGAACTTAGAATGTCTCCCTGGTTTTGCTCGATCTGCATCCCATTTCAAAACTAGGTCTCCTTCCTGAAAGGTCCTTGCTCTAGCCTTCTTGTCAAATCATCTTTATATTAAGGCATGATCATTTTCCAATGCTTGGAGAGCTTACTCTCTAGTTTCTTCTAATTCTATCAGCTCCGCGTACCTAGCCTCCATTAGTTCAAATTCAGACATCTCTAGTTGCTTCACAAGCTCCAATGTTGGTAATTCAAGTGATATGGGAAACACTGCTTCTTTCCCATAGACAAGCTTGAATGGGGAGTTACCTGTAGATCTCTTGGGCATTAATCTATTAGCCCATAAGGCCATTTTGAGCTTTGTGTGCTAGGTCCTCTGATTCTCATCAAGAGTTCTTCTGATGATCTTTAGCAGGTTCTTGTTTGTGGACTCAGCCTGGCCATTACCTTGAGGGTAATAGTTTGATGAAGTACTCAAATAAGTCCCATTTTTAACAGCCCATCATGTAATTTTGGAACCTATAAATGCTAATGCATTGTCTAAGATGATGGTGACTGGTACTCTAAATTTGGTCATTATCCCTTCATAGAAATCCAGGATACTAGACTCATTTACTTCTTTGAGTGCCACTGCCTTAGTCCACTTGGTGAAATAATCGGTTGCTGTCAGGATCCATTTGTGACCTTGGCTTGAGTTTGGGTTGATGACTCCAATGAAGTCCAATCCCCATTGCATGAAAGGTTGGTCTACTGAGATTGGGTGCAATGGAAGTGATGTTAGCTTCTCTTTGCCTTTGAAGAATGCACAACTCTTGCACCTTTTGATCCATGTGAAACAGTCACTAAACACTCTAGGCCAATAATATCCTACTTTCATGATTTTGAATGTTGTCACACTTGGAGAAAAATGGCCTCCAACTGCTTCAACATGAAATTCTTGTAGCACTCTCTCCACCTAATTTTTCCCAATGCATCTTAGCAGAACACCATTGATGTCCCTTTTAAATAATACACCATCAATGAAAACATATGGGATGGCTTGGAGTCTGAAATGACTTCTTTTTACTTTACTCATCCAATGAGGACACAGGCCCATTTGAAGGAAATTCACCATGTCTTGGGTCCAACAAGGAGCAGGTACATCATCTCTCCCTTCTTTATGATTATTCTGTAGAACAAAAATAGCCTCCTTTTCATTGTTCGCTTCTTCTTGTAGAGCAGAGGCTAGTTGCTCACACAAGCCCCTCCCATGGACCAACTTGGTGACCTTAATCTCAATGTCATATTCCATGACATGAGTGATCCACCCTGCACATTTCTCATTTAGATCCTTGCTGAGGAGGAATTCTTTGACTCCTGTATGGGAGACCAATAGTTGGATTTTGTTGTTTGAAACCAAATGCTTAAACTTCTTCAGTCCCCTGATCACCACCAGGACTTGCTTCTCAATGAAGGAATACCTCACCTCATAGTCTTCTAGACTCTGACTGAAGAAAGCAATTGGCTCATCTGTACTTTCTTTGTTCTGCTACACCAAAATTGTAGAAATTGTGTCATTGCCACCAAAGGCATACAATATGAAGTCCTTGGAAAAATTTAGATTTACAAGAGTTGGGGCTTGTGATATGGCCTCTTTGATAGCTTCAAAGCTTTCCTTTCCTTTAGTTTTCCATCTGAATGCTAAGCTCTTCTTCAGCATCAGTGTTATTGGCTTAACCAGAGCAACAAAGTTTGGGACAAACCTTTGAACAAAGTTGATCTTCCCCAGGAAGCTTTGAAGAGCCTTCTTGTGACTTGGCAATGGCAGTGCTCTTATTGCTTCAACTCTTTCTGGATCAATTACCAGACCCTCCTTAGACACAATGTGGCCCAAAATCCTGCCCTCATGGGCCAAGAATATGCATTTTTTGGGGTTCAAAGATACCCCAAATCTTCTGCATCTTTGAAACACTTGCCTTAGATGAAAAAGGTGGTCTGCTGCATTCTTGGAGAACACAGTGATATCATCCAGATAGATCAACACTATCTTGTTGATTATCCCTTTGAATTCCATATCCATAGCTCTTTGGAAAGTAGCACCAGCGTTGGACAGTCCAAATGGTAATTTTTTGTATGCATAGGTGCCCCATTTGGTGGTGAAAGTAGTTTTGAATTGATCATCTTCTTTCACCATGATCTAATTGTATCCTAAGTAGCCATCAAGAGAGAAAATATCTCTGACCCAGACACCACTTGCAAGATTTGTTCCATTGAAGGGAGTGGGTAGTGATCTTTGAGGGAGGCTCTGTTCAAATCCCTGAAGTCAACACACAACCTGATTTCTCCATTTTTCTTTCTGACTGGGACCAGATTTGTAACCCAACTTGAATGCTTGATTGGGAATATGATACTTGCCTCTATTAGTTTGTTCAGCTCCTTCTTCATCAGAGGCTCAATATGTGGGTTGACTGGTCTCTTCTTCTACCTGATAGGCTGAGCAGCTGGGTCCAATTCAATTGTGTGTTGTGCTAGTTTTGGATTGAACCCTCTTAGGTCTTCATAACTCCAAGCAAACACATCAGGGAATTCTTGGCAAAGTTGTATGAATTCATACCTTTCTTGCTCAGTGGCCACCTTGCCAATTTGAAGTGTTTTGTCTTCTCCAATGGGGATTGACTCTGAATCTTCTCCTTTGATCTGCATGTTAGCCTTCTCCTTTCTGAACTGATCATTAGGATTGAAAATAGATTCTAAGTGTCACTAAGCCTTTGGGAAGCTTGTTTGTATGTAGCTGTACTATCTGATTCCCATACTGTTGCTCTAGTCTTCTCTGGTTTCTAGCTAATAATTCATTTTCCTCTTGCAAAAAATTAATGATCTACTAATCATTCTCAAACACCTGCTAGCATGTATTATTATCTAGCACTACTGGTCTCATAACCACATGGATATGTGGTTGTTCTTTGTCTCTTTTGATGTTGTCCACCACATCAAAGGCTGCTCCAATTGTTGCAAGTCTATCAGCAGCTTCATTTTATTTTCTGGGTATGGACATAATGCTGAAGGCTTTGAAATCCTCCATGAGGTCCCATACTCTATTCTTATAGTTTTTGAGCAGGTCATTTTTGACAGCATTTAGTCCTCTGACTTGATTGGCAACCAATTCACTATCACCAAACACTTGTAAATTCTTGATTCCTAGCTTTCTTGCCCAATGAAGACCTTGGACTAAAGCCTCATATTCAACAGTATTATTTGAACAAGAAAACTAGAATCTAAAGGCTGCATAATATTTCATACCTCTGGGAGACACAATCATAGCTCCTCCTCCAGCTCCTTGTCTACTCCTTGAACCATCAAAGAATAATTTCCATACCTCATTGTCATCTTTATGTTCTGGCTTGATTAAGGTAGGAAGAGGGTGATTTTCTTCATGTAGAAGGTAGACCCCCAGCTCATATCTTTCCATTTCTTTATAGGGGTCTAAAGCATGTATTTTGTTGGCCCACTCATCTAGAGTCAAGTTTGGGATACATTTCAACTTGGTATTTACTTCATTAGTGCTTAGAAGGTCTTCTTGATCAAAAGCTGAGTAGTTGGCATTGATTGGGCTAGGTACATAAGATTCAATATGATAGTCTGCAATGGGTTCAAATCTAACTGTGGCCTTTGCCCCATATCTTGTCCTAAAGAGCATATGTGACCAGTCAGCAGACAGGTAGCCTCCAATTTTGGCAATGAAGTCCCTAGATAGACACAAAGAAAAATGTGGTGGCAAATCTATGATGGACATGTTTTGCAAGACAGTCACATTGGGGCAAGCGTGTAGAGTGAGACTCAGATCCTTGATAATTCCCACAGTGGTTACCGTTGTCCCATCTAATTGGACTACTCCTCTAGAGATGACCTCATATTGGAGGCCCAACTAATCGGCTATTTGTTTGGGCATCATAGAACTACTAGCCCAAGAATAAATCATATAATTGTGCACTAATTTGTCTCCAATAATCAATGAGACATAGAATGGAGGGGGTCTCAAGTTCTTACCTTGTTGTTCTCCTTGGTTCTTCTCAGGTTGAACTGCATTGGCAAGCACTCTCTCTTGCTGATTAGGGGGTTGATTTGAACTTGACCAATTCTGCATGACAGTCTGTAACAGATCCCTCTGCCCTGGAATGGCCAATGACTCCCATAGTGAAATTTTCACACTTGTCCTCTTCATTTTTTCAATAATATTGAATGAGCTATCTTTTTGCTACCCCTTCCTAGACACATTTCTTTCTTGCACATGGGTTGTTACAACCGGTGCCTGGCTGGATTTGGAAGGTGGCTTGGATTGGTTCTGCATGTTGGGAGTTACACTTGGAACACCAAGACCTTGTGGAGTGATGGAAGGTTGAGGGTCACCTGAGTTTATTGGTTGGTACTCTCCAATACTTCTGTTTTTGGACCATGTATTGACAACTACACTTTGAGAAGGGAACTAATTCATCCCACAGAAAGTCTTCGAGCCTGTACCAATTGACAAGCATGGTCTCATTCCTGGAGGTTCACCTTGTTGAGCTCCTTGTTGCTGATCTCCTTCCTGACTAGGCTCTTGTGACACCATACTAGTTTGCACCATTAGAGCTTGATTCAGAGCACCATTAAAACACATGGATTGGTTATGTGGCTGACTGCATGGAAAACACCAATCATATTCTTGTGCCATATTGTTCTGTGCAGGGACCAATGCCTTTGATGTTGAGGCTATGTACTTGGATCATAAGACCTAAAAGGTCTAGCAACTTGAGGTTGTCCTTGATTTTGATTCAGATTTATAGTCTGAGGTGGTGGCCTATTCTTCTGGTACTGGGGTCTAGCTTGATATTAAGCTTGGGGTTGGTATGGCCTGAAACTCTAAGCTTGTTGTCTTTTGATGGTCACTAGCTCATTCCCAAAGTTCTGAAATTGCTTCATCACCACTTCCTGAAACTCTTTAGAGGCATTAGATGATGAAGTGGAAGCTTCACCTGAGCTTTGATTCCTGGGGGTGGGTATAGGAGCTAATGTAGGTGCTTGGCTAGTATCTGGGCTTCCTAACTCAGGGTACAGAGGCATGGATGGCCTAGGAGTGATTTTGCCAGCTTGAATCAAATGGTTCTCAACCCCTATGGAGAGGCTATAGGCTATAGGTAATGTAGTGCCCCCCATTGACTGAATCATCAGAGAAATATCATAATTTAAAGCCCTAAGAAAGTATAAGAAGGCACCTTCATTAGTGGGCTTTACTGTTGTCAGAATCCTATCCCAGGTCCACTGGAATCTGAGGTTGAAGTCTGTCAGCTGCTTGTTTGGGGCTCTCTTGATTGTTGTTAGTTGCTCTAACAAAGACAAGTTATCACCTTTTTCCCCAAACTGATTGTGAAGGGCCGTGCACAACTGGTTCCAGTTCTGGATAGAGCCTGCTTCAAGACTCCTGAACCATTGTGAAGCTTTCCCTTTGAATGAAGAGGTGAGTAGCTTGACTGCAATGTCCATCTCATGGATCTCGTGGATTATATAGACATTTGCAATATCTTGGACATGGTCACCAGGAGAAGTTTGATTTTCCCTAGTGAAATGTGGGATGCTCTTTAATGCTATAATCAGAACTGGGTTTTGTGCAATCAAGGCGAGTGGACTATTGTCGGTGAAGTTGACATATGGATTTGGTTGTGCCATTCTGATTGGCCTAAGAATCCTTACAGTCTGAAAGAAAGGCCTTGTAGGTGGAGGTGTTGACAAGGTTCTACTTGGTGGAGATGGAGACCTTTGAACTCTTCTTCCCCTCCTTTTTCTGCCTGGGGATAGACGCAAGTATTCAAATATACCTTCTTTCTTTGCTCTAGACTGGGTGAGATTCATAAATCTCCCAAGCTTGGGCTACTGAAACCAGTAGATTTGTTTCTTTTGGAGTCGCCAGATGTACAATTTTAAGGCTTCTTAAAATCCAGAATCACAACAGGTGTACATCAATTCCTACTGTAATAAGATGGAGACTTCTTGGTCCCACCAGGCGTGCCAAAACTATTAGTGCAGAATCACAGCACCCCCAAATGAGCTCTAAAAGATCTTCTTTTCTAAGGTAGGCTCATTTGGTGTGATTGCATAACATTGAACTTTCCCCAAGGTGTGGGACCTTGCAAAATGGGAAAGCTCTCCAGATTGAAGGTTGGTTCCTTATTCCTCTGTTTAGGTGCATACGTAGAAACTTGCAGAGGGTCTGTTCTTAATCCTAATCTAAACTTTACCAAGGAGACAGGGATAGAAGGAATACAGAAATGAAAACAAAGCTAAACTACGAGGTGATGCACCAAAGGAATGATGAACACTTAGTTTGCCTTCGACACGAACCAATAAAATGCATACAATAAACAAGCATAGATAGCCAGATCTATAATGAGAGACCAGATAGAAGCAAAAGAAACAAGAAGGATCTAAGATCGATCACAAACGTATTTTATTGCTCTATAGATTGATACAGTTCATTACAGAATAGCTGAAAGGAAGAAATGTGTTACAATTTTAATGGAAGGCCTGAACCCCACAAATCCTTTGCTAGAAGGAGAAGGGAGCCTGCAAAACTAAGAATATCCAACCCTTTACAATGAATCTTGTTCCCGACTTTATAGATTCAGCCGGAGAGAAGAAAGAGAGAGAGAGAGAAGTGGGAAAATGTGGGTCGAAGCTCAACCACCGTTGTTAATGCTTCTACTAAAATCTACCCCTGAATCCATCTTTACTGCATCGATCCTTGGTTCAACATCTTGGAGGAGAGGAAATGGTGGAAATAGATCGAATCCGATCTAGTTGTTGAGACTGGTGGATCCTGCATTGAAAGCTCGAAGACGTTTTCCTCCATTTCCTTTACCTAACCTCCTCAAAAATAAAGTCTCAGACCTCCATTGCATGGGCGAGGCCGAGATTCTTCCAATGGTGTCAGATTCGCAATATTTTGAGCCCTGAGTCGAAAGATATGCCCCTTCGAAGTTTGTATCGAATCCGTACAAGTGGGCAGGAAAACTAGTTTGAAAAATGGGCCCCTCTTTAATATGGGACACGTGGCAGTCTTTGGTTGGCTAGGGGAGATGCGCTCCAACTTTTTCCTTTATGCCTTTTGAACGAAAGGAAAACTTTCACTTTTTTCCCCGACTCCCCGCCTTGGCTTTGACTTGGGTCTAAGTGCTGACTTTTTCCCTGGGCAGAGTTGCGGGCCATTTTGTAACTTTTACTCCCTTTTGAGGTAACAAGGGGCAAAAATCAACTTTTTCCCCGACTTCCCACTTTCCCCTGGGACACGTGTCACTCTGGCACTCGCTTAGGAACCTTTTCTCCATTTTACCCTTGAAACAACGCCCTTAAGACACTTGGCAGCCTCCGCTAGTCCGCTTATGTGTTGACTATTCAACTAACCTTGCCCCCCTTTGAGGTACACGTGGAGGCACTGCACTTGTTTGTAAACGCGACCCAAAGTTTCCTTTGGTGGAGTTCCGAGTTGACACTTGTCGACTTCCGCTACTCTATGGAATTTTCAACAGTTCCTCTCATTTTTAGGCTTTGGGCTATGTGGCGAGCTCACGCTTGTTTGGGTTCCTCCCTTTGGATTCACTTTGAGAGAAGCGTCATTAGGACACATGGTCTCTTCCACTGCCTCCTCCATACATAGTTGTTTTTGGGCCTTCCCTAAGCTGTTTCGAGCCCAAGGATGTCAAATCTTCGTTGTTTCTTCTTCTTCCAGTTTTTGGTTCCTCTGTAACATCTCCCCTTTTTTCTGACCCTGTACTATTCCATTGTTGAGTCTACCTGTAACTTGCAGAATGAATTTAAGGCATAGAAATGGCCTGACAGAGTCGTTTCTTTCTGTACAGGATCCTTTGCTCTTTCTTCATCTCCGCCACTTCATTGCTGAATCTTTTTTGCAACCAATTTGTAGGATTGAATGAGTTCTCTTGGGTTCCTTTTAAGCGGGGTTGTGATTTGATCCAATATTTAGCTTGGGGCGAAATATGGATAACAATTACATTGTAATACTAATGAACCAAAACTAAAATTTTTTATTCCTTATACCTTTCACATTGAATGTGTAGTAATTAACACTAAACAAATGCTATTTGACACAACCATCAAGGAAAGTGAAGGATCCATAAAAGTACACAGGTGCCACATCCATAGATTCCTCAATGTGACAAGAATGAAATGACTGATAGATTTAGACTCACAGGTTATGGTTCAAGTGTAATAATGCATTCTAGCCAACTGATCGACCATTATCTTCCCCACTTCACTGACTTTTGGTGTATGACAATTTTTTAATGTTCACAAATTTAAGCATGAATAATGGGTTTTAAAAAATATAAAGATGTAATGTAAGAACGGGTAATTCGAGTTAACATTTAATTTGATTGAACTCTAACTAGGTTGGGTATAGAGCTTAGTATTTAATAATTCATGGTCTTGTAATGGTTAAATCTTTTGGAAGGTAAAGATTCAACTCTTACCAAATCAGCTTTTTAGGAAACATGAGGAAAATCAAGCTCATAAGAAATTAATGTTTCGACTGAGATCTACTACACAAATTATTCTTTGTGGCTAAAATCATACTTGGATGATAAACAATGCCACCTACTCTCTCTTCTAGTAGCAGAAATTTACCATCCATGTGTGGCTCATCGGGACTTAAAGTCATGAGGAAATTATTCCTACACTATATCTAGTTAAATTGTTAATAGTTTTTTAATTTTTCTAACAAATTTAATATACATTTATGATAATGAATGACATTTGATATAAATTGTAAATGAAGGAGAGTATTTTTCATTTTATTAGAAATATCCACCAAAATTTCAACTCCATAAATTTTCTCGGACCATTTTATAACATATATTATTATTATTATTATTAGTTTTATAAGGATAAAAGGTTTTTTGATTGAGAATCTACCCAGGAACAATAACGACAACAACTAAGATGAAGCAATTTTTAAGGCTCAAAAGAAACAAAAAAATGCACGCTAAGGAGACTGCTACAAAGACAAGAACGTAACACAAAAACCAAACAAACTGCAGTCAACCCAAATTAAAAGAATGATATCTAAGAGTCATGCGAGAAGGGGCTGATTGCATCTTAGAAGAGGCACTTTTCTTATTTTGGGCCAACATCCACTCCTCCTTGTTAAACACCTCAATTTTTCAAGGAACATAAGGGAGGAGAATGTCAAGAGAATCTAATAGGTCGAAAGTCATTCCTATCAGAAGAAGATGTTGCTACCTTGTCCAATTCCATCCTATAAGGGATCAATGGAGATAGCACCTGATTATTTGATATGCGCATAAGGAGGAAACACATAAAAATTAATCTTAGAGGGTAACTGTATTTGAAGACGAATACGTTGCATGATTTGTAAGGGGCATTAACGGTAAATGTGATAAGGATTCGAAGTCCTTCCATAGAGTCTAATGAGTACTGCCCAATTTTCTAGCTCTTCTTAGAACACACAAAATCCTCCAACTAATGTCCAATTTCAAAACATCTATTGTTTAAAAGGCTTGGTGTTTCATAGTCAACTACGTTGCATGGACTATCCAAAGTTGGATCCAATCCCGATATGATCCTTTTCCGATACCATGTTAATGGAGATGTATAAATCCAATAAAATTCATGGTGCATATGTTATTATGCTCTTCTGGGAGAGTAGAAGCTCCAAGATTTGACTATCTTTGCACCCCGTCTTGTGTTCCAATGGATTCACAGAAAATGGTTTCTTCCACTAAATTTAAGGGAAGTCCTCCATACAGTCTTAGGATAGGTAGGAATTGTATCAGAGATCTTCAGAGGATTCAAAAGGGGATACTCTATGAGATTTTCATGATACCATGGCGTGATCACCCCAAATCCAATACACATTGATGGATGACCTCCATGTCCTCAATAGATTCAAAACAACTATGAAATAGGTTTTCATTAGAATAGGGACTTGGAGTTTTACTTTTACCCTTGATTTGTAGGAACTTTTGCCCTCACTTTTTCTTAAGTTTTTCACCACATCATGCAGCTGATGGAGCTTCCTCGCTAGAAGTATGCACAGGTAACTTGAAAATGTAGAAACCCTTCTTATGGTCTTCAATTGGAATTGTATCTCAAATGCCCATGAATTCCTCAATGGCCTAACATCATTTTCAAAGAGGTCCAGTGGTAGAAGCTGACGTTATTGGTCCCATTCAACAAGGCAAGGGTAAACAAGGTCCATTTTAGGTTCAGTGGGAGTTAAGGTAAGGACAACAATATCCATGAATAGGTTCGTGGAGGTAATATCCTCATATTGGCTACAATGGGAATATGTGTCTTTGTCTAAATAATCAAAGCTATCTTCACGTTCAGATCCTAGGCAAGCATCTTGATCATTGGGGTGCAATCCATAGGGTAAAATATTGATATTGTATCTTTCTGTCTTGAAATGTGGGAGAGGAACTAGTTCTCTTGGTCCTTGCTCATTCTTTCCACATCCTAGACCCTTGTAGCCCATAGAATACATCATTCAGATAGACTTCTCATACTCAGGGATTTGGTAGCAAGTTGGTTGAGTATCTTCCGGGACCCAAGTCATAGGTGGGTCCAACAATTTATCCTTAGTGAGTAACCCCCTAGGTAAGAATGTCCCAATAGTTTGCTCATCTCTAGGCCATCTGAAATGATAGTTGGGTCGACCTCTAGTTTTAGGTGACAATGATAGATTTGAAACTAGGAGAGCTTGTTGCACATTATATTCTCCACAATCGTATTCCATAACCTTCATCTCCCATGAATCAAAAGGAGAAGTCGATGTAGAAGCTTCACGGGCACAAAAACTTAGGGAGTCTCAATCTACTTGTGATTCCATAGCTTCTGATTGAAGAGGAACAACTATATCAGCAGAGGGACACGTATAGGCACCCTTACGTGTAAAACTATTGAGAGCTCTCCAGTGAGTGAAGGGCTCTGGATCTCCTTGTATTGTAATAGTGTGTCCATCATGTTTCAATTTGATGCATTGATGGAACATTGACGGCATGGCTTGCATGACATGAATCCATGGTCGGCCAAGCAACATATTATATGGAAGTTCCAATTCTAAGACATGAAACTTTGTATAATGACAAGTTGGTCCTACCTCCATGGGCAATGTGATTGTCCCAACTAATTCTTGCTCCGCGTTGTCGTAAACGGTTATGGTAATAATATGGGATTCTATATCTTCTTCTATATGTCCCAGTTGTTTAATTAGTTTCAAAGTGCATATATTCAACCCTGATCCGTTGTCTAAAAGCACTCATTTTATCTTTTGGCGGGTAACAAATACCTCAATATATAGGGGGAGATTATGCGCAGGATCCTCACCAGGGATCTCCCTATGATTAAAGGAGATGTATTCAGTTGGTGCAATGTTTTCCACTGCAGCTTGAAGATGTGAAGGGTCTACTTCCAATGGCACTCCTGACCCCTAGAGAGTTTTGTACAAGATGTCCTTATGTACGTTTGATATTTTAAGAAGATCCAAGATTGAAATCTTGGCAGATGTCTTCTCAAGTTGTTCTAAGAGATTGTACTGACCATCTTGCGGGGTTAACGGAGAGGGTTCTGGGATTGTGAGATGGGCACGCCTTGTTACCACAAGTGAAATCATTTCCCTTGATCCAAATGGTATTCACATGGTTATTGGAAGAGTGAATACATCCAATGAGTGAATCATAGTGATTATTGTCACTCTTAGTATAGAGGTAGTTCACAACCTTACAATTTTTGGATGACTCTCCTTGATCCGGCTTTTTCTCATCTGACCTACCATGTTTAGGGAATGGTTCTTTGAATATTCCCATCTTTTCATTTGGCGTATGAGTTTTCTCTGGGGTGTCAACTTCTATCTCCCCATTGTCAATGAGATCTTGGATGTAGTGACGAAGTCGTAGGCATTTTTCTGTTTTGTGTCCCTTGACACGATGTAAATCACAATAGTCATGCTCTTTGTACCATGATGGCTTTGGAGCATTTTCATCAAAGGGTTGTGTCATGGGATAAGTCACCATGTGAGTTGCATCCAATTGCTTCAATATTGCAGACAAAGGCTCATTGAGGGGAGTGAATGTTCTGCATTTGGGTGGTGGTTGAATAGGTCCTTTGGCCAGTTTAAAAGGTTGACCAACTTGAACCATTTGTACATGTTTGGAATCTGTGATCCTGTCTCCCACCACGTTCTTGTTTTTGTTAAAGATTTTTGGCTTTTCCATGGGTTTGGCATTTTGGTTATCCTTAGAGTGTGATTTAATGGTTCCTTTGACAATAAGGGTTTTCTCTATTTGAATTTCTTTTCAATGAACTCTTCAAAGGTGCGAACATAATGCATTTGTAGATGAAAAGTGATGTTTGGGTTGAGATTGGGCACAAAGATACTCATAAATTGTTTTCAGGAAACACACAAGCGAAGCAACTGGCTATCCCTCTCCATCTTTGCAAGAAGCTAGCGAATGTTTCATTGGGGCATTGTTTAGTGCCACACAAGTCTGCCATGGTTATGTCACTTTCTATGTTGTACGAGAAGTGGCATACAAACCTTTCTGTCTATTTCAAACCATGTGAAAATAGACCCACAAGGTAAGTGAGTGAACCATTCCAAGGCTTGGCCCCCTAGACTCTTTGGAAAGAGTCGTATGAGGTAATTGTTGCTATAGGCCACTTCTTGGCATGCCATGTAAAAATCCTTCACATGATCTCGTGGGTCACCTTTCCCTCTATATTTTTCAAATTTTGGCATGTCGAACTTCTTAGGGAAGGGTTAAAGCATCATAGTTTTATCAAATGGATGGGGACAGTTCTTCGTATTGATATTTTCTGATATTCCCAACATTACTCTCTTGAAGACTTGTAAGCGTCACTTTCATAGATTGCATTTCTTATGCGAGTAATTGTTCTTTAGTAGGAGAAGCAGGGATATATATGTGATTGTATTCCATATTGTCTCCTCCTTGATTTTCCATGTGAAGTTCACTAATTTTGACCTTAGGTTTTGTCTTTTGTACATTCTTGTTTGTTTATTTTTGTATATGAGATGTTAACAAAGCTAATTGTCCGACTAAGGTTTTGGATTTGCTGTTGAATAGTGACTTCTTCTTCATGACGCGGAGGTTGTTCAACATTTTTGTGCTCTATTCTAACTTTACATGAGACTTCAATGAAAGGCATCCTATATCCCACTACATTATCATTTCCCACGTTAGAGGTAGAAGCATGTCCATGTGTTAAGATATCCTCCATGTTAATGAGAGGTTCATTCCTCTTCATTAGCCTCATTCGTGGGTGGTATTATGTTTCCTGTTCTATAGGCATTCTAGCCCCTAATTCCACCACTCGTGCTAGCACCCTTGATCTTTGATTTCTATAAAGGAATTCATCTAACAAGGTGGGGTCAAAGTCAAATTCCACGTGTGGTGACTCTAACTCATCACCACTATGATCAACCATTTCCTCTACTTCTTTTTCTGGAGAATAAAGGCCCAAGATCATGGCCAATAAAGGGATTTGACCCTTGTCTATTTGAAGTTTCCCAAGTTTGTGTTTGTCTTGTTTCCAAAGCCTACTTTTTGAGTCCTAATCTTGTTTTAGGGGCCATGATGTATGAGATTTTCACTAAGGTGTTTTGAATGTGCTCAAAATATATTGATCAAGTCTAAGTGAAAACACAAAAGAATGTCAAGAATTATAATGAATGTCAAAGTATCAATGTGACAAAGTGATTGCTCTAAATGAATAAGTCAATAGCGAGAAACAAGATACAATCACACAATGTTTAGTTTCAAACCAATCAATCAAATGATATACTTCCTAAGTCTTGTTTCCAAAAAGGTAGTTGATGTTTTAAGATGATTAACAAAATGTCACTACTTATGTCAAATTCAAAGAAATGAACAAAACTTAAGTAATAACAAGGAGTTAACACGATCTCCAAACAAAGTATACTAAAAGCATGCCCAAATCCAATCAAAACCTATATTCCAAAAAGAGTCAGTTACAATTGTGAGTGACACAACAATGTCACCAAGATATGTTAACCAAACTTTGCGAGAAAGTAAGGTATTGATATCAAGATGATATTGATATAACACGCACAAGTGGTAACACTAACACTTTTCAAAATCGAGGTAATAATTGGAATCAAACAAAAGCTAGAGTATACTTAGGAATTGTTAAAGTGTATATAGTGTAACATCACAATATAGATATTTAGGTCAAGTTTACAAGAAACTAGACGTAAATACCAAAATTATAGCGACACATGATATAAACAAGATAACCGTTCAAAGGAGAATCAAAGTGATGAACCAAGCCTAACTACGATGATGATCTTGACTTGGGTATAAGATTAAAAAGGCTACTAATGATATGAAAACGTCTTAGCACACTTTAGACATTTGACAACTTAGCCGCAAACATGGATGAGCGTAAACAGACACAAAAGTGGTGAATATAATCAATTAGCAACACAAGGGTAGTCACTCTTCTTCTGATCAACAAAGTGTCAAAAGAAAGTGAAGGAAGTAGATCAATTGGTGTTGAAAAATGTTGGCCTCACTTTGACAGAGTTTCACCTCGCCTTAGGGCAAGTGAAAAACTAAGAAAAAGTAATGCTTCACACATTTCGTGATGAATAATGGTTCCCAACTCAAATTGGTTTTGATATGGTCCAAGTTAGCCCCTGGTCAAAGATGGTTTCCTATGTGGTTCACTTGACTAGGCGTCATAAGTTATCTAAGAGTGAGCTCAGATTTTCTAAGAAAAGTCGCACTGACTAATTCTTGGAGTATCTCGGCTTTACTTTACCCCCTTCAAGCACAATGGGCAATAAATGTGTCCATCATGTACTCTCACTGGGGTCGCGATACAGATAACTTTGACACTAAATCTCACAAATGGTAAAAACTAGTCAAGTAGGTTCTGCGGAGCACTTCCCATTTCATCCACAAGGTTCCCTCTTGCGTGGACTACTTTGGGGTTCCTAGGACCACCCCCATTGTTGTAGCTTAAGGCTTATGCCAAAGGGGTTATGTCCTAGTTTTAAGCGGACGGGGTGTACCCTTATCCAAACCTGCAAATCAAGTGTTTTGAATGTGGTGTGTTTTTTATCTTTTAGACTTAATGTGGTTTAGTCGTTCACTATTTGGTAATCTGCAACACACGTGTAGTTAGAAAAGTTTGTTTCGAACTCCTTTCTTTGACAAACATTTTTAGGTCCTGCACTCAAGCGTTAGTAGTTCTCCAAGCAAATCACATTATTTAAAAGAGGATTAAGAGTTGCTTTTGATTCTCAAGATCATCCAAGGATGCAAGAGAATAGCATACACAACAAATAATCCAACTAAAAAGTAAATAAAAGCTTTGCAATCAATGAACCATACAAAAAGCTTGATAAATGTTCATTCCCTTAAACCAAAAATGAAAGATGAAGTTTCCAATTTACCAAATGTTATAAAATGAAGACTAAAGTTGCTTTTGATTCTCAAGATCACCCTAAGGTGCAAGAGAAGAGCATAAACAAACTTTAGCCCAACTATATAGAAATGGAAAACTTCAAATCAAAGGACCATTGAAAAATGTTTTGTAAAAGGTTCATTCCCTTAAGCAAAATGAATAATCAAATTTCCAAGTTTAATCCAAATGTTAAAAAGATAAAGATCAAAGTTGTTTTTGATTCTCAAGATGACCAAAAGGTGCAAGAGAAGAGCATACACATCCTTTATTCTAAATCAAGTAAAACATAGAAATACAACATTCATTAAAATACTAGACATGTTAGAAAATAACCAGTTTTAAAATAAAATGAAAACCTGTAATTTCAATAAGTATAAATCCCAAATTTATGTTTTCATTGCATAGTTAACTTCAATACCTTTCCAACGCAAAAAAAATGGAGTCATTTCGAGTTCGGGAGAAAAATTTATGGCCTTTGGAAGATGGGTTACACATATGCTCTTATGCTCACGGGTATGCACTTGACATGCACTCAAAAAATGTAAAAAAACATCCCTTAATCTGCAAAATGGTCAAAATTTTCCAACCAAGATTCAATTTTGACAACAACCCATCACATTAATATATGAATAGAAGACTCAACGCTATCAAACATTAACATTCATGACCAAAAACTTAACATTTTCAAGAAATTGACAAAACTAACATGTAGAATGTTGAAAAAGTAAGCTCTAAAAATGAAAACATGATGAAATCTTGAAATTTTCTCACCAAGATTCAATTTTGACAGCAACCCACCACATTAATATGTAAATAGAAGACTCAACACTATCAAACACTAACCTACATGCTCAAGAAATTGACAAAACTAGCATATAAAATGTTGAAAAAGTAAGCTCTAAAAATGAAAACATGGAGACATCTTGAAATTTTCCCATCAATTTCAATTTTGACAACACTTCACCTCCTTTATACCTACAAGGAAGACTCAACACATGCAAACTCAACAAAACAAGTTAAGAGAAACAAGTTATGTCAATATATGCAAAAAGAGGGTTAGTAACCAAAAAGGAAACTTAACTACAAAAACTTAAAATTAAGTGCAAAAGATCATGGAGTAAGTTCCACCAGGTGTGCCAAATGTATGCAAGAATTTGTTATCTATTCAAAGAGAATTATAACAAACACCTAGGAGTCCTAAAACAACGCTGAATCAAAATCTATGCATCATCATGCTTAGAGCTTAAACAATACTAATCTACCAACATCCTTGCATTAGAATATGAATAAACATTCAAACTAACATGCTAATATATTAATCTTTATCTCTATTGAATGTTAATCAAATGAAATGAACCTATTTAGATCCTTAACAATCAAATGGTTGATTGTATGTTTGAATCCCAAGGTTTTCAAGAATGGAGTCTTGTCAATCCATGGCTATAAGACCATTTGACATATCTCCATATGACTTCAAACTTGGAAGAATGAATGCAAGAAGTGAAAATAGCTAGCTCCTCCAATGAAGAATGCTCTAAGATGATAAAATGGTTATAGCTTAGGCTCTATGCTCATTTAGGTGTAAGAAGAAAGGTAGGATGAGGGCTCCTTATATAGGCCAATGGATAAAAGAATCTCTACATCCCTTTACATGTGGGATAATAGGAGAGGTTGAGTTAGTTGTGGATAAGGATAGTTTAGAAAGGGTTGAGTCAACCTTAAAAGAGTTTATTTTGTCCTTTAGTGACTCATAGGGTTTAAGAGGATTTATTAATTAACCAAAGTGATTAATTAACAGGTGATTAATTAATAGGTGTGCAAGCTTATAGAAGATTTTTTAGAGGAATAGTTAGTATGATTTATGTTATGAGACGATTTTAATCAAATAAATGATGATTTATTGATTAAATAGAAGAGAGAATTAATTAATTAATCTAGATAGAAAGGGGTATTTATTAATTAGAAATAATTAATTATTGTGGATAGAAAGGGGAGCTTAATTAATTAGAAATAATTAATTAATCTAGATAGAAAGGGGAGTTGATTAACGGAAGGTCGTTAATTGACGTCATTGTTGGATAGAAGAGTTAATTAACTAACATAATGTAAATAATTAACGATGATAGTAGAGAAAATGTGTGATATTGACGATATGTCGTCAATTTGTGGGAAAGGGTATAATTAGTGCAATTTAAGTACATAAATTACTCAAGCTAAATCATAGGTGTCTACATTTGCCCCTCTTTGAGGTGGCATAAGTGACGCCACTTCAAAGATAGTAGACAAATAAAATTTTGAAGACATAAAAGAAAAATTAGTAGAAATGAGAGATGCCCCCTCGAGTGTCGATGAAGTGGTGATAGAAGGCAATTGGCAATCGAAAAAGGTGAGAGAAATGGATAGAAGAATGGGTAGGGGTAGGATGCCCCAGGTGAATCAGAAGAATAGTGTTGATAGGAGGGTGATGTAGAAGAAATATGGAGAAGCAAAGAGAAGAACTAACTTTCATCCCTTGCATTGGCAACAACCTTAGTGTCATCATATTGCCAAAGATCTACGTCATTGGTCCTTATTAAAAATATAAGCATACAAGCAAAGTAGAATGACATGATAAACCATACTATGAACAATTGTTCATTACTGAAAACACCAACTCAATGCAACATACGAAAAACAATGCAATATGAAAAGGAAACAAACTCATTTAACAGGGAAAATAAGTACAAACACACATATTCCAACCAACAATGGTCAAGATGGTTGTACAAATATTTTTTTATCATACTGAAGATCCCCAAATGTTTGTGATTGATGACAAGGGTGAAAAATGATGCCCCTAGCAAGGATACATACTGAAAGAGGGATATGCAAGAACCGATGTTGAAACAATGCACCATAACGAAGTTGCACTCCGATGGTAACATCTTAGCTCCAATGCAATAAGCAAGATTCAAACAATGGAAAGAATATGTAAATAAGAAAAAAGGTTTGCTCATACTCATAGATCAAAAAAGGAAGTACAAATAGGGGTGTTGTGTAACCCCCATGCCTAAACAAGGAAAGTAACTCTTATGACACCACTGACGCATATGACGTGACTGACGCATATGATGCCACTAAAGGAGGAGTTACAATTCCAAATAAGGAATGTAACTCCTATGACGCACTGACACAAATGACAATGACATATTCTATGACAGAATCTGACACTTTTCATTTGACTCCCTAAGACCTATGACTCTCGCAAGGTGAGATGACTCACCAGGTGATATGGATGATGACAAGGCATGTCACACACACCAACACCCCCTTCATCAAAGCCGAGGAAGAGGTCATGGTAAGCCATAATAGAAAAGAAGACTCCCCTAGACAACTAAGAAAGATGTGTCAATGGGGCTTGACAACTAAAGGCCTGATAAGGTGCCCATATACAAACAACATCTTTCTAGAAAGAAGAAGAGGAGAAGGAGGACTATATAGCCTGAAGAATATGGTCAACTGTAGTAGACCTCACCCTAAGAAGAGACTGCAAGTGAAGAAATTTCACCTCAGTGAAGGGCTTGGTGAATATATTTGCAACCTGATCAATTGTCTGAACATATTGTATGTCGATGATGTTTACATGTATCAGCTCCCATATGAAGTGCATGTGAATCTCAATGTGCTTCGTCCGCTGATGCTGAACTGGATTTCTACAAATCAAGATAGTGCTCATGTTGTCACAATAGATAATGGTAGGCCGCTGAAAGTGGATGCCAAACTCTATCAAGATACCCTGTAACCAAACAGCTTCTGTGGCAGTGTTAACTGCTCCTTTGTACTCTGCTTCTATCGATGATATGGAAATGTCGTTCTGCTTCTTGCTAGACCAACTGACAGGACCTGAACCAAGAGTGAAACTGTAGCCTGAGGTAGACTTCCGATGATCTAGATCACCGGCCCAATCTAAGTCTGTAAATCCAACCAAGTCAATCTCATTCCCTCCTAAGTAATGAATACCATCTGTGTGAGTGCCATGAACATAGTGAAGGATCCGCTTTGCTGCTTTTAAATGCAACTTATAAGGATCCTGCATAAATCTGGACATGATCCCAACAACATACGATAGATCTAGCCGAGTGTGAGTAAGGTAGATCAAGCTCCCCACCAACTGCCGATAAAGGGTACTGTCAACCAAGTGGGAAGAGCAATCAGAAACCAACTTGACCTCAGAAAGAAAAGGAGTAGGTGAGGACTTGCAATCAGACATGTGAAACTGATCAAAAAAATTAAGACAGTACTTAGGCTGCAAGATCATAATTCTTGAGTCAGATTGTGAAATCTGGATCCCAAGAAAGTAATGAAGCAATCCTAAGTCAGACATGGAGAACTTGTTGGCCAAGGAGATCTTCACAGAATCAATGATAGAGGAAGAGATACACGTGATCAACAAGTCATCAACATAGAGAACAAGAATAAACATGGAGTCATCCTACCGCAGAATATACACATTTGGGTCAAAGTGACACCGAGTGAACCCTGATGTAAGTAAAAAGGAGTCCATCTTGGCATACCAAGCCTGAGGGGCTTGTTTAAGGCCCTAGAGAGACTTCTTTAACTTGCAAACGAGGGATGGATCATGGACATAACCCAGAGGTTGTTCCATATAGATCTCTTCCTATAGGTCCCCATGAAGGAAGGCACTCTTAACATTCATCTGGTGGACCTCCCATCTGTTAGCGGCAACGATGACAAGGGTCATTCGAATGGAAGTCATCTTCGCAACTAGAGCAAAGGTTTCCGAGTAATCAAGCCCATCTACCTGGGAGAAACCCTTAGCTACAAGTCGTGCTTTATACTCCTTGACTTCTCCATTGGCTCCATACTTTGTTTGATATATCCACCTACATCAAATTATTTTTCTTCCTTTCGAAAGAGGGGCAAGATCCCAAGTTTCATTCTTTATGAGTGAGGAATACTCCTAATCCATAGTAGAATCCCACTCAGGAATCCGAGAAGCTTCTTGGAAAGATGGTGGATTAGAAGCAAAGGTGAAAAAGGAGTGGGGTCTAACAAAACTCGAGTGAGTACGTATCTCATCTAAAGGATCTCCAACTAAATCTCCAGCACTCTGTAAAGTTTTTCCTAGCCCAAATAGGTCCTGAAGGTTCAAGCTCAGAGTTAGAAGATTCTTCACTCAAGTGAGAAGGGACATAGTCCTCATCATCACTACTGTCAAAATCAAAAGACTCGAAAGTTTGAGGATCGGGAGGAGCAGGGAGAGGAGGAACTCACTCAACAACATCATCATCTGATGAGTCAAAATCTAAATCAGTGGGTAAAAGAACCTCAGTGGAAGTAAAAGTCAAGGATGACTCATCAAACTTCACACTCCTCTCAATATAGAGCTCATGGGTTATAGGGTTCAACAATCGATATCCCTTCACACCATTAGGATACCTGACAAAGATATAAGGTTTGGATTTTGGATCCTAATTCTTTGCATTTCTTCTTGGGAATCCGAGCCATAGCCTTGGATCCGAAGACTCGAAAGTGCTCAACATCAGGCTTGTGTCTAAACCAAGCTTCAAAGGGTGTCATCCCTCTTACTGCCTTGTGTGGAACATGATTCTGAATGTAACAAGCACAATTCACTGCTTCAGCCCAATACTGCGGAGGAAGGGACTTTGAGTGAACCATACAAGTAGTCATCTCCTTTAGAGTTTGGTTCTTTCTTTCTGCAACTCCATTTTGGGAAGGGCTGTAAGCAACTATACGCTGCAAAGCAATCCCCTCAAAAGTGCAGAAATCCTCAAACCTATTGCTCACATACTCGCCTCCATTGTCGGTTCGAAGAACCTTGATAGACCGTTATGTTTGTTTCTCAGCAAGAGCCTTAAAGTTCTGAAAATGCTCAAAGACTTCAGACTTAATCTTAAGAAAATATACCCAAGTATAACATGAAAAGCCATCAATGAAGGTTAGTGTATATAGAGCTCTAGTGAAAGAAGGAGATGGAAAGGGGCCAGAAACATCACTATGAACAAGATCGAAGGGATGAGTAGCTCTCCAAGATTTTCCCTTATCAAAGTTTTTTTCAGGGTGCTTTCCGAGGGTGTAACCCTCACAAAGACCTTTAGAAAACTTAACTCGGGGTAACCCATTGACCATTTCATTTTGGCTCAATTGTTCAAGGTAACGATAATTTAGATTCCCAAAATGCTCATGCCATAGCTTGCTAACCTCATTTGCATGAGTGAGCAAGGCATTGGGTGTCAAATCAGAAGAGAAGTGGGAAAAGGTATACAACCGTGAATGGTGATCCACCTTTCCCTCAGCCACAGTGCAGTTAGAGTTAAGCTCACAAATGATCACTGAGTTAGGACCAAATTCCACTCACATTCCTTCACCAAGGTGGGTGATTTGGTAAACTGATAGGAGATTGGTAGAGATATTGGGAACACTCAACACTTGGTTAAATTTTCCACCTTATATCTCTACCTAATCCACTACTAGAAACTGACACATGAGTGCCATCACCCAACAGTGATTTAGAGACATGCCAAATGGTTCAATGCTAGAGAATTCAATCTCTGAAGAATCCATGTGGTGTGAGGCCCCAGAATCGATAATCCAAGTTGATGATGGAGCTGATCTAGCTATAAGGGCCTTACCTTTCTTCTTTTCAGTTTTAGACTCCTTTGCTTTAGAAGACTCGCCCTTTTGAGCATTTTTTTTATGGATTCAGGAACACTTATTTTATTCTTCTCAAGTAATTGAGTTAAGTGATCAATTTGTTTCCAAAAACAATGATGCTCATTATGGCCAGGATACTTACAATAGCAGCATTTACACTTTTCCTTCTTCATTTTAGGCTCAAAAGTCGAAGTGTTACTGTTGGCCTTAGCTGGGGGTTGGTTTGTATTGGTTTCTTTCTTAGGTTGGTCCTTTGTTTCTTTCTTATTTTTATTTTTCTTGCCCTTATTTTCCATAAGGGCATGTGACTTGGATTTTAGAGTCCCCATTTGAACGAGTTTTTGCTTGTTCTGTGAATGAGTTGGGATGAAAAAATGTCAAATGAGGGCATTTTCCAGGCAATACCTAAGGCATATTTCATGGTGTGGAAAGTTAAAATGAAGACAAAGTATTCAGGACCTAACTTGGAAAGAATCGACAAGATCAATTGAGAGTCTTTCTTCTCCACTTTACATTCCTTTAGAAGTAATCTAGTGTGGAAATTTTTTTGAGAAGAATGGTCTACAGGTTTTCAAAGTCACTAGGATTTAACCCTAGTCAGTTCATTCTCCAACACATACACTCTCATGTCATATTGCTTCGAAAACATCTCATCGAGCATTGTCCATACTCCATCGAGTGTTAAGGAAGTTTCGATGTGGAAGAGCAAGTCAGAAGAGACAAAAATTCAAAGAAGACCTAAGGATTCATCACAACAGTTGTGCCATTTGGATATTTCGGGTTCATCATCAGGTTTGGTCTCTAACCCCATGGTGACATGGTTTAACCCTTTACTTCATAAAACGAATATAATTTTAGATCTCCATTTGAAGAAATTAAAAGGTGTGAGCACCAGTACTTTAGAGATATCCATAATGAAGAGATAGAACCAACGAAGGAAGAAGGAAGGAGAGAGAAAGGAAATAACCACCCCAAAACAATATCACACCCCCTTGAGTTTAGCACTTTATAGTTTAGTGCATTGATTACAATCAGATGCGACTGTGTGCCGAGAACCAGTCTGTCACTCACCTTGCAATTAGCGTAATAATGCGCAAGAGTGGAGACAACAATCAAGGTTCGTTGGGTGCAACAGTTCAACACCTTAAGCAAGCACAAGAACGAGTGAAAACAAGAAGGGGAAGAGAAGACCTTGTGAGAAACAACGTCTCACGTCACACGAAAGAATCCCTTTGCTGTAAGACTATGGCGGACTAGCTCACAAGTCCACAAGCAATAAAAGGGATAAAACAATGCTCAAAATGATTCGAAATGAGCCGATACAAGTAATACAATGGCACCCCCCAAAATGCGGCACTTTATAAAATAATGCGTTTACAAAACTGATAAATCCATCATCTAGAGTGTGAAAAAACATGCAACTTTGACTAAATAAGTGCTCAAAACTGAGCAACGAGTCAAAATTTATAGCAAAAAAATGATTCCCGCAACTGATGGAAAATGCCAATAAGCCCTGTAAATGGATTAAAAAAGTGCCCTAAACGCATGCAAAGGGTGTTGTATGTATGCTCATTAGATATGGCATTGAATTTTAGATAGGGTTTGTTTTAATTGCGAGGGGGGA
This sequence comes from Taxus chinensis, assembly GCA_019776745.2. Lineage (NCBI taxonomy): Eukaryota > Viridiplantae > Streptophyta > Pinopsida > Cupressales > Taxaceae > Taxus > Taxus chinensis. Next base: position 116,383,423 of record CM034149.1, read on the forward strand.
TTAGCCTCTTGCCAACCCCAGACCTCACCCTCCGTCTTCGACACTCGAAGGAAGGATAATAAAACAAGCAAAATACGCCAAAAATTTTACAATGCCAATTAAATAAATGTTCCTAACCTTAAATTTTTTTTAAAAGGTGATTGATTAACCAATAATCAATCCTAAAAAAGGGCAATGTTGACTGCCAAGCCCAAAATGTGAGCTGACAATGTTGGTGGGATGTCCACGTGCTTCCAAGGTTGAATGTCGAGCCCACGTGTTAAGGTGAGTAGACTGAGCTATGTAACTGTCACTGAGCTGTCAGATGATCCTCTGACAGGTGAGTCAATCTGAGTGTGGCAGGGTGAAATGACCATGGTTAAAGGTCGATAGAGATCCCTCAACCTGAAAAGAATACACAGGAAACACAACGCAAGAGCTTCGTTCCAGCATAAACGACACAATCCGAGTTCATCTAGATCGAGCCAAAAAACTAGTCGAAGAGCCAATGCACAGGGAGTGGATTCAGTGAACGTTGCAAGGTAATACAAGCCCTAACAATAAACAATGCATGGGCAACATGCAAACTAATGTACTCAGGTTCACACAAAAAACTGAACTGCTGAGCATAAGCAAGTCACAAGCCACTGAGCCAACGAAGACCAAGCAGAAATTCGTCTAACCAAGCACGAGTCTACCAAAGGTGGAGCTCTAAACATGTAGCAGAAAAAAATCAGTGCAGAGGTTGACGAGCTGAAAAAAGCAGATGTTTGAACAAGGCACAAAGAGGTGATCCGAAATCACAAGGAGTGGAGGTTGAAACACGAGCCAAGAAGACCAAAGCACGAGCAATAAGCACCACACATAAAACATCCATGCAATGGTAACCTCGAGAAAACAATGAACCACAAGTCCACACCAAAGTAAATACGAGCTCACGAGAATAGAAGCAATCACGAACGAACTCAACAACTGACAATGTAAACCGACCAAAATACCCTCAAACTTGCAACTGCTGAAACCTCAACGCGAGGTAAGCAATATGATTCCAAACTAATAATAAAAAAACTTGCACAAGGAAATAAGAAGAAACCAAAAGTAATAAGCAACTGATAAACGAAGAGTGCATGTTTTACCGAAACCAGCTCTGATAACATGAAAGAGGGATACGCGAGAACCGATGTCGAAACACAACGAATTACACTCCGATGGTAACATCGTAGCTCCAACGTAATAAGCAAGATTCGAACAATGGAAAGAATATATAAATAAGAAAACAGGTCTGCTCATACTCATAGATCAAAAAAAGGGAGTACAAATAAGGGTGTTGTGTAACCCCCATGCCTAAACAAGGAAAGTAACTCCTATGATGCCATTGACGCATATGACATGATTGACGCATATGACGCCACTAAAGGAGGAGTTACAATTCCAAATAAGGAATGTAACTCCTATGACGCACTGACGCAAATGACAATGACAGATTCTATGACAAAATTTGACACTTGTCATTTGACCCCCTAAGACCTATGACTCTCGCAAGGCGAGATGACTCACCAAGTGATGTGGATGATGACAAGGCAGGTCACACACACCAACACATACAAGGGGAGATGATAAAGGATGCCTGAGTCTAATGATAAAGTGTTCGTGCACAACAAAACAATATCGGGCAACTAGATGTGCCCCAGAGTACCGACGAAGCAAGTAGGCTAGCTTTGTAAATGGTTGTAAATCAAATGATCCACGAGTCGTTTGATTTGTGAACATGTGAAAATTCTAACAAGATATGGAATGAATACCATGCGCAAGACACAAGTTTCAGCGGTTATGAGATGGTTTACCTAGTTTTGCAAATTTTACAATTTTTTAGGATTTTTGAAAAAGTTTTGAAATTTTTTGGATTTTGAATTGATTTTTTTTTTAATTTTTAAAGTTTTTTTTAGACTTTTGATGGTTTGGATAGAGAAGAAGTTAGAAGAATCAACAAGAATCTCCCAGGAGCAAAAGAAATGCCCCAAGGAGAAGAAAGAAGCAACATGCGGAAAATAATGCCCCAGCACAACAGAAATATTAACAAAATAATTATTTAATAAAAAATAATTATTCGATGGAGTATGCAGAAGAAGCGACATCGCCTAGGAGCAATAAAATTGTCCAAGTGAGAAGAAATGAGTACTAGGTGGCAGATAATGCCCCAGCACGGCGAAAAAGTAAGGAAAATAATCAATCTCAGTAAATACTTAATCCTCCTTTGTCGTGCATGCTTCATAAGTAGTAGAGTAGGTTATAATCATGGACTTTATAAACTTTATTATAACTTGATTTTTTTTGCTATTTCCTCTAAAAAAACCCTTCACCCCATCATTTTCTCCACCCCTACACTTATCCTACCTCAATCCCCTTCTTCATTGTCCCTCTTCCTCTTGTACTATTTCACTCGTCCAACTTTTACTTTTTCAACGCATCTCCTTCAGTGTCTCTAGGGGAGAAGGGCTAGTATGCGAACACCCTAAGTTCACGAGTCCATTGGGCAAATTCTTTGCCACGTAAGATTGCCAATTTTACAACAATTTATAAGTAGACATTTTTTTTATCTTATATCTTTAATTTGGAACAATAATTTAATATTTTTTGCTTCCATCTCATCGATCGAAATGAAAGACTAAAAAAACTCATTTACTGGTGAAGACCCAAAGTGGTTCACGAAACACAATGCTAGTTGAGCATTAAAAGCTAAATAAAAGAGGGAAATGAAATATGTCCTTACAGACTTTGATGTGCATTGCAAATAAAACCCCAATTAATGCTCACACACCAACACAACAACAATTGTTCACACACAATTTTTTGGAGTTTTCACATGGATAAAGGTGGATGGTCTTTTTAATTAAAGGTTGAAATTGATTTTGAGATGATCTTGTGGCTGTAGTTATTTGATTTGATATTCACATTTATTTTGAAGTTTTTTTAATGGATGAATTTGAATCTTGGCAAGATGGTATGGCTCTATAGTGTTGGTATGCATTAAAATTTGAATATGAAAAATTTGATGATTGAACAAACAGTACTCAATATTAATAAGATGTTGACCTGATTCAAAAATAGTTTACAAATAAACCATTTTTAAAACTTCATCATTCAAAATTTTGGCTTTCATTCCATCAATTATTAGATATTTCCAATGCAAAATAGTGTTGAAGTATTGGGAAGTGTTCTCATAATAAGTAATGTGAAATTGCTAACTCGGAGAAAACCAAAACCACCCTGACGTACAAATTCACAACGCTTCCGCTTGACATATATCCAACTCCTTGCAAGCAGGGGTTAAATTTGACGGCCACCTCTCCCTGTCAAACAATTTTCGAGTGACGGTAATTTTTCAATATTGCCCTTCAAAAACACAAAACAATATTATTTTTTACTAATTATTCTGTATTTATTATATATTTACATATATTTTTTATATTTAATATACAAATCTATATAAAAATTGATGGCCGGGTTTTAAATATACAAGTCGCTTATGACGGTTAGATCAGATATTTACAAGTATTTTACATCTTGAATCACTAAAAACGTCTAAACGGCCGTCAAATTTAACCCCCGATTTCGAGCCTTGGATCTCCGGCCACGTGGCACTCCGGTGAACCAGCACAAGACCTGAAGTAGCCCACTAAAGGTTTAAATCTACCCGCATTCAACCACACTTGAAAATTAGGGTTACAATGGGTTTTAGGGTTTGAAGGGAGTAAAATTTTTTTTAAAGCGGAAGATCTCTGGAGGGGAGCGGCGTTCGTTGATGGTTCAAGATGCAGATTTTCGTGAAAACATGTAAGTAATCTGTCTTATCTCAAATTCAGTTAAATATTTGTTCCATGCCTATGCATTTCTGTTGTCTCTTAGGGTTTTAATACTGTTTTTTTTAGCCGTCTCATGCTGTGTTTTTCCCATTCTCATCTCCTTAAATCAGATAAAAATGCATTCAATGTATATATGTGGTTTTTTAGTTCGATTCTTTGGTTTCCTACGCGTTTGTTTTCTATTTGGTTTTTCTTTCGGTTTTAACGTAGTTTTTTTTTTATGTGAAACAGTAACTGGTAAGACAATAACATTAGAGGTAGAATCCTCTGATACAATCGACAATGTGAAGGCCAAGATCCAGAATAAGGAGGGTATTCCACCTGATCAGCAGCGGCTGATTTTTGCCGGAAAGCAGTTGGAGGATGGGAGAACCCTAGCGGATTATAATATCCAAAAGGAGTCCACCCTGCATCTTGTTCTTCGCCTGAGGGGAGGCGCAAAGAAAAGAAAGAAGAAGACTTACACCAAGCCCAAGAAGATTAAGCATAAGAAGAAGAAGATAAAGTTGTCTGTTTTGCAGTACTACAAGGTAGATGATTCTGGCAAGGTGCAGAGGCTCAGGAAGGAGTGCCCCAATCAGGAGTGTGGAGCCGGTACTTTCATGGCAAATCACTTTGACAGGCATTACTGTGGCAAGTGTGGCTTAACTTATGTCTATCAGAAGGCTGAAGCTTAGGAAAATTTGTTCGTCTAGGTCTAGATTGGGTTTAGGGTTTAGTCGGGTTTAAAGTGGGTTAGTGAGTGTCTCTCACTTCGCACCGGGAGTTGGAACCGATGGGAAGGGCTTGGTGTCTTTACAAGTGGGATTTTGATCTTGTTAATGTAATTGGTATTTTACCAATTTCTATATTGGATTTATGAAATTGGAGCTCTTTCTATTCAATTGATGTCATTGATCCGTTTAATGAAAAGCTTGCTTGATTAGGATTCTCATGTTATCCATTTTCTCTGCTATAATTCGAAAAAAATAAGGCTAGTTTTCCGCTGAAATAGGTTTTTGCTTGTATCGGGGTCAGGGTCAAAATATGTTACAAACTTAAATTCATAGAATAATTTGATTTCTCAGGTTGTTAGTGCTTATAGTTCAGATAATGTTTACTGCTTTTGGGTATAATTTGTAGAATAATTTGTTTTCTCAGATTGTTAGTGCTTGTGGTTCAGATAATATTTACTGTTTTTGGATTTAATTTTCCTGTTGTAGTGTATATAATTTTAGAAGTAATGTTAATGGATCGTAGTGTATATCAATTCACCGAAGGTGATCTTGTATTGTAATCTACTCAATTATATATGAATCTCTCTTATTGATGTACTTATAATGCATGTAAGTATTATGATTCTAGAGTGCAACGTAAGGGTCAATAGCCAAAGAATGGTAAGGACGTCAGCAAAATCTTTGTAGTTACAGCTCCTGTATAGATAATAACTTAATGGTGTTTGGAAGTTGCACAATAATAATGAACAGTAATAAATTTTACAGGATGTGGCTGCAAGTTTAAATTGAATAGGCTTTTTATGTCCAATTGGACTGTTTCAAATTCAGAGTCCTAGTGTGCATCAACTGCAATACCAACAACTAGATCTTGAAGTTTTAATGGATGCAACAAGGCTCATAGCATGCAGGGACATCGTAACAGTTGATAACAAGACATCTGGATACTTGGGACATTTAGATTGATGTTATCTATATGCTAATGGTCTATGTTCAAAATTCACAATGAATGCTCCTCAGGTATGTAGCTAAGCTTATATGTTTCTGGACTATGCAGCTCATATGTGGTGCAGTTTGCTCTGTCACAAGGGTTAACTTTGAATAGGCGGGGATGCAGTATCTGTGATCATTTCAATTCATAAAGTTTATGAAGGTGTCCTTATTATAATTTTAGATAGAAATGTCATGGAGTCAAAATATATCTTATATAGCCTAGATGTAAAGTAGATCACATGGAAGATTGGCCATATGGAATCAAAATGCTAGTTTTAGCGTACCTTCTCTTGAAGTGGTAAGGCAAATATCTAGAGGCTTTTAAACTGGTTAATTTTCTTTGGGATTATGAAACCCACAGGAGGAGAAGAGAAGGAAATGCTAGATTATCTTGAAAAATCTCAATACAAATTACAAAATACAATTTTTCATATTAATAGAAAGGCAGCACTATTGATGATGTCCATTTGGAAATTATGATTAAGTGAGCTGGAAAAGTGCAAGCAGCGCTATCAAGGCATTTCCCTGATCTAGGGTTGGACTTACAGACAACAATCAGGAGGGATATGTCAAAGTCCCAAGTCCAAGCTATAGTAAAGAAAAAAATTAAATAAACACTTGCATAAGGAATACTATTGATGTTGATAGTACCCTATAAAGCGCCATTAGCCCACCTGAAAAGATACATGGTTAACATTAGGTTCAAACCGGAGAAGTACTTGTTAATTTGGTCTTTTGCTTCTTTTATCATTTCATTTTTGTCGTTTTCCAGATGTCCCTCTTCACCCTCTTCAATCCATCTTCCTTCAGATTTCGACTTTCGCTTTTCTTGCTTATGATGTCAGTGAGTTTAACTTGCAACCTTCTAAGTCTGTTAATACCAAGCAAGGTTTTCCACCATCCATAAGACATCTTTTTGAAAAAATTCTATTCATGTTACTATAGGCAATAATCTTTTACCTTTCAATTTGAGAAATATGTGTCAGATGCAGGCAAGAGAAACTTGAATATTTTAATTATATGCAACAATCAATTTCAAAATTATGCCTTTGAGTCTGGAGGGGAGATTGTTATAAATTTTCATGGCTGTAAGTTATGGTTCAAGACTTGTCACAAGAAGATTAACTCTGAGAGATGCAATCAAGAGAAGATTCATTTGAAGAAATCTAATCCTTGGTGGTAAGCAATCAAGAGAAGATTCAATTGGTAATCCAATCCAGGTATATCCTGAGAAATTATTGGTAAGCAATCTCAAGAGAAAATTCATTTGGAGAATCCAATCCAGGTATCTTGAGAGATTATTGGTAAGCAATCAAGAAAGGATTCATTTGGAGAACCAAAGAGATTGACAATCAAGAAAGGATTCATTTGGAGAACCAAAGAGATTGCATCCAGGTATCTTGAGAGATTATTGGCATGTAATCAAGAGAAGATTTATTTGGAGATTCAATGAGATTACTGATTTGATTTTGAAGCCTATTACTCAGTCAATTTAAGCCCATACCTTATCTCATTATACCTCTACTGAGCATTACTTAATGAAGTGAAAGTGACAGATGACAATTTGGCCAGAGAGCAATGCTAAAATCTAATTGATGCAGTTGGATACCTGGAAAGAAACATAATCCTGCACTCCGAGTGTTACATTTTCTGAATTGTTTCCATACCTTTATTTTTTATGTTTAGAGTTCTTTCAAGTTGATACATAGTGTGTATCATGTGCTGGATGATTTTGAAGGATAATTTGCACCTCCACAAGGTGGAGTTGGACCTTTTTGCAGTTGATCTGTGCTGAACACTCCAACCTTATTGCAGTTGATCTGTGCTGAACACTCCAACCTTATTGCAGTTGATCTGTGACATGTGATCTACAAAGATATGAAATATCAACCATAAATCCTGCAAAATGTATGACACAAGCGGACTATTTGCACACAAGCCTTGTAGGGACAGATTCACACTGTTTCGGAGAATTCACATGATCTACGATTTGCAGCTCTAATCTTTTACAGAATAGCTTCATGTTTAAGTCATACAAGACCTGTGAATCTTTTACAGAATAGCTTCATGTTTAAGTCATACAAGACCTGTGATGCTTTCAGCTTGTTCCTGATGCCTTGGCACAAGTTTAACGGCCAATTGCCAATTTAATAGTTGGAGATGAGGAGGATGACCCAAGACTTGTGATGCCTTCAGCTTGTTTCTGATGCTTATTGACACAAGTTTAACAGGCAATTGCCAATTTAATAGTTGGAGATGAGGAGGATGGTATGAAATTGAGTTTGAAACTGCTGATTGTAGTTTCTGAACGAAATGTGTGCATCTTTACCTTTCAGATGATGGTTCATCCCTCAATGCTATCACCTGGCATTAGAATAGAGTAGGTCAAGTCCTGCATTGTTGATGTTGAGTTGATGTAAGTAGTTATAATCCTCTCATAGTAAGGTTAGTTATTGATTAAATAGGGTACGCAGAAGGTAGTTTCCTTCTGTTTGAAGAGTTGTGAGAGCTGATTGACACATCAATTTTGTGTTTAAGAAGTTGAATCTGCTAAATGTGGCTTATAGAAAGGGACAAGCTAGAGGATCGACCGTTACTGACTCGAGGCTGATGATGAGAAGCTGTTGGCCATGGCACGAATGCTGTACTGATCAATGGAAACCCAGAGTAGTTGCTTCCCCTTAACCTAAAATGGGTGAGTGAAGATAAACCGGAGTAGTGGCTCTCCTCAACTTATATTGCGTGAGTGAAGATGAAGTAGCCCCTGAAGATTAGCTACAATATTAGAGGTGGTGTCTAGACGAGATGAAAGTAGTAGTGTCCATGAGTTAGCCATAATAGAAGGTAAACCAGAAATTGCAAATTCCTAATTCCTTTATAAATCTGAATATTGAGGATTTGATGGACTGGACTACAGAATTAAAGAAGTATTTCGATTTTGAGAAAAAGAGGGTCGTAAGAGAGTCAAGTTTGCTTGCACCAAGTTAAGGGACATGCATCCCACCGGTGACCGGGGTGATCATGTGCGGTTAAAAAGGGTGATTTTTTGAATTGAAGATAAAAGAATGTATCCAAGTCAGTCCTCTTTTACATCTAGCAGATGTCATTTACGAAAAATAGCATTTTTGTTACAAAAAATGTTTAAATACTTTTGCAATAACGGGGGTTGCAAGGTATGGCAGGTGGTAAAATAGAATGTGAGGGGGGTTTATTAATATAAGCCAGACAGATTTATTGTAATGTGAAACATATAAGTGAAAAATTGTAATATGTTGTACAATGAAGTCCATCTTAGACTAGTAAATGTGTAATTATTTACTGCAATATTTAATAAGATATCATTCTCTTCCTTACAATTTGTTTGACATAAAGAACATGGTTTATTGTAATGTGAAGTGCATAAGTGAAAAATTGGAATATGGTGTTACGTTGCAGCCCATCCTAGACTTGTTGAATGTGTAGTTATGCCAATAGGAATTTTATAATGTTAGGAAGAGGTAGGATTTAACCATTATCAATCTTTAATTCTCTTCATTAAATTTGATGTATATTTAATCATCTCTTTAAAATTTTAATTTTTAAATTTTGAGAAGTCAATAAAAAAATAGTAATGTTTTGGTACAATGGAAACAAGGGGTGAGATCTAATAAAGTGACCATATCAACTTGAAAGTTGATATTAATCCTGTATAGAAGAATCTGAAAGTATTTTATATATCAATGATATATAATTTCATAAAGATTTTACCATGAATCTTCTATGGTGCTGTTGTTCCAGGATATAAAGCCAGGTCTCGACTCCCATATGAAGTGTGAAATGTTTGGTGCATTTAAAAAATCTGTTTTTTGTCAAAGGAATAATGGAAGATAAGGACAACTTGTACTTCTGCAATGATTCATGGCCGGATGATTACTGTGTGGAGACAAATATCTACAAGAGGACCAACAAGCATACGTGCCGTCATGAAAGAAACAAAACAAACATAATTTTAAATCCACAATAGCAATTGGAATTATAGCATAAAACAATTAATTAGTAATTGCAAGAGCAAATAACCAGTAAGACATTATACTCTGTAGCAGCCTGATAAATAGAGATGGTGTAATTTCTAATCCTTGCATTTCCTTTTTTATCCTAATACATGTAGGTATAAAATAAAAGGTTTCCATTGATGCCGTAGAGATGAACAAAATATGCACACGATGCTTGAACAGCCCCAAAGAAAATTTTGTATTATGCTGAAATGATTAAAGACGAAATGAACTAGGACAACGATTATCTTTATTCATTCACGAGTCTTCTACAATGGACATGTGAGGATTAGGGATGAGATTGGACAGCTGACCCCACCCGTCAAACCAAAAATTTATGACGTTAAGAGGTTTAAAACAGTCTGTCCATCTCTAGCAATTTTTTTTTTTTTAATTTAATAATTTAAAAAATATATTGTTTGTTTTAGTTGTATTTATAAGTGTTGGGTAAGTTTAAGAGATTATATATTCAATATAAACACATTTTCAGTAAAATATGTTATTTAAATATCTATGTAATGCTGTACTTATATTTATATTGAATGTGTTCATAGTGATAGTAACGGTTTTGCCAAGTCCTTTCACGTTGAATAGGGACGGGCTGACAATTTTGCAAAGTGTAAAATACGGTTAAAATAGGCAAAAACATCTGGATGAGCATCAAATCTCAGCTCTGGTGAGGATGGTTACGTTAGCTTGGTCAATAGCCAAAGACCTTTACATATTTAGCGCTTTTCCATGTTAATTTATGTTTATCCCTAGATAATCAACAAGAACTATTTATTCCTCACACGGATTGTTTACATGAGAGCATATATGTTTGTTGTGCCTCATGGTATATCTTGTTATGCCTCACTCAAAAACATGGGAAAGTAAGCATAAACACGAATAAATGTCCAATTTTGAAGATAAAAACAAATCCTTCATCACGCAGGTCAACACAAACCTGCGCAAAAAGTTAACCATTCCGATCAACTTCCACACCTCAATTCCTATGTCCCACCATCCTGCTGTGCATTCATGTTTGAAACAATACATCCCATGTTCTTTTAAAAAAATTGCTAATGATAATCTGATGAAATAAATAACAACACATTAAGGTAACAACTTAATGTGTTACCTTTTCTGTCAAAACTAACGACAACGTAATGGAAAATATTTTTTACGCGATTAATATAACTTGTGGGAACGTGTGAGAACCTGGGTGAGGGATAGACTCTTCCCTTAGAAAGTACAAGTCATTAGCTAATGTTTTCAGGTTTTTGCGCAACATTATTGTTTATCAAAGTGAGTGGAAAACCTGCATTAAATATTCGAAGAATGCCCAGAGTTTTGGATCAAGATTCTTGACCTAATCATTAGGATATCTTATGATTGGCTTGCAGAAGAGTGAAAGTAGCATAAAAATAATCACGTTAAGACCATACCGGATGTAATATAAATTCAAATATGTGATAAAGGATATAGTGCCAATTTGGAATAAGAACATGCCACCAATGCTCCGTCTGAGTTTCAGAAGGAAGGAGAGATACAATGATATCAAAAATCCAGAGACAAATGGATTAAATCAGGGGACTAACATTAAATTCTTTCATTCAACAGTGCAAAACAGTTTTCTAGTTCTGTGGCTACAATCACAAAATAGACAATGGGCATATTATCTCGCGGATCGGGATGGCATACTCTCCCATGCTTCTAAATTCTACCAGGAACTTCTAAACGAGCCTGTCAATGCTGATAGAACTTAGTACATCTGCTCAACACCAGATGCTTCAACATATATGCAAACTGGTAAGGAAATAACATAAAGATACACTACTGAAAACTATTTCTGTCGAAGAGCCCAAAGCAGTGGTATTTTTCTTTGATCCAGACTGTTTTACCAAACTTTCTGTGAGCCAGTCAAATCCGATCTACTGGCATTGGCAGAGGAATCTAGAAACAATAAAGCAAATGCTCCTGACACAATTGAATTGCACAAAATTGATTCTTATTCCTTAAATCAACGAGGCACACAGATTAGATGAATATAGATCCATTGGCTCAGCTCGTTCATTTAATTAGTGTTTTCAAAATCCTCCCGCCCGACATTGGGAGTCCAATCCCCTGCTCCATGCCATGCTCCGCAATGAAACTCCTGCCAGCATTCTGATATTTTCCTCTTCACCGCTAAGCATAATACAGTCAGCTCAAGTTGTTTGCAGGCATTGTCATGGATTACAATTATGGCAGTGTACAGAAGATATGGATTTCCTCACGAGGCAGTCCCACTGTTTCACCGTTGATTACAAACAGGTCTCCAACCCTATTAGTTTACATTTGCCAGAGTACTTCCAGCCTGTGTAAAATGGGAGCTTTGGAACAGGGTATGGACATTCATCAAAGGAAAAAAGGATAAAGAAATTACGTTAGACATGTATGCAAAATATGGGAGACATGTATGCTAAATGTGGGAGCATGGACAATGCATGTGAAGTGTTTGATGGAATAACTCAAAGAAATGTTTTCTCGTGGACTGTAATGGCCGTAGGATATGTAGAAAATGATTTTTTTGGTAAAGCACGTGAACTGTTTGATAGAATTCCTCAAAGAATATGGTTTCATGGAATGCCATGATTGCAGGATATGCACAAAATGGATATGTAGTCCTTTCAACAAATCCATTTGTCTCACAGTGAACAGCAGAGATGAACCTATTTTATTTGCCGAGGGTTCAAAAGACTGGATCTGGAAGGGCTTTAAAAAGACTACATATGTAAAGGGTTAGTAAAGACTGGAGTATTTCTTTCTAACTCCAAACCTTTAGGAATTTCACTGTTTAACCGGAGTGGGGTAGGAAGTTTCTCTTGCAGCTTTTTCATTTGTTTTGAAATTTATTATGGTGGTGAAACCCTTGAAATCCTATCACCATGGGTATTCCATGAACACAAGAAGTCTGTAAATCTGTTTTTCACGTCCAGCTCCCGTTTGATTAAATGTGATCTCATGGACTGTTATGATGGCAGGATATGCACAAAATGGGTTTATTCAAAAGAATTTGGGAACTTTGAAGATAATGCAATTGGAAGGTGTGAGACCATACTTTATAACCTATTCCAGCATACTCCAGTCGGGTGCCAAAATGGAATCTTTAGAACAAGGTATGGACATATAACAAATTACAATGGAAAGGGGAATTTTGTTAGATGTCATAGTTCCAAATTCTGTGATAGATATGTAAAATGTGCAAGCATACACAAGGTACGTTAGCTATTTGACAAAATAACTCCAAACAATGTAGTTTAATTCTTAACTATACTGTCTTTGGTTACAGTTTAGGTAACTCATTTTTTAGTTTACTAATCTTCTGATCATTTTGTTTCATTAATTTTTAAATATCTCATAATGAATTTCTTTATTTTGTTTTTTATTTTAGATTTTTTTAGTGGGCATACATACAATGTTGTGCAAGATGTTGGATCCTCTTCTACCAAGACACACGAAGTAATAGAAGATAATGATTGATTAATTGAATATGGGTAAAGAGTCGAGTTTGGAAGATTGAAGAGATCAGTTGGTACGTGGATGGCATTGACAGAAGAATCTTCAAATGCTATCATGAGTGATTCAGAAAGAGGCAATGCAGGGACTTTGATAGGGAAGATGTATTTGAAGGTTTCCTAAAACACATTTTATTAATGAAACAACATGTTTGCTAGGAAAATAAATTCTTTCCACTGATTAAACACTTCTACATAATGCAATGGATTTTGGTGTCATCTTACTATTTAAGACTGAGCAGCCTCTGTTTATATTTGGAATGCCTATCTTAAGGAAATATTCCTTTTCACATATGTCATGTTTCATGGAAGAAGCTTAAATATTGCAGAGAAGATGAATTACTTGCTTTTTATGATTCACGTATTCCAGGTATGAAGTTAGCTTTTCCTTTTACTTTAATAATTCTCATTATCAAATTTAACAATAATATGTCATTGGAAATTATGAAATCCATTCAGTTTTGTGATGTCCTTGATCCCTACAACATTAATTGTTTCTCTTCATCTCGATGATTCCCTACTTAAGCGAAGGGAAAATTTGGGAGGATATCACTTACTATCTTCAATCATTTAAAAAACTATAAAATTAACATATATAGTGATTCGTTAGTATATATTGTGTTTTGTATAGTCTGATTTGATCCTATTGGGATTCACCACTTCATATCAAGATTCACACATTCTTACTGAAGGTTAAGCTACAAGTTCTCATAAATTGTGACTTCCACTAATGATACTGGTTATTCCATGTTTTGACTTCTGCATTAACTTTAGCCCAAAAAAATCATGTAATTATAATGATACATGTATATCATGTTGATGTATTCCTAGAATTTAGTATTGTTGAATAGATAGTTGTAACTTATACCAATTACTGTTTGAATAACAATGACCGTTACCTAGTTTATTTTCTTGAAATCGTTGTAACTCAGTCATCTATTTAGTTGTTTGTAGCCACTTTCGAATTGTGGTTTGTAATTGTAAATATAAGCAGACATGACTAATATTATTGAATAATTTTTGTAATTCAAAACGTGTTTAGTTTTCTACGTAATTTTATAGAAGCATAATTCAAGATATGAATATATACTTGACTCGCTTCCTGATATCACTGTATAGAGAGAGTTATTTCTTTCATTAGTTCTATCCAATATCAATGTACAACGATTATTGTTATTTGGTAACTCCAATGTCTGTATATTTCTATGTTACTAATATATATTTATGACATGACATGATTATAGGGAAGAGTTAAAGCATGTTTTGGAGCTACAGTTCGCAATTCACAGTGTATGCTAGGAGCCGTGTTCCAATGTTGCCCAGAGAGTTCAATGGTGATGCATATATAATGCTTCGTGCCTATAAAGTTGAAGCAATAGTTGGAAGTATAATTGGGCATCTCTCAAGCACACTATTTATGATTAAGTGTTCCTCCAATGTTTTCTTGTAGTGATTGTAGCTATTTGGGAATCAAATTCGAGAGACCAATTGAAAAAATGTATAGGATGTCCAAGAAATAAGTTGCAGAAGTAATATAGAATTTTGATAAAGATATAGAACAATTTCTTGTAGTTACTAAATGAGTTCCGATTCCATTTTAATTCAATAAATACACGTACCATTTTACGTCAAGGGTTAATGACATTCATACACTTTTTTGTAATTTCTATTTTTGATATTAATATAATATTTTTGGACCCTCTTGGGAGCATAAGAATTGGCCCAATTTTTTTTTCTGAAGTTGTTTTATGATACTTATGATCAGCTATCATTGTAATAGAAGAAATTATCATTTTTCATTTCTTAAGATAAACACCCACATCCTATCTCTACTTAATACATATTGGTATCACTCTCCCAACTTGCTTGTTCCTATACACTAATGTGTCATCACCTTATAATTATTAATGCATAAAATAAGTACTTAATCTCTTCTTATCAAGATGTAATTTCTATATTTCACTCATTGTCAACCTATCCAAAACCATATAGTAGGGTCACTATATAATTTCCGGTCCTAGATGACATGTATGTCTTTGAACAACACATCCTCCAACTTTGCTTTTAATTTTATTATCTTTATTGGGTCTTTTTATCCCCTGGGTCGGTCTTTGCTTAAAAATCTACCATCGGTAACCATATATAAGCAAGTGAACATCGCCTCATTTAAGAACATGAATATAACCTCATTTAGAAACATGGAAATAATTAGACACTCTCATGAGATCTCATTTCAAATACAAGAACAAAAGGCACCCAAGGTTCCCTAAATCTCCCCAAAAACGATGCAAATCCTCTAGGGTATCCAGTACTATAATTATGAAGCACTCAACCAGGTCAAGGAATTCAGTGTCCCTCATTCCCAAGCATTCAAATATCTCAACTCAATGTCTTAGCAAGAGCACAATCATCTCAAGTATGGTCAAAGTGGTTCAAATGGCCAACTAGTTGCATTCATATAGATATTACATGATAGGTGGAGAACTACATGTCGTTTGAGGTCTCTTCGGAATAGTACTGACATAGGCGGTGCACCGATTATACTTCAACCTAATCACTAACATTATTGTTGGTTATCGCACGGTCCATGAAAGTTATATTTCCTATATGTAGTGAATGCCTTTATAAGTTGTCAATACTTTCTTCAATGGATTCAACAAAATTATGTGAGGCTCAAGATAAGTCCTAATGCCTGTGGTATTCTCGCATATCTAAAGAATTTGAAAAATCATCCTTGTTATTGAAATTACAAGTAGATCATATAAGTCATAAAATAAACCTTTCTTATGATTTGAGGTCTCACGTTAGAATGTTGGTTCCTTACAATTTTTAGTCCCATATCATAATAACCTATACAATTTTAGGCGCCATATCCAAATGATGTTTAGTATCATGAATAGCCATGGTAAAAATACATCCATTTTTGTCATTTATTATTGGGAGGAAGGATGATAATGTATATGTAAGAGCATGGTGAAGAAAGCTACAAATTTCACCAAGAAACTAAAAAACAATAAGAACAATGTCAATGTGTGTTCAAACTGTTCAAAGAATTAGCTTGAGCATTAGGAGTATCGAACAACAAAAGATTGATTTTACAGCCATCTCTGAACCACGATGCCACAAGGTTGTGCACATTGCACCCCCTTTTCCTTCCACCAATTTGAACAAATGACACAGCGCATATGTGACTCGTTTTCCATTCACCTATTATTCTCCTTTTATCCTTTTCTTCATTACCATGCTTCCTTGTGTGCTATCTCCTTTGGTCCTCCTTATTAACATATCCATTGTACCACTAATGTGCAATAGCTAGTAAAAAATATTTTTAAATAATTAGTAATTATAAGCATTTAAATTTTGTAACTTTATTAAATAAAATATTCAAATCTATTTTTTTCTTATTAAAATTTAAATATTCCAATGCCAAACAAGACTTGACAAATATAGTTACATCAAACATAATTTTGAAAAACTTTGATCACAACCACAAATTTGTGAATTACTTACATTAGATATTAAAAACAATAATATATTGATTAAAAATTGTAAACTTTAAATCGTGAAACAAAAATAAAAAATGCTTGATTGGAATTCTTAAATTGTTGAACAAGTGAAACCTAGAATACAAAATATTTTTTGAGAACTAAAAAAATGAAAAAAAAAAATTAGTTAAAAATAAAATAAAAATGAAAAAAAAAATTAGTTAAAAATAAAATATTATATGATATTAGCGTGAGAAGAAAAGAAAAGAAATTAAAAAATGAGGCACATTAAATCTATGCACCAATATTAAAAGCAGTTTAAGAAAAAAAGATTTACCTAATTACTTATAAAAGTTGCAAACCATCATTACGCTGATAGCGAACTTAGCCAATTACGCTCCATTAAATAATAGCATAACGTTAGATTTATTTCAAAAATACCGTTTAACCATTTAATTAACTAATTATGAATGCTTTTGCGTGTTTTCATGCTCTCAACTTCAACCTGGTGTGGGGAACGGATTCATATTACTATAATTTAATTTCATATATGCATGCATTAACCTTTTAAATTGATATTTCGTGAAGTTTCCCAGATCTGTCTGTTCTGGTTTACCATTTTCATAAAGCCTTTGAGAAACATTTTCTCCCACTTTGTAAATGATAATTTTTTTATTTTGCTGGTAAGATTTCTTCATTTCAAATAGCTCATTTGTTATCAGCTTTGCCATTACTCGATGTGTTTTCAGGATTTTTGCAAAGCATTGACACAGCAAAGGTGGGAATTCAACAAGTTTGTGACGCTGGTCTTTAGACTTCAAGTAAGGTTTTTTCTTGAATCCTGTCCAATTGCAACGTCTTGTTTGAAATTTCGCCTTTTTAGTTGAAATTTTTTGTGGTTATATTGTTTAAGGATGTGGTTCTGTGCAAGGGGTTACAACTAGTACGTTTTTTAAGCATAATTTGGAATGTAAAACAGGATTAAACAGAATCTTTTTTCATGAAATGTGGAGCAACCCATGTTTTGCAGGACCTGCCAAGAGTTTTTAGGGGGCTGTGTAGCCAAATTGCAATTAACATCCTTTGTTTTTCCTCAAATATTAACTTTTAAACCGGAATCCTTAAAAGTAGGTTTGAGGAGGTAGAAACTTGTTTTTCACGAAGACTTTTAGCTGCAAATAGCTTCAAAATAACCTGAACAGCATCTGCCAAGAATTTACAGTGCAGCTGTTCCATGAGACCACAGCTTACATATGTATGAATGGAGGTTTGGTGGTTGTAGAAGAGTTTATAAATATATAAACACCCAGACGAATATATTAATGTGGCCGCTCCAATGAGAGCATAGCCTACATATGTGTGGACAGTGTGTGTATACTATGTATGTAGAAACTCATGACAACAATAGGTTGTGGTCTCATGGAGTGGCCACACTGAAGAAAATGATGACATGTTTCTGTCGTGATAAAATGGAATCGTGGAACACAGACAATTCATAAAAGAAAGAACAATAGGGTTAGCTGGGGTACTCTACAATAATGGAAGCTTTGCATTTTTGTTTATAAATGTACACCACATAATTTACAATTGTTTATTTTGTATAGGGTCATGGAAGTTCTGAACTCGGTTGAAAATAGCCCTATTGATCAGCCATACCTTATTCGCATCCACCCATGGATAGATCTCATCTCCCGTTATAGGTTGGAGGGAATGGAACCCTAGTGGGCTCTTTACAAGCTAAGCATCTTCACCATAACCACAGCCATTTGACACTATTGCTAATTATTTGTAAGCGAGACTTTTAAATTTTGGTTCTAAGCTTTCTAGAGAAGAACATCTTGTAAACATGGAAGTCACATTGTTGTAAGAAGTTAAAACTTCAAAGATGTTCTGATAACGTTACCATGAAGATTTCAATACTAAAAGCAAACTTACCATGAAGCTTCCAACAGCTTTGGCACAAACTAGCTCATATAGATATAAATTCCAGCTTTATGCCACAAAAATTCACATCCTGCAAACTTGAAACCATTGCTTGCAAATTTTTTTCATATAATAAATGTTAGATGTGCTTTCCATCAAGATTGCTTTGTTCAATTTAGTTGAGACAACTCACGTCTGACTACTGCAACTGAAAGGTCTTCTTTGGGCATCATCTGGTGTTCAGGTGTATTGTCCAACTATGTGTAAGCTTCCAAGAATCAGGACATCGGTTGTTAGATATTTCCCAGAAAAACATCCAGATTGTGATATCTTATAGGGATTGTATATTTATCTGATTTGCACCCATCAGAGACAGAAAATTGCCACACCACATCAGGTTTAAGATGAAATTTCGTTTAGTATTAGATAATGTAGTTATAAACTATTTTGAAAAGCTGCGATACTTGCATTTTTAATAACCACCACATCTAGCAGAATTGTCGAGAGAGTTGTAAAGCCAATTAGATTGAAATTTTGTTTATGCAAGAACAAATTTACACAGCCAATCTAGTCAAGGAAAGCAAGGGTTGGTTTCGGCTTTCTATAGTCATGAATGTGATGTGAGGGTTTACCATTATTGGCGATTTTAATGGGAAATAAGTATAATCAATTCAATATCTTGTCAGGACATTGGTTGTATGTTTTGTAAGTGATTGGTGCAAACATATGTTATTAGTTCATGCCAAACACACCTCTACTGTGAGATACTGTCAGATTGGCAAGAACTTGATAAGGAAATAGTTCAGAATCAAAGACTCCTGACACTCCTCTGATTTCTTAATGTGAAAGTTTTCATACAACCCTTCCCCACTCCAATGAGGTGCCCATGTGCTAGAACGAGTTTGGATTTATATTGCCTAACTCAGAGCTCAAACACTAAGTCGTGCTTAATAGGATGCCCAAGTTCGAGCTCAGGTGCAAAATAATTCCCCACAAAGGGATACACATAACTCTCCCAAAGCAGCTGCTCCCAATGATCGGGGGATTATGTTGAATTGGAGATTACACTGATCTGGAGTTTACACCTAATCGCAAGAGGAATGACCCCAGCCTTCCTATCATTACAAGATCAATAGTCTCAAATCAAGAATGCCAAGAATGGGATTGAAACCCAAGGCCTTCTAGACCAGCTGTCAAGGCTCCATTTGCTAGGAGTCTAGGAAACGTTAGAATTTATTCATCAGCTGTCAAGGTCCAATATGGTAGAATTGGTCATTCCAATTGATAGTGGAAGTTCCCTGATTAGGCTTTTAACACTTCAGAGTGACTTGTGGCTGCATCTTTCTGTGAAAGCTAAGTTATGAAGTGACCCTATCCATAGAGACATTGGTGCAAGAACATATCAATAGAAATTGGAAAACAAAAGTTGCATGAACTCTATTTTTTCTTATCTTCTCTTATAAGCTATCAAAACAAACGGTTAGTAGATATGTCCTTCGCAAGTAACATTAGTGATTTGAGTGCTTTGATAAGGAGCAAGAAGGGAACTATAGTATCAACACATTTGTGCCAGTAATAAAATGGCTGATAAATGCAAATACAGGCATGGCGCGGTTGTAATATTCTTTGAATTGATGTGCTTACTACTCAATCATGGTGCGGACAAGAATACCCTCTGCAGTTATAAATCTTGTCAAAACTCAAACAATATGTTTTGGCTTTATTTGGATGTGTACCATTTCTACAAGTCATCTCCTCATCTTATCTTCCATACACTCATGCTGGACAGACCTATAAAGTTCCACATCCTACGGTGTCATCATGCAGGAGATCAATGTGATGTTTGCTTCAGTGTTGAGTACAATGTTTTCCAGCAGCCACCTGCAGCCCAAAATGAACTCTCATTTCCAGTATTGAAGTTTTCTGGAGTCCAATGATTCAGAGACAAACATGTCTCCATTCTGATTTATGTCACTTAAAAGGAATGACATCCACATTTGATCCTCTTTCCACATTTTTGAGTTTCTTTCCGAGTGCTTACTGTAGATTTCTTGACTTCTACTGTCAATAGTTTCTATGATTTAATCTGATTCAACCTGTTAAACCAGATGGAGTGAAGAATCATATGAAAAATATCATATTTAACTGGCTTTGCATGCCATAAAAAATGCCTTTGGACTTTTCTCACCCTCAATTGCATGGAATGGTATTTCTTCTCAGGAATGCTCAGTAGAATGTCCTTCAACTTAGGAATGTCCTTTTCTGCCACCGTTATTGAGAAGGCCTCCCAATTCAGAATCTCGTTCAAAGGAGGAACAAAATTATCTGCTATTATCACTGGAACGCACTCATAGTAGATGGCCTCCACTATTCGAGGACTATTTACCTCATAACCCATAGGGCAAATACAATATTTGCTCGATTTCATGTGCTGAACATAAGACATTGTTCTTGCAACACGAGCAGGTAAGAGCTCATAGATTTTCATATCATTGTCCTTGCCTTTCCAGTACTGAAGAAGAACTGGCCTTACCCTGCCATGTACATTTCCAGCAAAGAAAGCAAGAATAGATCTCTTCGAGACAGTTTTGCCACCTATATTTTGGGTAGGGCGCCTGATTTTGCGCAGGGTTGTTTCAGGAAGGGATACATCCTTCCCCAAAACGAAAAATCCTTCAGATAAATCAGCATTGCATAAAACTTTAATTGCATTTTTCCGTAGCTGTGGATGCTCCGTTGTTGTATATGGTCCCTGTAGATGAAAAACATACTTATGAGCAAAAGAGATCAAATCTGGTGTGCCAATAATAATGAGCCAAAAAAATTAGAAATAATCTTTTAAAGACTTTAAAACATGAATGTCATGATTAAATATAGCATCTGTTAAGAAATATGTCAACGGAGGCTAGTTCATATTCTAAACATTTTTGAAGAGAACCGTGTTTTTAAAGTTTCAAGTAAAAATATGTTAATGTATTTTTATTTTATTTCATTAGCTTTCAATAATCCATAAATCCTTTTTGTTTTGAACTGTCACTATGTTTGTGGACTTACTTTAGTAAATGCCAACTTTGGCACACAAGTAAGATGAAAAACACAACAAATGTAAATTGTCGTAGGACAGTGACTTTTGAAGCCTGCTATAGGATTGTAATCTATTATTATAAAAGAATATATCAAATTATGAAAGGGTATGTTGGAGAGTTGTAAATGAATTGTAAGATGCCTATATAAGAGGGTCAGGACTGTGTGAGTAATTTTAGGGAAGCCTACATTTTTTGAAGTTCAGAAATTTTGACAAATCCATTTCAATAGTAAAGTATGAAATTGACATTTATTTGAAAATATTCTACTTGAGATTTCCTGTGCTTTATTTATAAAAATTAGCAAATAATTGAAGGGGTGAATCTTCATTTTCAATTGAATACAAATTGCGAATATATATTTCAAGAAAAATGGGAAAAACAACCCATTGGTGAATGTTAGCGTCTAAAATTATCAGAGTATTATATAATATTATAATTTATATATCTTGGTTCTTATTGTTAAAGTTTATATTGGAGAGCTGTGATTGAATTTTAAGAGACAGGTCTCAGGACTATGATTTTCAGATATTAGGTACAGGGGTACTTGGAGACGATAGAAGAAATAAAATAATAATATTTATATATTTTAAAATCTGAAAACTAAAAATTAAAATACATCAGATCCTGATGTCATAAACATTGAATAAGGTTCATTTCTACTTTTAACTTTTTTGGTTTTAGTTTTAATTTTAACTATTTAACAATTAGTTTTTATTTTCAACTTTTAAATTTTACTTTTCATAAAGTTTTTCTCATTCAACCTCACCTTTAAGTTTCAAAGTCTTAGCTTTTAATATATATATATATATATATATTAAATTTTAAGGCAGGGGAAGGTTTCTTTTAGGAGCTGCCCATAGGAAACGTGGGAGCCTTCAAACAAAGTCTCCAAGACTCGAGACATCCCCATCCCCGTTTCAAGTTTTTGTACCTGAGATGTTTTCCAAGTACCAAGAGATGTGTTACGTCTCTTGGTGTAGACAACTATTTTTGGTATAGTGCCCCTCTGTCATCTCACATTCATCCAATTTCATCATCGCTTTTCTTTTTCTAAAATTAAATGAAATCCTATCTATTTTCTTGATTAATTATCAAATGGGCTCCATGTAGACCCATTTGATAATTCAATTTTTGGCATATCCCCATCCTTCACAAATTATTTAATCCATGGGTATTAATACACCCATCCGACACCCTTTTTTTAAAAAATGGAATCTTTTATCTCACCCACCATGTCAATCATGCTCCCCACTCCATCTAATAATTCAAGCCATGGTCCCCACGTGATCACATCATATTCCTAACTCAAGTTACTTTACTCAACCCCGAGTTACTTGTTAACCCCAGATCTAACCTCACATCTAAGCTATAAATATGGGGTTTCTTCCCATATTTCAAGGACGGAAGAAGAAAAGGATTCAAAGACCTAGAGATACCTAGAAGCCTAAGAGAAGAGAAGGAAGAGCTTAATTAAGTTCTGTCAGTTTAAAGAAGAAACCTTTGCCATGGTTCATTATCTTGCCATCTTGATGCCGGTTCATCTCCATAGCAGAGCACAAGCTAAGTTCCCTCGTCATTTTAGTTACTTTTTGTTTTATATTCCATTACTACTGTTCATGATCTATTATTATCTTGTCTGACATGGGGGTTGACATCCTCCAAGGGAGTTAAAATCCTCTTGGAACCGGCACTATCCGGGAAACCCCTGCATATTATGATCTAATCTTATCTGTTTCAGTTTTGCAGATCTAGCTTCTTTATATCATACATCTATCTTATTTGCACTCGTATCATCCATCATCATCTCCAAGGTACTAAGCCCTTGTATACTCAACGTTGTTTAGTGTTTCTTGATTACTCGTACACTCATCTGGATAGGAAGCTGGAAACACAGATCAACATTTGGCACGCCTGGTGGGACCAGATCCTAGATCTGGTCATTTTGTTTGTTATTTTATTCATCTTGTCTAACTTGCTTGTTTATATGGTCTTAATATTCGTTGATCTCAGTGTAGCACAATCCATCGTTTAAGTCGCCTTCAGAGGTACGTGCTCTTTATTTTCTATACCCACATGGGAAATGAATCCTGGAAATTGACCTTATGACTTGATGTTTGTTTTCGAACTTGGTTTTGCATTAAATATCGTAAATATCACAATTAATCGTTATTAAAAGATTAGTATTTGGAGGATAAAAATTTATATCTGGTTTAATATTGATTAATTTTGTAGCTCATTCCATCTATCTGGCTTATGATATTGTCATGGGTTTTCTTTGGATGATCGTTAATATACAATCTCATTTATATTATTTTATATAAAAATATTAACCTTCATTATAAGACAAATAATAATAATAAAAAGTTAATTAAAAACATTATAAAATAACATTGAATTAAGTTATAATAAAAAATAAAAAAAATTATGAAAGAAATTAGAATTAAATTATAAAAAAAAAATGCCATTCAATATTGAAATGTAATCCACATCCATGGAATGTCAACACCATAGTTAATTGTATATGTGTCGTTTAGTTCTCTTTTTCATGTGATTCACTTTATGTCATCACACATGTAAAAATTTGTGTCCATGTGCGGTATGACCCACCAATTTTAATTCACTCATCCTTTAGGTAGGTTTGACGAATCTATCATTTAATCATTTTATTAGTTGGGCTTTTATTAGTCATGTGTTTTTATTAGTTGGGCTTTTATAGTCATGTCATTTTATTAGTTGGGCTTTTTTTAGTCATGTCATTTTATTAGTTGGGCCTTTAATAGTCTCATTTTATTACGTTGGCCCAAGCTTTTATAAGTCATATCACTTTCATTAGTTTAGCTTTTATATAAGCTATT
Source organism: Taxus chinensis (assembly GCA_019776745.2). Taxonomy (NCBI): domain Eukaryota; kingdom Viridiplantae; phylum Streptophyta; class Pinopsida; order Cupressales; family Taxaceae; genus Taxus; species Taxus chinensis. Next base: position 116,407,890 of record CM034149.1, read on the forward strand.
ATTTCATTAATCTAATTTATCTTTTTGACTTAATTGCTTCCTTTATATTATTTTATAGTCTATTGTTTAATTTTCGTCGCTTATTTACTCAAAATAAAATAGGAACATTAAACTACAATTTTGTTAATTAATTAGATTAATTAATTATTTTATTTTTATTTATTTACGACGACACCATTTGTAAAATTTATAAAGTCATTTTTTAAACTACCTTAACTAATAGCATTTATTATCTTCTTGCAGGATAATGTCTATAACCTCATGACAACAACATTACACTGTCAAAGACCAATGTTTAAATCAAACACACCGCACAAAATACTTTTACCGACCTTATCTGCAAACATAGACGGTGCCATTTTAGGTTACTCGGGCGTTCCTGGCCACTGACCGTCACCTCCAAGTACGCCATCATCACATGCAATCAAATAAACAGAAAAAAACATTATCCAGATCCCTCTTTCCAGTCGTGAACGATGCACTTTTAAGGTCACTAGATGTTCCGGGTCCGTGATTAATACCTCTAAACACGTGCAATCAAATAACACCGATAAGCGATTCTCCAGGTATTCCTCATTTTTCTCTATTTTCTCTTTTCTGCATCAAACTTTCCCTTTCCTGAGTGTCTGTATACATTGAATATCACATTTCATTTTGGTCTAAACTGAACCTTCTGCATCCTGCTTAAATCACATAGCTTAAGTAAGGGATTTAACTCTCTGCATTTCACTTATCACACACTACCTGAGACTGCACAAACATAATTAACACATCAAAACATTCCTCTCACCTGGTTAACTGATTGGGACCTAAACACCAACAGGAAACCGTCTCAGACATCTCCCAATCCATAACTACCTGAAACCAACCTTAGACTCCTTTAGGCACCTTCATTACCTACTTTTCTTTTCTGTTCACATCCTCTAAATTAATCATGATGCTAAAAAATATTCTGCTTGATTTGTTTGTCAACAACATACATAAACAGATGTTTCTCTATTTCACACCTATTGTCGTTCTCTCTCAAATTGAGACAAAACAACAATTTCCTCCATCCAATAAAGTTACTTCCTCTGATGATCTCACTCAAGAGATTCTAAACTCAAAACCACATCGTCAGTCACCCAACCTCCAGTCTCCATGGTCTCACCTCATGAGAACCATGTCATACAAAATTCTCCCCACCTTGACACCAACCCTCATATCCCTCGTCAAGCCAGTCTTCCTAAACCAATCGCACCACCATCTCCTACTCCTCTAGATACACTCAAATATCCTCCTAACCCCATATATGACTTCTTACTCCAGAAATCTCCTATAATCTCTCAATCCTCCCAATCTCCAAAATTGGTGGATCACATTCCACCCACATCCCATTTTGACAATTCCATTAATAGGCCTGTCCAACCATCTCCAATTCTTAACACACATATCCCCACTTATCGTCATGCCCCTATTCAACTCAACACCAGCTTATACAGCAATCCCAATTTGTGACACATGTTAGTCTTTTCCAAGAAACTAGCTCCCCAAACATCTACATATCCACAAATTAATCAATTGTCTTATCAAACCATTTCGCAAACATCCTATCCACAAACTTATCAACCACCTTATCAGACGCTTCACCAAACTACCCACACACCCACAAACACATCATTCATCTTATCAAACTACTTTTCAAACCACACAACCAATCCAATATCAACCTTACAACACCTCGAGTGATTCAATTCATGCCTTAATGAATCGGTTAGCCAGTTTAGAAACCCTTACCATACCACCCAAGAACACCTTATCCTATGAACAAATATGTAATGAACCCATTCATCCGTCGGTTCCAATTAAACCCTACCCTCCTCATTGGAAACTTCCTGCATTTAATAAGTTCAACAATAAAGAAGATCCCCAACAACATCTCCTCGCATTTAAACACGCATGTTGTCTTATTGCGCATGATCATGATTTACTTCTTTGCACTTTCCCCATGTCTTTGTCTGGTCCCATTGGATTGGTATAACAGTATCCACGACATTCCTTATTCTCTTTCACTCAACTTGCACAGTTGTTCTTAGAACACTTTTCTATCAATATCACATGCAAGACCACTATCGCTGATCTATATACCATTCGACAGTATGAAGATGAGCCCATCGCTGACTTCGTCGCACGGTGGCATGATGTTATAAACCAACTATCCTTCACTATCCCACAAACCGAACTCATCGACTTATTCTCACGTTCGTGTGCCAAACATATATCATCCACTTTGCAGATCCAATCATTCTGAACCTTTGATGAAGCTTTCACAATGGCTCGCAAGCTTGAAACCCGTGCCATTGAGTAGGGTCATCTTAAATTAAGTTCAATTAAATCAAAATTTGAATCCACTAAACCATTCACACATAATGACGAGTTCAAGGCTGCGGCCAACACTGTGGTCATTGAACCCTCATCCCCATCTACATCAAGCACATGGTCTCAACAACGATCTCCTCAATCAACAACCAACTACACTCCTTTAGGAGAATCATACAGTTCTGTATTTGATAAGTTGATGAGCGTAAACTCCATCCAACTTCCTCCCATACGACCCATGGACAACTCGCAAGCCAAGCCTATTTGGTATCACGAGGCCCACTTTTGTAAATATCATCGAGTCAAAGGTCATGACATTGAGAGATGTCGTTCCTTCAAAGATCATGTCCAACAACTTGTAAATCAAGGGGATATCCAAATTGATACCTCCACTGCACAAACTAATCAACCACCAACAAATCACGTCACCCCCTTTACATCTCAACTATCAAACGCTTGTATGGTTGACACTGTCAATCAAGATCCCATCTTATCACCAACTCTGCATGTTCCCACAGTGGACATTATTCCCATCCCTTATTTAGAACTTGTCACACCTACATCAACTTTTACTACTTGTGTTGAACCTACACCTTCTCCTATCCTTATCACGTCTACATCAAATTCAACTATATCATCCATTTCTGCCACTTCAAACACACCCCAATCTACCACATTAGATTCATCCTTAGCACTTATTTCGGCCCCACTCGTATCCACACATATCCCTACATCTCTCCCATCTATTTCTTCACCCACATCTGCCTCAAATACACCTGTTACTACACCTACATTACTCACAACCATCCCAACTAAACTCAGTTCTACAACATGCACCCTTACAACCCCATCTTCAACATCAATCCCTTTAGCAAAAATATCATTCTTACCCCTCGAAACATTTATGAAACAACCAGTCCCTTCTACTTCTACATCCGAAAATGCTCCTGCATTTGCTGCATTACCCTTACCCATAAGGTCTACTCCATCGGTTATCACATCACTCACATCTCCACATATTCCAAAAATGCTTACATCTTTATCTATGCCAACGACCCCTATACCTATCATGTCGACAATTCCACCTATATCTACCTTGACATCTTTACCTATTCTTCCCATGGCCACATCACCCAGTATATCCCAACACTCTTTACCTAATCTTTCTATCACACTAACCTAATCCTCTCGATCTATAACCCTATCAAATATACCCCTTGAATCACCTACGGTACCAACACATCCACCTAAATCAAATAAATATGCTTTACCTTCTCCCTCTAAAAAATCATCTCTTTCCATGCCAAAATCAAAACAATCCACATCTCACATAGATATCATTAATCGCATCATACAAACACCTATCTCTTCATTAACATCTTCATCTTGTTTTAGGACAGTTTCTCCATTAATAACCACACCACTGCTATCAGATCCTCTGGTTGAAATTATTGTCATCCCTGCTAGAGGTAAATCTTCTCGGTTGAAGTCTAAGGCTTGGGGAAAACATCCCCGACAGTCCCCTGTGCATCCTCGGAAACATTCAGGTTTTCCCTCTTCTCAACAATCTAATGCCACAACATCCATGTCAGGATCAGTTTTTCCATCTATGACATCTTGCAATAATCAATCCACATCCAAATAATATCATCCTTCAACCAAATTTGATTTGTCCTCCAAAACACGAAATTCACACATCCAATCTACATCCACATTTTCTCCTAACTCCAAGTTGAGACATCCTATCAAAACCCATAAGAGTTACCTTCCCCATGACACTTCAATGGGGTCATACGCAGATATCTTTCGACATTTAACTCAAACATCTGCCATCAAACTTCCTCCTATTAAATCCTTTAATCCCTATGGTCCCAAGCCATCATGGTTCAATCCTAATTGCAGTTGCCTATCATCGTACCCCAGGTCATGACATCGAACATTGTAAGGCCTTTCGGTCAATCGTCCACAATCTTATTAGAGAAAGATGATTTCCTCATTCAGGGGAAAGTTCCTTCTCCATCTACCTTGAATCCAATCCATATCCCATCTGTCGGATCTCCCATGATCCCTCCATCCACATCATCCCTTAATATCCATCTAGCCCATGTCATTCCTCCTAAGGAATGCCCTCCATTGTTCATCAATGCCGCTTATCTTACTAAGCACACTTGTGGTCTCCGATCATTTACCCCATCCAAATCTAAAACAATCTCATCTAAGCTCTTTCGACATCCTTTACCTCCTTCACATTTAACTCATTGGGGGAACAACCTTCCCTCACCCTTGAGCATCTCATCCGTACAACTCCCTTGTTACTAGGGGACTTCGCTCTTTGACATTGTTTTGTCTACCTCCTTCACATTCATCCAATCTAAACTATTTATGCCCAAATCCTCATCTCATTCTAAGTCCTCCTTTGAGGCCATTTTTTATTTATGTTTATTTGTGCTCTTTTGGGAGCACCATCTTTTTCATCAAAGTCCTCCTTTGAGGCCATGTTTGTCTCTCCATTGAGGGACCTTTTTCTTTTTCTCCATCCCCTTTTTCTGTCCACCTTTGTGGCTATATTTGTGTCTCTTCTGGGGCACCATCTGTTTTGAAGTCCACCATTGTGGCTATATGTGTGTCTCTTTTGGGACACCGTTTATTTCATCAAGCCCTCCTTTGAGGCCATGATTGTCCTTCTATGTTTATGTCTCTCTTGGGGCATCATCATTTATTTTCATCTAAATCCACCATTGTGGTCATATGTTTGTTTCCTTCAGGACATATTTTTTGTTTCCTGCTTAGCTATCATCTCATCTTATTGCAACTACACTGTTTTCCCTCTCGTGGTGGTAAACCAGAAATGGAACCTCTTAATGCATTGCACTTGCGACCAGTCTACTGTTAGCATATCTACCAATGAGAACTTAGTTACATCCTTAGATTGTTCTGCCATCTTTAGCCCCTTCCATTTGTCATTGTAATAATCTGAATTATGTGGTCTGTCTTCACTACTTTGATGTGATCCTGTAACCATTACATCTGTCACCTTCTCATTCTCCTATTGCAGCCATGCGAAGGGTCCAGGGTGTCTCTTGTACATTCCTTATCCCCTCTTAAGTGGTTTACTTAGCTATTCCCAGCTCTCCCCCATGTGAAGCTCAAACTCAAGTATGCAAAAGGAAAAATCAAAGTTATAAAAAAAAGACTGATCCCTTGAAGGACATCTGTTCATGCAAAGATACAAAAAAAAGGAAAAAAAGAAAAGTATACAAATCAAAATCAAAGCAAAATCAAAAGAAATAGACCGATCCCTTGAAGGATGGCTATCATATTATTCTTGTCATCTATATTATGTATAAAGTAAACCATACCCTCGAAGGATGGCTACTCTGTTATTATGGCATCTGGAAGGTTTTCCGCATTGATCAACCTTCCTTTATCAACATTTTCAGAAAGTTTTCTGCGATTTTTCTTTTCCTTTCCCAGAGCTGGGGCATAGACTTAAGGAACACCACCTTTGGAGATCCCTCTTCCCGCGTACAAGTCACATCTTCGATCCCTTTGTCATGTCAACATTAGGATTACGAGCATCTTTCATCCATATCTCCCTCATGATCTTTTGGTATAACTAACTATCGTTGGTTATGTATTAACACCTGCTATTGGCTACAAGTGCAATGCCTTGAGTGGTAACCTTTCTTGTTTATCTCCAATCCAGTTCGAAACATAGTTTCCCTGTACGCCCTTGCTACAACTATGTTCCATTCATCTCATCCAAATCATCTTTTATAAAAATCACATCAAATTTCACACTATGAATTTTATATCTATCCATCATCTCCATGAATGCGTTTACAAATACACTTTTCGGTTTGTGAATTCTACTTGATCACCGTTGCAGTTTGTGAATCCTACTTGAGGATCCTTCTCAAGGCAAGTTTGTTATCCTGTAGCTCCTTATCTCTCAACATGTTCAACATCGTCTTTGATCCATTCGCTCCTCACTCTCCATGTCCACTCATCACCATTTGTCTCCACATCATCCTTCTCACCTTTCTGTCCCCTTGCACGATGCCAAATATCTTACTTGTCTTTCCTCTTGAGTTTCTCTTTTACTCTTCCGCTTTCAGTTTGACAATCTTGCTTAACCATCCATATAGCCAGAGAACCTTAGTTAAGGTATATCTTCTTCCTTGGATCCTCCCGCTGTAGAAGCTTCTCCACCATTTCCTCTTTCAATAGACGACAATCACCACCACAAACGTCTTTCCACTCCTCCTTTTCTGCTTAACACTCTTGCATCATCACTACCACCACGTGGGCATCCCAATTAAGGATTGCCCTTACACTCTCCATCTACGTTGCATATGTTCCTCCATCCACTTATGTCACACTCCTTTGTTTCTTTGTTATCACTTTAATATCACCTCCTTTCATCTCTTGTTCCATTTTGGTATACACTGCTCAGTATTTTCATCATTCTTCTTCTTTTTCGGTTTGGCGATCCTACTTAACCATCTCCGTCGCAGGGCAATCTTACTTAAGAGTTTCTCTTAAGAATGGTTGGCCGTCTGATCCTTCCATCTCCCATCATCTCTTCCTCATCTTCTGTCTTCCGCCTCTCATCATACTCATCCATTCCAACCAACCCTTCCACACTTGCATCCAATACAATGTTGTCTTTCTCCTTCCATATCATCACTGCCGGTTTGGTGATCTTACTTAAATCCTCTTGTGGCATGATGATCTTACTTAAGAGTCCCTCTTAAGCATGATTTGTCATCCTGCACTCCCCCACTACCCCACATTCTCTCCATCTACATTTTCTCGGCATTCCCCATCATCACATCCTCTCACCTCCTCTTCCATTCACACAAACACCACTTCTTACTGGTCCCTTTTTCATCTCCATCATCCGTTGCTGGGTAATCTTACTTAACCATTGCTTCTCCATTCATTTCATGTCTTGTTTCTTCATTTCTCTCTCATTCATTCTCATCCACTGCATCCTCTCCTCGTCTTCAACTTCCTACACATCATTATCCCTCCTTTCTTTACTCTTTCCACTCCGTCTTCTAGAGTTCTCCCACATATCTACTCCCATGTTTACCCATCATTGTCATTGATCTTCCAATTCTTTCATCATCATCTTTCGTTTCCTGCGCTAGAATTATCGGTGGACTTCTCCTAAAAATCACTCATCCCCATTCTACATAGCCTGAATCCTTTTCTTTGACCTCCTCCATTCTATCTTCATTCCTTCCTCTGTGTCCTCTGATCATTATCAGAGGACTTCTCCTAACGTCCCTTCATTGGCGTTCCTCCTCCCATTCTTCGTTTACTTTCTGCCTTGTCTCATCTTTTGTCCCATCTTTTCCTACTGATCATTATCGGTGGATTTCTCCTAACATCCATTCACTGACATTACCTTTCCTATCCCTTCCTTTCTTTTTCCTCGCCACCTCTCTATCTTCCATTCTTCCTTGCCAATTTCTTCACTGTCTTCATCACACCTCTCTATTTTCTCGTCATCAGCATATCCTCATCTCATGCATCTCCGTTTCTTTTCCAATCGATGTCATTCCTTCCCTCAAGTTTCTCTTTATGTTCCTTGTGTTTCTCACTCTTTACCAAATATCTTCATTCTTGGTTCCCTTCCGTCTGCATAATTTTCTTCATTGTCTTCTCCTCCTTTCTGATCTTCATCTTATTTCACTTCCTCTACATCGTCCTTCTCCCCATTTTACCTCGCACTTCCTCCTTACTTCCCCGTCGAAAACCTGACTCTTCAGTGTTATCCCATTTCCTTTATCATCTCATCATCCACATGCATTTCCATGCGGTCAGTTCCATATTCTTTGCCTTGGATTTCCTCACTATGATCTGTTTCCCTCAATTTTCTTTGCTCTATCATCTCTTTCGTTTTCCATTACCTCTCTGTTTTCCTCTGCTCCATCCTTCATCACGCCTTTCGTCTTGAATAACTCTCCCTTTTTCATAATTTCATCCTCTACTCTATTCTTTTCTTGTCTTCTCTTTGTTTGTCCTTCTTCATTTCCCCCTTTCTCTATAATCCTTCTTTGTTATCTTCTTCCTCCCCTTTCATTCCTTATTTTCTCCTCCTCTGTCTCCGTCCCTCTATTCCATATCCCCGTCGCCTTCATATTCAATCTTTCTTTCTCTTCTCATAATCAACCAATCCTCCTGTCTATTCCCTTTTCTCTTTCTCAACATCCCTTACATCTGGCATTCACAGTCAATGCCAATGTTTCTCCGTTTATGTATCGCCATCTATCCCTTTCATTACCGTTCTTGTTCTTCTCTTTGCAACATTGACCTCTTCTCTTTTTGAGAACCTTGTCACATATTTTATTTTCGTTAGTCCTCTCGCAGGGACATCATCATATCCATTTCTAAGAATCTCTTCCCATCTTCCTTTGACATTTTTGTCTTGGAAGATACCATAACGGCCATCACCTATCTAATCTTGTTCTCTTCCATGAATATTTGCTCTACTTTTGTTTTGTCACAAAAGTACTTCTATCATACTTGTCGAAGAAATAAGACTTCTTTGTCTTCTTCACCTTCTAATTTGCTAACACTTATGCATATTTCCTATGAAACATGATTGTCATTATATTTATCACCCTTTTAGAAACTTTTATCTCACCTTTCTATCCTATCTGCTCATCTTGTCCACATTTATGATTATTCTATCTATGTCTTATGTTGGGGCACATTTTCATCCTTGTACTTGTCAACACATATAACTCACTTTGTGTCTTTCTTGTGCCCTGTGCTGGGGCATCTTTATCTTCATCTTCGTCCCTTTTACAGATGCATGATTTTTTTTGCACGATTCCTCGCAAACAAAGGATTGCGCACATCTTTCGCATTCAGTTGCACATATTTTGATGTTTTCCTATGACCCATTGGTCATCTTGGTTTACATCCATACTGCAGTGGTCTTCACCCACTCACTGGTCTGTAGAACGTTGTCGTCTGTCTCCGTTGAGACCACAATTGTCCTCTACTGATGTGATATTGGAGTCACCGCCATACCTTTTTTATTTATTGCGATCCTTTTTTGCCTGAGGCATCTTGCCTTTGGTCATGTCTTCATCCATCCTCGGACACATCTTTCATCTAACCCTTTTTGTTTTTGTCTCGTGGCTTGCTATCACAAACCACTCAACAAAAAGGGGCAAATGTAGACACCTATTTTTGGTATAGCGCCCCTTCGTCATCTCACATTCATCCAATTTCCATCATCGCTTTTCTTTTTCTAAAATTAAATGAAATCCTATCTATTTACTCACATTATTTGATTAATTATCAAATGGGCCCCATGTAAACCCATTTGATAATTCAATTTTTGACATATCCTCATCTTCACAAATTATTTAATCCATGGGTATTAATACACCCATCTGACACCCTTTTTTAAAAAAATGGAATCTTTTATCTCACCCACCATGTCAATCATGCTCCCCACTCCATCTAATAATTCAAGCCATGGTCCCCACGTGATCACATCATATCTCCTAACTCAAGTTACTTTACTCAACCCCGGTTACTTGTTAACCCCAGATCTAACCTCACATCTAAGTTATAAATATGGGTTTTTTCCCATATTTCAAGGACCGAGAAAAAAAAAAAAGGACTGAGAAGAAAAGGATCGAAGACCTGGAGATACTAGGCCTAGAGAAGAGAAGGAAGAGCTTAATTAAGTTATTCTAGTTTAAAGAAGAAACCTTTGCCATGGTTCATTATCTTTGCCATCTTGATGTGGTGGTTCATCTCCATAACAAGAGCACAATCTAAGTTCCCTCGTCATTTTAGTTACTTTTCGTTTTATATTCCATTACTACTGTTCATGATTTGTTATTATCTTGTCTGACACGGGGGTTGACATCCTCCAAGGGAGTTAAAATCCTCTTGGAACCGGCACTGTCTGGGAAACCCCCACATAAATGATCTAATCTTATCTGTTTCAGTTTTGCAGATCTAGCTTCTTTATATCATGCATCTATCTTATTTGTGCCCATATCATCCATCATCATCTCCAAGGTACTAAGCCCTTGTATACTCGACGTTGTTTAGTGTTTCTTGATTACTCATACACTCATCTGGACAGGAAGCTAGAAATGCAGATCAACACTTGGTTTCTACATAATATGCCTAGATAAGAGGGTCAAGAAATATTATCTAATATTTTAATTTATAAATTGTGTATCAAACCTAAAATAAAACTATTGGTGTTGATGTATGACTTGGTCTATTGGTGTTGATGTATGGCTTTCAATAAGCCCACCAGGGATCAAGTCTTGTAGAGTGCAAGGCCTGGGGACACCTGACACGAAGAGTCAAATGGTTGAGGCCAGGATCGTGCCCTGGGTGATTTTGACGGTGTGGATGCCCCTTACCCGTAGCTGCTTAGTTGAAGGTGATCATTGGTTTAATTTCTTTGCTTACTTTGCATTGTTGAATCTATATGTTCCCTACGGAACTTAGGTAGAGATGCCATTAAATTATGTAATTTGGTGCCCAATTGTACGGCACCCCTAGAGGTGCTCAATCAAAAATAAAAAACCTATGATGATTCGACATTCAATGTCTATTTTAATATTTGTTTTTATTTGGAAATATTAAGTTATAACTAGGCCGATTTCTATTTGTGGAACATTATTACAAATATTTATGGACCTTTTGCATTAACCCTTTTGTGAATTCTATCATCGCCTAGTTTTGAATATGAACACAACCCCTAGTGAATTTTCTTTTCAATCAATTTTTTATTTGAAAAATGGATTTTGATCCTTCAAATATAAGTCAAACACATTGCATCAGTGATAACCAACTTTCGAGCACATGACAAGTTAAATATCTCATTTGTCTGAGTGATTTTTCAGTGTAATAAATTATGGGAATCTTTTGGGTTTAACTGCATGAAACATCTCATTTCTTCTGAAATAAGGGTGATAGAAAAGTAATTTTTTCTCTCTACAAGAAGGCATTCAGGTAACATATACATCAACATTAACTTGCGGATAAATATATCTATATTTTGTTTTGCATCTGATTTGCTTGGGTAGTTAATCTAGAGAAATTTTAGGTAGATACTCCATCTGCATTACCTCCATATTTCTTTAAATAGAGGATTTGTTCTCTCTTTTATTTCAAAGGGTGGATGATTGCTAAATGCGGTAGATGGTGTTGCATGCCAATATACATGATAGGAGAATACCATTGGTGTGATGAAATGAACTCAATAGACTTGATGATGCAATTGGAGTGTATCTGGTCTGACACGGGCTTCATGAAATAGGATTCCGAATTGCAACCGAGATATAACAGGTTGCACCGAAACAAAAAAATAATGGATGGTAGTGAGTGGAGGCATGCCGCAAGCCTATTTTAGCTACATACTTGTGCTAGTTAAGCACAAAGAGGCCAAATCACTAAAGGAGTTGAGGTGTCATGGAAAATACATTTTTGATCCGAATTATTTTTGGAATTCGGAGGAAAACATATTAATGGTGGCATTTAATGTGTTATGGCAATACATTCATAATAAAATAGCCAAAATTGTAGAATCAATGAACTATATTGTACAAATAAAATTATAACTATAAAAGTAAAATAACTTTATTAAATATGTATACAAAGTGGGAAAACTTCTATAGGAGAGATGTATGTTGAATCTCTTTGCAATCAAGAACATATGCGGGATGGGCAAACTCTGTAAGAGAGATTATGCCTCGCAATTCTCTACAAATGAAGAATACAAATGAAGATGTATACAAATGGGCAAACTTTTATAAGAGATGTATGCCTCAAAATTTGCAAATTTGCAACCTGCCACTTATGTCTACAAACACTTTCAACTTAAAAAACTTGTGTCTTCATTCAAAACCATCTTATTTATAGTGAAACAATGTGGAAGATGAAAGGTTGTAGGAATAGTAAATGAAGGGTTCCAAATGGAAGCCGAAAGGTCATCAAATGAAGGGTTCCAAATGGAAGTCGAAAGGTCATTAAATGAAGGGTTTTAAATGAAAGCCAAAAGGTCATCCTTCATGGAGATGGCATTCATCAACACTTGAGGTGAATTTTAATGGGTAAAATAGGACAAAATCCAAATATAACAATATTATATTATTATTTTTTAAATTCCTCCTTGTCAAGGTCATATCTCCTAGCCCATTGATCCGATTGATGAATCGTAGGATCCGTTGGAAAGATAACAAAGTGAACTTGAAAATAGAATCTATGCAAATAGACTATGTTATCATCATAGTGTTTGAATCCCATAACTACTTTAAAGACCCTTAAAAATGCAAAATACCAAAAGTTGTAAAAACCTACTAAATATATTTGAGGACTTTCTAAAAATAGACTTTTATAAATCCTTCTTTGAATGCTAATTTCAGCCAATCTTGCTTTGAGAGCTCATCCTGATCATTCACCCTTCCTTGAGAAACAATGGGCCCCATTGTTTGTGGGATTGACCTCTGGTGTACATATGAAGTTCTGAGTGTTGAAGTGATTTCCTTCCACTTGAGTGTGGTGGCCCACCCAAAATTCCTGTTTACTATTTTGAGAGACCTATGTGTAGGGATATCAGCGAACCGATATGTAGAACTATCATGGTTGCACTTTCTACAAATATCACAAGGATAGAGATTCCAACAATGAGCAGAATTGTGACCTTTTCTACCACAACAACTACAAATGACGTGATGAATCAAATACCTTCCATATGTATCAAAAGGAGGTTCACACCAATGTTGAGTAGAGTGTTTTGGATGCATGCTTGTTTTAATGAATGTGGGACCCATGGTGGGTTGAGATGATTCCCTAGTGTACTCGAGACCAAAATTCTTGGGTCTCTTTTCTACTTTGAGAGGTTACTAAATTCCTTTTCCATCTTTTCCAACGCCATGCCCATTATACCTTAGTTTTTTTAACAGCTTGAAACCAATACCTTTTGTGTTTTTTCAAAACTACCAATCACATATGGAAAATTATCAAAATGTGCTGAACAAGAAAACCATACCATGTATTCCTTTGTTTCTGTCTATGTATTTGCAACACTTTTCTTCTTTTTTTTCAACTCTTCGAATTCACCTTGTAGGATGGCAAGGTCTTGTCGAATTTCTTCCCAAAATGCTTTTTTTCTCTAAGTTGATTGTGCAGATTGTGCATAACTTCATTGCATCTTGCTTCTGCTTGGAGCAATCCTTGGGCTTCCAAAATGGGAAATATTTTTCTGCATATTCATCATTTGCTCCATGATTATGCTCAGATTGGTTTGCAACCGTTGGTTCTCCTCCCTCAAAAAAGTGTTTTCTACAAGGAGTGATTCATGCTCATTTCTTGGAGCTAAAAATGGACAGACATCTTGAATTATGCCCTCTTCTCATTTTTTCTTGATTTTCTAATTATTTTCATAACCTACAAAATTTTGAAAAACTTGGATTCTACTGATCCGAATTATTTTTGGAGTTCGATGGACAACACACTAATGGTGGCATTTAATGTGTTATGGCAATACATTCATAATAAAATAGTTGAAATTGTAGAATCAATGAACTATATTGCGGAAACAAAATTATAATTATAAAAGTAAAATAACTTTATTAAATATGTATACAAAGTGGGAAAACTCTATAGGAGAGATGTATTCCGAATCTCTTTGCAATCAAGAACATATGTGGGATGGGAAAACTTTGTACGAGAGATGTATGCCATCAAAACTTGAAAACCTACAACCTAACACTTATGTCTACAAACACTTTCAACTTGAAAAACTGTATGTCCTCAAAACTTACAAACTTGAATATCTTATTTATAGTGAATACAAACTGTTCAACTTGAAAGGTTGTAGGAATAGTCAATGAAGGGTTCCAAATGGAAGCCGAAAGGTCATCAAATGAAGGGTTCTAAATGGAAGTGCAAAGGTCATCAAATGGGGTTCCAAATAGAAGCCGAAACGTCATCCTTCATGGAGATGACATCCATCCACGTTTAGGGTGAATTTTAATGGGAAAAAGAGGACAAAATCCGAATATAACAATATTATAATATTATTTTTTAAGTTCTTCTTGTCAGGATCATATCTCCTAGCCCATTGACTTGATTGACGAACCGCAGGATCCGTTGGAAAGATAACAGAGTGAAATTGAAAATAGAATCTACACAAATAGACAATGTTATCATCATACTATTTGAATCCCATACTTGCTTTAAAGACCCTTAAAAATGCAAAATACCAAAAGTTGTCAAAACATGCTAAAAATAGATTTCAGGACTTTCTAAAAATAGACTTTCATAAATCCTTCTTTGAATGCTGACGCCAGTTGGTATTTCTCTAAGAGCTCAGCCTGATCAATTTCAATGGTGTAATATACATAGGCGATGTACTCACTCAAATTAATGTTGTCAGTGACTTGGTTAATTAGGTACTTGCAAGACGAGGGAATAAATTTATTAGGTATTGTTGCAAAGTGAAATTCTAAGGATTAAAGGAAGCAAAACACGGCCTCAAATAATTCTATTGTAATTCTTTCTTGAGCTTTCCATTCTGGTTTCATGTTATTAGAAGTATAATTATCTGCATTCCGTGTGAATTTATACAATGAAAAGTTGTGGAGATGTGATTCCTAGACAAATTATAGTCAAAAGCAGATATACTAATTGAGAATGTATTTTCTAGAAAGAGGAATGTATATTTTACTAGTCCAATTACATAAATAAATGTAGGCTTGGTGATTACTTAATAGAACTTTTGCAAATAAATCAAAATCTGGCAAACCTTGACTGTTATAACAATTACTACTCAGATATTTTACTTAACTACAAATGTAAGTCTACTAAAAAAATGCAAAACAAACCTGGTGGCAAAGAAAGTCTCTAGCAGTTTCAAAATCAAAGGAAAAACCTAGTTTACCCAATTTTTCTTCAACTAAAAATCTATATTTACTACAGAAATGCAGAACGATACCTATTGGTAAAGAAAACCTGTAGCATTTTCACAATCAAAGGACAAACCTAGCTTACCCAATCGTGACAGGCAACAAAGAAGTGATCGGCTCCTTGTGTTCTGTTCCAGAAGGGATACTTAGCAGCAATCATGTTGACATAGTCCCTCAGGAACAGTGAAATTGGACGCATGTTGTGAGTGTTTGGATCATACATCCCCTCAACCAGCCTGTGAAGACTGTAAGGCAAATAAAACATATGGGCCTTCTTTGGATCTTTCACAACAAACTGTTTGTTTTCATCCATCAATTTCATAAACCATCCCTCAGATGCATAAATGCCCTTCAGTTCTGGTTGATGAAAATATGGTTTTGGGCCCTGGCTGTACACATATACCTTGAACATCTTCTCCATTAAATCGTAGCTCCTGGAAGAAAAACATTTGAAATCCATTAGGCAGGTGCAACAAATGATGCTATTTATACTTCCAAAGTACATGCTTAGCACTAAATAAGATTGTTTGAGAAAAATCTTTTGCCACTGAAATCATAGACATTTCTACTTAATTTTGCTAGTTTCCAGGTCCATCCATCTTTGTTTTGTCCCAAGTAAACAAATATATAGTTGAAGTAGAAGAGTGGTTATGTCAAAAAAATTAGAACATAGATAAGACAACATAATCCCAAACATATCTCCACAACTAATAAAGCGCACTGCACTTAATGTCTAAAAAAATTTCATAATGAAACAAAATATAATAGCTTAGTAGAGCTACTCGAATTGAGAAAGGAAATTATTTTAAGATAACTGATTTCATATTTGCAAATTAAAAAATCTCTGAGCCGCATTTCCATAAACCACACTTAAATAACATTTTATTTGAGATTCAATTATTTTAGCATCCAATTCATTATTTGAAGCACCTGTTTGATTACTAGCAGCATAATACTACTCCAAATTACTGTTCACAAAGTTGTCTGTCACTGCTAGAGCAATAACGTTAGTACTAACAGAAGCAATAGTTGATATTTCTAGGAAATTGACTCATTAAAATAATCCCAAGAGAAGTTTACATTGAATAGATTCAAAACGTAGCCAATTTTAATGAAAAAACAGGAAAAGAAGCCATGGGCATTGTTTCATATTTTAAATGCCATGTTTCAATGCACTTCTGAATATCCTTGAGTATTTCAGGCATGTTTTGTTCAAGATTTTAATGGCACTGTAATTTATTGAAACATGTCAATGTCACGGGCCTTTGAAATAGAACCGTCCAAAATATTATCTGTCCAGAAGCTCCAAAAAGTCCTTATCCTTGCTGTATGAATATGAATAATCTGAAGAGGTGAAACATTTCCCCTGATTGCCTTCATACAAGAGTACGAGTCTTTGGCTTGCTGGATGTTTAATTGGTTCTGAGGTTTGGAATTATGCATTAAGGGTTGTTTAAATGTTAACTTGTACTGAACTGACGAATTGAGAAGGCAAGATATTAAATGTTTGTCTTGAATTTCTGACAAAGCCATGATAGCTAATACAAAAAGCATTGATAATGTTCAAACATTGTGGCAATGGAGAATTTTTTCTGAAAAATTTCCTCTGCATCTTTATTTTGATCGTCGGTCCAAATCAACAACATTGATGCATAACTATTTTCTAGTTTGTTATGTTCAGATTGGATAAAACAATGAGATAACACAGGGCAGGTCAGAGCAATTACATCTTGTATTAAGCAATATGGCTTTAATACATAATAAAATGAAGTATTTGGGAGCACTATGCACACCCCCTAGCACTATAGTTGCACTTGCATCCTAAAGACCTTAGAACCTTCCTACATTGAAAGATTTATTAAGGAACATGAGAAGGATGTTTCCAAATGGTTTTAAAAGGCATGTTTATCATGTTCAGATTGGATAAAACGTGGAGATAACACAGGGCAGGTCCGAGCAATAACATCTTGTATTAAGCAATATGGCTTCAATACATAATAAAATGAAGTATTTGGGAGCACCACACACAAACCCTAGCACTATAGTCGCACTTGCATCCTAAAGACCTTAGAACCTTCCTACACCGGAAGATTTATGAAGGAACATGAGAAGGATGTTTCCAAATGGTTTAAAAAGGCCTGTTTGTACAACATACGAAGACATCTAGTTTAATGATTGTAAGTCTCAAGAGTGGATGCCTTGTTCATGCTACCGCTTGCATTCGAAATAGTCATATTATGTACTAATTGTTATGATCTTAGTTTGCATTTAGTGCAGAAAGAAGAGTTTGTTTATTTGTACATTAGTAAATCTAGTCAAATATGTGAGTCATAGGTCAAGAAAATTTATGTGTCATAGGAATTACAAAGAATCCTGTCAAGTAGGTCACATCGAAGGAGATAATAAGAGACATCCAAAGCATCTTAAGAGTCATAGGGAGCTGCAAAGAACGAGGGAATTATAAAGCATCTTAGGTGGCACGGGGAGTTATCATAGTAGCATTTCATTGACATTGTGTGGCAAAAATTTAAACGTAAGTCAATTACCTATGTTTAAAACAAGAAAAATTCAAAAAACTAAAAAACATTGTAACATTTGTAAAAATAGAGGAAAAAAACTGATTTTATCAATTCATGTCAAATATATAATCTGTAGAGATTAAAATAAAATATAATAAATAAAAAAAAATCAATCACAAAGGAAATGCTTTTACAAGAGGGTTTATGTAAAACAACAAAGGGACGGCCCTAAAATAGCATGCTATCATGAATCACAGCCTACTATTTTTGGGCACCTGAACCTTCATTAAGGTATAAATTAATAACGAACCCTCATCTGGATTTAGAACTCAACTTCTAAAATAAAAACTATTCAAAATAAAACTTCAAAAGAAAAATGCACTAGCCCTAACACCAAACAAAAAAAATAAAAAATCTGCTTTTGCTGTGTATTTTTCTGCCTCATAAGTGTAAAAATGAGCCAAAACAGAGAGGCATATATAAAAACATTCCAAAACAGAGAGGCATATATAAAAATATTCCAAAACTGCTTTTTTAATAACTGATGCAGAGGGGAGAGACAGATATGGCAACACAACCAAAAGTTAGTTTCAATAACTTCAAAATCATGAATATTTTTAAAAAACCTTCACAATGCATACAATGCTAAATTCCTGTAAATATTGATTCAAAGGCTACTTGGACTGTTTTTTGCTTGTTCCCCACTCCTTTCTCTGCTATAACTTCAATTAGAATTCTCTTTAATGAATCAAGACTTCATTTCATTAATGCACCTTTAAAACCTTGTTATGAGCTACTTGCTCTGAAATTCTACAAACCTTATTGCTCTGAAAAGGACACAAGGACTCAAGAGAATATGATCACCATTTTAGATACCCTTTATGGGCTTACAACTCCACCTGAAGTTTCAAGTTTTGATTTACAAGGGAAGACCTTCAACTGAACAGTTACCTTCCTCAACGAGGCCTATTTCTTGTATCCATGTTTACATGGAAGTCTTATTGTTCAGAACAACTAACACAACCTCATGATAAAATAAATACATATTCAAACACCCTTTATGGAGTTCCAACTCATAACCAAATTTCAGATTCTATCTCCAAGTATGTCTCCTTCTTACTTGTAATTGTTTGCATTTAGGCCTCTATGAGGTCTCCACGGATAAAACTGATTTTTCTAGGTGCTAGTGCCTCTTCATGTGCCAAGGTGATTCACAATCACTTTAAACAACTTATGACACCTCATACAAACCCTTGTTAGATCTCAAAATCTGTACTTGACCTCAAATCACAACATTTTTACCTTCTTGTCCTTTGTTGCCATTGTTCCTTCTTGTAACAATGTTATTACCATATTGTTTAGGTCTTGGATTGACAATTTTCACTTTTACCTTCCAAAATCCTTTAAAAGGTTCTAATCTTGTTCATATGGTTGTTAATCTATGTATACCCTCCTTAACAAGGACCGTCACCTCACTTGCTTTGTTTCTACACATTTTGCACCAACTTTTCCTTACTCTACTATGCCCCTAGGTCAACTTATATTTGTTTAGGCGTTTGTTATGTTTCTTCCTAGACAGTCTGGATACGGGTACGGGTATGGGTACGCCGATATGATTTTTTAAAATCTTGGGTACGGTACGCTTTTGGGTACGTTTTATATATATTTTATATATACATGTATATAAATTATAATTTTAAAGAAGCATTTGCATACTTATTGAAATTTAATTCTCATACATTGCATACTTCTTGAAATTTATTATTTCTCTGTCACAATTATTTATCTTAGTGACTGTGATAAGATTCAAGGAGTTTTGATTGTTCATGGTGACCTTCCTTGATCCACTCAGCACAATAGCATTGTTTGACATATTTCCCAAAAATCATAACTAAGCAGGAAAAATATGGATCCAAGCTGGCAGGTGGGACGATTAGTCCGAGCACGGGAGAATACTCGCCGAGTTTTGGAAAGCTATCCAGTATTTTTAATTAATAATTTGTCTACAGGCGATCAAAGCTCATGATTCTTTCAGAAGATTGCAAGAAGTTGCTTGGTCCAAAAAGGTGCAAAAATGGATTTTATGAAAATAAGAAAAATATTGCCATCAATGCTTAGAGCTCGAGAAAATATACACTTCTAGAGAAAACGACACTTGAAACGGAGTCACAGAATGAAAGTTATGGCACATGCAAGTTTTTGCTGCTACATCTTCCTGGACCCTTTCCAAAAATGGCAAATCTTTTTCTATGCTTGTGATTTTTCCACCAAAAATCCAAAAAAGGAAAGAATTGCCAAAAAAGGAAAGAAACGTTGTCTTTGGCAAGTTTTTTTTGGATGGGTACGGCTGGAAACGTACCCATAGGGATAGGGTACGGTCCGGGTACGGCAAACTGTACCCGGACAGTACCATGTCCTTATGGGTACGTTTCCAGCCGTACCCACAGTGTACCGTACCCCGTACCAGTACCTGGTACATTTCCAGGCTGGTACGGGACCCTCTAGGGCGTTTCCAAGCTGTCTAGGTTTCTTCAAACTATCAACTCCACCTCTCTATTCCATCCTATCTTCTCTATCAAAGGCTCATTTCACACTCATTTACTCAACTCCATATTCACCTTTTTCATTCTTGTATCAAGTGCTTCTATTAAGCTCTAAAGCTAGTTCCAGGATTGTATACTAGATTATCAAGGAGAACTTGTTTATAAGGTTCTAGAATGACTTTTTACTCCAAAAAGTCTTAAACACCTTCCAATGCATCATACTACACTTTGCACCCATTCTTTTTTCCTATGATCACTTTACCAACCATATATACTTCAATGAAACTCGGTTTTCCCCAAGATTGTAACTTCCACTATTGCATAAAAACTTCACTCCTAAACCTATAAAACCCATTCATGCTTCCTACAGGCTTTTGACATGTGCAATGCATCATAACACTCCTTCCAATTAAGATTTCACCCACTGTTTGAATTTCAGAAACAAATGCACTTAAAATTGAGACACATACTAGTAAGAACATAGAGCTCTGACTGTGTTTTCCATTTTTTTAGTCTAAAACCCTTACATCTCCTCCTAAAACTTTATGCAAACTTATATCCTCCTTAGCACTCACTCTTCACCAAATTATAGCTTTGCCCACATGGTAGATTTAAAGTTATGTCTAATTTTGACTTCCAAACCCTAGAATAGGGTGCACAGACCCGAAAGGGCTTATTTATGATCTATTTTCGTTTTCTTATTCATCACAGGATACCATTCCTCTCACTCTTTACTAGAACTTGTCTAAAAAGACCATTTCTCAGTCTTGTTCTTGACTGTAACTTTGGAGTTTGTTAGGTTCTGAACTTTCCACCAATAGAACCTTTCTACAATCCTTCTAGGCATGCATTTACATAGACTTTCTAATCACTCATTCACCCAGAGATTTAAAGAATCATACTCAACCTATCTAATCATCCATCACATAAGAAATGGCTTAGTAGGCTACTTAGAAGTTTCCACAATACTGTGTTCTTCACTTATTCAAGGACCTTACCATTATCCATCCTTATTGGCAATACCTTTTCACACCTGTAATAACAAGAATCATAACAAGAACTCAGAGTAAACAATATTCAATCACTTTATTCTCAAAAGATATACATAGTCTTCATAATTACAAAACTTGTATTTAAGAACCCTGCAAACATAAGTTGCTAATGATTACACCAAGCTCTTCAGAGCCTTCAAGGCTTTAGATACATATTCTTCTATACCCTATCTCCTTCCAATCTCCTCTCTATGACTTCCCCATTCGAATACCTTCTTTTCTTAGCCAAAATGAAGGTAGTTACATAAGTTACAAAACCCTAACCATCTTAAAACGTGACCACACTTGTGAACTCCTAATGGAATGAGTGTGAAAACACATCATTTACATCACTAGTGTCCCCTCACTTCATTACACGACTTCATACTTACATTAAAGCTCTTAATTCCCACTTATAAATTCAAATATTCAAACGAGTGTATTTTCTTGGGAAAACTCAAATTAACTCCTTTTTACCTATGGAGGAACCTAAGAAGGTGGGAAAACTTGCAAAAACACCTAAAATACCTCTAAAGACCTTATTCATCCCAAAATTGTTTGAAACCCAAAATTTTGCTATTTGCACGATGATACTCCTGCATCATAGTCCAGTTCAGATGTCCATCTTCTTTCTTTTCTTTCAATCTCTTTCCTTCTTTGAATTGTCTCTTTCTCTGATTTGTTTGAGCTTATCTTCAACTTTCATGGCTTCTTCATTATCTTACATGGCTTCTCTTGTCTCTAGTTTGCTTGTTTTGCCTTCATTTTGCTTCAATCCTTCTATGTCATCTTTATTTTCTTCTTCTTCATCTCTCAATTGTACCTTTCCATCATTTCCTTGTCTTTTTCCATCTTCCATATTCACTTTTGGTTTCACAAATGCACAAACATAACTAAAAGCAACATTAGATTGAAAATAATGAGACAAAGTTGTCTCAATTTTGTCTTCTTTCTTGTTGGCCATTGTGTGTTTGTGTTGTCATTGATGTCAAGTTCATTGATGGGAAAGAGTATAATAAGGTTGTATGTGTCTCCATGTGGTGTAAATCTAATGTCAAGCATGAAGGTTGATTGGTAGTGTCAAAATTTGGTGAGTTGTCATGGTGTCCTGATATGGTTCTAGCTTGCATAGTCATGGTATGAGCTCTCTTGAGTTGGTTGGATGTTGTCATGAGGTCAAACATGGTCCATGAGGTGTGTCAAAGATGTCTAAGGGTCTACATGAGGTTAGCAAGGTCAGTTCATGGTTTGTTATGGTTGAGTTAGGTCATTCTAGACCTATTCCTAGCCCTGGAGCATGCAAAATGAGATGGAGGTATGAGTTTTGGAGTTGATCAGTCTTGTCCAAGCATGGTAGCAACATGGTGACAGTATACATGAAGTGTATGGTGAGTTTCAGGTCATTATTTAGTGATACATTGCATTTATGAGGTCCTTGGGAAGCAAGAAGGTGAGAACAAACAAGTTGGCTTAGGTAAGTCTTAATGGCTGGAGAGTTTCAGAGCTATTTGGGCTAGATGATGACTATGGTTGGTTAGAGGATGTTGTCATGATGCTTCATGACAAGTTTCAGGTCATTCTGAAGAAGGATTTGCAAAATAGGTTAGTTTTGGCAAAACCGGGTAATCTACAGTGTGTTTTTGAGACAAAAGTGGACCACTTGATGCTCGTTGTGAGTTGTGTGCTTTGTAGGTGTGATATGTTAGTTTTGGCAAAAATGGGTAATCTACAGAGGTGTTATCGTGTATTATAGGGTGGGTGAATGATAGGGTGGATTTGGGAGTCATGTTGTGTACGTGTTTCCTATTTTGAACCTTGGCTAGGGTCGTGCCCTTCACTGTCAAATTAAGCCATTTTAAGTACTTTCCTTCATCTGATGGCGTGGCATCCATGTTGTAAAAAATTGAAGAGATTGGATTATATTGTTTTAAATGCATGCTAGAACTGCTGAAATAGTTACAATGACAAAAAAAATCATGTGTACTCTCTTGCTCTTGCTTGTGTATGGTTGTTTCTATGCTTAAGTAAACACACATATGGTTCATTTAATTGGATGGTTGTATAAATGATAATGAATGATGAACGATAAATTGAAGAAGTGATTTACCACCCCCCCCTCTCCCAATAGTCCATTGTGCTTCCAACATTTCTTCCACCACTTGGATTCTTCACTCTTTTGTTGATCACCCTCCGTTATTTTAACTGTATTTTGTTGTTTTCATCACATTTTCCCTCCCTTTCTTGCCCTTGAACCTCACCATGCCATCATCTTCATTGTGCTCTTCCTTGTTTAAGATTTCTAAGGGTTTTTGCTTTACTTTCACTTCATCTTCATGCTCTTCAATGAATCTATCCATCCGATTTGATCCTTTATCAGTTGCAAACAATTTCTTAGGAAGGTCAAATAGCTCCTCCAACATTCTCATTTCTTCTAATAATAATTATTCATCTATCTCTTCATCAAACATAGGGCCTACTTATCCTTTATCTCCATTTAACACCTTACTTCTTATCTGATATTCATCATATGTGAGAAATGACCTCCACTTCCTTTCATTATCAACATCATCCTCTAAATTTTGTCCTTCCACTTGGCTTCCTTAGCTTTCATGATATGTCAACAACTTATGTTCACCATCTTGATCACTAGTCCTTGCCAAAGACCTGGATTTTGTCATCTTATTTCCCTCATGATGTTTTAAGACTCCCTCTTGTAGTTTCTCCTCTTTAGGTGTCAAATTTGACCCTTCTCCTTGCTGCATGGTAGTTTTCATTCCATCCCATGATTCATATTCCCTTTCAACAATCTTATTCAATGATTTAAATGGATCATTATTCAAAACATCCAAAACAACTTGTTTACCTTTCATTTCTCTTGGGTTCTTCTCTTGCCAAGCTCTTCTTAGGCTTACCTCTGTCCTCATCACTTTTGTCTTGTTTACTTGACTCACAAGGCTGTGAAGACCTCATTTTGTCTCTTGTTTGTTCAACTACCTCTTTTTGTTCAAGTATCTCTTTTCTTGATCATACCCCCTTTTTTAGAGGCTTTTAGTACCACAAAAACTTAATACCTCTTTCTCTTTGGTAAGCCTCTGCATGTGTTGGTGTTTAGCTTTGATCCCAACCTGCAGAGATTCTTTGCAGTTTCTCTATATTTCGTTTGCAATACAATGTCCTCTCACTTCCCTTGTCCATCCCAAGGCAAGGTTTTCAATAGAAGGTAGTGACACTCCTCTTCCTCACATAACATGGAGGACTCAAAAAAAATTTGAGACATCCTTGTGAAAGAAGGTAAATCAAGCTTGAAACCTATTTTTACACCAATATAATGCTGAAGTTTTCCCCTTCTTCCTCAAGGAAAGAGTAGATCCCCTTCCCCATGGAGAGTGAATTCGATGTCCTCGCTTTAGAGAACGAATGCTCCATTGTCTTGCAAAAATCAGATTGGCGTTGGAGAATCAACATGTCCTCTAAATGTTTTTCATGATATTGAAGCTATGCTTGCACCTTCCTCCCTCCCACTGGAAGGAATGGTGAGCTGATCTTCATCCTTCCAACTTCTTCTCTTCCTCATAAAGAGTAATAAGAGTGAGTTGTCCAACAGCATTTGCTATAGCTGAAATCAATATGATCATCCATACATGCTACAACCCTTTTTGAGATGTCAGTCAACATACTACAAACATTTTCATGTGTATTGCAAACCCATTGCTAGAGTAAAAAATGCATGACAATTCATTTTCATGTCAATATGTGCATTACCAAAATGATTTATTTACATAGGCATGCTACGTCATGTTTTTTTATAGGTAACTTTAAGGGATCTATTATGGCCCTCACTTGATAACTTAAAATATTAGGATATACGTTTTAGTAATATGGAAAAAAAGTGGGGTTTTGGAAGGGGCCTCTCGTTTGTACAATGACAGCAAAAGACCCCAGCTAACACCAGAGTTGGGGTCAGCCAAAATGTTTTGTGATCTTTCTAGGAGGCCCTCTCTTTTTCTTTTGCACAATTGACAAAATCTTTCTTGTCATTACAATCATCCGGGCTTGAATCTCTCGTAAGAAAGACTTCAATCAAATCAATAGGCCGAAATGTTTTTTTAGTAGGGGAGGCCCCTACCATTTTAGAAATATATTCCAACTAAGCAGAAAGGGCCAGCTCAGCCATTGTCCCCTCCTAAGATACACAATGTGGGTCAGCTCGGGAACCAGAATCAGCTGAACACCCGCCATAAAATTTACAGCCCCCTCCTGAGAATTTGAGGCAGAGTCCTGGGAATCTACATGGGGTTGATGAACTAAAAAACATGTCGAGGGAGAGCATCCCTCCACCAAGAAGCCTCTTTTGTCTACTTACGTCTGAAGTGACTATAATTTGTTGCCAAATGTCAGGTTTCAAAGCAACGGTGACAGTGAAAAGGTGCCCTCATAGTCTAATGGCTGAACCCAAGGGCGATTGACCACATGAAAGACAATATTCGCCGGAAGATCTTTCGAGATGTCGATGTTACTTGTGAAGAATGTAAAGAAGGGAGTTTCTCAAAGTAACAACGCTTCTCAATGAAGAGGATTTGATTTGCAGACGAGAGCTTTGTAAAGAAGGAAGAGAGTTTGACAACAAAGGAAAAGAGCTCCACAACATAGGAATCACTTCAAAATAAAGGAAATGTTTTGCAACAATCAATTTTTTGGTAGCTTCACCAAAGGTTTGCAAAGCTTGTGAATGCCTTGAAAATCTTTAAAAAGGCATGTAGAAGCCTTGGGAAGGTAAGAACTCAAATCCAAGGTACTCATGATGCATTGATCAAAGCTGGTCCTATAGGTCCTTTTGCGCGAGCACAATGGGATGACATAAGGAAGTGCTATCCTTGATGCATCCTTTATGTACAAATTCATGCATTTTTCATTTGATATCGCAAGGATGTCTTTCTTTTGTTTAGGTCTAACCATCAAAAGCACAAATTTCTTACTAAGAATTGACTAGCTTCTTGCATTGCTTGCGACTTATGAGTAAACGCTTAGGGACTACTTTCGGTATCCATTGTCTATTATCACATTTAGGCCAGTGTTTTTGGGATTTGCTTCATATATTGCATGTTAATGACGAAGATATGGTTGTCCAAGTAAAACTTCACATACCACCATTGGCACTGCATCTTGGAAGGGATTGATTTTTATACCAAGTGATGTTGATGAGTGATGCACTTCTTAGAACCCAAGTTGAACCATCCAATGGTGTATGGTTGGGGGTGAGGCATAAGTAACACGTTCAATCTTCGAATTACTTAAGGAGAAACCAAGTTGTTCTAATTCACATCATCAACAATGAACTATCCATTAAACCATATTTGAGAATAGAATGATCGTTTCACTTCGCTTGGATTTGAATTGGAAGATGAGGCAGCATTGATAGTTGCGACCATAGTAATAGACTTATAATCCATAATTTGTTTTCATTTATCTAGTGTTGTTGGGGCAGAACTCGATGCTTCCATCAATGGAAGCAGGGCTTCTAGACCGCGGAATTGTTCATCAATGTCCATTGGAATGGTGTACCATGCACCACTTGCAAATCTTAGATTGTTTCTTTTGCTCCTCTGGTGGTTTGTTCTTCTAAGAATGGTGCAGTTGTCCTTTTCCTTATTACTTTAAGTTTGGTTTTGTGCTTGGATTTTGCTCCAATTTTGCAAACATGCTTTTAAGATTCTCCAAGGGAAGAAATATAAGTCAGTCCCTGTCGACCTAGATGGAGGACCTCAACCCTAATCTATACTTTAAAATAAGATTTTTCTTTAACTCTTGACTATTCAATTTGGCAACCAAAATATGATAGATATCAATATATTCTTGGATTGTTTGATCATGACCTTGGCAAAGGTGAAAATTCTTGATATATTGATCATCGTCGTTCCAAGAACAGTAATAGATTTCTTTAAATGCTTCTACAAAAAATATTCCAAGTGACTCAATTATTCCAATTTTTTCACATACGACGAAGCCTTCATAGAAGTAGAGATTATCTTTTCTTGATAAAAAACTAATTGACTATGTAGTACGAGCAAATGAGGTTTAACCAACTATCTAAAGCATCAACATCCTTTTTTCTTTCAAAAAATAGGAATATCCAAATTAACTTGTACCTTATATAGCATTTGATCACCTAATGGTCGACATGTTAGTAAAGTTGAGCAAAGTGATCAATAATCCCAACAACACTTTCCCATGCTTAGTGTTGCTCCAAATCCTCTTTGTCATTGCAAAGCATTCTCTATCATCTTTTGAAACATTTATGTTGCGTTCTAAATACCAACAAAAAACGGAACTGCCAAAATATAGAGGAAAAATGCAAATAAACCAAAATGCGGGAGCACTTGCTTCCCCAAGGGTGGATGGATTGCACCTACACATCTGATTGTAATAAAAGAGTTCTCACTTCTCACACAATGGCGGCTATGTCTTGCATTAAGTTGGATATTGTAAAAAAGATGATATATTCTTGAGGGTTTTCCCCCTTTTGTATTGAAACCCTAAAAACCCCAATTCACCAACGGCTAACTCATGGCCAAACCCGTCACTAACTAGAGGCACCTGAAATAAAACATAATAAACATAATGCTAACTAAGCACTAAATATATGTTGTGGTTAGGTACACAACATGCCCTTCCCCTTAAAGAGCTTTGACCTCTAAGTTAGTCAAATTCCAAAAGTGTAAAATTTTAAATTATGGCAAAGGAACATGTGACCTCTGCCTAATACAAGAAAGCTTTGGCCATCATACTATATAGTATAGTTAGCAAACTCGGTGAGTACTCGCCAAAACCCAGCCAAAATGAATATTTGCCATGAAAACTCGCAGGGGGAACTCGCCAAATATTGGTGACTATTCGCCAAGAATATTCGGCGAGTTCGTGCCTAAAACTCTCCATACACAGAACAGATGCAAAAGACAGAAAAAATGCTGCAAAATCTACAGTGCCTAGTAAGTTCATTTCCATTATACACTCATCCTGAAAAGCTTTTCAACAGAAGTCAATATTAAAAAAAACTGAACATCGTGAAATTGAAAAGGCCTTGGAAACTTTCTAGCAAATGCAATTGTAAGCTTTTTCGACATCCTTCCAGCCAGTGTCAAAATGGCAGCTTTAGATCAGGGCATGGACATTCATCATTGACACTGTTTAACTAAATGCAATGAATAGGTGTCCAACCCAACTACTTAATCTTTGGAATGATACTCGTAAAGCTTGTGCCAAAAGACAAGCGAAAAGGGTATGCATATCCATGAAAGCATAATGAAACGGGAATTTTTTTTTGTCAGCTGTTGGTGTTCTTGACGAGGCTTTAAGGCTTTTCAGAGAAATGCCACAACTGAATGCCATTTCATGGAATGTCATGGCTTCAGCAAGCAAAGCATCCTCACCAAGCGCTGACACTGTTTTGCTGAAATGTGGAAATACACAATTGGCATGTGAACTGTTTAACTAAATACCTCAAGAGAAATGTGGCCTCATGGACTGTTTTGATTGCAGGAGATAAAAAAAATGGGTTTGTTGAAAACGCCTTGGAACCTTTCTGGCAATTGGCAGGCATAAAGCCAGACAAAGGACATGGGCATCCTCTTGAAGCATTGACACTGTTTTGCCAAATGCAATCAGCAGGTGTCCAACCTGATCGGTTCACCTTTGCTAAGCATAGTCCTTGCCTGTGCCAAAATAGGAGGTTAAAAACAGGGTGTGAACATCCACCAATGCACAATGGAGAAGGGACTTTTATCAGATGTTGTAGTTGCAGGTGCCCTGGGAGATATGTATGCAAAATAAGCATGCATGAGGCACGTGAACTGTTCAACAAAAATGCCAGGAAGAAATGTGGTCTCATGGACTGCAATGATTGCAGGATATGCCTAAAATGGTTTTGTTGAGAATGCCAAAAACTCGTGAAATTTAGATGAAAAAACACTTATTCTCTGACCTGGCCAATTCATCTTCCGCTTTATTCTCTGTATGCGCTAACATATCATTATGGATTAAAAGACAACCTGAAAATATCAGTGACACAATAGAATAAATGGCACTGATTCGTAAGTTCCTAGCCATGGCGCTATCTTAGAGTAAATGGATGTTAGTTATAAATTCATTTGATTTAGTGTTTGAGAATAAATGGATGTTACCTTTCGATATTTATTTAACATTGATATTCGGAGTTTACTACTATTCATTATGTATGAGCCAACATGGCACGCAAAACAGGTTCACAGATCTCTAAGTAAACGAATCGGTATAATGGGAGACTCGTTAATTTTTGCCAGCATCTTTATTGCCTGTAAAATAACTAGGAATTTGGGAGTTTTGCTTTTTAATTGCTGAAATACATTAGATAGATTGAAGTGGTTACATGCGTTGTTTGAGGTTGGATACTCACAATGAGAAGTGGTTATATACAGTAATGCATTGTTTGTTGTTGGATACTCACAATGAGAAGTAGTTATATGCAGAAACACATCGTTAGTTGTCGGTACTCACAATAGGTGGTTATATGCATTGTTTTTTGTAGACATTCACAATGAGAAGTAGTTATATGCATTGTATTTTTGCTGGATATTCACAATGAGAAGTGCTTATGCATTGTTTTTTCGTTGGATGTTCACAACGAGGAGTGACCTAATTGACCACATTTATTGCCGGATGTGAACGACAAGTTGTGACATGCGCTACATTCATTACTGGATATTTGCAAAAGAAAATCACAATGACTATTCATTGGAAAGAAATGCATAATAAGAAATTGTCTCATGGGCTTCATTTATTACCCCATATGCACCAAATGGATTTGCTGAAAAAGTTTAACAAAATTGATAGCATACTCCTAGCCCGCGTTAGAGTAGGAACTTTGAAACAGGGTTTGAACATACACTGGAGCATAATGGAGAAGGGATGGGAGATATGTATGCAAAGTGTTGAGGCATGCACTTGGTATGTGAACTATTCGACTAAATGCCCGAAATAAATCTGGTCTCCTGGATTGCAATGATTGCAGGATATGCACAAAATGGGTTTGTTGAGAAGGCCTTGGAACCTTTCAAGCAAGTGCAATTGGTAGGTGTAAAGCCAAACACCACAACCTTTGTCAGCATCCTTCCAGCCCGTGCCAAAATGAGAGATTTAAAACAGGGAATGAACATCCACCATAGCATACTGGAGAGCTGATTTTTGTTAGACATAGCTGCAAGTGCCCTAGTAGACCTCTATAAACACCAGTTATCTACAGCAAAGAATTACACGTGATTTTTTATTATATTTCTATTTGAATGTTACCAGTTTCAGTGTAGTTTTTTGGCCGTTAAACAACTGGCATGTCCACATAACTGTTGTAGGTGCTACCTGTTGGAATAAGTGAAGTGCACATTTGTAAATGCCCTGTTATCCGTGATTTTCTCGAGCAAGATAAATTTTAGTGAGCTTGGCAGTTCCTTGTTGCGGTAGTAGTTACCATAAGGTATTTTTTGTCAAAATCCACAACCTTTGCCAACATTCTCCCAGCCTCTACCAAAATGGGAGATTTAGAACAGTTCACGGACATCCATCAAGTATAATGGATGACTGATTTTTTGTTAGATGTAGTAGTGAATGCCTTTGCAGGCATGTACACAAAATGGGAAACCACACTCAAGGCATGTGAACTATTCGACAAAATGCCATGGTGTTGAGGCATACACAAAGCATGCGAATTGTTTCACTAAATGACTCAAGGAAATGTGGTCTCCTATAAGATTATTTTTTCATTTGTTTTATTGACATCAAAACAAAATCACAAACCAACTTGAACTTTACATTCCTTCCAGCGTAGTTTGTGACTCTTGTGCAATTGCTAGTCTTAAGACTAATAGGTATCCTATTAGAGATTTCCAATATTAATAATAAGCTTCTTTTCAAGTTGATAAACTATGCGGACCTAGTGCACTACCCTTCGGGCTCACTGAATAACACTAAGAGCATCAAGGAATTTGTAGGTACCATGTGGACTTAGTGCACTACCCTTTGGACTCACTGAATAACAGTAAAAGCTCTAAGGAAACTCAAGGGGTTTAAGGAAATTATAGGCACCATAACGATATGGTGATTACACCAATGAAAAGTATGTTTCAAGAGATTCTGAGCAATACAATATGCCTATATTTGAGTTAATTGCAAGAGGCCTAGTGCACCATTATGCTGTTTGTTGACCTGACACTAGCAGCAATAAATTTGCTGTTTGACCTGTACATAATGTACCAGTGCAACACTTCGGTTTTTCAGGTTCACTCACACGAAGAAATCAGGTCTATGATAGACAGGGCATACAGAACACATTATGCCAAACATTTTTCCATAGTTTTGTTTTTCAACTTTCTACGTGGAAAATTGAGCCCTACTAAACATCACTACAAATACCAGTTAAACATAAAAGAGGCAGTTACCATTTTATCTTATTTCGACTACTGATTACGTTAGGACTAGGTTTTGCAATATCAGGATTTGAAGGTACATGGCATCTATGTTCTTGACGTTTTGCTGAGGTACAATCACTCCATAATATCTTAAACATAAAATGTTCTAGGATAATGTTCTCCTTCCATTATAACTGTGTTATGCATAAGGCCTTAGAATCAGCCTAGAACAGTGGCTTGAGAGTCTGAGACCTTATTGTCTCATGCTTATTTTGGTGGTGTTTTCCTACAGGTCATAAATTCATAATCCCATGCTATTAATAAATTTAGATTGCAATACAAATTTTCACTATGCTATAAATATTATTTTGGGTCGGTGTTCAAGGGTTGTATTTTTACAAAAATTCTTCCCGTGTTTAAGACCATTGCCTTGGGAAATTTTCATTAGGTTTGTAATATTGTATAAATTTGGTCAAGGTTGTTGCCATGACAATTGTTTCTTAGACGGATGAGTGTCAAATTGTCAATCGATAGATAAGTGAGAACAGATCCAAATGGGCATATATCAATGAACATGATAGGACACTAACCAAGGGTTGCCGTTGCCCCTTTTTCTTTAACAATACAATAGCTAACCGATCATCATCATCCCCATCATGTTCTAGAGTAGGATTGGACTCCATGCTAAATATTTAGGTAAATATATCTCATCTCTATGTCTGTATGCAAGTAGAAGGGAAGGTAGTCCATAACAACAAAGTCTGCAAAACAATTTAAATCAGAAAGATTTATAGATGATTCTACACAAACAAGATCAAACTTGACAAAATCATATATACACAAAAAGGATCACAATGCGTATAGCTATTGCCTAACTGCAATATAGTACATGCTAAGAGCAAAGCCTACGGGGTTTCCTTATTCAATTTTCTATCACACTTTTTGCTCCTTGTTTTCTTAGAAATCGATCTTGTATCACTTCAAGGGGGCCAAAAAGTTACATCAATCGTACAATAGGGTTACATGGGAGATCACAAAGCTAATTGTTGTCTATTTTTGCACCCCTTGCAAAAATAGAACTTGGATTACCACGGACTTGGAACGAAGGCCGCAAAGAGTTGGAGTATGCCGCGGAGGTCAAACAAGAGCCGTGGCCAAAAATGAAATGTTGCCGAAGTCTGAACATGCCGTGAATGCAAAGTAGAGGCCGCGGGTCAAAATAGGGCAGTTGATGAAACCGCGGAAGCATTTCAACATGCTGCGGTTGAAAAGCACAAGCCATGGCTAAGGAGATAAAGCCGCCGAAGTCAAAGAAGCAGCGAGACAAAGAATGAAGCCGCAGATAAAAGAAAATCCAACAGGCCGCCAGGTGAAGGAAAGGAAGTCTGCAAATGTTGACATAAAGCCATGCTGCACTGGAAGCCGCGGAATGAAGCAGAGAGGTAGGAAAAGCCGCCGCATACAAGGAAGAACCGCGGAAGCCAAAGGCCGTGCAAGACTTGAAGGAGAAAGCCGCATGTCAAAGGAAAACGACAGTTTTCCACGGGAGACTAAAATTGCCATAACTTTTGATTAGATGATCCGATCTTTGCAAAATTTATATCAATGGAAAGGTCTCAACGTCCTCTACGCCATAGAAACTGGATTTCTTAATTTTGTTGAGGATAGATACGCAGAAAGGTGAAAGACTTCTCCAACACACAAAAATATACAGTTCTAGGCGGCACAGCTACCAACATTTAATGTAGTATGGGCGCCCATCTTTTCTTCAACAAGGAAATGGCGTGTTGTAGTGGATAACTAGAGGCGCCCAATTTTCTCAGAGAATTTAATGTTGGTGGTTAAATTTGAGTTCAAGTTTCCCTCTCTTTCTCCTCTTCTTCTCTCATTTTCTATAAATGTAAGAGCTCTGCTCATTAAAAAGGATCTTCTTTTGTTGTAACGACACCATGTCAAAATGGTGTCAGACTTCCCACGAGTTTCAGACCTTGAGTTTGGCCTCAACAATGTTTTTCACCTTCTTCCATGAATGTAAACGACTGTGCATCTCTTGATCAATAAAATTGGGTTTTGTGGTTATCCCTTTGCCCTGGTCTCGTGTTTTATTGTTTCCTTGCCTCTCTATTCGCATTTCTAGCAGGCTGTGTGTTCTCCTTCACTTGCAGGATCCATTTCATGTGTTGTTCGTGTGAAGAAAGCCAGATCTATGTGATTCTTGTCTGTGTCATGTCTTTTCTGCCCTCTCACCCGCGTTTTTCTTCTTTTTGTCCGCTTGTGGAGAGTGATCGACCCCTCTTTTTGGCGTTATCGGCTTCCCTTAGCTTAGGATTTCCCTTATGCATCTCCTTCTCACCCTTGGTCCCTTAGAATCATAGTGTTAGCGTTAGAAATAGGTAGAGGAAGCCGGCCTTCTCCGGAGGTCTGTCTCAGTTCGTAGCTCCCACAACTGAGAGACAGTCCCATGTTGCCTCAAAATCCCGAGCTGTCTATGATTTCGGGTAGGGTGCAATTTTGAGCTCCAACATTAACACAACTAACAAATGTAAGTTTTCCCCAAAAGGCATTTACTCAGCATCTTTGTTGATACGCTTGAATTTACTTTTTATAAGCAATTGCAATTCTTTCCTGAATATCTTTTAACTCATCTGGGCTGAGCAGGAATGGGTCTATTTTAAAACATTTGCCTTACATTCTCATTTCCACAAAAATCCTATAGCTACAAACCGCACCATATGCCATAACAGATTACAGCTATCCTTGATCTTCCAAGGGATCCTGAGAAGGGGACCTCTCCAAGAGGGTGGAGCACAACGAGTCAGATTGAATTCAACTTGAAACCAACTCCAAAAGGACTTGGTAGCTGGGCATCTTCATAATACATAAACAATGTCTTTAGAAAAAGTCCCTTCTGAAGTGGAAGAGGTGTAATGATCCTCCATAAGGGACATTCTGCTCGTTTTAGCAAATGCAGAACATGAATTAGATATATGGATTGTTAACACATTTGCTCTCACCTCACACTTACATTGATTAAATTCTGTGCCATAAGGTATCTTTCAAAGTTTCAACAATTATATATTTGCATTTTGAAATTTGACTGTTCGCTTCAAAGTTCAAAGAGAGGAGGTATTAACGATAGAAACAATCCCACCATAGGGATAGGCAACATGTATTTTAATATCTTGTAGTTAAAAAATCATCACAATGAAAACAATCACAAGTAAAGGGGTTTCACAAAGATGGAAGGTCCCACTAAATGACATTATTACCGAAAAAGAGGAAGTTGCTAAGACAACAACCTAGAGGCTTGCACCACAATGCTTGCTCACATTATTGAAAAAAATTCCCCAATAATTCCAAACATTCTATCCAAAGAAAGTGAAAAACACAAAAATGAAAAACATTACAGATCCAAGTGTTCAATGTTATTGATGAGTGAGGTAGTCAATGTTTGGAAATTTGCTCTGCTTGCAAGTAACAATAATGCAACTAAGCCAACCTGTTTGCAAATGCCACAATATTCTGTTGGATCCCATCACTAATGAAGTATTACAGCATGGGGTTCAAGACAAAGACAATAGAAAAAAAAATGAAGTATTGTTTGTGACAACAAACTAATGGGTCCCACAAAATAAGCAGATGAGACATGCATTATTAGAAACGAGCCCAATGCACTTTTCTCTACTCAATAGGTTATTACTCTTTATGCTCGTGAATTGTTCTCACATTTCATATTGAGAACCCTTCCTATAGCTCAATTCATTTTTCCCAAGTATTCTCTTATTCCTGTTTATTTATGTCAATGTGGGTGTTGTTGCTGCACCTATCCATAGGTTCCTGCCCCATGACATAGATATGACTCATGATCTTGTTTTGGATACATTATACATTCATGCTTTTGTTGGCTAATGCACCATACATAGTGTTTTGATTGATAGTAGTGCTTGACATAATATGTGTTCTTTCAAGCTAATTGCTTCTCTTGGATACACTAAACTACATGTAACCTTTAATACCAAGATCAAACTTGGACATAATTTAATACCCCTACTACTATGGTGATCCCCTTTTCAGTTACTGCTTCTCTTAGCTCATGTGATATGCACTTGGGTTTCACTTGGTTGTGTGCTTTTAAGGCTACACTATTTCTCTTACATCAATGTGTTAATGCTTTCTTCCTCGATCTATTACCCCCCCCCCCCCCCCACCCCCACCCCACCCCACCCCACCCCATTTGTATAGACGCTAGATAGTTCATTCACAATAAATAACTTGTTATGGTTAGGAGGTATTAACGATAGAAACAATCCCACCATAGGGATAGGCCACGTGTATTTCAATAGCTTGTAGTTAAGAAATCATCACAATGACAACAATCACAAGTAAAGGGGTTTCACAAAGTATGGAAGGTTCCACTAAATGACATTATTACTGGAAAAGAGGAAGTTGCTAAGACAACCTAGAGGCTTGCACCGCAATGCTTGCTCACATTATTGAAAAAAATTCCCCAATGATTCCAAATATTCTATCCAACGAAAGTGAAAAACACAAAAATGAAAATTATTACAGATCCAAGTGTTCAATGTTATTGATGAGTGAGGAAGTCAATGTTTGGAAATTTGCTCTGTTCGCAGGTAACAATAATGCAGCTAAGCCAACCTGTTTGCAAATGCCACAATATTTTGTTGGATCCCATCACTAATGAAGTATTACAACATGGGGTTCAAGACAGAGACAATAGAAAATAAAAAATGAGGTATTGTTTGTGACAACAAACTAATGGGCCCCACATAATAAGTAGATGAGAAGTGCATATTAGAAATGAGCCCAGTGCACTTTTCTCCGCTCAATAGGTCACTACTCTTTATGTTTGTGAATTGTTCTCACATTTCACATTGAGAACCCTTCCTATAGCTCAGTTCATTTTGCCCAAGTATTCTCTTATTCTTGTTTATTTACGTCAATGTGGGTGTTGTTGCTGCACCTATCCATAGGTTGCTGCCCCATGACATTGATATGGCTCATGATCTTGTTTTGGATACATTATACATTCATGCTTTTGTTGGCTAATGCCCCCATACATGGTGTTTTGATTGATAGTTGTGCTTGACATAATATGTGTGCTTTCAAGCTACTTCAATTGGATACACTACACTACATGTAACCTTTAATACTAAGATCAAACTAGGACGTATTTTTATACCCCT
The DNA here is from genome assembly GCA_019776745.2 of Taxus chinensis. Lineage (NCBI taxonomy): Eukaryota > Viridiplantae > Streptophyta > Pinopsida > Cupressales > Taxaceae > Taxus > Taxus chinensis. Next base: position 116,444,946 of record CM034149.1, read on the forward strand.
TATTGTTAGTTTTACTACTATGGTAATCCCCTTTTCAATTATTGCTTCTCTTAGCTCATGTTATATGCACTTAGGTTTCACTTGATTGTGTGCTTTTAAGGCTATACTACTTCTCTTATATGTAATGTCCCTTTTTGGGACTGAAACTGAAAAAGTAGGAAACCACACAAACCCAGGTGAAGTGAAATCTGATTTTTTATACTAGCAGCTGTAATATTCTTTAAAACCTTAGGGCAAATTGTATAGTAGTTTGAATTCACCAAATAACCATGCACAACAGCTCAAAATTACTTGCAAATAGTTCTTTCAATCACGGTAATCACTATCCATCCAAATGGCAACAAATAAATGGAGAAATTCAATGAATATATATTGTTGTAATTAAATTTAGGACAACAACAGAACAACCACAAATCAAGGCTAAAAATGATACATAAACTGCACCAAAAATCACAAAATTATAGATTGTGGTCTTATAAAATATGGAGATTCAGAATATAAAATCAGATATGAAATTCGTGCCCTAGAAAGCACTAGACCAACTTCAAACCCTAGTCGCTCCCCTAGGGAAGAGCTCCAAAAATGATGTAAAGCCTTTATAATCCTTCTTCTTGATGTCTCCAACTCAAAATGGAGGGTTTCCATCCTCTGACAAGCCACAAGGAAGGTTTCCGTCTTTCTTGGATGCCACACAAGAGGGTTTTCGTCCTCAAGTGGAAAGATAGTGAGCAACTAGCCCAACAAATCAATTGTATATGAAAAATGAGCCAAAGATGATTGCAAATGAAGTCTTTAAGTCCAATAAGAAGAGGACCTACCTCTTAAGCCTTAATTTATCTTTTAATTGCTTCTTTATTCTCTCCAAACCCAACCGACATGTCTCCTAAAGGAAAACACTTAAAAGAAAACATTAAATCTAATGAAAGAAAACTGAAATGAAAATGCATTTCCTTCCCTTGCTCAATCATGCTTCATTGCCACGGAAAGGGGATGGCAAGAAGTCCACTTTTAGGCTCTTAATTAAAAAAATGGGACATTATAGTCCTCCCTTCACGAAATTGCTTGCCCTCAAGCAATTGCAACTCATATGCCCAAGAATCATCATGTCAAGGTGAAGGAACATGTTGTAGTGCTCCCATAATCTGGACCTTGTACCTGTTAAATGAAGTAGCCTCAACCCAAACAAACTCATACTTCTATTGCCCCTTTTTTTGCTTGTCATCATCTCATAATTTCCACCCGAATAATGGATCCCCAATACTTTAGTAATGCTGGCCCAAAAACAACTGTAATCATGTATTTTTCTCTGAAAAATCAGAATGTAGGTGGTTGGAAACAAAGTATGACAGTCATAATTCACCTGATTTTTCACCCAATTTGGAGCTATGTGGGCTGTAGTAGTTGTCTTGCTCAACTAAAACCGACTACCACTATCTTCCAATGATTCAATGTCCTCAAAATGATCACTCTTGCAGTTCAAGTCTGAAAACAAATCATAATCTGATTTTATCAAAACCAACAAATTAAAAATGGAGCAACAATTACAAAAGTGAAACCTCATTGCAAAATAAGGAGACATGAGCATTGCAATGACTGAAAACACCTCTCTAAGGGCTGAAAATTTTCTTCCAACATTCATCAATCGAAAAAAGCTCCATCTCTTGTCTAAAAATACTTGCCTACCTGCCTGTATCAATGCAAATGATATCATGTGGTGGCTGATATGAATGACAACAGTACCAAGTCTAAAATTCTAAGCTATGGTTCTCCATGGTACACTCCTTTTGTCACCACTAACCACCCCCATACTTTGTTGGTGTTCCCTTACATGAATACTCAACCCTGAAGCAATTCTACCATGCTTATGTCGCGCTACTCTGATATTATACTTGGTTGGAAATGTACAAAATGGGGCATGTTTTGTGAATCCATCAACCACTACATGTAAACAACTCTTACCTTGAACCACGGGCAGATTGGTGATGATTTCCATGGAGATACCTTTAAGTGTCTCCTTCTCGCCCATATCCATAAATCTTATTTCCATGTTTTGGAAATTGAAAGCGAGTTCTCCCAAAGAGTGCAACCATTGATCCTAAGCACAAGATAGATACCAGCCATGCTAATCAAATAAAAATCACCACATACCTCATGCTCTCCCAATGTGAAAAGGAATTGGGGACACCTTCTTGTGCATGGTATGGAGTAGTCATCCACTACCTTGACCGTGAAGCCTTTGAAGTCTTCCACCTTCAAATCCACATTTTCCCTCAAGCTCTCATCAATGAAACTATAAGTAGCTCCATTATCAATCAAAACCGTGACTCCTTGTCCATGGAGGGTAGAACCCTTCATAATTTTGTTAGAATACATAATAAATTCAAAACAATCCTCCATCAAATTTCTTTCTAACCATATACATGGGGAAGCAATATCAAGGACTTCCTCTTTCTTACAATTCAATGGATCAACTAGAACCCAAACTTTTATACCCACATAACTTTGCAAGAAAAGATATGTGTGCCATATGTTACCCCTCAAGTTCTTCACATCATCACCAATTATATTACCAGACACCAAACATGATATGTAATCTTTCTTAGCAACAAGCTGCCTATGATGACACACGTATGGCAGCGGCATAAGAGGAAGTACAATTTAATTATTTTCATCATGCCTTGGCTTGCCAACAAGGATCCCGCCATTCCTTTGTTGGTACTCGTTTGGAACATCTCCGGAACTCACTCCAAGGTGATAGACTCCCTCAATTTGCCCATCCTTGCCTGTTGTTTGAAAATTTCCAGCGAACTGAAAATAATCACGAGAAACCGGAAGTGCCTTTTCTTCATGAACATACCCTTCCATAATGTCATCCTCTTTGCCCTTATGCAAATCTGATTTCTTTTCAACAATTTGCCATAAGGACCCACTAAAAACCAAGGAAATATCATTAAATATTAAAAAGTTTTTACCTTGGGACTCATGCTCCTTGATTTTCCTAGGTTCATGCTTCAAACCTTCATCAAACCGTAATGTCTTCAAGTTGTTGTTCTGAAAATCAGTCAAGAGATTTACTTTGTCAATGGAAATGGGGGCTTCTAGGGCATCAACGGGTTGTGCCCTCTCAATGCCCAACAACTTTGGTGGTTCTTCCTTCTTTGGTTCAACCTTCGGAATGCTCAAAAGATGGTTAGGGGCCTCTTGGAAAATAACCTTTTTCTTTAATACCCTTCATCCTCACATCTTTGTTAGAATAATTCTCATGATGATCAAAACCTTGCAAATACATAGTGTGAGGGTGATGCAATAAATTAGTTTGCTTACCATTTGATGTTGATATGTAAATTCCAGTAAACTAAAAACTAACATGAGCCCCTTTTGAAATACATGCCGCTCAACTGGGTCATATTGAATCTTAGCCTCAAGAACCTCTTGTAGATCGGATTTTCCTTCACCAACTTGCCGCCACATGCAATCATTGGAAACCACAAAAAATTCATTTATTGTCAAGGAATCTTTACCTTCACGTTGCATATTGGTCTTCTCTTGTTCTTGTTTTTTTATTTCTTCTTGCTCCGCCATTGCAATTTGGAAGCCCTTCTCCTCTTCCTTTCTCCAGGCATGTTGAAAATCCTTCTGTGGTATCTGAGACCTAGATCCATACCTAGCTCTTCTTTTGTTCGCTCCTATGAACTCGGCAAGTGAAATTGCCTCCCGTATCTCCCTCATAAGTGCCATGTATTCCTCATAGCTTGTCGCAATGCTTTTCCCTGAAGAGGTCCTTGTTCCCACCTTAGGAAGGGTTTCTTCCCTTGGAAGGAAAGAAGGCCCAGTGGCTGATCCGTGAGCTGATCCAAAGGGTCGTCGTGAAGTATTTGCTCCGGATGAGCTGTTGTCTCCATTATGAACCCTAGGTTCATGAAATCTCTGAAGTGATAGGGCTAGGAGCTCCAAGGTGTCCGCCAATCTCTCTTGCCCTTCAATGAGCTTGTCTATCTTTGCTTCTTGAGGATCCTTATGAGCCATATTATCCTCCTCTCTTGGCTGGTTCATTTTCTTTTCTCTCCTTTGATAGTAGAGGAAACCTTTGCCGCCCTCTTCCATGAAAACCCAAGGATGGGAAGATCGAAGCTCTGATACCATTGTAATGTTCCTTTTTGGGACTGAAACTCAAAAAGTAGAAAACCACACAAACCTAAGTGAAATGAAATCTGATTTTTTAAAACAGTTGTAATATTCTTTAAAACCCTAGGGCAAATTGTATATGAGCTTAAATTCACCAAATAACCATGCACAATAGCTGAAAAATACTTGCAAATAATTCTTTCAACCACGGCAATCAATATCCATCCAAATGGCAACAAATAAATGGAAAAATTCAGCAAATATATATTGTTATAATTAAATTTTGGACAACAACAAAACTACCACAAACCAAGGTTAAAAATGATAGATAAACTCCACCAAAAATCACAAAAATATAGATCCCGACCTTATAAATTATGGAGATTCAGAATATAAAATCAGATATGATATTCATGCCCTAGAAAGCACCAGAACAACTTCAAACCCTAGTCACTCCTGATGCAGGAGCATCTCTTGTGAGTCCAAATTTTGATGTGTCATGACATTTTTGGCTTGTTAGGTGGTTTAGGAGTCCTTAGAAAGTCTTTAGAAGTCATTTCATGTTGTCTAGTTGAGTTTAAGGATTCAAAAATTCAGACTATGTATTTTCCCTCCTCTTTGGCAAATTTGAATTTTTGAATTAGTTGAGCCATTTTGGCTTGTGTAAGGTGTCTTAGTGAGTCTATTGGATCAAATAAATCATGACAAGGTTATCATGGGTTATCTAAAGGGTTGAGAGTCATAATATTGGGTTAGTTCTTAAGTTCTCAAGTTGTCTTGCATAAGTGAGTCTCTAAATGATGGAATCAATACAAAAACATGAGTTTTGAAGGTCTTATGGGCTCCCATTCGGTTAAGAACTGACATGAGGATGTATATAAGTCATATTTGTAACTAAACTCATTCATTCATTCAAATGAAGGGAAGAGGAGCTCCAAGTAAACCCTGATTTTTGCTGTTTCTAATGAGATAATGCAGTGATGAAGTAAATTTTGTGCATAAAGCGATTGATGCTTAAAGAGAATAGTGTATATCTTCTTCACAAGGGATCCTATTGTTGGTAAGAAGCATTTGGCACTTGTTGTATTGAATTCTTGAGAGATTTCATTAATTTTTGTGTGAGAATAGTTGTGAGCAAACTCTGAAATTCTGTAGCAAACTGTTTTGAGGTGCTAGCTGAGACTAGATTGTTATCTTGGTGGAAAACTTGATCAAAAGAGTGATGAGTATGATTGAGAAGGGTATATAAGGTATGCGCATACTTCCTTCTATACTCAGAGATCTTGGAAAAGGAAGATTTAATTGTGGTTTGACAGAAATGCTTGGAAAGGCTTGAAACCCCTATTCTTAAGGGATAGAGCAGAGAGTTTTGGTATCATTTTCGAAGTTGTGGATAATCTAAAGCCTTACTGCTAATGTGCACACGGGGAGGAAGGTAAGATAGGTAACTGGGTGGAGTTTCAGGTATTGAAATTGAGTTTTGGTCATTTTATAGAAAAATACCCTCACCGAGCTTGGAGAAACCCTACCTAGGGCTTGTAAAGTTAATGTAGTTTGGAGGTCTTCCACTTACACTTAGGGTCTAAAAATTTGAACAAACCATCTACACAGAGACCTCATTCATATTCAAAAGGAATTTTGCATTGAAAAGCTTTTAGTGGATGGAAAAATTTGACAGTTTGGGGCCAAAACCGTAGACGACAGTTAGAGACCTAATTTGAAACCAAGAAAGTGGAATTTATAGAATTTTTCCTCAAGATGGGGTCATGAAACTTTGTACAGTGAATAAAAGGCCAAATTGGTGCCCCAAAAGGTATTTAGTTTGTTTGAAGAGTCTTTCTAACAAAATTTATACCAAAAAAAAGACCTTGGACAGGGCTACTAGGAGTGTTAGGTCTAAGAGAGAGAGAGTGTGGACAAGGGAGTTGCACTGAGAATTGAGCCAAGAAATTGATCACACACCTCAAGGAGCTTAATGGGTGCTCAAAATTGGTTTGATTTTGTCCTGGTTGTTTGTAGATCTCTCCCAACACCAACTCACCAGAGGCATTGATCTTGAGAAGCTAGTGAAGGCAATTTTGAACTAAGGTAAGCAAATTGAAGATTTTCTTTGTTTTCCATCAAGAAGTTTGTTGTTTTGGCATGGAATAGGACCCATGAATAGGGTACAATGATACACTAAGCTAAATTGGGCTAAACAACCAAAATTTGCCAGTTTGAGGAGTTTCTTAGCTTGTGAAAAGTGAGAAATTGCCTACTAAGAGATTGTTTTCTGCAATCCTTTTTCTTGATGTCTCCAACTCAAAATGGTGGGTTTCTGTCCTCCACCAAGCCACAATGAAGGTTTCCGTCTTCCTTGGATGCCACATGAAGGTTTTTGTCCTCAAGTGGAAAGGTAGTGAGCAACTAGCCCCACAAACCAATTGTATATGAAAAATGAGCCAAAGATGATTCCAAACAAAGTCCTTAAAGTCCTCTTTATATTCTTCCCTTGGCGCCAAAGGCCAATAAGAAGAGGACCGACCTCTTAAGCCTCACTTTATCTTTTAATTGCATCTTTATTCTCTCCAAACCAGTGTTACGCGGGGACGCGTCCCCCCCTTTTTCAACACGTCCGGGACGTCCCGGACGTCCTGGGGACGCGGGGACGTGGGGGAAACGTTTCCCCCACGTTTCCTTCTTTGGCGAAATTGGGCGAAACGCCCTGGGGACGGCTGGAGGGGGACAGAAACGTCACGGGGACGTTGGGGACGGCGGGGGGACGGCGGGGACGTCCAGACGTCCCCGCCGTCCCCTACGGCCGCTGCGCTTTTTTTAAAAAAAAAAAAACAGACTTTTAATAGACAAAAACACATTTTTTTTTTATTGTATATGACTAATAGCATAAAAGTAACATTCCTAACCTAACCCTAACCCTAAAAGTGTTATTTTATGTTATAAATTTACAATATGGGCTCATTTCATATTCACACCAAGCAAGAGCAAGAGCAAGAGTGAGAGCAAGAGCAAGAGCAAGAGGAAGAGCAAGAGTGAGAGCAAGGGCAAGAGGAAGAGCAAGAGCAAGAGCAAGAGCAAGAACAAGAGGGAGCAAGAGGTATTTATAATTTTATTTGCTTACAATACATGTTAAAGTTTTTTTTTTTTTAAATTTAGATTATATTTGCATTTGTTAGGGGCTGTTTTTTAGCATTTGCATCTACATTCACAATGTAATCATGCATATAGTTTGTAGGATTTTTAAAAATGCATATTGCATAGGGTTTGGTTATACAAACTACAATGTAAATGGTTACGTTTTTTTTTTTAATTACATTTTTATTTCTAGTTTAAAATTTATATTATTTTTGCATTTTTTAGGGGTTGTTTTTTAGCATTTGCATCTACATTCATAATGCAATCATGCATATAGTTTGTGGGATTTAAAAAAATGCATCTTGCATAGGCCCTAGGGTTTGGTTGTAAAATTTAAAATTTAAATGGCTACGTTTTTTTTAAAATTAATTCATTACATAATCAATCAATCATATAGTTATGGTTGTTTTTAATTCATTGCAGCAATCATCACCATGAGTTCTTCTACTGAGACTGAGTATGAGTATGAATCAGAGCATGAATCAGAGCAGGAGAGGGTTGAACGGGAAGTTGAGATAGGTGGCCGTGGAAGAGTTGGTGATGCCACAATGGGGGAGAGTGAAGAAGGGGCACAAAATGTAGTGGCAACGGCAACTGGTAGTTCAGCTGGTAGTGCTACCAATTGCCCCTCTCAAATGTTGTCCAAATTTGCCATTGGACCATTTGATAAGAAGAAGCCATTGCAACAATTTGCCCAAATAATTGATAACCCCAAGTCTGGAGGGGGGAGCAAAGTATGGAAGTGCAACATATGTGCACTGACTTGGCATGGTAGTATCACTAGGACCAATGCACACTTGTTGCATCTTACAGGAAGGGGGGTTGGCACTTGTAAGGGTCTTTCACTAGAGCAGAGAGCTGAGATGGTGAGAATCTTCAATGGAAATACCACGGACAAAGTGCCAGAAGTTCGTGGTTCTACGGCTAATACTCCATTGAGCGCTCATAGGACTGGCAAACTTACTAATACTCTGGCTGGTTCTAGTTTTGAAGTGTCAGAAGTGGAAAGCAGAGGGAAGAGAAAGGCCGTGGGGGCAGCCCCAAATTCAGTTATTGACATGTTTGATTCAAAGGCAAGGGAAGAGGCAGATGATGCTATTGGGAAATTTTTCTATGCTGCTGGGATTCCATTTAATGTTGCTCGCTCTCCTTATTACAAGGAGGCTATGGCTAAGGTTGCAAAAGCAGGTACAAGTTATGTGCCTCCTGGAGACACAAAACTCAGGACAACAATCTTGGATAGAAACTATTCCAAGGTTAATGTATTGATGGAGGAGATGAAGGTGACATGGGTGTCACATGGATGCAGCATTATCATGGATGGGTGGACGGATATTAGACACCGTCCTCTCATCAATATCATTGTCTCTTGCAAAAATGGACCGTACTTCTTGAGAGCAATTGATTGTTCTGGGAAGCGAAAAGATGCTGAGTTTCAGTTTCAGATTTTGAAGGATGCCATTGAGGAGGTTGGACCTTCAAATGTTGTACAGGTTATCACAGATGCAGCTTATGTGTGCAGAGCAGCAGGCAAGCTAGTGGAGCGGGAATATAGGCATATTTATTGGACTCCATGTTGTGTGCATGCCATGAACAATGCACTGAAAGACATAGGGAAGATTCAGTGGGTTAATCAGATAGTGACTGATGCCAGAGATGTGCAGAAGTTCATATGCAATCACCACACATCATTGGCACTTTTTCGAAATTTTTCGAAGAAGGAATTTTTGAAACCAGTTGACACCCGCTTTGCATCCTATTTTATTTTGTTGGAGAGGATGTCTGAGTTGCAGGAGCCCCTGCAAATTATGATTATGACACAGGATTGGACTAGGTGGCGTGAGTCCAAGACAGATCAAGGGAAAAGAGTGAAGGAAGTGGTGTTGCGGGAAATATTTTGGGTTGATATGAAATACATCATATCAATTATAGCTCCAGTTTTTAGTGTCATCAAATATGGGGATTCTAACAGCCCCAATCTTGGTGAGATCTACGAGTGTATTGATAGCATGCTTGGGCAAATGAAGGCAGCTATTCGGGTGAGGGACCCCACTTTGGAGTTCTATAATGAACATATACAGCCCATTATTCAGCGGAGATGGGAGAAGTTGAACACTCCTCTTCATATGGCTGCGTATGCACTAAATCCCAAATGGTATGTGGAGAGGCCAGGCAGAGTTGTCCCATTGGATGATGATGAGGTGAAGAAGGGCCTTATGAAGGCTTTTAAAAAAATGTACACTCCACAAGAGGCTTCACAGATCAGAATGGAGTGGCTTGACTTCACTGAACTCGATGGGTACAAAACATCAGCAAAGACAGACAGGGTAACATTAGCACAGGAGAAACCAGTGAGTTGGTGGCGACTGTATGGGCTTCCAGGATTGCTGCGACCACTTGCCATTCGCCTCCTTTCCCAGGTTTCTAGCTCCTCTGCCTCTGAGAGGAACTGGTCTACGTATGGTTGGATACACTCTGTTAAGAGGAATAGGCTTACCTCTGCGAGAGCGGAGAAGCTTGTAGCTGTACACAGTGCTTTGCGTCTTATAGATCGCAAGACACCTGAGTACAAACAGACTCCAGCATTACGGTGGGATGTAGATCCCGAGGAGCCGAGGCAGGTTGAAGAGGACAACACTGTGCAGCGAGGATTGATTGGGCTTACCTTTGAGGACGAGGATGCTAGTACCAGCGAGGAGGAGTTCATGGATATTGCTTCAGATGGAGATTCTGATTTTTAGGCTGATACTTGTAGTTGTCCTCTTTTTTTGTAATATTGACAATAGACAATTGTTGGTGTATTTGGCTATGAGATTAATGATATGAATATTAGCTATTGTCACTTGATCAATCGTATTTTAGAATGGTTTTACTTTTATATTTTGTAATATTAAATATTAATATATTTGAAATTTCAAATTTCAGCTTGTCTCATATTCAAGAATCAAAATTCAAATATGTATTATGAATTTTCAATTTATGACATTAACATATTGATATTAGACTTTATAGTGTATTTGATGTTTATGAGTTCAAGTTTCACCTTATTTAAATCTCAAATGGTTTTATTTCAGCTTATTTATATAATTTAGTCACTATATCTTTTTATTTTAAATATTTATATATTTTTTAATCAGCCGTCCCCCCGCCGTCCCCAAAATTTAGAAATTTTTTGCCGTCCCGGAAACCCCGTCCCGCCGTCCCCCCGTCCCAGGTAACACTGCTCCAAACCCAACAGCCCTGTATCCTAAAGGAAACACTTAAAAGAAAACATTAAATCTAATAAAAGAAAACTGAAATGAAAATGCAATTCCTTCCCTTTCTCAATCATACTTCATTGCCACGGTAAGGGGATGGCAAGAAGTCCACTTTTAGGCTCTTAATACGAAATAAGGGACATTACTTTACATCAATGTGTTAATGTTTTCTTCCTCGATCTATTGCCTAGGCCCCCCACCCCTGGCCCCCCCATTTGTAGAGACTCTAGATGGTCTGTTCACAATAAACAAGTTGTTATGATTAGGAGGTACTACGATAGAAACAATCCCACCATAGGGATAGACCACGTGTATTTCAATAGCTTGTAGTTAAGAAATCATCACAATGACAACAATCACAAGTAAAGGGGTTTCACAAAGTATGGAAGGTCCCACTAAATGACATTGTTACCGGAAAATGGGTTACTCTACTCAATAGGTTACTACTCTTTATGCTTGTGAATTGTTCTCACATATCACATTGAGAACCCTTCCTATAGCTCAGTTTATTTTGCCCAAGTATTCTCTTATTCCTGTTTATTTACGTCAATGTGGGCATTGTTGCTGCACTGCAATGACTATCACATGATTGCATGGGAGAATCGATTTCATGATTACCACCGATCAAATAACAATACCCACCTACTGGAAAGCACAAGAAACCAACTTGATAAAAGACATCAGGACAAACCCAAAAATACAAATAGTAGGAGCATCCAGTAAAGCAGACAAAACTCATTGTATGAGAAGTATATTAGCATGTCAAAACACTAAAGTGCATGTCATATTATTTACCCAATTACAGAATTTCCTTCTATGTTTTAGAGAAATCAAATCAGATAGTGTATTGCTTTGTTTTTCTTTTGTGGGGTAATGAAAGAAAGAATTTACATTTTAAATTTAGAGATGTGATACAGAGGCCAATATAGATGAGGATAATTCACAGCACCTCCCATAACTCTCAATAATTTATTGCTTTGTTTTTCTTTTTTAGGATATTGAAAGTAAGAACTTACTTTTCGAATTTAGAAACATTGTGATACAGAGGCCAATATAGATCGGGATCATTCACAGCACCCCCATAACTCTCAATCTCTTTCTTTGCCAGCAGAAGATCTTGCTGGCGCTCTAGAAATGCCTTATATGCCTACCAACATAATACGAACAAAATTAATTAACTGCTGGACAAATCAAGCCCAGAAATGCCTTACTCCTTTCTAAATAATATCAAAAAATTAATTAACTGGTACATAAATCAACCCAAAGCATCTCAGAAAATTCGTAAGGTTGCAACTTAAATACAGCCTTGGTATCAGGGAATTCATAAGCTATGTAACATAAATGAAGTTAATGAAGAAGCACACCTCCTTTTAATATATACCAGAGGTATAGCTACACATACATTTTGAGTCATAACCTAACACATAAAATTTGTTCTTAAATCAAGACAATTAAAAGTTAGAGAATTTAAAACTAGACACACAAGTGGAATCAAAATGAAGTCATTTGCTTTCGGTTACTTCCAGGAGATCCATTGGTCTACAATATTTTCTTCTACCGACTATTGATGACAAATTCTGCTAAATTTTTTAATCTTGAAAACTCAAAGGTTTTCTTTTATATATGTTGTCGAGATAATCCCCCTAAGTCCTCAGGTAGCCATCTCTTAAGGTATCAGCATAGCTGCCCCAATGTTACTATAAGCTGGATATTCAAAGATGAAAGGTTTTCTATTTCCACTACTCATGATAGAAATAATTTATAATCTCTGTTTCTATTGCTAATGATAGAAATCTTCTAAAGCTACTGCTATGGAGTTCACAAACAAGAGTACCCACATACCAATTTGATTTTAAATCATCTAATAATCTTGTAAGGCAACTAACAAATAGCTTTAAACCATCTAAGGAAAAGAAGTTCATTCATACCTTTGAACACAAGTAATCTTTCATGATAGAAAGTGCCTTATAATGCTACTGTTATATTATTTATATATGCATCTTCACAGACTATGGTACCCATATGCCAATTTAACCTAAAATCATCTATAATCTCACAAGCTAGCCAAATAATAACTTAGATGTTACTCTCGTGATAGAAATACCTTTCAATGCTACTGTTATGAATACATCTTCACAGAAAACAATACCCACATGCCAATTTGACCTCAAAACATATAACCTCAGAAGCCAACTTAATGATAATTTAAAGAATGCCTGAAGACTCTGAAGACAATAAATCATTGTACCTTTGAACAGTAGCCTTTCATGATAGAAATATCTTCTAATGCTGCTGTTATAAATACATCTTCGTAAACAATGGTACCCACATACCAATAATACCTTATATCATCTATAATCTCATAAAGAAACTAAAAATTAATTTAAAGAACATCAAAGAATAAGAAATTCATTTGTATCTTTGAATGAGAGTAAGCTTTCATAATAGTATCTGCTACTACTATGAATACATCTTCGTAGACAATAGTAACCATATACCAATTTGACCTTAAATCCTCTATAATCTTATAAGCCAACTAAAAGATTATTTAAATAACATCTTTTAAGGACGATTAACCTTTCATGATAGAAATATCTCTATTGTTACTACTATGAATACATCTTCATGGTAATAACGCCCACATACCAATGTGACCCTAAATCATCTATAATCTCCCAAGCCAACTAAAAAATAATTTGAAGGACATATTAACGACAAGAAATACATTCATATCTCTGAATGAAAGGAACCTTTCACGATAGAAATCTCTTTTAATGTAACTGCTATGAATATATTTTTATAGACATAGATAGTACCCACATACCAATGTGACCTTAAATCATCTACTAAAAACACTTTAAAGAACAAGAAATTTATCTTAATCTAAACGAGAATACCATTTAATGATAAAAATACCTTCTAGTGCTACTGCAACGAATACATTTTCTTAGATAACAGTACCCACATATCAATTTGATCCTGAATCATCGATAATCTTAAAAGCCAAGTAAAAAATATCAAAAGTTCATTCGTACCTTTCCTTTCCTAGATTTGCCCGGTGTTTTGACTCTGCTCGGGGTCTTAGACTTGTACCCAGAACCAAAATCTGCAGATTCTTGGGCAACCGCATCATCGATCTTATGTCTGCTGTTCTTGCTCGCATTTGAAACTGGCGGAATTTCATCTATTTCGGATTTATCAAGGGATTTCACAGGTGGGTGTGAATGAAAAACCAAACCCGTTTGGGATTTCGAAGGTGGGTGTGACTGAAAATCCAAACTCATTTGGGAATTCGCAGGTGGGTGTGACTGAAAATCCAAACCCATTTGGGAATTCACAGGTGGGTGTGACGAAAAATCCAAACCCATTTTCTGGGACGAGTTCTCGGAATTTGGCTCAAGAGGAAATGGGGTAGAGCTTGAACTCTGGACATGAGCGATCGCAGTATTTGTAAACCAGAGCGAAGTTTTTGACGGATTTTTCCATGTCTGATAAATCGAACTTGCAAACGCAGCCAATAATATTGCTAGAATTATTTTCTTCACCATTTTCGCCGACCCTTTTAAGTATCTCATCGGCAAAAATCCCATCACGCAGATCATCACAACTAACAAACCGAACAGGAAAAAGGACATGACGAAAGCAAAAGCAAAAGCAGAACAAATTATTAGAGATGTTCACATCAGCTCGTTGTTTGTAAGTTGATTAACAGTTGATAACAGTAATTTTCCCGATGATTCGGATTTCGGACGAATCTGACACTTTTCTTTCTGTTTTTGGAAAGGTCCTATACTTAAGGACCAGGTTAGGGTACTCATTCGGCAGTTTCTGCTGCTATTGTGCTTCAGTCTTCAGACAGTAATTGCCTCGTCATCTCCGCGTGGCGGGCATGTCAGCAGGCACGACAGTTCGATCTAACTTATACGAATCGAAACGTACGGTGTCAGTGCTGACGTGGAACTTCCAGATTTTCCTTTCGATTAATACCATGGAAGCCCGCCGGGGGTCAAAGGGTTGATCACCATTTCGAGTTTGATTTTGTTTAGGAAATGTGAATACAATGATTGAGCCATTACGTTCTCGTGTGAAGTGCTCCATGTGGGCTCCGGACATGGAGCACAAAAGTGCTCCAGAGTTAGCATTTAAGACCCTCCATGAAAGTCTGTCACGGGGAGAGGGGTTTGGCTGTCCAGCCTACAGTTCGATGGATTTTGTTGAGAACAATAAGGCCTTTTATTTGGTTGAGTTAGCACGGTAGTGCTACAGAGTTTCTTAGCAAAGCCTTTTAAAAGAAGAAATTTTAACGTCTACTAGGCCACCAAAGACATTTTATGGGATAATGTTGAGAGTTCGGACAGGATTCTGATTTTTTTATTACCATGTGGATTCCGGCTTCTCTATCCTGAGCCAGAGGGACAGTGAACAGTGCGCGAGGGAGGGACAGTGAACAGTGCGCGAGGGACAGTGTGCGCGCGGGACAGTGCGCGAGGACAGTGAGCAGTGCGCGAGGGACAGTGAACATTGCGCGAGGGAGGTGAACAGTGCGCGAGGGACAGTGTGCGCGCGGGACAGTGCGCGGGGACAGTGCGCGAGGGTTTCAGTGCGGGCTGCGGGCCAGGGGTACAGTGCGGGCCAGGTTTTTCAGTGCGGGCCAGTGAATGCGGGCTGGATATAGTGCGGGCCAGGGATACAGTGTGGGCCAGGGAGGTGGGCCAGGGCTGCGGGCCAGGGACAGGCGGATCTAAAAAGGGAAAGGACTGCGGGCCAGGGCCAGGGTTATAGATAAGCCAGTTTCTTAGTTTCTCAGGTAGATCCACCAAACCTTATCATTCTTTGCAATATTCTTTAATATTTCTGTCAAATCTGGTTTCAACAAGACATGCAAACCATGGTTAAGCATGAGGGTTTCAAAGACAACTCAAGTATGGCAACACAAGGATCTATTATCTCAGAAACTCATACAGCAATAGAAAACAAAATTTGGGGAAAGGCAGAAGTCTTTTAAAATCATACAGCGGGTATAGCTAAAAAGTTGGTATATGTGAATGCAAAACAATACAAAGGGATTTTACGATGTAGGCAAGCTAAAAAACTAAGAAGAAACCAGAAGAAAAACCTCACTTTGATTCTACCGAAGACAACAAACAGCAAAGAAAATTTTGTTTTCAGAGAACATAAAATGGAAGAAAAACAACCAAATCAGAAAGATAATAAAAAGGAACCAAAGATGAACAAAATCGACGGAAATGCAGCATACAGAGAGGAAAAGGAAGATGGAGTCCAGGGACTCTAAATACCTATACAGTCCGACCTCAACCCCTCTTTTATGGTCTTCAGAACTATATGTGAAGGAACTCATGAACATGAAGGAAAGGCTTGGAATTTTAGAAAACCAGAAATTGAAAGAAAACAGTGAGAGGAAAGAGCTCACAGAAGTCAGATACAAGTTAGAAAGAGAAAATAAAATTCTCAAAGAACAGGTTCTAAATCTTCAAAACCTCATGGAAAGAGGGCAACAAGAGTTAATCATGATAAAACAAGATCTAGGACATATGAAAACAGGGGGAGAAAAAAGAACTGAAATGGTAGAAGAGAAGGAAACAATTCAGATAGACGAGATACAATCAGCGATTAAAGACATGGAAACAAAAGAAAATCAACTAAAGGATCGGATAGAAGAAGCTAAAACTTGGTCTCAATTAGTAAGTGGATCATCAAATGAACAAAGACAAGTCATGGAGAAACACATCAAAACACAGATAAGAGAAGAGAAAGATCAACAGAACAGAGCAGTAAATTTTATTATCAAGGGGCTAAAAGATTTTGGCGAAAATGAAAGAACTGACATATTGGCAAGAGACTTTCTTAAAAACGAATTGAAGTGGACAGGTTACATACAACAAGCAAACAGGATTGGCAGGAGAACAGAGGGAGGAAAGGACAGACACGTGCGAGTGGTTATGAGAAAAATAGAAGACAAATATGCTATCCTAAAAAACAGGGGACTCCTTAGAGGCACACACATATACCTAGATGAGGATTTGACATTCGCTCAACAAGAAGATCGAAGGAAAGAATGGGAAAAAGTGAGAAAAGCAAGGGAAGCAGGAAAATGGGCACAGATGAGAAATGGGAAAGCCCAAATCAGTGATCATTTTTCAAACTAGAAATAGGAATTAGGGGCCCCACGGGAATTCATGCACATAATAAGCTGGAATTGCAGAGGATATCCATGGAGAAGAGGACCGGGTTTGGGGCCCATAGCAGAAGGGAAAGATATTATCATCCTTACGGAAATACATGAGCACGAAGGTTGCAAGGTTCCTGATTTTGAAGGCTACAAAAAAATTTCAGTTTGGAATAAAGGGAACGAAACAGGGAAAGGCCATGGCGGAATCACAGTGTTAATCAAGGAAATATGGCTCGAAAATGTCAAAGTTGAAAAAGAAGATCCAAATAAACAATACATATGGCTGAAAATAACAGATAACAAGACAACAATCAGATTAGCTGCCTGTTACTTTGCACCGAAAGGGTCAAAGACATATAAGAGAAGAAAGCTAGATAGCGAAGATCCATACGCTTCAATAAAAAAAGACATTTCTGTTTTCAGTACATCCGGAGAAATAATTCTATTGGGTGATTTCAATGCAAGGACTGCCAATAATCAATCCCTTCAGTTGACCAGTTTAGAAGGAGGTGAAGACAATCCGTTGTGGCTTAAAGAAGAAGAGAACAAGTTTTGGGAAAGATTATCTCAGGATGGCAGTGGAGGGGTGTCACATTTTGGAGTTGAGCTTCTAGGCCTATATAGCTTATACAACATGGTCATTTGCAATGGCATGAGAGCTTGGCCCAGGTCAGGCAACATCACTTGTAAAACATACAATGGGCAAAGTGTAGTAGACTATGTAATTTGTTCTCAAAGTTTTATCCCCACGCTTCTCGAGTTTGAAATTGGAGATTGTCCTATCGAATTAAAGTCAGATCATAGTCCTCTCTTGGTAAAGCTTGGGACCGTCTTTAATCAGCAACAAAGGAATCAAGCTCATCACACGCAAAAGGCATCTCAAAAACAGGGAAAAATCATTCTTAGTAAAGAGAATCAGGGAATATTTGTTGCAGCCCTTAAACAACAATTGCAAATAATGAGGAAAGACACAGAGAACACGGCGTCCAAGGGAACGAGTGGTTATATGTGTAGTAGTCTGCTGATATCTTTAATTAAAAAGGCTCTAACTGTATGTGAGAGATCTAAGCCTAGAAAGAGAGCGGCAAATACTTTTCCAACAAATCCGTGGTATGATGAAGAGTGTAAAGCTGCCAAGAGAGCTTTGAAAGAAAATGGGATGAACAAAGAAAATAAAAAGGTTTATGAGAGATTGGTACAACACAAAAAAGAAAGCTATGTGTGCAAGAGAAGGACAGAGCTAATTTCTCTTGGAAAACACAATCCCAAAGGTTTTTGGAAGGAGCTACAACAAAAGAAAAAATACATAGAAAATAATATCACAGGTGCGCATTGGTTAGAATACGCGAAGACCCTGTATGAGCGTCCTCAACAAAAAGATGTCCCTCCCATAATTGAGACTACGATTGAGCTTTTCTCGGTAGAAGATATCAAGCAGGGCATAAAGAATCTGGCAAGTGGTAAAGCTCAAGACATCGATGGTCTGCAAGCTGAATTTTTAAAATGGGGGGTTGAGGTCCTCACGCCGCACATCAGAAAAATATTCAATGATGTCAACCAGAATGGCTTTCCAACAGAGTGGACGACTAGCGTTGTTATTCCTCTATTTAAAAGTGGTGACGTTAATAACCCGTCCAATTATCGCACCATTATGATCAACCCTCTTCTTGGAAAATTATTTGGAGGCATGATAGAACGGAGAATCAGCAGCTGGGCCGAAAGAGAGGGTAAAAGAGCAAAAGGGCAAGCGGGTTTTCGACCTAAGCACTCAACAATTGATCATTGTATCACTCTTAGGCATTTGATTGAAAAAGTTTGGGACACCCAAGGAGAAGAAGCTTTTTGTTGTTTTGTTGATTTCAAGAAGGCTTTTGACACTGTGCCCAGAAAGAAGCTTTGGGAAAGGATGGAGGAACTTGGGATTCCAGATGAGTTTAGAGCAGCAGTTCATAAATTGTATGAGCAGGTCAGAGCTAAAATTAGAACCAGAGAAGGTATGTCCGAGTGTTTCGGCAGCAACATAGGTGTCAAGCAAGGATGCCCTCTTTCTCCCACGTTATTTGGTTTATACATTGACAAGCTTGAAGATTGGTTAAACAAAACTGAGGGAGGAGGTATTCAATTAGCAAGTTATGTGGTGAAGTTACTTCTTTATGCTGACGACCTTATCCTAATTTCAAAAACAGCCCAAGGTTTGAGGGAACAGTTAAAAGCGCTAGAGCTCTTTTGTCAAGAAGTCGGGATGCAAGTGAACACCAGCAAAACAAAAATCATGATTTTCACCTTGAAAAGGAATGAGAGACAAAACGTCTTCCTTTTTGAGGGGAGCCCTTTAGAAATAGTCAATGAATACAAGTATCTTGGGATTGACTTTCACCACAAACTTAGCTGGGAGACTTGTAAAGCAAAAAGGATTCAGGGAGGTTGGAAAGCTTCTTTCCTACTTCAAAACAGGTGCAGGGAAGCTGAACTTTGGGACTTGGAAAACTAAAAAAAACCCTTTTTGGTTTGTTGGTCACCCCGGTTGTTCTATATGGCTGCGAAGTTTGGGGAAGTAGCATGTCAAATCATGGGTGGAGACAGATAGAAAGAATCCAGAAACATCTAATCACAAGCTCGCTTAAAGTCAAATCAACTGTTCCTTATGAGATCTTGTTGGCGGAAGCGGGTTCTTTCTCGCTGGAAGCATCGAGCAATAACTCGGATGATAAGCTATCTGAAAAAAGTTGAAAACATGGACAACCTTCGCTGGCCCAAAATGGTTGTAAACGACACTTTGGAACGCAGAAAGAAAACGTGGATGAATCAGAATAATAAATGGATGTACAAATGGGGTATCAACATGCAGGAGTGTCCTAACAGCAACAAGGAAATAAAAAATTATGTGATAGAAAAGTTCAGGACTGCCATGTGGACAGGTCAGATTGGTCGGAAGAAAGCGCATTATATTAGAGAATTCAATCTCACTGGGGAACATGATGAAAAAGCTTATCTAGGGACGGTTATCAAGGGTAAAGCAAAAATTCTAGTGGCGCAGTTAAGAACTGGATCACATCATCTTCGATGTGAAACTGGAAGATGGACTATTCCAAAGGAAGATTGGGAAAGGAGAATTTGTCTCTTCTGCAGCAAAGGGGTCGTCGAGACAGAATGGCATTTTGTCATGGAATGTTCTGCATATGATGATATCCGTATTCAATATAAAAACAATTTAAAGGTGGACACACTGGAGGAACTCTTCGAAGGAACAAAGCTTCCAGCGACAGCAGGCTTTATCTTCAAGATTCACAGCCGAAGAGCGGATATTGAAAAGAGTCTGAAATCTGATTAATTTACTGTTTCTGTGGTCCCATAGACTCTTTAGTCTCGTGGACGTCATTAAAATCTTTCATTTCATTTCATTTGGATGCTACAATTACTAATATGAATCCGGTTTTCAACCCCACTTCTCCTCATAGTTGCTCGATGGTTTCGAATTGAATAAAAGTGCGTGCATGACAGTATGGTGGTCTTAAGGCATTGAGAAATCCTCTATCCATGCATAAATCGTCTTGGTATGGTCCGGATGAAGTGCAAACTTTGGATAAATCTAATAGAATATTATGAACTTGGTGATGGGCCTCAAGTTAACACTAAAGTTTTTGGTTGATATAGGAGAAACATCTCAGTACAAACTAGCGTGTTGAATGCGTGTACACTTGATTGTAATGCAGAACTTTCGAATCATTTTGGCCAAAACAACCCAAGAAAAAAAATCTGGAACTCCAATCTTACCATGTTTGGAGGAACAAAGCTTGAACTCTATCCTGCACCAAGAAGAATCTTTTAAAAGCATTACGAACCCAAAGGCTACATCATTTATAGGAATTTTTTAAATATTTAGAAAGATTAAAGGGCATAACGAAATTTTTATCCATGCAGGCCACACCTCCTGCGACATTTTGAAGCCAACCGGATATCTAGTGCAAAAAATGCCACGCACAAAAAAATCTATTGGAAACATCCCATAACGCAACTATTTCACACCTAAATCCGTGAGGTGGAGTGACATGTTGGAAGCATGGATCTATAGGGCGATGTTGTTAGCTGTGAGGTCAATACGACAATCCGACATACCATCGGACCGATTTGCAAACTATCATTGCATCCAGTTGGGATCATTTACGAGTAAAACTGGATAAATATCAACCCATAGAGCATAGTAAACATAAAACGAACACAATCCGTTTGCTTTAATGATCATTCACCAATTCAACAGTAAGTGAAGACCGTGGTGATTAAAAATGTGCATTTATCAACAATGACTTTTTATTCTAAGTCTGTATACGTGAAGTGCGGTGTAGCTAGCTGGTAGGATGGTCATCCAATAGGCATTAAATTTCAATGGGTAGAAACGTTTGTACGATGTAATGAATAGTGATTTACTAAAATCAAACCAATGTGCATACACACTAAAAGTACATCCTCGAGCAGGAAATTCAAGGTCCTAAAAGTGCCAACTTACTGACCCTCATGTTATAATCGTCCATCTCTGTCATATTAAGAAGAGTACCATCGATTACTATCTATATGCTTAGTTACCTAAGAATCTCTTTTCTCTCCCCAATTATATTCATAGAGTACTGACCTATCCACTCTTGAGGATAATGTAATATGATATAGTGACTTATAGTACCCCATCCAAATGGCTCACATAACTACACGCATCAATGGTTTAAGGACTATAGTAGATGCATTGCCAAGCTATAATACGTAATATCAATGAAATGACTCATACTAGTGACATGACAAACTCATTGATATATGGCATATGCCTATATGTATGATTGGATGAGTAAAATTTCCTCACCTTTATACCAATTGTAAGTATTAAGGTTAGTGAAAATCATTCCATTGTGAAGAAAAAGAAACAATTAATTAGTTTGTTATGTCAAATTAAGCCCTTTAAAAATGGTTGATTAATGATAAGTACCTTGGTCATCGATTTCCACAAAAAATGTATTGATTGTTATTCAATAAATGTGACAAAGTAAGGATTAGTATTAGGTACTATGGAATTATTTAGTATGCCTTTTATAAGTGAACTTTATGTTGTAACTACATCATCTTAACTTAGATTAGTTAACCAATAGCTCCTTATTTAGGTTAAAATGTTATGTCTAAACATGTTGATAATATTTAGGCTAGTTGTCATCCAATATTACACACATGGCAAACTACAACAACTCAGGTCCTATCTCAGGGGTTTCAAAATGACTTGGTTAGTCTTAAGGGCTTCCATTGTTGATTCTTATAGTCATCTCTATTATCAAGATAATTGAACAAGCCTGCAAAGGAGTAGACCTTACCTAGCCTTGAACTAGTTAAAGCATGTGATATGTTTTCCCACCAGGAATGACAACTCGAGTGTTAACTCGGTTGAGTACTCGGTTGTTTATCAATGAAGCTCGATTTAGACGGGTTAGCCAAGCCCAATATTTGAAATGATTCATGTGTCGATGTCAACTCAAATGTATTGGTAAGTCTCCAATACATGGGATGATATCGTTGCACTCTTTATCCCAAATTCCATCAAGCAATACATTTTAGTTGGTTGAGTAGCTCGGTCAGCTTTTCTTAAAGTTGGCCAGCTACAGGAAGGCATTTATGAGTCATAATGTGAATGCTAGATTCAATGAGTACTACAGCAAATAAATATCGACCCAAAAGAAATGAAAATTTATTTACATTACTATTTCGAATTGAAGTTGCTCATTTTGATTTCTCAGTCGAGAGCTCAATCATCAACTCGATGCAAAGACTACTAGGAATAGAATCGGTCAAGCTTAGCCTTATGCACTAGCAATCGGTGAATGGCAATCACAATAGAATATGAATTCGATGTCATCTAAGTGACAACATGTTTGAATGCTCAAATGAGAGCTCGTTGAGGATAAGGCTATAACTGTGACACACCTGACTTTGGTAATCAGAGTTCTTGGTAACTAATGGTGTTGGATTATAATCTTTGAACTCATGGCTTACATGCACAAACGACAAAATTAAAATCAGTACTCTACCAAATTCGGCTAGTGACTTGTGCATTACTTCATATTATCTGATTCAGTTACTCAAGACATCTATGAGATTATTCTTACCACGTACTTGGCACTATTCAGTTTTATCTCTTTTCATGGCTCTATATCAAATCTACCTACTTGGCGTTTGGTTACCTCCCTAAACAATAGTGTCCAATATGAGTATAAGTATTGTTATCCAAGATATTGAACATATGATAAAATTGAGGAGCAACAAGGTCCTAGTTATAGATCAAATTACGACATTGGTCGCTAGAGAAGACCCCTTTTCTAATGGTCATCAAGATAACATGATTAAAATAATTAACAAATTGATAAGTGAGCTCACCTAGCTTTAAACAGGGTCAACTCGGAGCCCAAATTGGGCTGAACTTAGTTACTAGCTCAATTAGGGACTTGATGTGATCAAGAGTAGAGCTCGGTTTGAAGCTCATTAAAGCTTGGGTAGAACCAAGTCATGGTCGATAACATCGATCTTGACATGGATTTGGAGGATTAGTGATGTGGCTCAGAGCTCAGAATTGACTCGGAACATCAAGTTGAGATCGTGAAACCGAAACACATGCATGCAAAGTTGAGCCATTAGGCTTAATGATAATATTCCTGAGTTGGCAAGATCATATGGATTGAATTTCAGAGTGAAATACTTAGGAATGAGATAATAGCTCTAGGCGAGTGACAACATTGGAACATTGGCCAAGTTAGCATGGTGGAGTCGATGCCGGAACCCGTGGGAAATTTCCAAGTTGAAACCAAATTTGGAGGTTCGGTGATGGCAAGCCAAGCTAGTGATCCCGTACGTGGAAAATAAGGCGAGAATTGCTAAGGGAAATGATGAGATGAAAATCCATTGTAATGTTATCCGCGCTCAGGGAATTTGATGTCTATAGCCATGGGAAAATTAGAGTGGTTGGGCCAGGTCAGGTGTCGGGCCCATTTTATTTATTACGTCGAGTTACTTAGGCATTGAATGCATGAAAAAATAGTACGAAGCATCCACGAAGACCTTATGCCCAAGTTTGAGAAAGTCATAAATCATCGAAGTACAGGGTAGGAAAGAACTTGACACGAATTGGGATTTGCAGGCCTAGGTTGATGAAAATCATGGCGGAGTCATGTGGGCTTGGGAGGAGTTGGATCTCAACATAATGAGTTGACGAGTTCTCGAATGACATCGATCATAAGAACTGAGTCACATAAGGAAAATACACTCGAATAGACTCAGTGATGGAGTTGAGGGTGGTCGCACCAGTCAATTTGATGAGCTCGGCATAGAGGAGTAACACATTTTAGGGAATGGGAGCCCTTCATCTAATAATGGAGGAAGCTCACATATGACTCGTGCATGCAAAAAATGAGCTCCTAAGACAGGGTCAACACGGATAGAAGTTTGATGATCAATAGATTGTATAGAAGGGTTTGGCAGAGACAGAGGTCGGCCATGATGCTCAGTTCGACACACTGAGTGAACTCAGGTAGTTAACAAGTGTAGCGGCTTGGTTCGAGGAGAAAATTCATCAAAGGAGCTTGGCTCAATGAGTTGCAGTGTGAAGAGGATCCATTCACCGAGCTATGGTCGGCTCGATTCAAAAGCTTGCGTGAGGAATGAGTCAATAAACTCATGGTGATTTGGGTCGAGTTACGTGAATGTTGATCGATACTCGGTAAGCATGTGGCTAAGGCAAGCTCGTTGGATGATATACAGCAGGGGCTCGATGCAAAATTAGGAGTAACTCGGTAGCTTGGTCGTAACAATGGAATGGCGGATCAATCATGAACAATTGACCTGTATGGAGCAAGATCACCAAGCGATGCTTGCGGGAAGTGTAACTTGTCAGTAGGCCAAACTAAGAATTAGGAAAAATCACCTCGGCAAGCTAAAAAAAGTTTTGTAGCATGGCGAGGTCAATCAAAGGGTCGGGGAGTTACAGAAAGGCCAACTTAAGGCTAGGTGAGGTGAATATATCATGCACCAAGCAAGCCAGAGAAGAAGAATCAGTTGATTTGTAAGCAAGAATGAAGATCGGGCTCACCATGAATGAAATGGAGTCGACCGAGACAAACTAACACAACTAGAGAGGAGAGCTCGGCGAAGATGGTGGATCAATTCGGTGTTGAGCTCACTGCAAAGTAAGGAGCTCGCTCACGGCAGTGGAGCGTGCGGCGTGCTCGAGCCAAGGATGTAGATCGCGTAAGTGAGCTCGATGAGGCATTTGAGTATGGGCTCAATGGGAGGTCTGTGGCACTAACAAGGTGAGTTCACCAAGGTTCACCTGAATGTTGAGGAAACTCACCAAAACTCATTGAAAGGAGGTCAACTCTCCGAGTTGAGCCATACATTGAGGTAAGCTCGCAGATCTTGACGGAGGGAGGAGATTGCCGAGAGTTGCTCACCATTTGAGCCAAGTTAAACAGAGCTCATGGAAACATGTCTCGGTGGTGAGCTTGATGTGATGGAAGCTTGGTGCAACGGTGGAGGAGCTCGTCCAAGGTGAGCTCATCTAGGAAACCGAGCAGCTCGGTTGTAATGAAACTCTGGAGGAGCACATGACCAACTCGGTGAGTTGGCTTGGCGAGCCAACCACCGAGTTGGTTCTTTTTGACTCATTCACATGGACCTCGCTGTCCGCAGTGCAAACCAGTCAACGGGAGGGTCCCACATTATTTTAAATCAATTTAATATTTTTTATTTAAATATTTTAATAATAATTGTAGTCATTTTTACCCCTATCACAAAAGAAAGGAACCCCATGTGCATCGACCTATCACCCAGCGGATGCTGGGCGCTCACCTGAGGCACCTGCGGGTGCCGAATCTCTCTTTTATGTGAGTTTAGTGGGAAACATCATCTATGATTACTGTTTAAGAGATTTCAAAAGGATTTAAGACATACAAGAACCATATAGCTCACGAACGGCCTCTAGATCCTTGCAGTCATTCCAGACTGTGTACTTAGCAGATTATATAACTTGTACCATAACAGAAGGAAGTATACAAGCATCCATACTTAGCATAAACGTAAATGAAAGAGAACTTATGAGATAATATGTATGCATCAGAATCATTGATATTCATATATATATATATAAATGTACTAAACTGGTAACCTCATTACATCCATGGAGCCATTTACAGAATGTCATAGAGAAGCATACCGTAGTCATGCATTACAACTAGACTAATGTAACTATGCTACCAAAAAAAAAATTTACAATCCCCTTGCCCAATACATCCTTTCCTCGAATCCAATTACTCACTAACAAACTTCTTGCAGTATTTCTGCAGAGCTCCACCCATTCTCTAAGTCTCTCCTCCTCTTATCCTCCTTTACTCTACAAGCATTTGTTTTTATAGCCTCACTGGGCTGCAAACTCATCCTCCAGCAGCCCTCATATCTCGATGCCAAGTGTCTGAATGTGGTCCTCCATGCGAGCATGCTCCTCTAGGGCCTGAAGCTTTCCACTTTATATCATGATGTGCTTCTAAAAGCTTCTACCGCACGGCATGCTCCTTCCTGGGCCAACCTGTCGTCAGGCTGACACCTTATCCACGTGCAGTCAAGTCATGCTTTTCACGTGTTCTACCCCGAACAGTCCAATTTGAGTAAGTCCCAAACCATTGGTTCTGTCTACACACGCCACGCTCAACCATCGGGGGCTTCCTTAAACCCTTTTCTTAAACCCTTCTTTACACACTTTGTCCTTGTGCGCCTTTCTTCAAGTAAGACCTTGCGCGCCTATGCGCATTTTGTACTTAGTCAATATTCTAGGGACCCCAACATCACCCCACACTACGCCTGTTCTCCATCCGCGGGAACACTTCTCTTAGTGAGAGAAAAGAATACAATAGGCTTACGCCTAGGAAAAAGAATAAGGGGATGAAAGAATGGGGAAAGAAGAAAGAATGGAAGGGTGAAAGAGTCACTGCAGTACAGACTGGGAAAATCCTTTTGCAAGTCGGCCCTCTAATTTATTCCAGGCATCGACTTTCTTCCCTGTGCCCTCTGACAGAGGTCGCTGACCAGCAGGCACTCACCTCCTCAAAAATTCAGCCCATTTCCTTCTACGCTCATGGTATCTGTGATCTTCTCTAATTCCTTGCATATATCCTCCAGCACGTCCGTTCTTCGTGTGATTCACGGATATAGCTCCTTCAAACCGGTTTTTGATTGAAACCCTTAACGTTTCAATGGCCTCTGATTTCTTCTTAACCTCAGTAAGGATTTTGTCTCTTTCCACCCTACTCCCCTTGTTTTTCTCCTAGAACTCCTTGAGTTTCGCTTCATGAGTGGCGACCAAGGCACCTGCCACTTTGTCTCTATCCGCATAATTGTTGTACGCCGCCTCAGCAGTCCGGGAAGCGTCCCTTACATCAGTAAGAACTTTGTTGTATTCTGTGATGAGTGCTATGATTTTTAACTTATCTTCCTTCTCCAGGCGTGTGGAAAATTCCTTCTGTAGAATCCAAGGTTAGTGGCCGCCTTTCCATGGTGAGGACGCTTATTAAATCCTTTAGGCATCCCAAGGTAGATCCATACTTCTGTGTAGGCGATGCTAGGTCCGGATGCTTTAATAGTATGGCCTTATTGATGGATTCTACTTTCTTGTACGCAACGCTCACCTTGGCCTTTTCATCCTTCAACTCCCCGCTGCCCCATGGGTGCTAATTAAATTTTTTTGGCTCAGCTCCTTGGTCAGTGCAGTCTAGCTCTTCCTCTTTCTTCTTCAACTCCCCTTCCAGATCTCTGGTCCTATCATTTCGCCCGAAGAGCCTAGCTCTCTATTTCAACAGAGACCTTGTTAAGCGCGTTGCACCAGTTGTTCATTCGAGAGCTGCTCGGTATCCACCATTGGTTTATCTTCTCCTAGTCCTGGCAATGTTATTACTACCCCCGTGGCTTACCCTCAAACTCTGGCTCATGGAGTCTTTTCTCTGATTACGGGACTTCTTATTGTGCGCGTACGTACTGGGTTTGACACCTACCCTGAGCGTGAACCTATTTTCTGTGTGTCCAGCCACACTTGGATTTTTCTTTTCTGGTTTCTTTCCTCTCATTTGGGCGCAGATATTTTCCTCCGCCAGTTGGATCCTGAGGTATGGATACCTCGTTTTCGCAGATATGTGCCCTTCTCCGACTTGGGGTCTTATGCGAATGTACACACGTGCTCCGGATCCTCCTATAATGGAAGCCTTCATGGGCCTTGCGCATTTGCACTTCATGCGTACACGTACCGTTCTATGTACGCGCGCTTGTGAGGGTAGACCAACCCTTTGCGCATTTCTTTGTGCTCTTGGTCCATATTACCAAGGTCCAGCTTAAACTTCTTAGACTCTTTAAGCCATTTACTCCCGCTTGGAAGTATTGAGCTGTGAAGGCAAAGGGGAGCTGCACCATGGGCTCCATGTGTCATTTATCAACTTGACATTTGCCCAGGCAGTAATACTCATGTACACAACTTAGAATTCTGCTTGCTCCCTTAGTGGCTGCTGGTAAGCTGTTAGGGAACTCTCCCATTCTGCCTTGAAAACATTTCCTTAGGCGCGTATACCACTTTTCCAAGCGTGCCTTGTGCACTATTGTCATAGTGTCACAAGCGTATTTCTCAAACCTCTTGGCGAGTGAGGGGTGTTCAACAGGGTACTCCCATACGAACTTATCTGATGCATCCGGTACCCTGATCTTTGAGAACACAATGGTTAGCAACACATTTCCAAAAAGGATCCTATCACCTTCCTTCACGCAGTTGATAATTTCATCCGCGATGAATGCAGACAAATTATAGATGGTGCCCTCTGAAATATTTCTACAAATGTTCAACCATGGCTTATTGACCTAGGTCCATCTTTCCTGGCCATTTAGCTTTGACACCAGGTGCGCGGCCATCTTCATTACTGGATCCTTGATGTCTACGACATCATAATACCTTGACCCCTTTTTACATGCGAAAGCGGTGATAGTTTCCTTAATTGCTTCTTTATCAGTCAAGTCATCCTCCAAACCGTCCCCTTCATAGATGAGGCTTGTGAAATGTGAAATGAGCTAAGGAGTTATGTGCATCTTACGCCCCGTGAAGTGGAAATAGTCCTCATGCACACGTGACATCAGCCACTAATACAGTCGCTCAGGTTTCCCGAAGTAGGGCAACTCAAAGAGTTGTAGTAACCCTGCCTTCTCCAATTTGACCTTCAAATCATCATTATATATGGGAAAACCCTATGGTGTACTCTTGTATGTTAGGCGCACTAACTCCAATGCTAACTCCTTTTTGATTGTGCTTGTCCGATGATTATAATCATTTACAAACATGACCCTAAGATGGGACTCCCACTCCTTCCCCAACAACACTCCATCTGGGTATTGCATTTCTGCATACCACTCCTCATTTGTACTTGCTTCAATTTCTTGTTGCTTGCCCTTGCCATTTCCCTTGCCCTTCTTGGGTGTACTATCTGTTTTCTTGGGTGCCATTATCTAGGTCTTCTTCCCACTTCAATCACTTCGTGTTACTCTGTTCTTCCGCTCTCTCCAACCTTAGATCTCGAACTTGTGAAGAAAATTACTTAAACCCGTGCCCTAGTTCTTCAAACCCTAACTGGGATACTCCTTTCACAAGACAACATCTTCTCACAACTTCTCCTACGCTTGTGAAATCCCTTCCTCCTAGTTCACAAATCCAAACTAGTTACCCACGCTTCAATCCCTCCAAATTTTTCTTCACATGGATCAATTTTTTGGAAGCCCTAGTTTGCAAAGGTGTAAAAAGTGCTTCGTTTTCCTTATATGCAAAGTGAAAAATGAAGTGCCTCAACCCCTTTATTTATAGTTTTTTTCCCTTTTTGAGCATTAAGTGCTACTTCACCTACCACCGTACCTTTTTATTTAATGCCACTTTTTCAAACAAAGCCCGTCTTTAGTGCTTTCACCCACGCGCCCAACCTGCGTGGACAATCCTCTAACCTTCTAGCGCGTAACCAATCCAACATGATAGGAGACTCTTGCGCACGCGTAACCAACGCCGAAGGCACTTCTTCTGTCCTAATTTTTGCTCTCGCCTACCTCGTGTTGCTTAATGTGCTTTCTCCTCCTTTGTACATGGGATCTAAAAGTAACTTTATCTTGACACCAACCATCCTTTTTCCATATTTTCTTTCCATACACCTCTTTCTCCTGGGCCATTCAACTGAGATTTTTAACACAAAATTCCTTGGCACTTTAACCATGCACTCCTTCACATTACTCCACCCCACACTAAAATGATATGTGGTCCTCTGCGCACTCACAGATTCTCAAAAAGTAGCAATAAGGTTACCAATGCCTAAAGCGCAAAACAAAACAACAACACAAAAGGGAAACACAAGAAAAAAAACGCATAAAGGAAAATTCTAAACTAACTGGCAAAATTGCCTTATTTACAAACACCAAGAAGACTTATTTATAGTAGGGCTTCAGCCTACTCCCATTGAAGTGTCCAGGAAACTTCGTCCCATCCAGTGCTTGTAACTGGCACGCGCCCAAATCAAGGATGTACAAGATTGTGTAAGGACCCAACCAATGGACTTTCAACTTTCCAGGATGGCATAGAAATTTAGAATCATAAAGTAAGACCATCTGCCCAACCTCAAACTTCTTGTTTCTTATGTGGCGATCATGCCAAGCCTTCTACTTTGCTTTCTCTGTTGTTTGGCTCCACCTGGCGAGTGATCATCTCTCATCCAACTTCATTAACTCATCAATTCTTTCTTCCAGCACTTGCTCATTAGCCAACCCTCCTGCATGCGCTATTCGCAGAGAAGGTAACATGAATTCAACTGGTAGAATAGCTTCCACACCAAACACCAACTGAAACGGTGTGGCTTTGTTCAACCTTTTATAAGTTGTCCTGTAAGCCCATAATACTGTTGATACTTTGTCATCCCAGTCTTGTCTTTCGACATCACAAATTTTGGTCAAGGTATAACACAGTATTTTGTTGAATGCTTCCATGGTTCCATTTACTTGTGGGTGATAGGGTGTAGTCTTGTGATGAGCTACCATAAACTCTGTAAATATGATCCTCATAGTCTCATTCAAGAAATGCGTACCCCTATTGCTGGTTAAACTCAAAGGACATCCATACCTCGCGATAATGTTCTCCCACAAGAATCTTGCCACTGTGGCTGTTATGCAATCTTTAGTTGGGGCTGCCTCCGCCCACCTTGTCAAATAATCAGTGCAAGTGATGACATAATGTAACCCAGTCATACGTGCCGCTGGTGTAATAGGGCCTACAAAATCTATTGCCCATTCTTCAAAAGGCTCTACGCTAGGGATAGGGCACAAAGGCATTTCATCTCTCTTTTTAGGCTTGCCAATGCACTGACAATGGTCACACGCTTTACAATAGTCTTTAAAATCCTTGTATAGGGTTTCCCACCACAAACCGACCATTAATATCTTACGTGCGATGGCATCACCTGGATAATGTCCACCCGCACTTCCTCTGTGTGCTTCCTCCATGATGGCGAGGTGCTCATGCTCTAATCCACACCTGCGCAACACTTCATCACGCCCCAACTTGTATAAGTCTCCACTGATCAACATGTAGGGCGCGATGCATATGGCTAGTTGTTTCTTCTCTAGCACCTCCATTCCTTCTAGCACCACACATTCCTTTAAAAATATTGTACTTTCCTCCAAATCCGAGGGCACGCGTCGCAACCTAAATAGTTATGCGTCTGACATTGTCTCCTCAATACTCTGCGTGTCTCCTGTGAATCAATTCTTGAGAGATGATTAGGTCCACAATTGCTCTTCCCAGGCTTCACTACTACGGTGAACTCAAACTCTTGAAATAACAATACCCATCGACATATGCACCCTTGTAGAATGGGCTTGTTCACCAAATACTTTAATGTCATGTGGTCAGTGTAAAACACGAAGGGTGTTTCTAGTAGATATTGTTTAAACTTAAAAAGCACGTAGATCATTGACAATGCCTCACACTCAGTCGTGGTGTAATTCTACTCTACTAGTGTTAACTTCATGCTTGCAAAACACAAAGGATGATCAATAATTCCTTCACCTGGCTATGCAAGCACTACTCTAATAGTGGTTCCTGAGGCATCTACATGGACATGGAAGGGCTTGTCCCAAGAGGGAAAACATAATATAGGCACAGTGACAAGCCTATCCTTTAATGTATCAAATGCCCTCTGCTGCGCCTCTCCCCAATGGAAGGCACTTTTATGTCTGAGCAGCTCCTCTAAAGGTGCAACGATCCTGGCATACCCTTTGATGAATTTCCTATAATAACCTATATGCCCAAGGAATCTGCGCACTTGCACTCTGGCTAGTAGGCTCCCCTAACCCCATAATAACTGTAACTTTAGTAGGATCTACCAGCAAGCCCTCCTTACATATGATATGCCCCAATAACATCCCAAAGGGTGTAGCAAATACACATTTCTTAATATTGAGGGATATCCTCAACTGCCTACACCTCTCAAACATTAACCTCAAATTGTCACAATGGTCTTTTACTAGACCATACAATGTCTAATCATCCAAATAGACCTGAAGAAACTTATGGATGAAGTCTTGGAACGCTTGCACCACTATGCGCGAAAAAATAATAGGTGCATTCTTCAACCCAAAGGGCATGACCGTATATGCAAAAATTCCCCACCTAGTGGTGAAATTTGTCTTCTCCTGGTCTTCCTTTGCAATCCGGACTTGGTGGTACCCCAAAAATCCATCCGTAAAGGAATAGATTTCTCGCCTAGCGACTCCTTTCAAAATTTCTTCAGTGAAGGGGGTTGGGAAAGGATCAATGACACAAACTACGTCCAGCTCCCTATAATCCACGTAGATCCTAATCCACCCATCCTTCTTGATGTTGATTACCATCGGACTTATCCATTCTGATTCTTCCACTACTTCAATGATCCCATAAGCTATCATTTTGTCTATCTCCTCTTTAACCTTCATGAGCAAATTGGGATTCATCCGGTAGGGCCTCTTCCTGACTGGGTGCACACTGTCCTTCAACTTTATCTTCATCTCCCCCAAGGAATGGTAAACACCTTTGAGCTGATGGTAACTGTGCGGGAATAAATTCTCAAATTCACGCAACAAATCAATGATCTTAGAGACTTCCTTCTCTGACTAGTAATCTCCAATAATAGCTTCCTTAGGTTCTTCTCCTGTACCGATGTTAACCTTCTTTGTCTTTAAGGGCTCATGGTAGGCGCGCGCGCGAGTATCAACACTGTCCACCACCTCGCACATCCCTACAGAATGGCTAACATCCAAGCTTTCTGCTTCCTCTCCATTAATCACATACACCAACTTTCCTTTCTCCTTTTCCAAACACGCGCGCTCAAGCTGTAACTCTTCTGTTTCCTCTACTTCTTCTTCAAAGTGTGCCTCCAAACCTGGTCCACCTAGTAACTCCAACAACCTATCTTCCGCCATGGCACTATCCCCCATGGTAAGGTGCTTGATACCCTATAAGGCCTTATCAACTGATGGCTTGGTACTCCGATACTCAAAGGTTTGAATGAGGTCATCCGTGAGCTCTTGCCAATTCCTTGTCTAGTGGCGTGTCTCTGAATGAATGTACCATGCGCGCGTGCAACCCTGTAGTGTAGAATACAACTTGTGCACCCATAGGGATGGTGGAAAAGCTTCCATGCCTTCTCTCCAGATCCTTTCACACTCCTGGATATGGAAAGAGGCGGGCTCCTTCCCATGGTAGTCCTTGATGGTGGTGGGCACGTTGTTCCTAGAGAATCTGACAGAGAGAGCAATTCTTACCTCGCACCATTCCAAAAGGCTCTCCTGATGTGTAGCCCACCACCGTGTAGCTGTGCCAAGTAGGACATAACTTAACATCCCCCTCCATTCCTTCTCATTCTTCCACCGAGCTTCCATCTTCTGTAAAAAGATCTTAGGGAGGGCTCCTCCTGAATACTTAGGCAGTTCCTTTCCTCCTAGGTGTCGAACCGTGCACGCCTTTGTTACCTTGGTCATCGACCCTTTCAACTACTGTCCCATCAATTCATAAGTTCCATGCACCCAATTGTCACATGCTAGACTGGTGGTATCACTTACTGACTGAGCATCCTCAAACTGGATAACTCCGTCGGTAGGATGTATTATCTCTGGGTCCCTGATTGAGCGCACATATATCCTATCCAGAACTTCTTCTCCCAGGGGTTCAGTATAGGGTGTCGACTTCCCATCAGCCAGGGGTGTACTGACCCACTCCTTATTTTCAAAGTTGATGTACCCTTTGTTGAACCGAAGGTCCGCATTATTCTTGTAACACCATGGGCACCCAAGTAGTGTTGGGAAATTGTCTACCTCGGCGAGCGCCAAGACTTCAAAGTCCCCAGTAAACTTAGCTCCCTGGATGGTGATAGCTGCATCCTTTAAGACACCAATGGGCATCGCCTTAGTCTTGTTTTCCATATACAACACATTCAAAGATGGCTGTAATGCAGGTCTTCCCATCTAATGCCATGCATCCAAAGTTAGAACATTAACTTCTGCGCCAGTGTCAATGAGGATATTACTAAGGAGCCATCCATCCACAACTGCATTCAATGTGATCTCCTTGTCATAGTCAAGGCTGTGAGGGGGAAGGTTTGCATGCAAGACCTACCTCTCGCTCTCTCCTCCGACGCATGGTATCTTCTCTCTCAACCATGATCCTAGCAGGGGAATGATATTCTCTTGCCTTAGCATTTTACACACCTCCTTGACCTCATCCAAGTCATCTTTTGGCACCTCGACTCTCCTCCCTTGTTCCTCCCTCCCAGATTGCTCCTTTAGACACTGAATTTCCCCTTGTAAACTCCGAATAACATCCTTGGTATACCTCCTTTTGATGTGCAGGGTTTGGGTACTTTCCATTAACTACTTCCTCCCTCGAAACTAGGTTCTTCTGCCTTGATATCTCTTGTGCGCACAGTCTCTTCTCTTGTTGTTACCAAGACATGCTCCAAACCTACATCCCGTGTTACCCGAGGCATCCATTGTGTGTCTGCCTTCTTAATGCTGACCATTGCAGTGCCCTTGTCTTTCCGGTGCTGCTGATTCATGTGCTCAAACAACTCCGGGAACTCCTCGTACTTATGCTTCTTTCCACACCATGAGCACTGCAACAGTTTTGGGCATTCTCATTTGTAATGCTCTATAGATCCATAATTAAAAGAACTTCCACACGGGAACTCACTCCTTCCTCCTTCGTAGTTACCATGACCATGGAATCCTCCATAAAAATCTCTTCCACGTACGCCTCCATCTGCACGCTCCTCATAACGGTGATCATCACCCTTAGAACTACTGGAAACACTAGTTTGGTGCACCCCATGATCAATGGCCTCATGGATCTGATCAATGAGCCTATAGTCCTTAGTATCATGGGTTGTAGAGGTGTAGATCTTGCAATAACAAGACATATTCTTCCGAATTGCACGTTGTAGTAAGGGGCACCTAGTTGCATCATGATCCCCATGAAAAATTTCACAATTTACTGCCACGGAGCATACTGTCCTCCGGGGGAAATTATCCTTAACATGCCCCTCTACTTCACAATCTGTGCACCAAAAACCACTGCGAGTCTCATGGGTTGAGTTCGTAGACAAATTTTCCAACTACTTGGCCATAGCAGCAATCTGAGCCTCCAGGAATGGGCTAACGCTAGTATCAACACTACCAACAACCTTGGCGCACAAAGAAACTTCCAATGCCTTGCACGAGTTTGTAAAAGTTTTATGAGATAAGGCCCTTCTAAAAGGGGTGATCAATCCTCCAAAAAACCACTGAGCATGATGTGAAGGGTGAATATCATATGATAATTTAGACAAGAGAGTTTTAAAGCGTGCATCATACTCCCACACACTCTTTGTCATTCCTTGTTGAATCTTCTTCAAAGAGCTGATGCTCTTCTGTTCAAATTCAAGAATGTCAAATTCTACCAAGAATGCATTCTTTAAAGCAGTATAGTCCACCACTATTTGACGAGGGTCATATTTCCTATACCAGCTATGTGTGCGCCCTTACAATGTGGTTACAAACTGACTAGCCTTTTGCTTTGGGGTTGTGATACCCTTTGCATGCCATAGCAGTTCACACTTGTGAACATGTTCCACAACATCCTCAATACCTCTATATCGGGAAAATGTAGAGACATTTCAAAGAAAACTTGTGGGGGTGGTTGGGGCCCGAATCCTCCTGATCCAGAGCCTTGGTTTCCACCTGTGTTTCCTCCACCACCTGATCCACTAGGTCCACCAGGTCTTGAACCACCAGATCCACCAGGTCCACTAGGTCCTAAACCACTAGACCCACCAGATCCTATTCCTCTTGAACCACTAGATCCACCAGACCCACCAGGTCCTATAGTGGTCATGCCAAGGGTCCCCATAGTTCCACTGAGCTGCGTGCCTATGGTCTGCGACAATGCCCCACTACCAATAGTATACCCCGTGCCACTCCCAGACACGAGACCAAAAGCTTGTGTGTTTATACCTTGCCCGAAAATTCCTAACACTGGGTTGGTGTTTGCAGCCATAAAAGGCCCAAACAAGAAATTATACCTCCTGGGTGTAGACCGATCACCTCCAATGTAACCAACTGGACTAGCAATATTTTCATCTAGAAAACCAAGTGCCAGGGTCCGGTCACTAGGTGAGCTCAGATGCACGACAATGGTTCTTCTCTCTCTGTGTGACGAACTCTCATCAGAAGTCGAAGGGGTCTCTCTTACGTGCAAGCGAAGATGGGGTTGCATAGACTACTCAGGTTCCACATCCTCTGCGTGAATCTCAAATCCTTCCCGCAATGTCTACCGCCATACATCCATCACATCTGTAACTTTGCATTATCTAGCAATCTTCCTTTCATGCGCTTCACCATACTTGAGTCGTCTCTCCTCCCTTTCCTTCTCCATCGTAACATCTGCCATCTTTCTTCACCCTAGCTTCCTTGCCCAACACTCAAAATGGTTTATCTGACCATTGGGAATGCCTCTAAACTCATGGTAACCATCAATATTTTCATAGCCAAAGGGACAACACATAGAAATGATCCTCTGGGCTCCCGCAGAAACTTAAACTCAGCAACCTCCAAACAACAATATGTGGAAATGGCGCACTCCAGAGTGTAGCTAGCCAATACTCCTTTCCACCAATGATCCACAACATGGGTCCACCTCAGATCTGCATCCTACAACCTCTGGTATTCTACTTGGGTCCACACACGTGATCCATAATGCCAACTTGATCTAGATGCATAGGTTGAGAGCCATACATACAGTTCCACTGGGAAGCAGCATAAATAAGTTTCATATAGATCATGGTAAAGGTTCTCTTCTACCCATTTACGTTCATCAAACTCAGGTCTAGTGCTGAATCTCTGAGAAAATTCTTCCTTCGTGCTCTTGAACCATGATTCAACACTTTCCAACGTTAACCACTTTGTCATTACTCACTACATAGATCATGATGAATGTTATTTCCCACTATAACTTCGAAAAGAGGTCTCGACAACGGAACCAAGATGTAGTCATTTTTACCCCTATCACAAAAGAAAGGAACCCTATGCACACCGACCTATCACCCAATGGATGTTGGGTGCTCACCCGAGGCACACATGGGTGCCGAGTCTCTCTTTTATGTGAGTTTAGTGGGAAACATCATCTATGATTACTGTTTAAGAGATTTCAAAAGGATTTAAGACATACAAGAACCATAGAGCTTATAACGGCCTCTAGATCCTTGTAGTTATTCCAGACAGAGCACTTAACAGATTATATGACTTGTACCATAACATAAAGAAGTATATAAGAATCCATACTTAGCATACAATGAAAGAGAACCTATGAGAAAGATGTATGCATCAGAATCATTGATATTCATATATATATATAAACTGTTAACCTCATTACATCCATGGAGCCATTTACAAAATGTCAGAGAGAAGCAGACTACAGTCATGCACTACAACTGGACTAATGTAACTATACTACCAAAAAGAAAAATTATAATCCCCTTGCCCTATACATCCTTTCCCGAATGCAATTACCCACTAACCGAGTTCTTGCAGTATTTCTATAGAGCTCCACCCACTCTCTAAGTCTCTCCTCCTCTCATCCTCCTTTACTCTACAGGTGCTTATATTTATAGCCTTTCTGGACTACCAACTCATCCTTCAATACCCTTAGATTTGATGCCAAGTGTCTGAATGTGGTCCTCCATGTGAGCATGCTCCTCCAAGCCTGAGCTTTCTAATTTATACCATGATGTGCTTCTAAAAGCTTCTACCGTAGGCATGCTCCTTCATGGGCCAACCTATCACTAGGCTAGCATGTTATCCACACGCAGTCGGGTCATGCTTTTCACGTGTTCTACCCTGAATTTCCAATTTGACTAAGTCCTGACCCCTTGGTTCTGTCCCACGCGCCACACACGCGATGTGGGTTTCCTTAAACCCTTTTCTTAAACTCTTCCTTACGTGCTTTGTCCTTACGTGCCTTTTTGTAGTTAGTCAATATTCTACGGGCCCAACAATAATATTTATTATTATTGTTTAAATATTCTTTTAATTATTTAAGGAGAACTAGGTCAACTGGGTATTAATGATACATGATGGAACCTTCTCAAGTGGTTCAACGAACTGTAATAAATACATCACGTACCTTCAATGTAGGAAGCTAATTATGACATTTCCTCTTCTCTCTCACATATTCTTCTATAAATGTAAGTTGGAAACTCATTCCAAAGGGTTCCAATAGGTCAGATAGGTTGGAAAGTTAGACATCTCAGGCAAGTGTGTATTTTTCAAGAGTCCTCCCTCTTCTGCAAGTTGTCCTTGTATGTTGAGGGAAGTGTCAAGCCTCCTTTTCAAGACTATAATGACAACCATTACCTCTTTTGAATGTATGATGCATTATGCACGTTATTGAAGTAATAAAAGTGAGTTTTTTTGTGACTAATCTCGGTCCTTTCATCCTTCTATACTTCTTTGTGCCTTTTCTCATGCTTGCAGGTACACTGTGGAAGTTCACGTTTCTATTACAGGTTCTTGGATTTTTGTGCTTATCAAGTGGTGGAGCATTGCATGTAGTTGAGTTGTGGTGCTTGTTCACCCTTCTCAATTTCATCCTTCTTCACTGGAAGACTGATAACTTGTTTGTCTGATCGAGTTTAACAAAGAGAACGCTTTCTTCCTAGTCTGTGGTATTTTATACCCTCTCTAAGTTGCAGTAGGTGAAGTTGACTTGTGGTGCACACACCCTCTTCAAATTAACCCTTCTTGAGTCTAGAAACACCCTTTATTTGGTGCATCACCATCCCTAGTATAGTTTCATTTCTGCAAAACTCTTTCCCTAAAACCCATGAAAATGTTGGCATAGGTCTAGATAATTGTTATATTGCACTAGGAGTAGTACAACATTTAGTTTAGGAAGAGGAAGCCGGCCTTCTCCGGAGGTTCAGCACGAGCCCAAGTCCCACAACTTGAGAGGTGATCCCATGTGTCCCAGTCATATCGAACGTCTTGTTCACATTCTGGCTATTCAGAGGGTGCAGTGATTTGGTGACAATAGTTTTTGGCACACTCGGTGGGACAAAATTGGTAACTTCTTTCTCACTTACACAAGTCAAAGTACCTGGCAACTATATATCTCTAGATTCCAAATCTCAGTGCATTAACTTATGCAAAGAATTCAGACAAGAGATTCTTCAAACTAAGGAAATTATCAGCATATCGAACTTTCCTTGTCTTCTCCAAAAAGAAGAAGAAGAGGCATTTCAACATCACCAGTTGCAACTCTACCTCGCATGGGTCATTCAACTCCTCTGTATGAAAGGTTTCCTCCACAAAGGAACAATCAACCTCTTGTTGCTATGGCACGAAACCAAGTTTTTCCCCCTTTTAATGCATGCAGTCCTCTTCTGTTGTCTCAACCCGTGATCCTATACCTATTGCAGAACTCAAAAGTTTACCCTTTTTCACAGGGGAAACTTGTAACATCCCCATTTAAGATACTAGAACAAGGGTTTTTGTGTTTTTTTTTATAACGTTTTCTGTTATGAATTATAAAATTCAAGCACACGTTCAAGTTTTAATAATTGTTCTCTGCCCAAACAACACAGTTTGGAACACACAATTTATTTTTAAAACTAATGTTCCCTGTCTGCATAGTTTACAATATGGAACACACATTCAATGCCATTCAATCTTATAACAGATTCTATATGCTGTTTGTAAATGACTCGAGGAACGGCCGATCTTCCATTTTCATGGCTCGGAGTTTCATCGATCCTTCATTTCATGACTGGGCAACAACCGATCCTTCATGTTCGTTTATGCATAGTATATTATATATACCAGTTCTCTTAACCGAATAATTCCGGTTATCGAAGTGATCCATTTAAGAAGCCTATCTGAATATCTGTTACTGATATTCATCTGACATCCTGCATCTTAAATTAAGTGATAAGGACAATGCAACCAGCACTTGCGATACTTTGGCCAAATATTTTCACATGCATTACATGATCATATTCCTGGATGTGATACACATCAATGGAATACGTCCTTCACTTCACTTCACCTGTTATCTAGAATGGTCTTTCCTGGTTCCTACCAGTCCTCTCAGTTTAAGGTTAGTTTTAAACTTCCAATTTCTAACTAGCAAGATGAACAAATATAGGAAGGCACCCCCGGTAACTAAAGATACGTAGACATACAGTGTCTTTCCCCAGTAAGGACTACGTGTGTCTAGTTATCTTTAGTATCCCGGGGTCACTCCGGTATACGTGATCATACTCCTATCCCTTGCCAAGAAGGATCACATTCAGCCTATGTAATCTTGATGTTTTAATTCGGGAGGGCATTGTAATATGTCAGCTATAACATTGTGTCGTCATGAAGACCCCGTCTTCATGAAGACACCTTGCTGTAGCTGGCGTATGTCAATGTCCTACGGAAATCCTCCCATAGAGAGTAGAACATCCTGATGCAAATGATTTGGATATGATCTTAATATTTTAAAATCAACTTTCAGCAACCATGCTGATCCCTTTATCCTCGTTCCAACTTAAAGTTGTATATAGTTAAGAGAGACTAAATCCATCCTTTAGCATGATTGCTATGCATCTTCTCCTTCGTACCGAAGGGCTGCATTTCTCTACTTGGTTCTTTTCTTAATCATTGGATTAAGCAGCCCGTTACCGACGGACGTGATAAGTTTAACCTATTAAACTTAACCAAGATTTTTCCCAACTGTAACTAAATTTAGAATTCTAGCTTATTAGACGTCATTTAAACGAGGTCTAATTCCCAATAAATGTATTCATTTATTTTCCTTAACCTTACACAGGAGAGCTCCATTTGTTATGGATATACTTATCCCATATCCTTTATTCTGAATTTAACATACGAGGTCATTAATGGAGTTCGAAAAGCAAAGTTCAATTACTCCAAAGTTAATTGATATTCCTTAGCTTCCAAGCTAATCCTGAATACCTATCAGTTATGGATTCATATTCTTCCTAATCCTTTTTAATGTCAATTAAAAATTCATCTTTACCCAAGTATGAACTAATTGCATATTTCAACTTAAAAGTTGCATTAAGGTAAGAATAGATATCTATTTCTTTTTAACGTCCATCCCAGGACAATTAAATAAATCCAAATCAAGAAAATCATTATATTTCCAATTTAACCAACAATATCAACTGATATAGTCATTAGAAATATCACACTTGTATTTGTATTCATCATCTATTTCATAATCCATACATTTGCCAATCCAACTGAAAGGGCATTGTTTACATAAATCATCATTACAACTCATAGATAGAAGAATATACTTTCTTAGGTTTTTACAATTCCTCAAAGAGGAATAAAAGTAAACAAATACAATTCATCTTCAACCAATCAAGAAGCATCAGAAAACAACCATGTCTTCATTCTAATCAAATTCCATCTGAAAATTACTTGCACGGGTCAGTTCAATGAACTGAGCATATTAAGCACTTATCATTAAAATGAGGTGCTTCAATTAACTGTCTCAATAAAAGAACCCTGCTTTTATGAAACGACAGTAAGACATCAATCAAGAGATAGGCACCAAAGAATGATCAGCATAACAACTGAACCATCAAAATACCATCACAATCAGCCAAAGAACTGCTGTCCCATTTTCCACATAACCGTTGCAAGTTTCAAATTACAATATTTGTAAAGTTAGGAATACAAGTAGCATACTGCTGATATAACATACTAATTTATCCTTTCCACACCTTTCATTAATAATAAATGCAAAGGGTGTAAAACTAACTGAAACGCAAATCCATTACTTTCAGATTTCAGTTCATGCATCACATTAGATTCCAAGCAATCATGTACAGACGAGAAAGCGAACAGCAATGCATATAGTTGCTCATATCTAAGCACTACAAAATTCGTTAATAACGATTACAAATTTTCAACTGTATGAAAGAAGAAGAAGATCATTTTGAGTCATTCATCCACATTACTATCTCCTTCCTCATGACTGTCCTAAAAAATAGAATCCAAACGAGACACAAATCAAGATAACAGTTCAGAGTGAAACTTACAAAATCCATTCGGAATTCACTTTCCGGCAGCAAGAGTAATTTCATTCATAATCAGCTTTAAATGAAAACAAGGAAGAATTTATCGTCCTTATCAATACTTCATTGAAATCAGGCTCATATGCATATCCAAAACAGGTTAGTACATCGTCGTATTTATCATAGATCAAATAGTACAAGGATGCATACTATATATTTACCGTACTAGAAGAAACCCATAATTGTTTCATTGTATGGTAAACCAGATAAATTTTTATACAATCATGCAATCAATTATTCACGTGATTTTCTAATTCTATGAAATCATTATATTCAAAATAAAATTTATTCATTAGCTGTTACCTACAGCAAGTCCAATCATA
The DNA here is from genome assembly GCA_019776745.2 of Taxus chinensis. NCBI lineage: Eukaryota > Viridiplantae > Streptophyta > Pinopsida > Cupressales > Taxaceae > Taxus > Taxus chinensis. Next base: position 116,487,700 of record CM034149.1, read on the forward strand.
ATGCAGAGTAAAACTTCAATGCTATTTCCAGAACTGAGACAGCTAAAGAGAAGAATTCGTTCCATTTAAGGCTATTCAAATAAGAAAACAACCATTTTCTTGGGAACTCACTAAGAATTATTCATGCCGGTTTCATTTCTTCTAAATAACTGTGCAAAATCAGAGCCCCACAAGAAACATTCAATTATTTCATTTGTACAAAAAACTCAGCACTCAGAAACAATTTAAATGCCACTGTCCTCTCTACCGACTGAACTGGTAAAGTTCAATAACCACCTGACTACTTATTTTACCAAATCAAAACAATAGACATAAGAAGAATTCCTTACCAATAAATGATTCTACCCGAATCCATTTTTCTATTCACAATGATGTACAGAACTCAAAAATACTGATTTTTCATCCAATAATACCCTTATTATTAAAAACCTGCATAGAATATCAGATGTATTTACAACAAAGTATAATCAAAACAGGTCCAACACCAAGACAACTTCCCAAGCATTTCCTTCTTTGTACAACAATCCAAGTAAAATGCGTTTTCACAAAGACAGTCAGAACTAAAAGGTCGAACAACATTAATGAAACACAACAAATCATCTAATCCCTTCAGCAAGATTTCAACATGATTTATTTAATGCACATAATACAAGTCAAGCTCGTTTTCACGAGTACAGTCTGAGCCGTATGATCAAGTCGTTTCCATACAACACAACACAACCAACCTTTCATCACAGCAAGAAGGACTGTAATCATTCATATGTTCAGAAGAGAAAACAAATTTCTTTTCCAGCTTTCACGAATACTCAAAATCGTATTCGTCCATTTACATAAAAGAAGAAGCACAACAACAATTGTATTACTGGCATATCCTTCTAACCGAGCTCGCATTACTCAGATAAAACTCTAAAACCCATCCCTTAAAGTTCAAAAAGAAATGCTATTCCCTTTTAATCCTGAAACAGCAGAAAGAAAAAAGAGAGGTCTTATTTCTTTTAAGAAAACTTTAGTATAGAAACGACATCAAGCCGCTCGCACAACCTATACAATCTTATCACAAAAGTTCATATGACAAAAGAACAATCGCACAGCAATAAAACAACCCACACTGCCTGCACAGTTCCCATATAACATTTTACAGAGAAAAACCCATTTTGAATTTCCATTTAACGTCACCAACCAGCACAACATGGAGGTATTCCATTCAAAGAAATGCAAAGACAGTTAAACACATCAACCAGAGATGATTTTACCTATCATTTCCAAAAATGATAGCAAGAATCAACGAAATCCAAATCGTATCAATGCAACAACAATCACATAAACCCAAAACCCAAGAGCAGGGCTGTTTTAATGAGACGTTTAAACAAAGCAAGTATTTTTAAAGAGAAGGGCTTAACATGCCTGCAATTTCTTTTCCAAAACTCGAAGAAAACTGCGTTTGCCGAAGATATTTCCTTCCACGGCGACAGTACGAATTTTCCAACAATCCTTTCCTCCTCAGGCTCAGCAACAACCTCCAATTTTCCAAAGAACAGTGATAAACCCAATGAAACTGGTTCGACTGAACCAAACAAAAAAAAACCAAATGCAGAGAAACTTCACCAAATCCAAATCGACACAATAAACAATCAACATTTCCCTCATACACTTTCCAAGGCGAGCTGGTCGCGAGGACCAAGAAAATTTAATGCATTAAAGGCTCTGCCTTTTTCCAAATTCCCACGCCACTGCCAACTTGAGTTGGCGATCTCAAATTTCAAATTTCACATGCAAAACCAAATTTGGTTCCATCTCCAACTAGATACCTCCGCCACTTACCTGCCCCGCCAAACTGGCGCGCTGTCCACGTATGGACTCCCATTTAATGCCATTAAATACCCCTTCATCCTTATCCTCTCCCTCCAAGGGGCTGCGCGTGCCCCCCTTTAGGTTAGGATTAGTTTAGGATGTTTATTAGTATTCAACCTAGGTCATAGTTTAGTTTTTTAGGTTATTAGGACTTATGTTTATTTCCCCTTTTTTTTTTTGTAATTTAAAAATCCACTTAGGATAGTAGTTTAGGATGTATGTTAGAACTTAGGATTAGCTTAGGATTTAATTCCTTCTAACCACTAACACTAATCAACCTCCATCCAGTCTTCCAACTGACACTCACATGTCAATGTGTGCAGGACGTTTCGTCCTTTGTTTCACATGCCAAGGCCATCCGTGTCCAGACATTTCCTGCCTCACGAGGTCTTAAGTTCGACAGTACAGGGTTCAAGAATCGAACCTTTGTCGTTGGCATTTACGTGCCAGCTGCTCATACCTGCAATCAGGCGTTGCACATTTATATCAACCTCCAGGTTCGGTTCAAGAGTAAATCGACACAGAAATCACAAGAAGACCACAGCATACTTTGGATCAATGAAATTGATTCAAGGTGTGTGTCAATCAGCAAAGAGAGTTTAGCAAGTATACGACAATTTGTCACATCAGCAAACACACAAGTACAATAACTGTGTCCTATGCAATAAATTACAGCATGCAAGAATCCAAGTTAGCAACACATTCCTTTAAGATCAGAATATATCTTAACATGTTTGCTGTGGAAAAGTAGATCTCATTTCTTCGAGATTTTCCCAAGTTGCACTTTCTCGCTGAACTGGTCCCACTGGACCTTACATTGGTTCACTTCGCGATTTCTCAAGTACAACTGGCGAGTTCCCAGCACTCGAATGGGCTTAACCACGATTATTCCTGGGTCTTGGACCTGCAAGGAATTCCAATTTAGCACATGTGATAAATCTGTCACGTATTTCTTAAGCAAAGAAATATGAAAAACATCATGCATTTGAGACAAAGCAGGAGGTAATGCTAGACGATAAGCTACAGGGTTGATTATTTCAACAATTTCAAAAGGTCCCACGTAACGTGGCGACAACTTAGCAGCCTTGCCAAAAGTTATTGAGCTCTTTTTCGGCTTCACCCGAAGAAAGACCTTCTCTCCCAGTTTATAATTCCTGTCAACCCGCTTTAAGTCTGCATAGCTCTTTTGCCTATTGGCGGCCTCCTTTAGATGTTCCCGAATCATTTTGATTTGCTGTTCCATTTCCATAAGGATTTCTGGCCCAATTACCTCTCTGTCCTCAACGTTGTCCCAGCTGACAGGGGTTCTGCATTTTCTTCCATACAATGCTTCAAAGGGCGCCATTTTTAAAGAGGCATGATAGGTGTTATTGTAAGCAAATTCTACCAGCGGAAGGTATTCCTCCCATTTATACTGCTGGTCCATGCAATACATCCTTAACATGTCCTCTAAAACCTGATTAACTCTCTCAGTCTGTCCATCCGTTTCCGGATGATATGCAGAACTGAAGTTCAATTTAGTCCCCAAGGCCGCATTAAGCGTTTGCCAAAACCTTGATGTCATCCTCGACCATGAACCACCAGATCCCGCCAGTTCCACTAGGTCCTAAACCCTAGAACCCAACCAGATCCTATTCCTCTTGAACCACTAGATCCAACCAGACCCACCAGGCCTATAGTGGTCAATGCATGGGGTCCCCACAGTTCCACTGAGCTGCGTGCCTTAGGGTGTCTGCGACATGCCCACTACCAATGGTATACCCCGCGCCACGTTTCCAGACATGAGAACCAAAAGCTTGTGTGGTTTTATACCTTGCCCCGAAAATTCCTAACACTGGGTTGGTGTTTTGCAAGCCTACAAAGGCCCAACAAAATTATAACCCTCCTGGGTGTAACCGATCACCTCCAATGTAACCAACTGACTAGCAATATTTTCATCTAGAAAACCAGTGCAGGGTCCGGTACTAGGTGCCTCAGATGCACGCAATGGTTCTTCTTCTCCTGTGTGACGAACTCTCATCAGAAGTGATAGGGGTCTCTATTACGTGCAAGCGAAATGGGGTTGCATAGGACGACTCAGGTTCCACATCCTCTGCGTGAATCTCAATCCTTCCCGCATGTCTAATAAACCGGCCATACATCCATCACATCTGTAAACTTTGCAATATCTAGGCATCGTCATGTTCATGCGCTTCACCATACTTGAGTCGTCTCTCCTCCCTTGCCGTCTCCATCGTAACATCTTGCCATCTTTCTTCACCCTCAGCTTCCTTGCCCAACACTCAAAATGGTTTATCTGACCATTGGGAATGCCTCTAAACTCATGGTAACCATCAATATTTTCATAGCCAAAGGGACAACACATAGAAATGATCCTCTGGGCTCCCGCAGAAACTTAAACTCAGCAACCTCCAACAACAATGTGGAAATGGCGCACTCCAGAGTGTACTAGCCAATACTCCTTTCCCACACCAATGATCCACAACATGGGTCCACCGCAATCTGCATCCTACACCTCTGGTATGCGACTGGGCCACACACGTGATCCATAAATGCCAACTTGATCATAGATGCATAGGTTGAGAGCCATACATACAGTTGCCACTGGGAAGCAGCAGCTAAAATAAGTTGCAATATAGAGCAATGGATACAGGTGTCCGCTATCGACCCAGGGACGTTCATCAAACGCAGGTCTAGTGCTGGAATCTCGGAGCAATCATGCGGGCCTGCCGTGCGCTTGAACCATGATTCAACACTTTCCAACGTTAAACCACTTGTCATTACTCACTACATAGATCATATGAATGTTATTTCCCACTATAACTTCGAAAAGAGTCTCGACAATGGAACCAAGATGTAGTCATTTTTATCCCTATCACAAAAGAAGGAACCCTATGCACACCGACCTATCACCCAATGGATGTTGGGTGCTCACCCGAGGCACACATGGGTGCCGAGTCTCTCTTTTATGTGAGTTTAGTGGGAAACATCATCTATGATTACTGTTTAAGAGATTTCAAAAGGATTTAAGACATACAATAACGATAGAGCTCAGAACGGCCTCTAAATCCTTGTAGTTATTCCAGACAGAGTACTTAACAGATTATAGACTTGTACCATAACATAAAGAAGTATATAAGAATCCATACTTAGCATACAATGAAAGAGAACCTATGAGAAAGATGTATGCATCAGAATCATTGATATTCATATATATATATAAACTGTTAACCTCATTACATCCATGGAGCCATTTACAAAATGTCAGAGAGAAGCAGACTACAGTCATGCACTACAACTGGACTAATGTAACTATACTACCAAAAAGAAAAATTATAATCCCCTTGCCCTATACATCCTTTCCCGAATGCAATTACCCACTAACCGAGTTCTTGCAGTATTTCTATAGAGCTCCACCCACTCTCTAAGTCTCTCCTCCTCTCATCCTCCTTTACTCTACAGGTGCCTATATTTATAGCCTTTCTGGACTACCAACTCATCCTTCAATACCCTTAGATTTGATGCCAAGTGTCTGAATGTGGTCCTCCATGTGAGCATGCTCCTCCAAGCCTGAGCTTTCTAATTTATACCATGATGTGCTTCTAAAAGCTTCTACCGTAGGCATGCTCCTTCATGGGCCAACCTATCACTAGGCTAGCATGTTATCCACACGCAGTCGGGTCATGCTTTTCACGTGTTCTACCCTGAATGTCCAATTTGACTAAGTCCTGACCCCTTGGTTCTGTCCACGCGCCACACACGCGATGTGGGTTTCCTTAAACCCTTTTCTTAAACCCTGCCTTGCGTGTTTTGTCCTTACGTGCCTTTTGTAGTTAGTCAATATTCTACGGGCCCAACAATAATATTTATTATTATTGTTTAAATATTCTTTTAATTATTTAAGGAGAACTAGGTCAACTGGGTATTAATGATACATGATGGAACCTTCTCAAGTGGTTCAACGAACTGTAATAAATACATCACGTACCTTCAATGTAGGAAGCTAATTATGACATTTCGTCTTCTCTCTCACATATTCTTCTATAAATGTAAGTTGGAAACTCATTCCAAAGGGTTCCAATAGGTCAGATAGGTTGGAAAGTTAGACATCTCAGGCAAGTGTGTATTTTTCAAGAGTCCTCCCTCTTCTGCAAGTTGTCCTTGTATGTTGAGGGAAGTGTCAAGCCTCCTTTTCAAGACTATAATGACAACCATTACCTCTTTTGAATGTATGATGCATTATGCACGTTATTGAAGTAATAAAAGTGAGTGTTTTGTGACTAATCTCGGTCCTTTCATCCTTCTATACTTCTTTGTGCCTTTTCTCATGCTTGCAGGTACACTGTGGAAGTTCACGTTTCTATTACAGGTTCTTGGATTTTTGTGCTTATCAAGTGGTGGAGCATTGCATGTAGTTGAGTTGTGGTGCTTGTTCACCCTTCTCATTTCATCCTTCTTCACTGGAAGACTGATAACTTGTTTGTCTGATCGAGTTTAACAAAGAGAACGCTTTTCTTCCTAGTCTGTGGTATTTTATACCCTCTCTAAGTTGCAGTAGGTGAAGTTGACTTGTGGTGCACACACCCTCTTCAAATTAACCCTTCTTGAGTCTAGAAACACCCTTTATTTGGTGCATCACCATCCCTAGTATAGTTTCATTTCTGCAAAAATCTTTCCCTAAAACCCATGAAAATGTTGGCATAGGTCTAGATAATTGTTATATTGCACTAGGAGTAGTACAACATTTAGTTTAGGAAGAGGAAGCCGGCCTTCTCCGGAGGTTCAGCACGAGCCCAAGTCCCACAACTTGAGAGGTGATCCCATGTGTCCCAGTCATATCGAACGTCTTGTTCACATTCTGGCTATTCAGAGTGTGCAGTGATTTGGTGACAATAGTTTTTGGCACACTCGGTGGGACAAAATTGGTACTTCTCTTCTCACTTACACAAGTCAAAGTACCTGGCAACTATATATCTCTAGATTCCAAATCTCAGTGCATTAACTTATGCAAAGAATTCAGACAAGAGATTCTTCAAACTAAGGAAATTATCAGCATATCGAACTTTCCTTGTCTTCTCCAAAAAGAAGAAGAAGAGGCATTTCAAACATCACCAGTTGCAACTCTACCTCGCATGGGTCATTCAACTCCTCTGTATGAAAGGTTTCCTCCACAAAGGAACAATCAACCTCTTGTTGCTATGGCACGAAACCAAGTTTTTCCCCCTTTTAATGCATGCAGTCCTCTTCTGTTGTCTCAATGTGATCCTATACCTATTGCAGAACTCAAAAGTTTACCCTTTTTCACAGGGGAAACTTGTAACATCCCCATTTAAGATACTAGAACAAGGGAATTTTTTTTTTTTTGATAACGTTTTCTGTTATGAATTATAAAATTCAAACACACGTTCAAGTTTTAATAATTGTTCTCTGCCCAAACAACACAGTTTGGAACACACAATTTATTTTTAAAACTAATGTTCCCTGTCTGCATAATTACAATATGGAACACACATTCAATGCCATTCAATCTTATAACAGATTCTATATGCTGATGTAAATGACTCGAGGAACTGCCGATCTTCCATTTTCATGGCTCGGAGTTTCATCGATCCTTCATTTCATGACTCGGCAACAACCGATCCTTCATGGTCGTTTATGCATAGTATATTATATACCAGTTCTCTTAAACCGTTTCCGGTTATCGAAGTGATCCATTTAAGAAGCCTATCTGAATATCTGTTACTGATATTCATTTGACATCCTGCATCTTAAATTAAGTGATAAGGACAACGCAACCAGCACTTGCGATACTTTGGCCAAAGATTTTTCACATGCTTTACATGATCATATTCCTAGATGTGATACACATCAATGGAATACGTCCTTCACTTCACTTCACCTGTTATCTAGAATGGTCTTTCCTGGGTTCCTACCAGTCCTCTCAGTTTAAGGTCAGTTTTAAACTTCCAATTTCCAACTAGCAAGATGAACAAATATAGGAAGGCACCCCGGGTAACTAAAGATACGCAGACATACGGTGTCTTTCCCCATGACTCCGTGTGTCTAGTTATCTTTAGTATCCCGGGGTCACTCTGTATACGTGATCATACTCCTATCCCTTGCCAAGAACTTCACATTCAGCCTATGTAATCTTGATGTTTTAATTCGGGAGGGCATTGTAATATGTCAGCTATAACATTGTGTCGTCATGAAGACCCCGTCTTCATGAAGACACCTTGCTGTAGCTGGCGTATGTCAATGTCCTACGAAATCCTCCCATCGAGAGTACACATCCTGCTCAAGTGATTTGGATATGATCTTAATATTTTAAAATCAACTTTCAGCAACCATGCTGATCCCTTTATCCTCGTTCCCATTATAGTTGTATATAGTAAAGAGAGACTAAATCCATCCTTTAGGTTACTATGCATCTTCTCCTTCGTACCGAAGGGCTGCATTTCTCTACTTGGTTCTTTTCTTAATCATTGGATTAAGCAGCCCGTTACCGACGGACGTGATAAGTTTAACCTATTAAACTTAACCAAGATTTTTCCCAACTGTAACTAAATTCAGAATTCTAGTTTATTAGACGTCATTTAAACGAGGTCTAATTCCCAATAAATGTATTCATTTATTTTCCTTAACCTTACACAGTTGAGGTCCATTTGTTATGGATATACTTATCCCATATCCTTTATTCTGAATTTAACATACGAGGTCATTAATGGAGTTCGAAAGCGAAGTTCAATTACTCCGAAGTTAATTGATATTCCTTAGCTTCCAAGCTAATCCTAAATACCTATCAGTTATGGATTCATATTCTTCCTAATCCTTTTTAATGTCAATTAAAAATTCATCTTTACCCAAGTATGAACTAATTGCATATTTCAACTTAAAAGTTGCATTAAGGTAAGAATAGATATCTATTTCTTTTTAACGTCCATCCCCGGACAATTAAATAAATCCAAATCAAGAAAATCATTATATTTCCAATTTAACCAACAATATCAACTGATATAGTCATTAAAATATCACACTTGTATTTGTATTCATCATCTATTTCATAATCCATACATTTGCCAATCCAACTGAAAGGGCATTGTTTACATAAATCATCATTACAACTCATAGATAGAAGAATATACTTTCTTATTTTTACAATTCCTTAAAGAGGAATAAAAGTAAACAAATACAATTCATCTTCAACCAATCAAGAAGCATCAGAAAACAGCCATGTCTTCATTCTAATCAAATTCCATCTGCAAAATTACTTGCACGGGTCAGTTCAATGAACTGAGCATATTAAGCACTTATCATTAAAATGAGGTGCTTCAATTAACTGTCTCAATAAAAGAACCCTGCTTTTATGAAACGACAGTAAGACATCAATCAAGAGATAGGCACCAAAGAATGATCAGCATAGCAACTGAACCATCAAAATACCATCACAATCAGCCAAAGAACTGCTGTTCCATTTTCCACATAACCGTTGCAAGTTTCAAATTACAATATTTGTAAAGTTAGGAATACAAGTAGCATACTGCTGATATAACATACTGTTATCCTTTCCACACCTTTCATTAATAATAAATGCAAAGGGTAAAACTAACTGAAACGTAAATCCATTACTTTCTTTTCAGTTCATGCATCACATTAGATTCCAAGCAATCATGTACAGACGAGAAAGCGAACAGCAATGCATATAGTTGCTCATATCTAAGCACTACAAAATTCGTTAATAACGATTACAAATTTTCAACTGTATGAAAGAAGAAAAGATCATTTTCCAAGTCATTCATCCACATTACTATCTCCTTCCTCATGACTGTCCTAAAAAATAGAATCCAAACGAGACACAAATCAAGATAACAGTTTAGAGTGAAACTTACAAAATCCATTCGGAATTCACTTTCCGGCAGCAAGAGTAATTTCATTCATAATCAGCTTTAAATGAAAACAAGGAAGAATTTATCGTCCTTATCAATACTTCATTTAAATCAGGCTCATATGCATATCCAAAACAGGTTAGTACATCGTCGTATTTATCATAGATCAAATAGTACAAGGATGCATACTATATATTTACCGTACTAGAAGAAACCATAATTCTTTCACTGTATGGTAAACCAGATAAAAAGTTATACAATCATGCAATCAATTATTCACGTGATTTTCTAATTCTATGAATGGATTCCGTTCAAAATAAAATTTATTCATTGCTGTTACCTACAACAAGTCCAATCATAATGCACAGTAAAACTTCAATGCTATTTCCAGAACTCAGACAGCTAAAGAGAAGAATTCGTTGTTTAACTATTCAAATAAGAAAACAACCATTTTCTTCAACTCACTAAGAATTATTCATGCCGGTTTCATTTCTTCTAAATAACTGTGCAAAATCAGAGACCACAAGAAACATTCAATTATTTCATTTGTACAGAAAACTCAGCACTCAGAAACAATTTAAATGCCACTGTCCTCTCTACCGACTGAACTGGTAAAGTTCAATAACCACCTGACTACTTATTTTACCAAATCAAAACAATAGACATAAGAAGAATTCCTTACCAATAAATGATTCTACCCGAATCCATTTTTCTATTCACAATGATGTACAGAACTCAAAAATGCGATTTTTCATCCAATAATACCCTTATTATTAAAAACCCACATAGAATATCAGATGCACAACAAAGTATAATCAAAACAGGTCCAACAGCAAGACAACTTCCCAAGCATTGCCTTCTTTGTACAGCAATCCAAGTAAAATGCGTTTTCACAAAGACAGTCAGAACTAAAAGGTCGAACAACATCAATGAAACACAACAAATCATCTAATCCCTTCAGCAAGAATCAACATGATTTATTTAATGCACAGAATACAAGTCAAGCTCGTTTTCACGACTACAGTCTGAGCCGTATGATCAAGTCGTTTCATACAACACAACACAACCAACCTTTCATCACAACAAGAAGGACTGTAATCATTCATATGTTTAGAAGAGAAAACAATTTCTTTTCCAGCTTTCACGAATACTCAAAATCGTATTCGTCCATTTACATAAAATAAGAAGCACAGCAACAATTGTATTACTGGCATATCCTTCTAACCGAGCTTGCATTGCTCAGATAAAACTCTAAAACCCATCCCTTAAAGTTCAAAAAGAAATGCTATTCCCTTTTAATCCCGAAACAGCAGAAAGAAAAAGGAAAGGTCTTATTTCTTTTAAGAAAACTTCAGTATAGAAACGACATCATGCCGCTCGCACAACCTATACAATCTTATCACAAAAGTTCATATGACAAAAGAACAATCGCACAGCAATAAAACAACCCACACTGCCTGCACAGTTCCCATATAACATTTTACAGAGAAAAACCCATTTCGAATTTCCATTTAACGTCAACAACCAGCACAACATGGAGGTATTCCATTCAAAGAAATGCAAAGACAGTTAAACACAACAACCAGAGACGATTTTACGTATCATTTCCAAAAATGACAGCAAGAATCAACGAAATCTAAATCGTATCAACACAACAACAATCACATAAACCCAAAACCCAAGAGAAGGGTTGTTTTAATGAGACGTTTAAACAAAGCAAGTATTTTTAAAGAGAAGGGCTTAACATGCCTGCAATTTCTTTTCCAAAACTTGAAGAAAACTGCATTTTCCGAAGATATTTCCTTCCTCGGCGACAGCATGAGCTTTCCAACAATCCTTTCCTCTTCAGGCTCAGCAACAACCTCCAATTTTCCAAAGAACAGTGATAAACCCAAAGAAACTGGTTCGACTGAACCAAACAAAAAAACCAAATGCAGAGCAACTTCACCAAATCCAAATCGACACAATAAACAATCAACATTTCCCCCTACGCCTTCCAAGGCGAGCTGGTCACGAGGACCAAGAGAATTTAATGCATTAAAGGCTCTGCCTTTTTCCTAATTTCCCACGCCACTGCCAACTTGGGTTGGCAAACCCCCAAGTTCAAATTTGCATGAAAAACCAAATTTAGTGCATGGCCATCTAGCTACCTCCGCCATTTACCTATTCCCGCCAAACTGACACTGTCCACGTAGGGACTCCCCATTTGATGCCATTGAATACCCCTTCATCCTTATCCTCTCCCTCCAAGGGTCTACGCGTCCCCTTTAGGTTAGGATTAGTTTAGGATGTTTATTAGTATTCAACCTAGGTCATAGTTTAGTTTTAGGTTAATAGGACTTAGGTTTATTTCCCTTTCTTTTTTTTTTTAAATTTAAAAATCCACTTAGGATAGTAGTGTAGGATAGTCAATGTTGTGCAGGGCATTTCGTCCTTTGTTTCACATGCCAAAGCCACCCGTGTCCAGACATTTCCTGCCTCACGAGGTCTTAAGTTCGACAGTACCGGGTTCAAGAATCGAACCTTTGTCGTTGGCATTTACGTGCCAGCTGCTCATACCTGCAATCAGGCGCTACACATTTATATCAACCTCCGGTTCGGTTCAAGAGTAAATCGACAAAGCAATCACAAGATTACCACAACATACTTTGGATCAATGGAATTGATTCAAGGTGTGCTGTCAATCAGCAAAGAGAGTTTAGCAAGTATACGACAATTTGTCGTCACCTCAGTAAACTCACAAGCAACAATAACTGCTGTCCTATGCAATAAATTACAGCATGCAAGAATCCAAGTTAGCAACACATTCCTTTAAGATCAGAATATATCTTAACATGTTTGCCTTCATTTCAGCAGCTATAACAGTATGAAAAATATTCACCAAGATAACTTACAAAATCAGGGTGTTACAAAACTCATGTTACTCCAATGGAACATATTCTTGATGTAGCCATCATTTGTGCTGTACATAACATCATGGAGGACAACATTGCAGTTAGACTTCTTGCTACCTATTTCAAGGGAAAAACACTTCAATGGTTTCGAGGGTTAAGTGTTGGTAGTATAACCACTTGGGACGAATTAGGAGAAAAGCTCTATAAACAATTTGAAGACAAGAGTAATCACCTATCACTTTTGCTACAACTCACTATCATAAAGAGAGCTCTCCAAGAATACATGAGTGATTTCAACTTCCAATTCCACAAGACCTAGAATAGGATTTTATCACTTATAAAACCTTCTCCACATAATGCATTCTTGTACTATTTGTGACCCTTGAATAACGATGTAGCAGTTATGATCCATTCCATGGGAGGGGCTACAATACATGATGCTTAGGACATTGCCATAAGAGTGGAAAATTCCTTGATTTAGGCTGGAAAGATAACTCCACGACCGCTAATGCCATTGTCTCCAAATCTTACGAAAAATCAGCCTATCAGCACTCCTATTCCACCAGCCTCTAATCAACCAGCTCAATCTGCCCCTGCCTCTTCAAATGATCTATTTGAAGTCAAGTCACTGTTGTAAACTTTTGGAAATGAGCTTGTTGCACTCAAGAGGCAACAGTTTCAATACAATTGTCCATATCAGCCACAAAATCAGTAGTATTAGGCTAATCATCCTCCTTTTCAAGGGAACAATCAACCATAAAATCAAGCTACAAATCAAACTACGAATGTCAGGCCTTGGAACTTTCACAACCCTCTTACTACTAGCTCATCTAGAGCCATAGTACATGTCCAGAATAATCTAGTTCAAGACTATAAATGGTGTTATCCTTGTTCTCAACCCCACAATTAAAATCTTTGTCCCAATGGAGTTTTTGGTTAGGCCCTTATGGTTTAAAGTGTCTCTTCCCCTTCTGAGCTAACAGAGAACACATCTACATATGTGTTTCACCTGAATCTAGATCATTTCTTTGAAGTATTGACGAAACAGATGGGGTAACGGGCATAGGAGGAATACCTGTTCAAATGTTGGTTGATGGGTTGTTGCATGTGCGTATGACTTCTGAATCCATAACTGATTGTGAGAGCTTCCTTTTGGCTAGGAGGGACTACCTATAATAAAAGCAAGACCACCAGAAGGAGTTAAACAATATGTGCAGTGAACTACCTAGCGTATGCTAGATCTGGGAAGTGTGATACTTCCTAGATGGCTGTTAGTCCACTATTTTAAACAATTTAATGTGGTAAATAAAGTAAATCCTATTGTAATTCGAAATGATTTAGGTATCTCACTTAAAACACAATAAGAAATAGATCTAATCTAATAGGCTAGGTTAGAATAGGATCCAAAGGTCAAGTAACTGGTTCTGGGTCTCTGTAGGTCTGACAGAGGTCTCAGGAAGATCACAGAGGTGAATGAGGGTGAGAGTGGAATTAGGTGGGTAGGTCATTGTTCTAGGTTGTATGGGAAAATATAGAGACTGATGTCAGTTAAGGGTGACCGATGGTGGTTAGGTGTAACTGGTTGCCAGTTACTGTGGAAAACTGGGAATGCCATAGAATGAGATTTAGGTCTCCTTTTTGATTGCACAAAGGAATTTGGTTGGTTAGGATGAGGTATTGGGTGATTTGGGTAGGATTTGGCGAGGTTTTTAATGGGTATATGGAGGGGAAGTGTTGGAGGAGGTCAATGGGTGGCTAGGTAAATAATAAAATGATAATATAATGATGAAATGGAATGAACCAGAGAAGTATAACATTTACTTACTTGGATTCTGGTCTTGGATGCCTGTGAGTGAGGGATAGAGGTGTTGATGAGAGGTTTTGAAGGCTGTAGGTGATCACCAATTGAAGGAAATATTCTGCATGGGCTGCATGTACATTCCTCTTTGCTTGGTTAGATCAGATCATTGTTGGGATGGCTATGCAGGAAAAGATGCTTGATCTCCTTCCTTGCATGTGTGTTCTCATTGGAATTTGCTCTCAGAAGATGTGATATCTCTCTGGAATGTGCTAATGTTTGCCAATTTTTCCAAATCTTTTCCAACCTTCTTTCAACCTTGAGAATAAGGTTGTTTTGGGGTTAAAAGGGTAACCAACGGTGGTTCCGGCTTAACCAACGACAATTAGGGGTAACCGGTGTCGGTCAAGGTGGGATTTCCTAGGTTTACTAAACTAGGGAGATCCTCTTGATTTCCTCACATCTCATGTCGTTAACCCACAGATTAGACTGGGAGCTTCTTGTAAGCATGCGGGAATGTGGTTAGAGAGAATGTAGGCATTGATTTTTAGGGTTTGGATAAGTCTTAGTTAGTTATGGCAACTTACTAAGAATAGGTCTTAGGGTGAGTTGGCTTGGTGAGGTGTCTAGGTGAAGTGTATGTGTGGATATTATTTAAATTAAGATATTTAAATAATAAATATAGTGAGGATAATGAATTAATTTAATTTAATTAATTAAATTAATATTAGTGGGGTGAAGGGGGCCATGGCTAGGTGAATGTGATGAAGGGTGCTTATTTGTCAAGGGACCAAAGGGGAGTGTGACCTAATTTTAGTGTCTACATTTTACCCCTTTTTGTTGCGTAGCTTGTATTGGTAAGTGACACTAACAAAAATAAGATGTGGTTACCCCATGTGTGGGTGAAGGTGATCCCCCTCAAACTAGGAACTGACGAGGTGAAGGTAAAATCTGGTGAGTGGTTTGATAAAAGGTAAATGTGAGAAAAGGAAGGTGGGGAATATGGGGGAAAAGGGTTCAAAGGTCTACTCTTGTAAAGGTAAATCTAGGTAATGGATCAGGGTCAAAGGTAGCAACAGTCAAATGCACGCACACATATAAACTTACAGCACGCTACTAGGTTGAAGATCATAGGTACAAACTCTACATCGTCTAAGGTCGATAGGTTTATCCAAACAAGGTTGAATTGATTCTGGTATCCAAGGTATAGGATATGGTCAAAAAACACAACGTAGGTTAGGTGCCAGAATGTTTAGGGTATGTTCTGGTACACCAAAGGTAGGGTCAAGATAAATGGTCATGGCAATAGGCTAGGTAAGGTCATTAGGTCAATCAACACAGGTAACAGTGCCACAAGGTATAGTGAACACATGAGGTCAAAGGTCACTAGTAAAATGGTCCAGGTCCAAATATCTAGGTCGTGACACGGGTAAGGCTAAGGAAGGGGTAAAATAGTGAGTCCCAAAAGGAGGAAAAAGGTAGGTAGTAAATGATTTTGTCAGGAAAGGTGAGGTAAATAGGTAGGTTAAAGGTGGGGTAGGGTAAATGATCAAGGTGAAGATTGGGTGAGGTAAAAAAAAAGGAAGTAGGGGTAGGGTAAAAGGGTAAAATTTAGGGCAATGGTGCAGGTGAGGGTGACTGATGCCGGTCATGGATAACTGACAGTTGAGTATAGGTCAACCACCGATGATGTGAGGTAGGGCATATGACTCATGTCAGTCAAGGGTAACCAATGTCGGTTAGGTTGGGTTTGTTATAAAATAAAAAAAATTGTGCTTTTTGTTATTCATTTGTTATTTTGTGAAGTGAGAAAATGAAAAAAAAGAGAGAAAAGAGAGAAAAGCGTCTAGATGAAACAGAACAGTGAGCTGACGGTGTGATTGACGAGTGATTGGTTGGTGAGCAGTGGGTCCACAGGATCATTGCGAGGGATTCGATTGGTGAAAGGTTGTGGGTAGCTATTTGGTGATGGAGAAGGCTAGAGAGGTATCAAGCGGGACATCAGTACAATGGCTAGACATGCCACCGAGATGGCGAAAATGCGACGAGGTAAGCGCCCTACTCTACATACCAGTTGATTTGATAGATTAGAGGATTAGTTGATTAGTGTTGGTTTAGGTTTTGTTTTGTTTTTTAGTTTGGTGGGTGGGTACAAATTAAATTTGGGAATGGGGGGAAATATTGGGTAATAAGGAGGAATGGGAAGGGTAATAAATGGGATAAGGGAGGTGGGTGGAGGTCCAAGGGTAGTTTAGGTCATTGTAGGTGGGGATAAAAGGGGTAGGGGGGAGGTTTTTTAGAAGAGGGGGTTTTGGGAAATACGTGGGATTTTTTGCGACAATGACCGGCATTAAGTCAAGATTTGGTCAGCGTCGGTTAGGTGTAACTGGTATCAATCACCAATGGTAGGTGACCGATTCTATTAAGGGGTAACCAAGGTCAGCTAAGGGTGAATTAGTATCAGGGTGACCGATGCTAGTGAAAGGGTGACCGGGGTTGGTTAGGATGAACCGTACCTAGTCAGATTATTGGGCACAAGGGTCCAAAAGTGATGTGGGCTAGGTAGTTGAGATGGGTAGGGTGAAAATAGGGTATAGGAAAATGATAATGGTTGAATATGGATTGATACATGTAAATTAATGTTTTGTTTGTATTAGATGCAGGGGAGAGTGCAGCTACATATGCGGGATAGGGTTCCACCTCTATTGGTGATAGTGCATGACGCAGTGACCCCATAGGAGCTGCAGCATATGGAGGTAGTGGGCTTGAGTGGGGTTTGTCACTATAGACATGTAGTCATAACAGCCTAGTTTGATGGTTGTGCTCATCGATAGATGGGACTCTGCGACTAACACGTTCCACCTGCCGACGGGTGAGATTACTATCACCCTGGAGGATGTGTTCTGGATTCTTTGGTTACCCATATTGGGTGCACAGGTTTATTCTATCTCCTTCGAGGCCTCCAAAGAGCTGATTGTGACTATTTTTGGAGAGGGGATGACTGATCTTAGATTCCATAGTGCCATCTTGAGCTATGGAGAGATGTACCTAGCCCATTCTAGAGGAGACGAGGCTAGTGGTTCAGTTGATGGAGGTAGTGTGCTACTATGCACTACCAGATGTAGAGGGTGGATGCTTTCCCCGATCACTAATGGGGGTACTCCACGACATGATGGTGGATGAGACCCACTTTTCTTGGGCACCAACATTCTTGGTGCAGCTGTACAGGGAGTTGTGGGCATATGGGTAGGTTGCACAGGTTTAGCCTGTGTTGTAAATTTTTACTACACTGTTGGGCCTATGAGCACATAGTTTGTGTGTAGCCTATAGGGATGCCCCGAGTAGATGCATTCCCAATGTGATTTGTGTGGGTGGGGTATAGGAGATGGGTGTTGGTGATAGGAGAGCAGAGATCTGAGAGGCCCACACATGATGTGGCCCATTTCTGGAAGTTACTGGAGGGGTTGTCTGGAGTGGACATTATATGGAGGCCATATGTGGGATTCCCCTCATATAGGCATATGCATGAGGAGCTAGCTGAGCTCCAGCTAGAGAGATGGATATAGGGTTGCCATGCCAGGGAGAACGAGATGATCCTGATAGACAAGAGTCTAACAGGTAGTTCAGGCTAGTACAGGACATTCCTCCACCCTTCCCATAGTATCAGAGAGATGACGTGGAGAGGCCCTTACCTCTACCACAACCTACAGTGCCCACAGGGTAGGAGGAGCAGGTAGCGGACCGGCAGATAAATGATGCCAGGTGTACAGACAGGTATAGGATAGTGGAGGGTGGCTTAGTTATGAGCCATACCACCTAGACTAGGGAAGCCAGATCTAGCTACCATTATGGTGTAGAGAGATGCCCTACAGGGGCAGGTAGCTACGTTGATTACCTAGTTGGGTATACTGCAGACACAGCTAGAGGGTTCTGAGGTAGAGGTAGTAGAGCTACATGTACAGGTGGCTAGTCTAGCAGGCCCAGATGGCTAGTGGAGGAGATGGAGATGGAGAGGAGGGGGATGGTCAGGTGGCAGCCTTATAGGCTAAGGTGGTAGGTTTACATGGGCTAGTTGGCCACAGCCTCAGGCACAAATTGGGGTCTTACAGGCCCAGATATAGGCACAGGGGAAGGGGGCACCACCACATGCACCAGGAGTAGGTCCCAGTTCACAAGGCAAGTGCAGGGTAGGGTCTTGCAGGGTAGGTACAGGGGCTCAAGACCTATGGGACCACGAATAGACCATGCCTTTATCTAGGTTACGGGATGCCCTAGGTGAGGCTAGGTACTATCAGGACCAGCTAATGGTGGCCGGGATAGATTTCATATCCTATGCTGAGTACAGGGCACATCAGGAATCCAATGAGAGGAAGAGATCCCACACTCATAGTGTGGAGAGCACAGGAGGTCAATGAGCTCTTGAGGCCTAATCAGGTAGAGGTTACTAGCACATGGATACCAGCTCCAGTTGAGGTGTCAGCAGGGACCCAGGAGGCCGAGGGTACAGGTGATACAGAGATGGAGGACATCCGACCTGAGATGCCTGATATGCGGTCACCTGATTTTGTGATGTATGATAGTGATTGTGTGATTATATACTAGCCTACGCTTGCCAAAGATAGTGCTGAGAGATAGTTGTATTTTTGATCACATACCGGCCTGCGTGCCAAAGACAATGAGGATGTATGAGTTGATTTTGTATATTTCAAGCATATACTGGCCTACGTGCCAATGACATTTTGTATTGATATCATGTATTTTGAGATACACATGATGTATATGATGAGATAGGCATGCATGATTTGATGACATTGTTGTATTGTATGATGAGATACATGCTATTATTTGATTTGATGTTTTTATGAGATATGAATTTATTGTGTGTGTTAGATAAGATATTGATGTTAAATTTGAGATGAGGCATGGATTGTTTTTTATGATATGGTGGAAATAGGTGAGCTATGAATGATGGATCAGGTTAGTTTAGGCATGGATTGAGTCAGGTCAGTTTAGGCATGGATGAAGTTAGGTTGGTTAGGCATAGATCGAGTCAGGTTTGTTTAGGCATGGTTGAGTTAGGTGAGTTAGGCATGGATTGAGTCAGGTTGGTTAGGCTTGGATCAAGTCAGGTTGGTTTAGGCATGGTGGAGTCAGGTTGATTTAGGCATGGATCGAATCAGGTTATAGGCATGGATTGAGTTAGGTTTGTTTAGGCATGGTTGAGTTAGGTTAGTTTAGGCATGGATTGAGTCAAGTTATAGGCATGGATTGAGTCAGGTTATAGGACATGGATCGAATCTAGGTTGGTTTAGGCATGGTTGAGTCAGGTTTTTTAGGCATGGTTGAGTCAGGTTGGTTTAGGCATGGTTGAGTTGAAAGTAGGTGAAGTTGTGATTCATTATTTTATGCAATGAATGATAATATGGGTCATATGTGAGATGTGGTATAATCTATGCATAGTGATGATAGAGAAATGGTAGGCGTAATAAATGTATGCTGTGATAATGTTTAAAATATGAAACAACTTGTTATGTATGTGGTTTAATTTCCAATTTTGGGTATAAAAGGGAAACAAAGTTAGGTGTGATGTAATGTGAGGCACATGGAAGATGAATTTTTTAGGGTAGAGGATGGCTAAGCTAACCTCCAAGGGCCCCATGCCCTTGGAGTGCTACCTACATAGTCCCAGCGAAAAAGGGACCTTAGGCTGATGTAGTTCTCCCATGAGCTAGGGAAGAATATGAGGAGGTATGAAAATGAGTTGGTAGGTTTTTGGGCATGTTGTGGGTTTAGGTTTGTTAGGTGTGGGTAGATTATAGGTAAAATGATGTAGGTGAGGGTGATTGTGGTGAAAGAAGAAGATTACCCCAAAAGTAAGCATGGAGGACCAAGTCCTGTATAAGGTAATCAAAATGTAAACAAAGATGGTTAAAAGATAAGAGGGGGAAATAAAGCCACCTGATTGGGTAGGATCATACCAAGTAGATCATACCTTAGTGGAGGAGGTGATGCACATAATACCCTGAAATACATTGCATGATTGACTGATTCTACAGTGAAAAGTAGTCACAGGATCACCAAATGTCTAAATTCCAAGATGTCCCTTGAGGCAATGAGGAAATGGGAGTGATAATGGTTTAAAGGGTGAAAGGTAGTGTAATTTTTATATGGTATGAGGTAGCATGCACTTTGGGAAAGAGAACCTAGATCGCAATGAGGAAAGTCCATGACTAAAAGGTGTGAGTGTTTTGACTTATAGTTGAGATAGAATGATTCAATGTGGGAAGTCTATATGGGATGACATAAAATTTAAATCCTTGAGGTCTTTGTGAAGTTGATTGATGTGGGAAGCTTCAGTTGCTCTCATTATTATTATTATTATTTTTTTATTGTTTAAGAGCTTTACATAGTTGTCCTTCGAGGGAGTAGTCTATTTATAGCAACAATTTGTTAAGAGGAAGATGTCCTTTTAAGGGAGTCATCATTTTTTTAGTAGAATTTGACTCAAGGAGTTTAGTCCAATGTGAGGTCTTGAAGTCATGGATAAGACCAAGGTGGAGAATAAGACTCTTGTTCAAAAGGCAAGGTGAAATGACCATGGGATCTCATCTAAAGGTAGATGAAAAGTATCCATGAGAATCATGTTATGTGTAGCACCATGGTACACATATTCAAGAGAAGATAACAAGTGACGGGTACTCACATGATTCTTGTTTAATCATTGGTGAGGTGTATGAAGTGAATAGCACCTGAAGGGATGAGCATTGAAAGAGACAAAAGGTGAGGTAGGACTACAAGTCAACAATAGAATGGTCAAAGATGTAAGTAATTAAGGGGCTTAGGTTCGGGTCTACCATCTAGTGAAGATAAATGATAAGCACTTGATCCATAGGTATGAGTCACGATGTATGGTTCAAGCTAATTAGGAGAAAATTTACCCCGTTTACTTTTTTCTTGCTTTGGTTACATGTTGATTTTATTTCAGAACAAGGTAACTAACTTGGAAGGTTTTTTCATAGACATGTTTGTCATAGGAACACGTTTGATACATTTTTGGTAAACTTAAAGGTGATCCAAAGTATTAAGATGATGTTCATCTAATAACTCTAGTTGTGCTAAATGGTCCTAACGAAATTCATCATCATTGAGCATGTCATGGAGAGAAATGTGGAGTGAGGGGATCTAGACTTCAAGAGGTAGGACTGCCTCTGTACCGTAGACTAGAGAAAATGGTGTGGCCACAGTGGAAGTGTGAATACTAGTACGGTATGCCCACAGGGAAAAAGGAATGTACGTATGCCAATCCTTCCCAGTATCGTCAACCACTTTCATAAGAATTTTTTTGATGGTTTTGTTAGTGGATTCAGCTTGGCCATTGGTTTTTGGGTAATAAGGTGATGAGAAACTAAGATAAATGCTGAAGGTGTCGCAAAGTTTTTGCAATGTTTTGTTTTTGAATTGTTTTCCATTTTCAGTGATGAGGTGATGAGGAACACCAAAGTGACAAATGATGTGGTAGTTAATGAACTCACATATTTTCTCAGCTTTTTTGGAGATGAGTGGGATGGCTTCCACCCATTTTGTATAGTATTCGGTAGCAGTGATGATCCATTGATGGCATTGGGAAGAATGAGGATTGATTTCTCTGATAAAATCTAAACCCCATCGAGATAAGGGCCAAAGGTCTTGAGTGACCTGTACGGAATGACTGGATGTATGATGAAGATTGGAACTGTTGTTGGCATTTTACACACAATGTTTGACATAATCGCAACAATCATGGTTAAGGGTCATCCAATAATAGCTTAGGTGAAGGATACGCTTAGCAACAACAAGGCCACTAAAGTGACCTCCACATATGCCATCATGAACTTCCTTAATGGTATAAGGAATTTCAGAACTTTTGAGGCGTCGTAAGAGAATACCGTCAAAGCCGTGTTTATAGAGGAGGCACCCCAGAATGATGTAATGAGAGACCTTTTTATGGAAGGCGCGTTGTCCATTACGGGTGAGATCAGGAGGTAAGATGGAGAGAGAAAGGTAGTCAGAGTATTGTTTATACCAAAGGTCACCCCGTAAAATTGGCAAGGGCAATTTTACTGATAACCTTACCAAAATTTTGTTCTGGTCCCTCGTCAGGGACCCCTTGCGTTCGAAACGTTGCAAAATCCCTTCCTGGGAAATCTAGTTTTCCGAACTTAGCCTTTTTTGGTTGGGCGCACATAATGACTATGCAACATCAAGTTTTGGTGTGCCCCCTTTAAATCCTTTGGTGCATGCTTTCTCATGTCAAAAAGCGTTTTGATGCGCCTCACTATGTTGATTCTTCCTTGCATGTGCCAAGGCGCATGCGCCTTCATGTCAAAAATACTTTTGTTGCACCACTTTTTGGTGCGCCAAGGGCGCACATATTCTTGTGTTGACAGCACTTTTGGTGCGCTCAAGGTGCACTTAACTTCGTGTTGGCAAGTCTTTCGGTGCGCCAAGGGCACATGCTTTCTTGTGTCGACAGTGTTTTTCATGCGCCATTTGAAAAAGTTGGTGGCGCATTTATTACCACCTCACCTATATATAGGCGCGTCTGCACTGTCATTGTCACCAAACACAAATCACGTGATTATTTTTCTCTGTACCTGTCAGCGCACCAGCCCTGTCGCTTTCAAATCTTTTCATGGACCCGTTTGCACACTTCTCCACTATTTATCCTGGTAAGAGGTCCTCTTTCTTTTGTGCACTTTGTGTTTGTGGTTTTTGGCTGCTTGTTGGTATGGATTGGATTGGAAAGACTGTGAAATCATGAACTTCCCCCCCCCTTCCTTGCTGTCTTTTCCATTCTTCCACATGTTCTTCCCCCTCTTTCCAGATCTGCTGGTAGAGGAAACTCTGTCCTGAAATGATTGCTTAAAAAATCTTTGTTTAAGCCTCTTCATCACCCCAAGGTACCCTAAAAAGGAGCTTAACCACATATAAACCCCTCAGAGAGAGAATCAAAGCTTAAAAAGAAACTGTATTTTTCTTCTCCTTTGGCGCATTGGTGCACCCTACAACATGAAGAACAATTGTTCCTTTGGCACATCTGTCACCCTCGTTACACAAAGAACAGCCACGCCAATGGCGCATATTCCCTACCTGCTACATAGTGAAAAGTTGCGCCCTCATGGCGCACTTCCTTAGATTGTTGCAAACACTTTCCTCGTGCCCCCTCATGGCGCACCAAACTCATTTGTTGCATCGTTAAAACCTATGCCCTTTGGCGCACCCTGTATGTATGCAACATAGAAATTATCTGCACCAAGTGCAAAACTGTAAAACGGCGCAGGCGCATCCCTCATTACAATAACATCATGTCATGCAGACCTTTCCATGCGCCGTGCCAGGTTCCCTTATGGCACAATAAAAATGATGTAACATGCGCAAATCCTACGCCCTTTGGCGCATCCTGTACCCATGTAACATGCTACATCCATGCGCCCGTTATAAAATGCATACATATGGCGCAGGCGCACTTCTGATTGCAACAACAAAATGTACCATGCAATTTCCATGCGCCATGTGCCCTTTGGCGCTGTTTTTCCCCTTGCAACAGCCTTTTTCTGTGCGCCATACTATTTAGCCCTGCAGCCTGCAGTATCCATGCGCCCTGCGCCCTCAAGCATTTAAATCGTTAAACTCTTTCTCCTGTTAATGCTTTAATGGAAGATCAAACCGCTAACATGACCTTCCTGCATTGTGTTTCGCTTCTTCTCCTTGCAGATCAGCAACTGAGTTCGGAGTTACATATGTCAACATCAAGCAAGAAACCTACCAAATCTAAAGGCAAGGCCAAGCTCACAGAAGAAGAAATGAAGTATAAATATCAGAGGGTCAGGATGCCCGAATCCCAGGCAGAGTGTGACTTAGATATCAGAGACTCAGAACTTGGACACATTGATATGGAGGAGTTCTGGGCCAGAACCAGGAAGGTCACACGAAGTCCCTGGATGGACAAATTGATAGGCAGTGCCCTGCACTTTGCTGGAGGAATCCCAGTTAGCGCCGTGAACAATGAATTTATGATGGTAGTTGCCCGATGCTACAACAAAGACACAAGATGTGTCCACAATGAGAAGGGCGAGGTTATAATCAACCTCACTGCCCGCCATTTTGAAATAATGCTCGGCATCCCTCACCACCGGCACTTTGTGGCCGTCAGCCGGGAAGACTGCATCAAGGCCTGGGATGACAATGAAGATCAGTGTATGCAGCTGATGAACGAGGTATATTTGAAGAATAAAAAGGTGGTGACTCGGTGGCCACAAGTCATTCACCGTAGTGACTTTTCAGAAGAACTCAGCGACACCATCACGTTCCTGAGCAGAGTCTTTGGGCTTCCTGACACCCATTATTTTCACAAGTGGATGCTGCGGTACCTAGAAACAATGAACAAAAATGTGCCCGATCAACGCTTTGAGTGGGCAGAAATCATAAGCAGCACAATCTCTGAGCAGCTACAACAACTTAACACAACGGGGAGGTTCTATATGAACTCCTACGTGGTCTATGCTGCAGCTTCAGAAAGAGATTATCCAGCTCTGATGCGGTGCGGGGTTTGGCCCCAGGTTAAAATCTATGAATACTATCCAGAACTGAAGCTGGAAAATAGCATCCCCCAATTTACAAAGATCAATGATGCATTCTTCTATTTCATCATCTGCCTGTTGAGGCCGAATATGACTCATGGTCGCACAATCAAGAGTATTGTAGCAGCTACCGAGAAGTGGGGGGCCCTGTTCACTCAATTCCCCACATTCACCTATCTAAGGGCGGCTAACTTCTTGGGGGAACCAACTAAACTGCCAAGGTATGCCGGTCCCAAATTGATCCTGCTAGAGCTGTCAAGGCAGCTAATCACCTACCATGAGAAGTGCCTCAAGAGAAAGAAGGGTGGAACTCCTTTCCCCCTCACAGTGGGTAGGTATACATGTCTCACTCACCACAAGGCAAAAGACATGTTTGCAGAGCTGGAGCTGCTGAATCTGAAACATAACTTCCCAGCAAGGCCCACCTTCGACCCAAGAAATTGTCTGCCTAGGGCCAAGCTCGACCCGATCCACATCCCTTAGATCGAAGATATCTACATCGATATATATCATGAGGTTGAGCTCAGGAGGAAGGACCATTCTCGCTTGGCCTTAGCAGAAATCATCCAGTACGGGGTGGCCATCATCCCCAAAGGCTACCAAACTACTGAGCAAGAAGTGGATCAAGTGTATCTTGACACAGGTGGGGATGATTGGCCTTTCACGGTGATTGATAGAACTAAAGCACCCCAGACAATAGAGGAAAGAGTCAAGGAAACTCTGTGTAGGACGGAGCATTGGTGTCGAATGAATGGGCTCATCTACCTCAGAGTCAATTTCACGACCTCTCCGTTGGGCAACACACCTCCTCGATCAAAGAAGCCAAAAGGAAAGGGAAAAGGAATAGAGGGTGAATCCAGTTCCACCCAAGAGGAAGCTCCTGAAAGCCCTCCTTCCGCTTCACAAGAACGGGTTGAAATCCCGAAAAGCTCAGAAGAAGAAGCGGCGGAAGATGTTCCAATAGGCATATCCACTCAGGATGTGGCCACGACTATAACAATTGAGGTCCCTTCTGTCCCTTCTCCCTCTCCTCCTTCCCCTCCTCGAGTGACCCAAGCGACCATCCCTTTGGTCGTGTCCTCTCCCCCTTCTTCTACCATTCCTCCTGCTTCCTCGTCCATCTTCTCTTCTCTCGCGGACCTGTCCCCCTCCATTTCTTCCCTCATCTCTGAGCTCCCTTCCCTTCCTATGTCTTCCTCCCCTACAGTATCCCTTCCTCCCATAGGCACTTCCTCAGCTTTTCTCTCTATGCCACCGCCACGTGTCTCCACGTTTTTCCCTTCTACTACTGCAGCTGCCCCCTTCTCTGTTTCTGGTCCTTCTCCCCTAAGTCCAGCCTGGATCTCCCAGCACCTAAGTCAACAGAAAAGGAAAGTTCCCATCGCACCGATGGACTTTTCTGTTATCCAATCAAAGGGGGCCAAGAAGCAAAAGCCTATCACACGCTTCTCTCAGAGTGCTTCGGGAGAGAGGGTAATGGAGATCGCATACCCCAATCCTCTGAAAGATAAAAAGGATCTGTCTTCGACAGATTACACAGTGACTCAAGTCACAATGGGGATGTCTTCTGAAAGCCTTCAGGGAGAGGCCCTATCTGCAGTTGACGCCCTCTGCAAGAAGCTTCAAGAAGCAAAAGAAGAGAAAAGGCTACTGAAAGAGCAAAATAAACATCTGCTCCACGCCTTACAGAAGATGGGCAGTGCACCTCCCACAACTGCCGCCGAAACTCCTGAGCCTCTGAGTCAGGATAAAATTAATGAATATGCAAAGATCGGCGAGCAGGGTATGGCAGTTTCCACCTGGAGGAGCCAGATCCTCAAGGACAGTGAACGAGTGATCGCCAAGTTCACCGATTTGTATCTGAACATCAACAAGGTGAATAAAGAACTCCAGGCGTTAGCAGGACCCATATCCGAAGAGCTGGACCATGCTAGGCTGCAGCATGAGACCTTTCAAAAAATGTTCGACTGTTCAGTCGAAGATCTGGTCAAGTTCGGCATTTTTGGTCACCCCAGGGCCCTCAATAAGACCCTTTCCACTCTGGATTACCGGATGGATCAACTAGAATTCGTCCTCGAAAAGATTGATAAGGTAAAGGAAGAAGCCCTGGACGCAATGCATCAGATGGAACAAATTGTTCTAACGATGTCTCCAGGGTTGCTTACTCCTTCTTTCACCTTAAGGAAGGTTGACGAAACCATTCAGATCTTCAAGGAGATTGTTTCGCAAGGGCTGGGGCCAGAGGTCACTTTTGACGCAGAATCCATCAATAACCTGCTGGCCTGTCGGGACTTCATCAGGTTCTTAATAGAAGCAGAGAATGAATATTCCAAACTCCCAGAGAAGCTCACAGACGAGCGGGAGACTTGCGAGGCTATCACTGAGCGACACAAGGATCCTTCCCAGGATCAACTAGAGCCCATGATCAGCAAGTTCATGGAATACCGTGCCCAATTCCACATCTCGTCACCTGAGCAGCAGCAGAAGCAGGATCCCCCCTTTCAGCCGCGGGATGACGACGATGAATAATTTCTCTCTTCTTCGACTTTCTTTTTGTAAATGTCTAAAGTATGTTGGCACAAATGATGACATCATCCATGTTGCACCATGGGATGATGTCATCCATCAAGTTGTCAAAAGTCAACATGACTTTGAGATATTTTGTAGATATTATGTAAATAGGTGGTTGGTTCCTTTTTGCCTTCCTTCTTCTCCTTCTTCTATAAATACTCGAATACTTGTTGTATTCGGGGGGTGAATACTTTTCAGATGAGAAATAGAAGTAAGAAGAAGATTTTGAACTCTTTGTAACAGAAACAAACATTGAATACAATATATTTAGACTTTGTGCTGAATACATGTGTTTTAATATCAGATCTTTCTTATGTTAGATTTGTGTGATTGCTCTGCTAGATTTTCTTCTACTTTGTTGTCATTTATTCATCAGTATTGCTTTATCCGTCTATGCAAGTAGGTTCGGCTCTGTTTACTACCAACCCAAACCATAGACCCTTTGACCCTTCTGCTTTGGAATTCATTTCTTTTCTCCCTTCGGATCTGATCTTTCCTCTGTCTCCCCCTTCGTTCCTTTCTTTCCGCAGTTGGAAACACCCCTACTGGGATGAGATCCCAAACCCCCGAAGGCAGAATATTGTGAGACTTGCACAGATTCCTGCTGGTAGAATAGCAATAAACCAGTTTCACTTTGCTGACTCAAAGAGGGGCTATGCCCTGCACACTGTTGACTCGTTTATCCATAAATCTACCCAAGCGACAGATTTTCGAACCAACAGTTTTTGGCGACTCCGCTGGGGATCGAACAGATCTATCCGATCTATGATGGTGGTATGATAGAAAATCAGTAAAAATCAGAAAAATCACTACCTGTTTGCAAATTTTAACTTTTGTTCAAAATCCAAAATTTTTGCAAAAGTGACCCAAATTGAAAATTTTCTTCTGAGATCCATAGATCGGGCCTAGTTGGAAATCTTTAGTTCGCTGAGTTTTTATACAAATCTATATTTTTCCGTAGATCTGAGTTTTTGATATTTTACCAAAATTTTCAAACTCTTTGAAAAAGTCAACTCTAGATCTGAAAATCAGCTTACTAAGCTTCACCATCATTTTATCCTCGTTGTTCTTTGTCATTAAACAACAATCAGTTTTCAAAAGAAGGATAAAATTTAAATATTTAGAAAAGTACATGCTGCTGGTTTTTGTCAGAAAAATCAGAAAATCAGCAAGTACAACCAAAAAGAGTTTTTTAATCTGCACCACAATATTGCAGATCGGGAAGGTACACTGGCGGGTGAACCATTTACTCGTAGCAGGAGAGCCCGTGGAGAAGTCAATCCTACCTTTGATCTGCTCCAAAGGCATAACTTCAGTATTACACCGACACGCTTCTCATCACTGAGCTCGGCTGACCGGTTATCCAGGAGTGTCTCATCTCCACGAAGGAGGAACCATCTCTCGCAAGGGGCATCCACATCCCTTTGCAGTGCTTTATTGCTCAGTGGAACCACACTTCCAGCCCGTGTTCTTTTTCCAGCCTTTCAAATGGCAGTGCCATGGGGAAATGCTATGGGCCCTCTCGCATTACCACATCCAGTTCACGCGCTCCCTCATGGAAACCGAAAGAATTTTCCCAAATTTGATGGGAGTGGGAACCAAAGTACGGATGCACATATATCTGCATTCATCATGTCATGCAGCATCCTGGATGTGACTCATGAAGATGTGTCAGTTCACCTCTTTTTAGAGACCCTCCAAGGGCCCGCAGCAGAATGGTTTCAGCATTTGCCGGCCGGATCTATTACCAGTTGGGCCACCTTGCGGGATGCTTTTGAAGACAGATACAAGCCTTCGGAAGATGCGTTTGCACTATTATCACAGATCACTCACCTAAAGAAGGAGGCCAATGAGACCATGCGCGATTTTATCGCCAGGTTCAATGCATTAATCAACCGTGTGCCTGTTGCCATGCTTCCAACACTAGAAAATCAAAAGTGTTTCTTTGTGAATGCTATGAGCTCAAAAATAAGTTTTTTTCTTCTACATGAACAAATAACTACCTTGCCTCTTGCCCAGGCTGCTGCCAATCCGAATTGAAGACAACTTGCTAATATCTGGTGAATTGAAAAGGGAATCATCTAAGCCCAAATCTTTGAGCCCTTCTCCCGCCACTTCATCTGATCCGGCATTTCAAAAGATGGCGAACGACTTGATCGCATTAAAAAAGCAGTTAGCTCAAGCTTCCCCAGTTCCTCATACCGGGATATCCCACGGAGGAATTTCGTTTCCAGCCATGTTCCTCAAAGGCCGCGCTTGCCTGCAACTGCTCCGCGGTTGGCACTTGAGGCTCCTCCGGTCAATGCTCTAGCTGAAATTGAAGAAGAAGAGGAACAAAATTACGAAGAACCTTCGTCTCAAGGCGAAGATGATCAAGATGTCGGTGAGCCGACTGGTGACTCTACTATCGGGTATATGGAATTTGATGAGGAGGAATCTGACGAAGAAGAGGGTACTCAAGGATATGCAAGCGGACAATCATATGTTGTTTTTACCCGCTCACAAGGAAAAGAAGCAGAGGTCGCTGCCAATGTGCGGAAAGAAAAGACTACGTCATCTGCGTACCCAACCATTGCAAAGAGAGGTAATCCCCTTCCCACTCAACCTCCTCAATAAGTCTTTTACAAAGAAAGCTTTTCCCCCGTATCTCTCCTCCAAATCAGCCCTCTCATATTTCCATCAAGACCAGTAATCCTACTCTACCATCGTGAAGTGAGGGACTCATTCCTTCACCAGCGCAACCTTTGGCCGCATTTGATATCATAGATCATGCTAAAAGACCAAGATCCAAATGTCTGAAGCCGAGTATCTTCAGTCAAACCCCGAGCAGCTTGATGAAGTTAACTGAATACATTCAAAGTCAAGCTGTCATATCTCCCCAGGTTTCCTTAAAAGGAATCCTTTCCACTCCTCCTGCATCCCGCATAAATGTTGCCTCAACATCTGCATCAGGCAAGATAGAGCCTTTCTATCTCTCCCTCCTAATCAATGGCCACAAGTTAAGTAACTGCATAATTGATTCTGGGGCTTCTGATAACGTCATGCCGGCAAAAGTTGCCCATGCTCTGGGCCTCACCCTTACCAAGCCTTTTGGTAGATGTTATTCCTTGGAAACCAAGCAGGTTCCGTTGATTGGTCAAATCAAAGACGCGCAGTTCGCATTTGCGGCATTCCCAGAGAAAAGAGTAAAAATGACCGTCCTCGTTGCCGACATTCCAGCAGCCTATGGAATTCTACTGGGAAGGAGTTTTTGTAGTGAGGTTGGTGGGGAGATTCATATGGACTAGTCTAAGGCTAGAATCCCCGTCAAAGGAGTAATGCAGACTTTGGAGCCAGAATCACAAAAGAAGTACTTGGTTACTAACTCTGAGGACCCCAAGGCCCAAATTCTTTTTGAATCATCAGGGATGGGGAACTATTTCTTGTCTAATGAGTCCGACAAAATGGTTGTTCTCGTCCAAGAAGAAGATCTTAACAAGATCTGGACTTTGCAGTTTGATGGCAGCTGCGCAACCAAGTGGATGTGGCGTCGGAGCTGTGCTAATATCTCCCGAAGGGGAGATTATTCCTCTCTCTTTCAAGTTGCAGTTTTTCAACACAAATAATACTGCTGAGTATGAATCTCTGCTACTTGGCATGCAAGCCGCAAAGGAAAGAGGGATCAAAAATCTGAAAGTGCAAGGTGATGCAGAGCTAGTTGTAAATCAAGTTAAAAGGATATATCAAGTGAAGAATGAAAGGCTCAGGCACTACCGTAATGCGGTGTGGGACAGCATCAAGGAATTTGATGCCTTTTCAATAGAATCCATTCCAAGAGCTCAGAATGACATGGCCGATTCATTGGCCATTTCAGCATCCCTCATGCTCCCTCACCCAGGTTTGAAAACAGACAAATACACCATTGAGATGGTTTTCCGCCCAAGTGTGCCGGATAATTCTCAGCATTGGCAAGTATTCAACGATGACAATCAACTCATTGCCTTTCTAGAAAAGGCGGAAAATTTTAAGGAACTTCACTTTGAAGGATCCACTTCCACTTGCCGTGAATCAGTCATCGATCAAGACAATGAATCCAGAGGAAATGATGGCATATGTCAGCTAAAAGGGAATAAAATTCCAAAGGGCCTGGTTTCTTTGGAATGGTTGTTCGATAGGCATGACCATTTTGTAAAAAATAAAAGGTGAGATGGTACGGGCTCCTCCCCAGAAACCGAACTGGTTAATTTAGGTTCATTAGAACATCCACAGTTTGTGAACATCGGAAAATGTTGCACACCTGAAGAGAAGCGGAAGTTTGTCAAACTGCTGAAGAAATACATGGATGTATTGGCATGGTCCTACGCCGATCTGAAGTCTTTTAAGCCAAAGGACGTTCAGCATGACATCCCGTTGAAAGAAGACGTCAAACCCTTTCGCCAGAAGCAGAGGCATTATAATCCTAAGATCTCAGGTAGTATCCAGGCTGAAATTCAGAAAATGCTGGATGCGAGAATCATTTTTCCTATCCATCACAGTACTTGGGTAGCAAACATTGTGCCAGTGCGCAAGAAAAATGGTGAAATACGCATATGCGTAGATTTTCGAAACTTGAATCAGGCTTCCTTAAAAGACAACTACCCACTTCCTATAATGGATCAAGTTCTACAAGCAGTAACTGGATCAGAAATGTTGTCCATGCTTGATGGTTTTTCAGGCTACAATCAGATTGAAGTCTCACCTGAAGATCAATTTAAAACAGCATTCACTACTCCCTGGGGTACGTTTGCCTACAGCAGGATGCCTTTTGGCCTGACCAATGCTGGCGCCACTTTTCAGCGGGCCATGGACCTTGCATTCAAAGGTATGATGGGGAAGGTCATTGTGGTTTATCTAGATGACTTAACTGTGTTCTCTAAACAACGAAGTGATCATTGTGATCATCTGGAGCAAGTATTGGCCAGATGCCGAGAGCATGGGATTTCCCTGAACCTGAAAAAATCTGTTTTTGGAGTCACAGAGGGAAATTTGCTAGGACATGTTGTTAGCAAAGAAGGAACAAAGATATATACCGAAAGAGTTAAGGCTATTTAGAGCCTTACTTTGCCTACAAGCAAGACCAGTGTCCACTCTTTCTTTGGAAAGGTGAATTTCCTCAGGCGCTTTGTTCCCGGCTTTGCTGAAAAGACTCGTCATATATTAGACATGATGAAAGGGTCACCAACTTTCTGATGGAGCGAGGAAGGGAAAAAGTTGTTCGAAGAAATAAAAGCTTCTGTCGCTCACGCACCAGTCCTGGTGTGTCCTGACTTCTCCAAGGATTTTATCATGTATAGCTATGCGTCTGAGCATACTGTATCTGCCATCTTGATGCAAAAGAATTCTGAGGATGTTGAATCCCCAATTGCGTTCATGAGCTCTCCCCTCAAGCCTCACGAATTAAAAATGTCTCAGTTGGAAAAGCATGCCTTCGCCGTTGTCAAAGCGGTCAAAAACTTCAGGTATTACATTTTAAATTCTCATACAGTGGTGCTGGTCCCTGACACGGCAGTCAAATCAATTTTAACTCAACAGGAGTTAGGAAGCTTGCGAGGAAATTGGATTGCAAAGGTCCAGGAGTACGATCTAGATATAAAACCAACCAAGTTGGTAAGAGGCAAAGGCTTATGTCAACTTATGGCCGAAAACCAAGGATCGGAAGTTTCCGGGGAAAAAGATGATTGTACCAATGAAGCACAAGACCGGCTGGATAAACCCGATTCACTGCCTCTGGTCTTATTTATTGCAACCAGTGATGAGTGGTATTCCAATATTGCTTTCTTCCTCACCTACGGTGAATGCCCAGCTCACCTAACTGCAAAGGAGAAGTGCACTATAAAGCTCAGAGCAGCCAAATATGTCATCTGGGATGACGGTTTATACAAACGCGGGATAGATGGTGTCTTCTTGCGATGTGTTGACAAGCCACATAAGGTGAAGTTACTCGAAAGTTTTCATAATTCACCCTGTGGGGGCCATTTCTCCTCTTCTGTGACAGCACACAAGATCATCCGGGCCAGGTACTATTGGCCGACGCTTTTCCAAGATACAGCCACCTGGGTAGCAAAGTGTGAGCCTTGCCAGCAGTTCGTCGGCAAGCCCAAGTTAGCTGCTTTTCCCCTCAGGCCGGTCGTTGTTGACGAACCGTTCAAGCAGTGGGGAATTGATTTTATCGGCGCACTCAATCCCCAATCGAGTGCCAGACATAGTTATGTCCTAACAGCAACAGATTACTTCACCAAGTGGGTAGAAGCCATACCTGTCAAACATGCCACTTCCGAAGTTGTTTGCAGTTTCATCAAAGAAAACATCATTGTCAGGTTTGGCGTTCCAAACAAGATTGTTGCTGATAATGCTTCTAACTTCTCTTCACGGGAAGTTATTAGTTTTTGCTACGAATATGGGATAACTTTAGCTCACGCCTCAGATTATTACCCTCAGGGAAATGGTCAAGTAGAATCCAGTAACAAAAACTTGGTGACCATCATACGAAAGCTGGTGGATGAGAATCAACGAATGTGGCACAAATCCTTATACGATGCTTTGTGGGCAGATCGCATTACTCCCAAGAGATCTCTCGGTATGTCACCTTTTCAAGTGTTATATGGCACCGATGCCGAGCTTCCCATTTCCGCTGAACTCCCTGCTCTGCGTTTGGCACGGGCAATCGAAGATGAAACTTTTCAAAATTCCCTTGAAAAAAGGATCATGTATCTAGCAGAGCTCGAAGAAAAGAGAGTAAAGGTGGTCGACAAGATCACCGAACATCAGAATCAGGTCAAAATATTGTTCGATAAAAAAGCTAAGCCAAGAAAATTCCAGGTGGGAGACCTCATCCTTTTGTGGGACAAACGAAGAGAGCCAAAGGGCATGCACGGAAAGTTTGATTCCCTATGGAGAGGGCCCTTCAAGATCAAGCAGTTAAACGGAGAGAATAGTTTCTATCTCTCGTATTTGGATGGAACTAAGCTCCCGCTTCCCTATAGCGGGAAACATCTGAAAATCTTCAGGAAGTAGAGCTCGCTCTCTTCTTTGTACAGTTTTCTTCAGTTGTGTGTTTGTTTTTGTCGTGTGTTTGCTTTCGTTGGTTGTGTGTTTCCCTTTCCGGTCGCCCTTGTTTTTGAATCTGTTACCCAATGGATAGGCACGTGAGATCTGGGATTCTCTACCCCTGAGGTCCGCTCAGGGATAGTCCCCAGAAAGAGCCAGCTGTTATCCCGTAAAATTGGCAAGGGCAATTTTACAGATAACCTACCAAAATTTTGTTCCGGTCCCTCGTCAGGGACCCCTTGCATTCGGAACGTTGCAAAATCCCTTCCCAGGAAATCTAGTTTTCCGAACTTAGCCATTTTTGGTCTTTTTTGGTCAGGCGCACATAATGACTATGCAACATCAAGTTTTGGTGCGCCCCCTTTAAATCCTTTGGCGCATGCTTTCTAGTGTCAACAGGCGTTTTGATGCGCCTCACTATGTTGAGTCTTCCTTGCATGCGCCAAGGCGCATGCACCTTCATGTCAACAATACATTTGTTGCGCCACTTTTCGGTGCACCTAGGGCGCACATATTCTTATGTCAACATCAATTTCGTGCGCCAAGGGCGCATATAACTTTGTGTTGGCAAGTCTTTCGATGCGCCAAGGGCGCATGCTTTCTTAGTGTCGACAAGTGCTTTTCATGCGCCACTTGAAAAAGTTGGTGGTGCATTTATTACCACTTCGCCTATATATAGGCGCATCTGCGCTGTCATTGTCATCAAACACAAATCACGTGATTATTTTTCTCTGTACCTGTCAGCGCACCTACCCTGTCATTTTCAAATCACTTTGTGGACCCGTTTGCACATTTCTTCGTTATATATCCTGGTAAGAGGTCCTCATTGCTTCTTTTGTGTGTTTGGTGTTTGTGGTTTTTGGCTGCTTGCTGGTTTGGATTGAGTTAAAAAGATTGTGAAATCATGAACTCCCCACCCTCCTTTGTCTTTTCCATTCTCTACCACATGCTTTTTCCCCCTCTTTCCAGATCTGCTGGTAGGGGAAACTCTGTCCTAAAAAATGGCTTGAAAAACTCTCTTGTTTAAGCTTCTTCATAACCCAAATGAACCCTCCAAAAGGAGCTTAACCACATACAAACCCCTCAGAGAAAGAATCATGGCTTGAAAAGAAGATTGTTATTTTTTCCTCCATTGGCGCATCTGTCACCCCTGTAACACATACACAGTCGCGTTAATGGCGCACATTCCATATTTGTTACACAATGAACAGCTGCGCCCTAATGGCGCACTTCCTTTGCTTGTTGCAAACTCTTTCCCTGTGCACCCTACTTGGCGCACCAAACTCATATGTTGCATCATTAAAACCGCGCCCTTTGGCGCACCCTGCATGTATGCAACATTCAAATTACTATGCGCCAAGTGCAAACTATTAAATCGGCGCAGGCGCATCCTTTGTTACAACAACATCATGTTATGCAGACCTTCCATGCGCCATGCCAAGTTCTCCTGTGGCACATGAAAAAATGATGTTACACGCATTAAACCTGCGCCCTTTGGCGCATCCTGTACCCATGTAACATGAAAAATCCATGCGCCCTTTATAAAATACATACACATGGCGCAGGCGCACTTGTGCTTACAACAACAAAATGTAATCTGCCGCATTTCCATGCGCCATGCACCCTTTGGCGCTGATTTATCCCTTGCAGCAGCCTTTTCCTGTGTGCCTTACCATTTAACCCTGTAAGCCTGCAGCATTCATGCGCCCTGCGCCCTGAGGCCTTAAAATCACTAACTCTTTCTTGTTGACGCTTTAATGGAAGATCAAACAGCTGATATGAATTTCTTGCGTTGGGTTTCACTTCTTATTCTTGCAGATCAGCAATTAAGTTCAGAAGTTACATATGTCAACATCAAGCAAGAGACCTACCAAATCTAAGGGTAAGGCCAAGCTCACAAAAGAAGAAATGAAGTATAAATATCAGAGGGTCAGGATGCCCGAGTCCCAAGCAGAGTGTGACCTAGACATCAGAGACTCAGAACTGGGTCATATTGATATGGAGGAGTTCTGGACCAGAACCAGAAGGTCACATGAAGTCCCTGGATGGACAAATTGATAGGCAGTGCCCTGCACTTTGCTGGAGAGGAATCCCAGTTAGCGCCGTGAATAATGAATTTATGATGGTGGTTGCTCGATGCTATAATAAAGACACAAGATGTGTCCACAATGAGAAGGGCGAGGTTATAATCAACCTCACTACCCGCCATTTTGAAATAATGCTCGGCATCCCTCACCACCGGCACTCTGTGGCCGTAAGCCGGGAAGACTGCATCAAGGCCTGGGATGACAATGAAGATCAGTGCATGTAGCTGATGAACGAGGTTTATCTGAAGAACAAAAAGGTGGTGACTCGGTGGCCACAAGTCATTCATCGTAGTGACTTTTCAGAGGAACTCAGCGACACAATCACATTCCTGAGCAGAGTCTTTGGGCTTCCTGACGCCCATTATTTTCACAAGTGGATGTTGCGGTACCTAGAAACAATGAACAAAAATGTGCCCGATCAACGCTTTGAGTGGGCAGAAATCATAAGCAGCACGATATCAGAGCAGCTACAACAACTTAACACAACGGGGAGGTTCTATATGAACTCCTACGTGGTCTATGCTGCAGCTTCAGAAAGGGACTATCCAGCTCTGATGCGGTGCGGGGTTTGGCCCCAGGTTAAGATCTATGAATATTATCCAGAACTGAAGCTGGAAAATAGCATTCCCCAATTTACAAAGATCAATGATGCATTCTTCTATTTCATCATCTGCCTGTTGAGGCCGAATATGACTCATGGTCGCACGACCAAGAGCATTGTAGACAGCTACAGAGAAATGGGGGTCCCTGTTCACTCAATTCCCCACTTCACCTATCTGAGGGAGGCTAACTTCTTGGGGGAACCAACTAAACTGCCAAGGTATGTCGGTCCCAAGTTGATCCTATTGGAGCTGTCAAGGCAGCTAATCACCTACCATGAGAAGTGCCTCAAGAGAAAGAAGGGTGGAACTCCTTTCCCCCTCACAGTGGGTAGGTATACGTGTCTCACTCACCACAAGGCAAAAGACATGTTTGCAGAGCTGGAGCTACTGAATCTGAAACATAACTTCCCAGCAAGGCCCACCTTCGACCCAAGAAATTGTCTGCCTAGGGCCAAGCTCGACCCGATCCACATCCCTCAGATCGAAGATATCTACATCGATATATATCATGAGGTTGAGCTCAGGAGGAAGGACCATTCTCGCTTGGCCTTAGCAGAAATCATCCAGTACGGGGTGGCCATTGTCCCCAAAGGCTACCAAACTACTGAGCAAGAAGTGGATCAAGTGTATCTTGACACAGGTGGGGACGATTGGCCTTTTGCGGTGATTGATAGAACCAAAGCACCCCAAAAATTTGAGGAGAGAGTCAAGGAAACTTTGCACAGAACAGAGCATTGGTGCCAAATAAACGGGCTCATCTACCTCAGAGTCGATTTCACAACCTCTCCGTTGGGTAACGCACCTCCTCGATCAAAGCAGCCAAAAGGCAAGGGAAAAGGAATAGAGGGTGAATCCAGCTCCACCCAAGAGGAAGCTCCTCAAAGTCCTCCTTCCGCTTCACAAGAACGGGTTGTAATCCCGAAAAGCTTAGAGGAAGAAACGGCAGAAGATGTTCCAATAGGCACATCCACTCAGGATGTGGCCACGACTGTAACAATTGAGGTCCCTTCTGTCCCTTCTCCTTCTCCTCCTTCCCCTCCTCGAGTGACCCAAGTGACCATTCCTTTGGTCGTGTCCTCTCCCCCTTCTTCTACTATTCCTCCTGCTTCCTCGTCCATCTTCTCCTCTCTCGCGGAGCTGTCCCCCTCCATTTCTTCCCTCATCTCTGAGCTCCCTTCCCTTCCTATGACTTCCTCCCCTGCAGTATCCCTTCCTCCCGTGGGCACTTCCTCGGCTTTCCTCTCAATGCCGCCACCACGTGTCTCCACATTTTTCCCTTCTACTACTGCAGCTGCCCCCCTTCTCTGTTTCTGGTCCTTCTCCCCTAAGTCCAGCCTAGATCTCCCAGCACCTAAGTCAACAGAAAAGGAAAGTTCCCATCGCACCGATGGAATTTTCCGTTATCCCGTCAAAAGGGGCAAAGAAGCAAAAGCCTATCACACGCTTCTCTCAGAGTGCTTCGGGAGAGAGGGTAATGGAGATCGCATACCCCAATCCTCTGAAAGATAAAAAGGATCTGTCTTCGACAGATTATACAGTGACTCAAGTCACAATGGGGACGTCTTCTGAAAGCCTTCAGGGAGAGGCCCTATCTGCAGTTGACACCCTCTGCAAGAAGCTTCAAGAAGCAAAAGAAGAGAAAAGGCTACTGAAAGAGCAAAATAAACATTTGCTCCACGCCTTACAGAAGATGGGCAGTGCACCTCCCACAACTACCGCCGAAACTCCTGAGCCTCTGAGTCAGGATAAAATTAATGAATATGCAAAGATCGGCGAGCAGGGTATGGCAGTTTCCACCTGGAGGAGCCAGATCCTCAAGGACAGTGAATGAGTGATCGCCAAGTTCACCGATTTGTATCTGAACATCAACAAGGCGAATAAATAACTCCAGGCGTTGGCAGGACCCATATCCGAAGAGCTGGACCATGCTAGGCTTCAGCATGAGACCTTTCAAAAAATGTTCGACTGTTCAGTCGAAGATCTGGTCAAGTTCGGCATTTTTGGTCACCCCAGGGCCCTCAATAAAACCCTTTCCACTCTGGATTACCGGATGGATCAACTGGAATTCATCCTCGAAAAGATTGATAAGGTAAAGGAAGAAGCCCTGGACGCAATGCATCAGATGGAACAAATTGTTCTAACGATGTCTCCAGGGTTGCTTACTCCTTCTTTCACCTTAAGGAAGGTTGACGAAACCATTCAGATCTTCAAGGAGATCGTTTTCGCAAGGGCTGGGGCCAGAGGTCACTTTTGACGCAGAATCCATCAATAACCTGCTGGCCTGTCGGGACTTCATCGGGTTCTTAATAGAAGCAGAGAATGAATATTCCAAACTCCCAGAGAAGCTCACAGATGAGCGGGAGACTTGCGAGGCTATCACTGAGCGACACAAGGATCCTTCCCAGGATCAACTAGAGCCCATGATCAGCAAGTTCATGGAATACCGTGCCCAATTCCACATCTCGTCACCTGAGCAGCAGCAGAAGCAGGATCCCCCCTTTCAGCCGCGGGATGACGACGATGAATAATTTCTCTCTCTTCTTCGACTTTCTTTTTGTAAATGTCTAAAGTATGTTGGCACAAATGATGACATCATCCATGTTGCACCATGGGATGATGTCATCCATCAAGTTGTCAAAAGTCAACATGACTTTGAGATATTTTGTAGATATTATGTAAATAGGTGGTTGGTTCCTTTTTGCCTTCCTTCTTCTCCTTCTTCTATAAATACTCGAATACTTGTTGTATTCGGGGGTGAATACTTTTCAGATGAGAAATAGAAGTAAGAAGAAGATTTTGAACTCTTTGTAACAGAAACAAACATTGAATACAATATATTTAGACTTTGTGCTGAATACATGTGTTTTAATATCAGATCTTTCTTATGTTAGATTTGTGTGATTGTTCTGTTGGATTTGCTTCTACTTTGTTGTCATTTATTCATCAGTATTGCTTTATCCGTCTATGCAAGTAGGTTCGGCTCTGTTTACTACCAACCCAAACCATAGACCCTTTGACCCTTCTGCTTTGGAATTCATTTCTTTTCTCCCTTCGGATCTGATCTTTCCTCTGTCTTCCCCTCCTTTCTTTTCTCCTCACAGATGGAAATACACCTACTAGGATGAGATCCCAAACCCCCGAAGGTAGAATATTGTGAGACTTGCACAGATTCCTGCTGGTAGAATAGTAATAATCCAGTTTCGCTTTGCTGACTCAAAGAGGGGCTATGCCCTGCACACTGTTGACTCGTTTATCCATAAATCTGCCCAAGCGACAGATTTTTGAACTAACAGGTTCTAATTGAGTAAAAATCGTGAGGTAAATAAGAAGGTGATTGGAGTCGTTATATGGTGACAAATATTGTAGAATCAGTAGGTGAAGCGGGTATTTGGGAAGCTAAGCAGGCCATGGTATCTGCAAACTTGTTGGTTGAATGTGGGATGGTTTGAAGGGTGTAACAATCAATGGTGGTCAAAAGTATGTCTACATGATGTTTATAATATTGAAGTATCTCGTTACGACATTGGTACATACCATTGACTTGGTTTACGACCAATTGAGAATCACCAAAGATGTTGATTGATTTGACATCTAGGGCGTAGGCAGCTCGGAGACCTAGTACGAGCGCTTCGTATTCGGTAATATTGTTAGTACATTCAAAATCTAATTTGAAAGACAAAGACATGGGTTCACCCTCAAGAGGAATGAAGATAGTACCAGCTACACCCCCACGCTGACACTTGGAACCGTCGAAGAAGAGTGTCATTTGGTAAGGGGGTTCATCCAGGGGAAGGGTAGCAATCTACTCATCTGGAAAGTCAAAATTAGAGGGTTGATCCCCGGAAATAGGCGCATCAACCAATTGGTCAGTGATAGCTTGGCCCTTGATGGAATTTTGATGAATGAATTCGAGCTCAAGATCAGTTAAAAGCATAATCCATCATGCGACACTTTGATTTTGATAAGGTTTGGTGTACATGAAGTGTAAGGGGTCGGTGTTGGTCACAACATAGGTTTTGTGGTTGAGTAGGTAATGACGGAGTTTGGTGGCAACGAAAACTAAGGCTAAGCAAAGTTTTTTGGGATGGGTGTATCAAGTTTCATAGTCTAAAAGAGTACGACTTATGTAATAAACTGCTTACTCCTTGTGTTTTTCATCACGATGAGCGAGCATGGCTCCCAAGGAATGATCAGTAGCTGAGATGTATAGGTAAAAAGGTTGGTCATCTTTTAAGTGGGATGAGTATGGGTGGTTGGAGAAGGTATTGTTTTAAGGCTTCAAAAGATTTGTGACAATCATCATCCCATTTAAAGGATACATCCTTTTTGAGTAGATGATGAAATGGTTGACATCGATCAGATAATTGTGAAATGAAACAGCGAATAGACTGCAATTTACCTTGTAGGCTATGGAGTTGTTTAAGGTTAGTGGGCGGAGGCATTTCAAGAATGGCCTTGACTTTAGTAGGATCAACCTCTATACCACGTAGGGAAATGATAAATCCCAAGAGATTTCTTGAGAGAACCACGAAGATGCACTTCTTAGGCTGAAGTCAGATGCAATATTTAATGAGACGATCAAAGATGGTTTTAAGGATGGTTAAATGCTCAGAGCAACATTTAGATTTGGCCAAGAGATCATCCACGTAATCTTCCAATATGTGATGCATAATGTCATGGAAGATGTAAGTCATAGCCCGCTGATACGTGGCACCAGTGTTTTTAAGGCCAAAAGGCATGACTCGATAGCAAAAGGTCCCCCAAGGGGTGATGAACGAGGTCTTGTGTTGATCTTCTGGGGCAAGAAAAATTTGGTTATAACCCGAGAAACCATCCATGAGAGATAACATCTCATGACCAGCGGTAAGGTCAACTAGCTGGTCAATACAAGGTAAGGGAAAGTCATCTTTTGGGCATGCTAGGTTGAGGTCACAAAAGTCCTTGCAAATGCGGAGTTCCCCTGTCACCTTAGTGACAAGGAAAATGTTAGAAATCCAACATGAATAATCAATGTGTAAGATAAAGGAAATGAAAAGAAGGCGCTGAAGTTCTTCTTTAACGAGAAGAGCAATGCGAGGGTGCATTTTCCTCAGCTTTTGTTTGATGGGTTTGGCATTGGGAACGGTTACGATATTGTGGACCACCATGGTGGGGTTGATACCAGGCATGTCTACGTAAGACCAAGTGAAAGCGTGGTTATGATCTCTGAGAAAAGAAGTGATGGCTTCCTATTCAGCAGCATCTAAAGATTGCCTGATCTTTAGGATGTGCGGGTCGTCCTGAGTATGAATGTTGATCTCGATAGTCGATTCATTCAACATGGTTTATGTCTTAAAGGGTAACAACCGATGAATATATGAGTCTTCTACATCAAGGAAGGTGAGTATAGATTCATCATCCTGACATTAAATGACGTTAATTAAAGGTGTATCGTCATTGATCATTGCAGGATACAGGAAGGGAAGAGTGGAAGGGGCCTCGCCCTCGCATTGCTAAGTCAAAGGCCCCAAGGAAATGGTGTTTATGAAAAAAAAAGTTAGGAGGGATAGATTTAGGATCCATCGACTCCATCGGTGAGGGTGGTGATGAAGGTGGAGCGGGTGGAGAAGGTGGAGAAGAGCTAGTGTCCTTAACGAGTTCAATGCGGGATTATTTGGTAGGTGGTTCAGGAATGCTGATACCACTACGGTCATTATGTTTACGGGTGGTACATGGAATAACAGTATGGCAGCCTTGCTCGTAAAATCCAAAACCAAAACCCTTCCACACACATCGGTGCAGGAAGGTGTGGGAAAAACGGTGATTGGTTAGTGATTGGAAATCAACGGAAAAGGGGCAAGTTTGTGGCGGTGGTTCGGGTGTGTAAGTGGTAGTATCAAGTCCCCAACAGGTGAGACTAGTACGAAGGTTAGTGATACCATACAAGAGACATTCTCCTATACGGTGATCATAACGAGGGTGTTGGTGAAGAATTACGTACTCTTATGGAGTAAGGAATGTGTTGACACTATATAGTCGGTACCCCCCCAGAGTGAGGCGTTGAAAAAAACCTTCCAAGGGATCAGTGGTTAGTATGTAGGTAACTGGAATGGATGATGTGTTGGAGGTCGATACAAAGGTGGAGTTAACAGATTGGGAAGCTGATGGGTCAGCCGTGGAGGTTATGGAAGTGGTAGGAATGGAGGAGGCATGTGTGGTAGAAGCGGTAGCTGCACTGGTAAGTGGAAGTGTAGGTGAAGAAGTAACAGTTGCAGAGGTAGTCGGCTTAATAGGTATGAGCACATCATTGGGTCAGTAAAGCATCTTGCATGTTTTAAAAGGTGATGGGTCAGCTAGAATGGTATAGGTGTGTCCTTCATGTTCAAACTTTACACAACAATGCAAAGTGGAAGGAACGCAACCCATGACATGAATCTAGGGTCTGCCAAGCAATAGGTTATATTGGAATTCCCCTTCAAAAATGTAAAACCATTTTGGAACAGTGCGGGGGCCCACGCAAACGTGGAGGATGACGGTACCTAGTATAGAGGTGATAACATCATTAAATGAATGTAACATGACCGGATGTTTATCATGCAATTGTAAGGTATGTGCATTTGAGCAAATGCATGGGATGAAATGATGCTAATGCTAGCGCCCCCATCAATCATCACACGGCATACCCATATGTCATCGATGTGGACAGAGATGAAGAGGGCTAGTTTTGGGTCATCATTTTTGTGTGGTGCGATCTCTTCCTCTAAGAAGCTAAGGGAGGCCACTTGGTGAATAGGGTGGAGTGAAGATGAAGGTGGTAATTTCGTGAGAGAGGCTCATGATTGGGTATGATAATGGAGGCCACAAGTGTAGGGTCATTGGGTAAAACCTCAATAGATTGAAGAACCTCCATGAGAGCTTGACGATGGGATTCTGATGTTTGGATGAGGTCATATAGGGACATTTTGAGGGGAGACTGGTGTAATTGTTTGAGCATGGTGTGCAATGTGTGATGCCATCAGAAATGAGGTATGTAGGGCCACGGATAGTGATTTTAGGTATGGGTGTAGATGGTATGTTGGGTATAGGATTGGTTAGTGGGTTAGTTTCCTTTTCTTTGCCTTTATCCTTCTGCGCACATGTAGTGATCTGTATCATGTTGATCTGA
The DNA here is from genome assembly GCA_019776745.2 of Taxus chinensis. Classification (NCBI taxonomy): domain Eukaryota; kingdom Viridiplantae; phylum Streptophyta; class Pinopsida; order Cupressales; family Taxaceae; genus Taxus; species Taxus chinensis. Next base: position 116,532,217 of record CM034149.1, read on the forward strand.
GGGGAGTTGACAAACATGGAGAAGGTGTAGGGTGAGTGGTATAATGACACGATGGGAAAAAACCTACCATAGGAGAAAAAACCATTGAGGTGAGTTTGGTGCAACGACATTTGGGTGGTGGCGTGGCAAGTTCTCTAATGTGAACCATGTTAATTTCAAATCTTGGGGGTGGCTCTAGGAGTTGTGAGGATGGAGTTTTTTGGTTATTGAGTGGGCAGTATGGGAATGGGTGTTGGTGAAGCAGGATCCTCATCGAGAAGGTCATCGTCATCAAAGTTGGCTTTTGGGGGGCACAACTAGATAAAGACGGTTTTCAAGGCCTTGCAGTTTTCCACATCATGCCCTGGAACACGATGATAGGTGAAAATTTTAGTATCATCAAACCCTTTTGGCTTGGGTTTGAGGGGCTCATAAGGCCTGAGTGGTAGTAATGTGATGACAGAAGTGTCGAGGAGGTTGGTTAAAATTTTGGCATAAGACCCTGCTTGTGGATCACAATGGGAAGTGAGCGTGTGTTTGAGTGTGAGTGTGGTTGATTGTTAAGAAACAACTTTTGAAAGAGGAGGAGCGGGTTGAGCTATGGGTTTGGGTGTTGGCGTGGTTTTGGGTGTCGGTCGTGTTGGTTTAGGTATGGGTATAGTAGGTGAATGAGTAGGAGGGTGTGTGGTTGTTTTGACTACCTTATTATGGGGTAGTGGAATTTTGTTTTTGGATTGCACCTTCTTGGGTAAAGGTGATATGGGTGTATGAGGTCTAGAAGGAAAAGTAGATGGGGGAAGAGAGTGAGTTACCCACAGGGATAATGGAGGTGTTATGAAGGTAGATGACGTGGGTCGTGCTTGGGGTGTGAGAGACAGCGACTAAAGTGTAGTGGGTAGTGAAGCAATAACTGAGGGTATTGGAGGTATGGGTGGTAAAGGTGCTACAGGTGTGGGTGTAAGTTGTGTTTGCCATCTAGGTAGGTTAGAGGTTTGTGAGGAAGTAATGGGTTGTTGTGTTTTTGGTTTATTGATGGGTGGAGGTTTTTTGACTATGTGGGGAAGCTGAGATCCTAAGATAGACGGGACAGGTGCAGGTGTGATGGGCGCAGCTGGGGTATGAGTTCTATGGGTGTGGTGCTTCTGTTTGGGTGTCAGAGTAGGTGTGGTGTCAACTTTAGAGAATGTAGCTAAATCCAGTTTGATAGGTGGATGAGTAAGGTTGGTAGTCGGGGTGACCCCTAAAGTGGTAATAGGTTTAGTCGAGGATGATGTCATAGGTGTGGGTTTGGGTTTAGATATAGATTGGGCTATGGGTAAGGATGTGGTTTGAGCTATGACAGGTGTCATGGAAGGAGTTGTGATAGAGGTGGTTGTGTTTGGTTCGATTGGTCGAAATATTTTTGGGTAGATAGTGGAGGTATCAGTAAGTGACCTCTGCATCTGCGTTGAGATAGGAAGCAAAAGGCATCCCCATAGTAAGGCTCTATCCACATAATCTAAGTGATCGACCAAACATGAGAACGACACGTCTGTAGGTGGAGTTGATGAGGACCTAATGGAAATTTCCGTAAAATGTGTCTTAGAGATGGGAAATTGGCTAGCTTCAGCTTCCGTGGGTAAGAGAGTTGAAAGTAGGTCTGTAGGATTTTGGGTAGCAGATGGAGAATGCTCACCAAGAGGCAAAGGTATCTCAACTGGGTCTATGGTAGGTGTAGAGCTCCTCTATGGTGGAGGGATGATGGGAATGCTCCTCTGTAAGTGGAGGAGATGATGGGTACTCCTCTGTGTGTGGAAAAGGTAATGGGTGCTCCTCTATGGGTGGAGGAGGTACTGTGGGTAAAGGTTCTCTAAGTGGAGAAGCCAGGGGTGAGATGGTCTCGATGTTAGTGGAAGACTCCTCCGTAGGTGATGAAGGAGATGAAAGATGTTCCTCTGTGGGTGAAGGAACAAGGGAGGTTGGTTCTGATGTGGAAGGAGGATTTCGGGATAGGATTTCCTCTATGGAAGGAATGTGAGGTAATTGGGAGGTGACAGGTATGTCATTAAAGATAGCGTGGACCTCGCGGGTATGGGTATCATGAGTTGAGGTCTCACCGGTTTGATCAGACGAAGGGGCATGGTTGGGAAATGGTTTCTTGAAGATGTGTAGGTTTTGGTTGGTAGGTGCGTTAGGATTATCCATGGTTAACTCACCTTTCTCGAGCATTTCTTGGACAATATTTTTGAAAGTGATGTAATTTTCATCACTATGACCCTTTACTCGATGATAGTTACAGAAGTCATGTTCTTTATACCATGTGGGCATGGGGCAAGCAGGGTCAAAACCAGTGTGTGGTTTTATGGGTGGAAGAGTGATGGATTCAAATTTGATAAGCTTTTCTAAGACAGAAGAGTAAGGTTCCCCAATTGGGGTGTATTTCCGTTGCTCTCGTCTGAATTGAAAAGTTTGGACGGGTGAGAGATTAGATGAGGGGGTAGCCTGATTTGATGGATGAGCTTGGGCCAGCCTTGAGTACCACTACATTAGCGGTGCCCTTAGCTTTTGAATAATTGTTTTGTGGTTTGGAAGAAGAAGGGGTATCATTCAACTTGAATGCCGAATTCTTATTGTGTAATTGGATTTTCTTCTCTTCGATGGCCCAAATCTCTAACTTTCGTGCCATAGTGAATGCTTCATCGAATGTTCGGAAGGTTTGGACCTACAAGGTCAGTGAGATATGTCTAGCACAAGCCCATGTGAAGAGCTCGATTAGTTCTGTTTGTGGCAGTTGGAAGGTGAGTTGGTTGATCAAGCTACGCCAGTGAGTGACAAAATCTATGATAGATTCATCCTCATATTGACGCGTGGAGTATAGGTCGGTCATGGTAACCTTCTTGATGATATTGATAGAAAAATGATCCAAGAAGGCTTGGGCTACCTAATTGAATGAGAATATAGAGTGTCTAGGTAACCCACTATACCAATCTAATGCAGGTCCAGTCAGAGACATGGGAAAGGTTCTCAAGAGCAAGGCATCATCGTGAGCTGATCAGATAACACCCATGTTTGAATGACCTGTAAATGTTGTTATGGGTCTTCTTTGCTATTGAAACAATTGAATTTAGGCATTTCCCAATGCACGGGGTATGGGTAGATAGGAATGGATGGGTGGATGGGCTCATTGCAAATCTCGTCATAGGTGAGAGTGTTGCGGGAGCTGGAAACCGATGCCTCTAATGTCTGCATCTTGTCCAACATCAATTTGATTAGGTTGTTGGTAGGTTGCAATGATTGGGTGCCTCATGTAGTGTGAGAGGGTTAGTTTTGGGCATATAATGGGGGTGGCACTCCAGTGTATGGTGCTTCCATGTAGGTTGATTGGGAAGAAGGTAGTGAAACAAGGGGTATGTACCCTAAGTGAATAATGGATGAAACGGGAGGTTGCTGATAGTATGTATATGGAGGTGGAAGGGTCATGGTAACCCTAGTGGCAATGGGAGTTAATGGTTGTGGAATGGAAAGGACCACGTTCTGAAAATGGGTAGGGGTCACCGAACACGGGAGGTGGTAGTGTAGCTACGGGTATGTGTGAGACATTAGGGGCAGATGAGGTTGCGTTTTGGGTAGTTTTCGAGGGTATGGTGGATGTGGCGGGGGTAACGGAGGTGGCAGACATGGAAGTCATAGTGGGTATAGGACCTAGCTATGAAATGACTGGGGGTAAGGTAGATGTGGGTAGCACAGAGCTAGATGGGGCTATTGCAGGAGTGGGAGCGAGAGTTGGGGGGATAGATACGGGCATGTCGTATATCAACTGACCTCGAGGCATCTCGAGTGGACGAGTGGGAAAGGTAAAACTACAAGGTGGCAGGGTTTTGGTCAAGGAGTCGTGCAAACTCCTCATCTCCGGTAGCGATAGTGATAGGTTGGATGGGATCCATGGCTGGTGATAAAATGGAAGGTGGTGAAGGACTAGGTGGGAGTGGTTGACAACTGGTGTGAAACACAAGTGCACTTTCTTGTCTTCAGGTCAGCACCATGTGAACCAGTACTGATCAGGTAGGGCTTCTTCTCTGTAAATGACACAGAAAACAGTAGGAACAGGTGAATCTGATGGTAAAAAGTGGATTAGGTACCAAATGGTGGTTGGAAAGTGAAACAGGATAATCGATGCCAGTTAAGGAAAACTGACGCCGGTCATGGGTAACCTCTACCGATCACTGTAGAAAATGGTCAGTGAGTGAAAAATCATAGGTAGAAGGTCAAATCTGATAGGTATGACAAACCTGATGGTGTTTTACAATGTCAATGGGAATGATGGTAGTGACAGGGACTATGAAAAGTGGAAGAAAATGAATAAAATTTCCTTTTGGGTAGGTTAACAAAAGGACCTAGAACTGACATCGATTGGGTATAACCGACGACGGTCAGAGGGTAACCGACGATGGTTACTGTGAAATTGAAACAGTGATGAAAGAAAAGTGGTTGTGAATTAAAATTTGATGTAGAATCAAACCCATAATTCTGAGAATGATGATGATATGGCCCAGGCACACTCAAGTGAAGTTGGAATACACCAGCTGTGATGAGGAGCATGCAAGGATGAACAAGAAAAATGAAGAACATGATCTCTCACCTCAAAACGCAAGCCAAGCAGAAACACTAAGAAAAATGTGATCCTAGGAGTGCCTTTTCTATTATGTTTGTTTAGCTTATGCTATTTAAGGACTGACACATGAATTGTGAAATAGATTTTTTTTGGTGAGGATGGCTTCCTACAAAGAAGGATATCTAAAAGGTGAGGTTTCACGTACGTTATGGTGGGGGTGGGCCTCACTTTGAAGTATGACTCGACAAAGATTAGCGAGTTGGGGTGTACTACTGTCCAATCATCTGATTAGTGTAATCACCTGACATACATTCTTCCAGGAAAGATGTTGTTTAAGAATGTGTTTATTTTCAATTTTTGTGACAGTTTGGTAAGAATCATAGAGAGAGAAAGAGAAATAAAGTGCTTTCTACGGTTCGTTTGTCAACCATCAGCTGGTCATGACTTCCAACGTATAGGTTGCCCTCAATTAATGTGAGCTAATGCGATAAATTAGAATGTAATGCACTTATTTTTAAGCCCAAATCGAAGTGTGAAGTTGGATGACACAAAAATATGAAGAGGAAGAGGGATGCTCTTTCACTACAATGCAAAAAACATGAAGAAATGGTTCTTTTTAATTACACCAAAAGAAAAGTTTCCTTTAGAGCAAATAGAAAGAAAAAGGTGGGTTACCAAGGAAGAAAATTAATGTGTATGATTTTCAGAAGGGAAAAAAACACACAATTTTTCCTAGGAATGAATGAAATGAAAGAAACCCCAGATGGGTCCCACCAGACATGCCAAAATGTTTCACTTGATTCTATATCATTTCTTTAAAGTATTAACGAAACATATAGGGTAATGGGCGTAGGAGGAATACCTGTTCAAATGTTGGTTGATGAGTTGTTGCGAGTGTATGACTTTTAAATCCACAGCTGATCATGAGATCTTCCTTTTGGCTAGGAGGAACTACCTGCAATACAAAGCAAGACCCCCAGAAAAAAGTTAAAAAATATATGCAGTGAACTGCCTAGCGTATGCTAGATCCAAGAAGTGTGATACTTCCTAGATGGTTGTCATTCCACTGTTTTAAACAATTTAATACAGTAAATAAGGAAAATCCTATTGTAATTTGAAATGATTTAGGTGTCTCACTTAAAACACAATAAGAAATAGATCTAATCTAACAAGCTAGGTTAGAATAGGATCTGGAAGGTCAAGGAACTGGTTTTGGGTCTCTGCAGGTTTAGACATAAGGTCTCAGGTAGATCACAGGTGAATGAAGGTGAGAGGGAATTAGGTGGGAGGTAGGTCACTATTCTGGGTTGTATGGGAAAATACAGAGACCTGATGTCAGTTAAGGGTGACCGACGGTCAGTTGGGTGTAACCGGATGCTGGTTACTGTGGAGTTGGTTGGGAATGCCACAGAATGAGATTTAGGTCTCCTTTGTGTTTGCACAAAGGACTTTGGTTGGTCCGGATGAGGTATTGGGTGATTTGGGTAGGATTTGGCAAGGTTTTGATGGGTATATGGAGGGGTGATTGTTAAAGGAGATCAATGGGTGGATAGGTAAACAATATATGATAATATAATGATGAAATGGAATGAACCAGAGAAGTATAACATTTACTTACTTGGATTCTAGTCTTGGATGCCTGTGAGTGAGGGACGAAGGTGCTGATGAGAAGTTTTGAAGGCTGCAGGTGATCACCAACTGAAGGAAATCTTCTGCATGGGCTGTATGTACATTCCTCTTTGCTTGGTTAGATCAGATCATTGCTGGGATGGATGTGTTGGAAAATATGCTTGATCTCCTTCCTTGCATGTGTGTTCTCGCTGAAATTCACTCTCAGAAGATGTGGATATCTCTGATGGAATGTGCTAATGTTGGTCCAACTTTCCAATCTGGTTTTTTTTTCCAACCTTCTACCAACCTTGAGAATAAGGTTGTTTTGGGGTTAAAAGGGTAACCGACGGCATGGTTGGTTGGCTTAACCGGCGACATGAGTTAGGGGTAACCGGCGTCAGTCAAGGTGGGATTTCCTAGGTTTACTAAACTAGGGAGATCCTCTTTATTTCCTTAGATCTCGTGTCATTAACCCATGGATTAGACTAGGAGCTTCTTGTAAGCATGTGGAGAATGTGGTTAGAGGGAATGTAGGCATTGACTTTTAGGGTTTAGGTAAGTCTTTTAGTTATGGCAACTTACTAAGAACAGGTCTTAGGTTGAATTGGCTTGATGGGGTGTATAAGTGAAGTGTATGTGTGGATATTATTTAAATTAAGATATTTAAATAATAAATATTGTGAGGATAATGAATTAATTTAATTAAATTAATATTAGATTGGGGTGAAGGGGGCTATGGTTAGGTGAGTGTGTTTGATTTGGTTATTTTACGGGGGACCTATGGGGAGTGTGGCCCAATTTTTGGTGTCTACACTAAGAATGGCATTACCCTTGTTCTCAACCCCACCATAAAAATATTTGTCCTAACAAATTTCTTAGCTAGGTCCTTATGGTTCAAAGCATATCTGGCCCTTCAGAGAAAATAGATAACACATCTACACAAAGAAACAATGGATCAATTGTAGTCACCTGAAGAAACCACTTTTCTAAACTAGAAAACAAAATATTTTTTTGCGGGTTGAATACAGACTCCTAATCAGTGGCAGAAAAAGACTCATTCCAAGAAGAGAGCACTGGAACCTCAAACCTACAAAGCTAATCAAACATCTACTTCATAGCCTTAGACACAAGTGGCAGTTGATAAAGATATGGGAAATATAACTGCCAGAAAGTACCTGTTAGCCAAGCCGCAAGAAAAGAAAGTTCTTCAGGCATCACAATACCCAACAAGCACTTTCTAAAAGAGAATCCCAATGCCCAAAGAAGTGTCAGCTAAGTTGGAGCAATTCCCTTCAACATAGTAGAATAGATGAAGAAGACCAACCTGAGCATTACTATGTGGGACACACTCTCAATTCCTTCTCAAAGAAATTTGTTGTGAGAGGCTCTAAATTGTTTTGGTAAAACTGATGGATCCTCAAGTCATGGAACAACAACTGCTACGATTTTTTGTCAACCAGAAGGGAAAATTATTCCTAAAGGAAAACAAACCACCACCATTTTATATTTCCCTTATCATTGGAAACCACCTGTTACATAATTACATGATCATTTCTGGTGCCATTAGCTCAGTCATGCCCAAACAAATTATAGATGTACTAGGCATACAATATGTGTCAATCACAAAAGGAGTTGTTTCAGCTAGATGGTACAGTTGTTAAAACTATTGTAGTTATCAAAGGACTTCAACTTACCATCCATGCATGCCCAAGTTTTTCATTCACCCAAGACATATCAGTCATTGATCTCCCTCATCTCTTCACCATCTTCCTATCACGAGATTTCACTACCAAGATGGGTGGTTATCTATCAGCCGATTGGTCACATATGATTCTTAGGACTCGATATAGAACCAAAGTGACTCTAAGGGAGAAACTAATCTACCATAATCATGTAGAACCCTACACTACTAGTCCTATAAATGGGAATTACACCATCGAAGATCCAGAAGAAGAAGATGTTGATCATGAACTGACCACTCTCATTGAAGAAGTCCCTGATACTTGTGCTAGATGAAGTAAGTGGAGATCATCAGTATGATCCCTACACTGATGTATTGGCAGAAGAAGAAGCTAGTTTTCTACTTTTAGAAGAAACAGGATTGGGTACATACTGCATTTATGAAGAAGATATGATCATACCACAACTTGTCAAAACACCAAGCAATTTGGAAGGACTGTGACAATTGTTCTTTGATGGTTCAAGAAGTAAGAATGGATCTGGTGCTGGTGTTATGTTAATTTCTCTAGAGGGAGATAAATAATTCTCATCTTTTGGTTGTAGTTCAGTTGCACTAACAATGTTGTTGAATATGAGGCCCTTGTGCAAGGAATTCAACTAGCCCAAAAGAAGGGAATCAAAGCCCTGATTATTTTTGGAGACAGTGAGTTAGTTTTCATCAAGTGACGACACGTAGTGTATCCAATAATGATATTTTAAGATCATACAAGAACCGAGTCTGGGACTTGATTGAATATTTTGAAGCTTTTGGGATCCATGTAGTTCCTAGAAATCAAAATCAATATGTTGATAGGCTTGCTACAATTAGATCACAATATGACATACCTATTGATATCATGAAAGAAGGGCAGTAATTTTTCAAAATGGTGGTTTGACCTACAATAGTCCCTGATAATGTGAGTAGCTTGGAAAGTGTTCGATAGTGACAAATAAATTGTCCTTTTCCTACAAGAAGAGGTGGAGTTTGCTGCAAAGAAATTAGGATAAGTTGCAAGAATCATATGGTGATCAAATTATACAATTGAAAACAAATAAACTACCAAAAGGATTAGTCACTCTAGAATCCATTTTCAATTCAGATGATCAAGCCAAAAGACAAAGCTCTAACATGGTGGTCAAAGAAGAAGATTTTGAGGAAGTCGAGGTAGCGCAATGAGAAGTTTCTGAAGATTGGAAAAGTGTGTACTTCCAAAGAGAAAGAAGCTTTCATCAAAATTTGTCAAGAGTATCATGACATTTTTGCATGGAGCTATAAAGACCTACATGGTTTTGATCCAGGTCTAGCACAACATACCATCGAACTGGATCCTAATGCCAAGCCAATTCACCAAAAATAGAGGCCAATTAATCCTAAAATTGAGCCACTAATGAGAAAGGATCTAACCAAACTCATTGAGGCCTATATAATTTTTCCCATCAAGCACTCCTCTTGGGTAGCCAATCTGGTGCCCATAAGGAAGAAGAATGGAGAGATTCAGTTGTGCATAGATTTCAAGGATTTGAATCATGTGTCATTGAAAGACCATTATCCTCTTCCATCAATGGAGAAGATCCTTCAAATAGTGGTAGGAGCTCAAATATTTTCTTTGCTCGATGGATATTCAGGTTACAATCAAATTCTAGTCCAAGAATCTGACCAATTCAAAACAACTTTCACTACCAAGTGGGGCACGTATGCCTATAACAAAATTCCATTCAGATTGTCCAATGTTGGGGCTACTTTCCAAAGAGCCATCGAGCATGGAATTTAAGGGACTAATCAATGATATCATTTTGGTTTACCTTGATGATATAATTATATATTATAAGCATGTAGAAGACCACCTCACACATCTAAGGAAGGTTTTCCGAGGGTGTAGGGAATTTGGGGTTTCACTAAATCTGAGGAAGTGTATTTTTGCAGTGCATGAGGGAAAGTTTTTGGGGCATGTTGTTTTAGTTGAAGGACTATCAATCGATCTAGCCAAGATTCATTCAATTATGTCCTTATCTCTCCCAAGTCATAAGAAGGGTCTCTAGAGTTTTCTAGGAACCATAAATTTTGTGCAGGAGATTCATCCCTCAATTTGTGACATTGGCTAAACCACTCTAACAACCATGCTCAAGAAAAACATGCCATTCTCATGGAAAAAGGAAGGACGAGAGAGCTTCAAAGCCATAAAAATGGCCATTTCTCAAGCTCCCATGCTAGTGAACCCCAGGTTTGATAAAGACTTTATCCTTTATGCTTTTATAGGTCAAGAGAGCATTTCAGGGATCCTCACCCAAAAAAATGATGATCTGATGGAGCAACCAATTACTTTCTTCAATCAATCCCTCAAATACTATGAGCTCAAATATTCATTCATTGAAAAACAAGTCTTTACAATTATTCGAGCTTTGAAGAAATTCAAGCACATGTTGTCCAACAACAAAATTCATCTGATGGTGTCTCATCCAGGTGTCAAGGAATTTTTTTTGAACAAAGAGATGAATGAAAAACATGCTAGATGGATCACGAAGGTGATGGAGTATGATGTACATATCAAAGTTACCAAACTTGTTAGAGGTAAAGGTTTGTGTCAACAACTTGCTGCAGACATGGAATCAAAAGGTGATAAGGATGTGATGCTCCTAAACACTGATGAGAGTGATGATCAAGTTGACTGGTTATCCAAAATGAAGAATTTCCTCTTCTCAGGAGTATATCCTATGAACATGGATAAAAATCAAAGATGGACTTTCTGTCTTCATTCTATTCCATATGTTTTGGTAGATAATGTTCTCTTTCGAAAGGATTTGAACGGTGTTCTCCTTCGGTGCATGGGACCAGAACAGGTAAGTAAGATACTAGAAGAGTTTCATAATGGCCTATCTGGAGGACATTATTTTGCAAGAACAACTAATACCAATATCATGGGATTTAGTTGCTATTGGCTGGATTTGTTTCAAAGATGCCCATCTCTGGGTAAGGAAGTGTAAGGAATGTGCCTTTTTCACAGGCAAGTCAGAAGTTGGCAGCTCTTCCACTGCATCCAATTCAAGTGGATCAACCCTTTGTTCAATGGGGGTTGGATTTCATTGGAATGATTAATCCTCCATCCAGTGATGGACATAAATGGGTCCTTACTGCAACTAGACTATTTTACTCGATGGATAAAGGTGGTAGCATTGAAAGAGAGAAATGAAAAGGCAGTTCTTGGATTTCTTGGAAGACATAATGATAAGGTTTGGTGTTCCATTTATAGTCATTTCATAAAATGTGATGGATTTTATTAGTATGAAGTTGAGTGAATGGGACTGTTAAAATGGGGTCTACCTCAAGATTTCATCCAATTATTATCTGTAATTAAAATGATTGGCTAAGTCTAGTAACAAAAACCTTGTAAGGATTATTCAGTGCATGATGGAAAATAATAAGAGGACTTGGCATACACAGCTTAACACCACCTTATGGGCAGATCGATCACACCTAAAAGGGCCATAGGGAATTCTTCTTTCATGCTTGTATATGGAAGAGAAGAAAAACTTCCACTCTCCTTGGAGTTACCTTCTTTGGAATTAGCTCATCAACTTGAAGTTATGGAGAATGATCCTCTTGTCTCAGTAAGGTTTGTTGAACTCATGGAGTTAGAGGAAGTACGGAACAAGGCTATGAAGACTTTGGAACAACATTAGGCTCATGTTAAGAAATCATTTTGACAAGAAGGCATCCGACAGGCATTTTTTCAAGAGGGAGATTTAGTTCTCAAATGGGATGAAGATAGGGCCAAACCTAGGAAAGCATGCCAAGTTTGACACTCTCTGGAGTGGGCCATACATTATCACAAGTTGCAAAGAGGTGAATTCATTTCATCTATCCAGAATCAATGGAGAAAAACTGCCCATTCATGTGAATGGGATACATCTCAAAGCTTTGTTTTTGAGATCATTCCACCCTTGTATAGTTTAGTTAGGTTTTTTCCTCCAAGTGCTTATGCACATTGTTGTGTGTTGTTGTTCTTTTGCTTTCCTTTTTGTCATTTTTGTGTTATTATTGCACATTATATCATCATTGGAAGGTTTTCAAGGAGAAGAAGAAGGTTTCAAATTTTCCATAAGAGTATTCATTCGATGGAGTTGCTCATTCAAAATTCTATAGTGTTCCATAGATGTCAAGCATTCAACAGATTCAGTATACTTCATGCCTAGCATTCTAGGGAGGTCCAAGATTGGCAATGCTCAAGAGGATTCAGGATGTAGTCTCAGAGATCAAATCATTTTTGGGATATGCCAATATTAGACTCCATGCCCAATGGATGGCTTAAGGCTACTGGAATCATGCTTAGTAGGAAATCATCCCCGAGAGGTTGCCAAAAATGTTATCCATTTTTGCACACATAAGTAAAAATTGGACAACAGGGTCCTATTGTGATCAAATTATCAGAATTGGTCTCATAAAAAGGGAACCATTCTGGTCATCATCAAGGATGATTCACATAATTAAAATTATGCATAGGAGAGCTTATAGTGTTCTAGTCATTGAATGTTTCAAAGTTGATCTCAACTCAAGGTTCTTAATCTTAAGTTTGGAGCTCACCTAGAGAAGGGAGTTTCAACTCTAAACAAAATATGAATGTTGAACTTAGCCACTGGTTTGATCTCATTGGGTTCCAATGTGAGGCATGTGAAACTCATGTGAGTATCGATGCTAGGATTCAAATCACCCCTAATTGAGTCTAAAAGCCTTATGGAGATCGTGATTGCATCAATTCAAGAAGACTCCACAAAAAATTTGTTTCAAAAGCTCAAAGGATGGGATCGGTTTGCATGCAGAAACATGAACTAAGGAAGGAGCTTTAGGTTAAGCTAGAGAGCTTGAACCGAAGTACATTGGAAGATAGGTTACAAGTTAGAAGTACCAACTCGGTTGGAAGCCCAAGATTGTAGCTAAGGTTGATCGAGTCTGGTGAGGATCGGTACGGGTCACGGATTTTGCATTAGAATCAATGGGCATTTCAGACCCGAGTTTTCAATGGTAAGAAGGAAAGCTTGATCCACACATGCCCAGAAGTTAAAAACTCATGTTTCAAATGGAATCATTAAATGGTGATCAAGCCAAGGAATGAGATACATCATGGAGCCCTAATGTGTCAGTAAGCCCAAGAATGCTTGATCAAGTTGAAGATAGCTTGATGTGGAAATTTGGTTTGAGAGTGAATAGCATTGATAATGTTGGGAAGAATGGCTCATGAGTTAGTAAATTGAGACCTCTAGCTCAAAGTAGACATGTTTCATCTGAGTCGATCGTTGTAGCTAGGAACTCAGTGAGTTATAGTTCACTCAAAAGGAACCACGTCGAGGAATCCTTAGGAATTTCTGAGGAATGCAGAATTTTTGATTTAACTGCCATAATGGTGAAATACATCCTTAGCCGATCTTGTACAATTTTATGTGGAAATTCTAGACTCAAGGATGGGATTTACAACGAGTGGGATTGATAAGGCTTGAGCAGTTTTATGTGGAAGCTCAGGTTGGGAGATTTAGGAAAGGCCAATTTGCCCAGTTGGTAAATGGTGAAGACATCATCCCAGAAGTCTCATGATGTGGGGATTTCATAACATTACCAATTTCAAGTGGGCCTCTACGAGGTATGAATGACAATGTTAAGATCTTGTCGAAAAACAAGGTTCAGGTTCCGTAAGCAAGGCCAGTCAAGGCATCTTTGGGGTTTGAACCATAGTGAAGTAAAGTCATGGGTCAGGGATGCTTTTGGATGAGCCTCGTGTCAATTGGAGAATTTTAGTGGTGGGAAAGCTTTACGAGTTTTAAGCTGATTCAACATGTTGGAGAAACAGTTGAGTCAATGGATTAACACCTAGGGTAGGATCGAGTCAAGATCAATCCAATTAGATCAACAAGTTGGTAGAGCACATGTATGCCATAAGTCTAAGCATGTTCCATCTAGTAACGGTGTAGTAAGTTGAGAACCCAGCTGAATGTATTCAGCAGCGTGGAACGATGTTATTGAAAGGAAAATGTCACCATCTGAGTCAAAAAATTGTGGATGAAGTTGAAATTTGTACCGAAAAGTAGACGTTAAATTCTTCCATGAATTCATCTCACCAAAGATCAGTACAGTATTTCAGTCAAGTTGAGATAAATTCAAGCTTGTCATATCAAAATGATGAGAAGTTCATGGTACAAGAACGCCAATAGTTGAAGCTCGACGTCGGATAAGAGGCTGAGCCATTCAAAGTATTGATAATGTGAGCTCATGCATGGATTCACCGATGTGCAATGGGATCATCAATTCACATACCTCGGAGCCATTCAATAGCAAAGGAACCCTGAATCTTTCTCATGTTAGGAGATGACATGAGCCTCGACTTAGCTTCATTGACGATAAGATTGGCTTACCCAGGAAGATTCATAGTGTCATAAGCCAAGTTTAGATTTTGAGTATGGATAAAAACAAGATAGAGATCAACATTGCTACCGAAGGATCATGGAATGATTGGAGAAAATCCGACCATGTGGTCATGGGAAAGATGCCTAGAAATCTAAATTCCCAAGCGGACTTTCAGTCTGAAAACCATGGAAGAATGGCTCAACATGCAAGTCTGGTTTTCCAAGCCGAAAGGCCACATTACAGATCGTAATAAGGACGTAGTAGGCCCAGCTAGAAAAGTTTACTCGTGAGTAACTCATCAGGTATGAAGCACGAAAGCCCAGGGTTGATTCCAATGAGCCAAGAAGCTAGAGTCTCAGACATGGTGAAGCCATTTTACATGGAGTAATTTTAACGCATGATCAAGTTGAGTACCCAGAACCCATTTAGAGAAGACTTCGAGGATCAATTGCTGGAATGGTATCATTTCTAAGCTATATAAGGGACAAGCTAGATCATGTCAATACATGAATGGGTCATCGGAATTGGACCTAACATACAAGGATAATGTGTTTGGGGTATTCCCAATATAAATGAAATGAAGCCGAGTGGTCAGGAGTTGACCAGTCAGCTCAAGAAAGCTTTGGACACAGTCAGTGAGATAAATTAGTGAGTTATGTTTAGCAGTGTCGAAACAGTATGCATGATTTAAGCATTGCAGGTGAAATTTTTTGATGAGTTGAAAAATTCTAACGCTGCATGAAACACACTAATGGCCAATGCATAGACATGAATGGATCGGGATCAACATGAGTCAATCGGTCGACCAAATGGAAAGGAGACTCGTGTTGATAGCTAAGATCTTATTTGGCTAAATCTAAGTAGAATTCAAATTCGATGGAGATCATTGGAGCTCATAAGTTTGGTGACGTCGGTGGCTGATGCTCAAGTGACTTGGCCAAATCGGTAGTTTCATGTGTGAGCATCAAATGGGCTTGAACATAGGTCTAGGCCAAGTGGAGCTATCAACAAAGATAAGCTTAAGCTTGAGTTGATAGAAAAGTTTCCATTGGAGCTTGGTGAGCTTTGGTAGTGTAGCACTGAGGCTGAGCTGACCCTAACGAGGTAAGAATCTAAAGCAAACTAACGACCTCAATAAGTTACAACTCGAGTATGAAGTGGTCGTATGGGTGCAGAAGCTTACATCAAATGATGATTGGAGGTTCAATGCTCATATCAAAGGAGCTCATGGAATAGAGATTGCTCGGTTGAATATGTGGCTGAGCTTCAGGTCATCAATTTTGGAGAGCTCGTCTAGTTTTGGATGTGGCTCATGCAAAGAGGAGCTTAGTTCAAGCCAATACATGAGGAATTGAAGGATCTTAGTGAGCTAGCATCAAGCTTGATGGTGAAGGCGTGGAGGAGCTTCGATCTCCAACTCGGTGAGTTGGCTCGGTGAGCCAACCACTGAGTTGGTCTTTTTTGAACTTTTCTTCATAATTTTCCCCTCCTTTCTTCAAGTGTAAACTAGTCAACAGGGGGTCCCACATTTATTTTTTAATTAAATTAATATTTTTATTTAAATATTTTATTAATAATATTTATTATTATTATTAAATATTTTATTTAAATATTATTTCAATTAATTAAGGAGAACTAGGTCAACTAGGTATTAATGGCATATGATCGAAGCTTCTCGAAGAGGTTTAACCAACTATAATAAATACATCATGTGCCTTCAAATTAGCTAGGGAATTTATGACTTCTTCTCTTCTCTCTCAAATATTTTTCTATAAATGTAAGTTGGAAGTTCATTCCAAAGGGTTCCAGACAAGTCATAGGTTGGACAAGTTAGACATCTGTAGGCAAGTGTGCAAATTTTTCAAGATAATCCTCTTCTTCTGCAAGTTGTTCTAGTATGTTGAGGGAACTTTCAAGCCTCCTTTCTAAGATTGTAATGGAAACCATTGCTTCTCTTCTGAATGTATGATGCATTGTGCATGTTTTTGAAGTAATAAAAGTGTTTGTTTTGTGACTAATATTGGTCCTTTCACCCTTCTATACTTCTTTATGCATTTCTTATGCTTGTAGGTACACTGTGCGAGTTCAAGTTTCTATTTCAAGTTCTTGGAGTTCTATGCTTATTAAGTGGTGGAGTATTGCATGGAACTGAGTTATGGTGCTTGTTCACCATTCTCAAGTTAATCCTTCTTCACTGGAAGACTGATAATTTTTCTGCCTGATCGAGTTTAACAAAGGGAATGCATGCTTCCTATTATGTGGTATTCTGTACCCTCTCTAAGTTGCAATAGGTGAAGTTGTATTGTGGTGCACAACACCATTTTCAAGTTAACCCTTCATGAGTCTAGCAATACCTTGTATTTGATGCATCACCATCCCTAGTATAGTTTCATTTCTTGCAAAACTCTTTCCCTAAAACCCATGAAAATGTTATCATAGGTCTAGATAACAGTTTTATTGCACTAGGAGTAGTACAATATTTAGTTTAGGAAGAGGAAGCTGGCCTTCTCTAGAGGTTCACCTTGAGCTCAAGTCCCACAACTTGAGAGGTGATCCCATGTGTCCCAATCACACTGAATGTCCTATTCACATTCTAGCGATTCAGAGGGTACAGTGATTTGGCGACACCAGTAGTACTGTGTCAAAACTGAAATGGAAACAAATAAATAGGATTCAAAAGCACCTAATCACAAGTAATCTCAAAACTAAAACACCAGTTCCTTATGAGATCTTATTAATTGAAATAGGGGTTGTCTCATCAGAGCCAATGACTTTAGTCTAGATGTTAAGTTAGAGAACATAGAGGATGGAGTCTCACCACTGGCCCAAAATGGTAGTGGATGAAAAATACAACAAAGAAAGATTCTGATGATGAAATATAATATAAAGTGGATGAGTAAATGAGACATTAGCATGCAAATTTTTTCAAACACCAATGAGGAAATAAAGAGGGATGTGAGAGAACAAGTCTAAGGTAATCATGTGGATAAACTAACTCAGGTAAAAGAGAGAATACTATTTTAAAAGAATTCAATCTCAATTATGACTACGAGAAAAAAACATATGGGGAGTGTAGATAAAATGGAAGGTGAAAAATATTGATAGCTCAGTAAAGGACTGGATCACATTGTCTTAAGTGAGAGACTAATATGTAGACAATGCCTAAAGAAGATAAGGTAGATAAAATCTGTCATTTTTGTACTTCGGGGTTCATGGAGATGAAATGACACTACAACATGGAATGTATTACTTATAAGGATTTATGAATCATATATATTAATGTGTTGAAATTTTACTCTTTTATTACCATATTTGAGAAGGAGAGATTAACAAAAACAACGTTTTTAAAATCAAACTTCATAGTAAAAGATCTAAAATTATAAAAGAAAAGAATTTTACATGAGAATAACTCAAAAATATTTGTACACAAAAAAAACAAATCTACAGATCATTCAAAAGATGCTCAAGGCCACGAAAAACCTTGAAAATTAGAACAAGTCTGTGAATCATATTAGGAACATCAAAATGCCATGGAAGACACAAGGAAGGTTGTGGATAATCTAAAATCAGTGGAACTCAACAAAGCCGTGCCTGATTAAAACTAGATGCTCAACCACTCCAATAACCAAATTAAATATTAAATGACACCATGTTCCTCCATTGTGATCTGATGGTGTGTATTTAGAGCATTGACATACACCCATACTTGACTTATGAAATCAATGGTGATTGGTCCTTAGTGGTTAGCTCTCTTCATTTCTGGTGCAATATGTTCTTCTCCCTATCTCTTATCTTCTTCTCTATAAAAAGAAACTCAATTTCATTTGAAAAAGATTCCTCTCCCAACTGTAAAGTCACCATGTCAAAATGGTGGTCGAAATTTCATGAGTTACAGACCTCTTTTTTTTATCTTTTGTAATGAATCTAATGCCTTATGAGTGATTGTAATGGACTGTGCATCCTGTTATTGCTAAAATTTGAACACCCCCCCTTTTTTTAAAATAACCATAAAAAATTCTTATCACTTCTTGTTTGCTATTGTATTCATAATGAGTCTGGCGAGGGCCAATAGGTAGTTAAAGCATTATTTTATTTGTCTAACACTAAGTGGTTTCATGGCATTCTTTAAAATTTGTCGACCATCATCATAAAATGGATATATAGATATGTATGTATGTATGTATGTATGTATGTCATTTGTTTATCAACATGGATGGTGAGTTGCTATCATGGAAATAAAATTTCACTTTGTGATATTGTTGTTTGGTTTTTAGGCTCACATTTTGATATTTTTAGTTTTTCCATTCTGGAAATGATCTTTTGAAGTAGAAATGGTTGAAGTTGACCTTTTTGAGATCAATGGGTGGATTTTCTTTGTTGTAAATTTTCACTTCAAATGTCTTGTTTATACATGATGTGGGTTTAAGGAATATAAAGTTGGATTTCACCATTTCAATGCCATATTTTATGATTTATTAATCTTATTGTCATAATATATATTGGATCATATAATTTTTTTTGGGCTCGAATGGCATAAAGGGGGTAGTATAACGTTTTCGAAATTAGTCAAATGTTTTTTGAGTTTTCAAACTATAGTTGACCATCCATTTGTAAACACCTATTTCCAAGGCATGAGTTGACATGAGTATAGTGGAAGAAGTAATGGTGGAGAGTTAATGGAATTTAATGAACCCGTATGGGCATTGAACAGGGTGATGGTTTCAGATTTTGGGTCATTCTTGGTTTTATATTGGAAAGTATTTTGAAGCTGGGAGTTTTCTGGTTTTGTGCATGGGTGGTCTTGAGCTTGTGTTTTCAGTTTAACATATGTGTCAGCAACCAACATGTATGAACTATTTTACTTTGACAATTATGTTTTGTTTGGTTCGAGTTGGCCTGTGTGTAAGCGGATTCGACATGGTATTTGCGTAAGTTTGTTGGGTGTTCCAAGGCATAAGTTGGCAAGATTATAATGGAATAAGAAGTGGTGGTGAGTTAATGGAATTCAATGAACCCATATGGGCATTGAACAAGGTGATGGTTTCAGATTTTGGGTCTTTTTGGTTTTGCAATGGAAATTATTTTGAAGCTGGGATTTTTCTGGTTCTATGCGAGTGTGGTCTTGAGCTTGTGTTTTTAGTCTAACATTCGTGTCAGTAACCAACATGTATGAACTGTTTTACTTTGAAAATTGTGTTTTGTTTGGTTCAAGTTGGCCTGTGTGTAAGTGAAGTCGAAATGGTATTCGTACAAGTTTGTTGGGTGTTCTTCATGTGAAAACTTCGAGCTCACCCAAGTTGTGATTTGCATACCCAGTTGGTTTCGAAGAAAGTTTTCATGCAAAGAAATGGATATCACCATATGTTTGAAAATAATGATTTATTTAAAGTATTGTTTAGATTTTCGAAGCATACATGTAAATATTTTGGGCCTCTGTTGTGTAAATGATAAAAGATTTTCATTTTAAGTTACAATATCTCATATTAATGGCCATCAAATTGAGTATTGGTTATTCAGAAACTTGTTTAATATGAAATAAGTATCACTATTTTAGTTTCTGGGTAGAAGCAAAGGTCTCTGTTTCATCAAAAATGAATAAGTTTCAGTTATATTGAAGGTTTCTATGCTCATTGATTATTTTTAGGGTAAATATCAACTGTATAATATAACTCAAACTATGTGACTTCATTTTAGTTATTTGATAACATTTCTTCAAAATCTCTCCAGTCTCTGATAAAAGTTTATTGTGCATGCATTCATTTTAGTTGGTTTTTTAGGAAGCAATAATAAGATTTGGGGATATAAGTTTTGTTGGTTATATTCTATATATGAGCTCTGATGGTAGTTATAAGATGGAATAATGGAGCATTTGGAACTAGTCATTTTATTGCATGTGCATGCATAATTTAAGGGTTTTTTGTTTCAAAAATTCATTTTTTTTTTTTTTTGAAATGATACAGTCACTTGGTCGATTCAGAAAGAGATGGTATTTTGATTTGTTACTTGATTGTTTACTGAAATTTGTGGAAATGGAAATCAATTGTTGGTATAAGTTGGTTTTGTAGAATATAAAGAAGCATTTCTTTCACTTTAAGATGCTAAAATGTTATCTTTTTAGATGAATCACTTGTAGTTTTGATTGATGACTCTATTTTGGGAAGTTGATGGTCCTACATGCTAAATTTGGTGATTACCTCTCCTTTTAAAGACTATAATCATGTCTAGATGGGATGGTTGGGGTTCTAGAATATCTAGGTCTCATCACTCTTGGGGGAATAATAGTTTTCGAGGTCAATCACAGTGGCAAAGGGGTTCACCAAGAACTGTTTGAAAGGGAGCTATTACGCTTCGAGGAGGTAGACCTTTTGTTGGACTTCGACCTACACATGTTTCTATGCATTTCGATGTAAATGAACCATGTCTTCATGAAGTCTTGCAAGTGATTGAATCATATCATCACACACAGCCTTCCCGTAGTATTAATAACCCTCCTTTACATAATGTTGAGAACATACATGCTGATCATAACCTAACCTCTTCTAATAGGTCTTTCCAATTTGCTCCTTCTCATGTAACTCCTCATCATGTCTTACCTATTACCACTTCACCACTATTAATTGGACAAAACCAAGCTATATCTTCACATGACTCCCCGCAAACATCTAAGCGTGTTAAGTCATCTTTCGCAATGCCGAAGGTGATAATTGTGACAAAGAGAGTTAAATTGGAAGTGGAGGAAGAATTTGGAATCATCGCTAGCACTATACTTCTTATGGAACCATATGAATATGTTGAGATGGTCACTGAGGCAGGGACACCATTGCTGGATTTGACACAGGAAGATTGATTATGTTGTTTGGATTCGATGAACTTATTGGACATATTAACCCTTTTTGCTTATAATTTATATTTGATAAACTTATGGTGATAATATTATATCTTTTTTATGTTTAAATTTTGTTTCATGGTAATTATGTGTCAGTATTTGAAAGGAATGCATGCTTTAATGATTGTGTTTTGCATTTATTTAATGTGTGAAGTATCTAGTGGGCCCCCATTTTGATGTCTCATACCTCATTAAGATTCCTACAGTAAAATATTTTAAAGAGGCCCGAGTTCTCGGTTATAATCATATTTTTATCACTTAAGTCATAAGTGAACGCTTATTATAAAGTTATAAAGTATTAATTTAAAAAGTTATTAAAATAATGCCATTGGTTGTAAATGATTCTGTTTAAGAAGATATTATAAAAGGACTTGGAAGATACTATTACAGAGGATGAGAAATTAGGTATTGCATCTATTGTGAAGGTTATTTCATTCTAAATTATTTCTGTGTAATGTTTTTCTGAGACAAGTTCTCTTATAGGTGTTGTGATGACATCGTTTCGAGTTTTGAGTATGAATTTCGAATGCAGTAGGTATATCCAAATTTAATATTATTTCTTTGATTATCTTATTGATTATTCTACACTTTATCTAACTAATTGCATATTTTTGTATGCCATATCTGGAGAAATACTTGATGATATCTTCATTTCGATCTCAAAATAAATGTAATTTGTAGCCATGTTGGATTTGATTTTGAATCATGACCTTGTTAAGACGTTGTTTTAGCGATCATTGTACTTTCTTTCATTAATGTAAATTTTGTTTCTCTTCATCATGTCTATCTTTATTTTTCATCTTATCAGTTGTGTAAATATGTTCATATCTTTTATTTTTCTTTCTTTTAAGTATGTTGTTACATTTTTATCTTCAAGATCATAATATCATTTGATAAATAGTTCCAAGGAAGAGATTATAATTTATCACTCAAGGTTTTCACCTTTTCAAAAGGTTACCTAACTAATAGGTTTCACTCTGTCGGATAATGGTTTATAAAATATATTTTATACAGAAAATCAGTTTAATTTACGAGTGATAATATTTCATATAAAGTCATTAAGTTTAAGGGAAATCACTTTATCATTTTAATTAATCTTTGTGTGGTCTTGTTGCGTATTTTGATGTGTTTCTTTCTTCTTTTGTTGGAATGTGTTTATTCTTTTTTCTGCCAAGAAATAGAAACTTCCCAGATCTTAGGTTGAATCATTATTGAACCAATGCTAAATTACACACGCTTAAGCCAATTCTTAAGTATACCTACAATTAAATTGGTCTTATTTTGTCTTGACCTTTTGCATTAGGTGAAAGGGTTTATTAGTTGTCGGTCTAATTTTCATCGACAAAATTTTTGGTGACTCTGCTAGGGATCATTTATATTTATTATTTCTAAGTGGATTTCTTCTAACTATCCACTTTTCTCTTATTTCAAAAATTTATTATAGAGTATATTTCTTCTAATTATCTACTCTTGAATTTCATCAAGCACCATTTGAGGCTTAACACCTCTTGATGAAGCTGGTTTACTCATTAGAAATACATAATTAGATGTCAATTCTGATATTAGAACTACTGCTTGGGATTTTGCAATCATAGTTGTACTATTTGCACAAGCTAATGAGGTCCTTAATGAAGAAAAGGATAGAGCCCTTGATATTCAAAGACTCGTAAGGTCTAGCATGCAAACCCAATTTTTCCTCTGGATGTGGTGAATGATAAAAATATTCTTAAACATTTCATTTAGATTAACCTTTGACTTGTGTTATCTTATTATAATTCCTTTACAATGGCTGATGAAGTTAAAAGCCAAAGGAGAGATAATGGAGAATAAAGAGAAAGGGTGCCTAGTCCTAACCGTAACCGAAACAGGATCCCCAAGTTTGAATAAAATAATGACAATATTATTGATGATGAAGCATTAGATCATGAAGAAGATAACCTTAGCCCATGGCTTAAGGGAAATCCAATTAATATTGGAAAAAACCCTCCCAAGTTACCGTCTTTAAAAGACATTCAATTACCCAAGTTTTCTGGCGAGTATTGCTCATCTTGGGAAGATCACATTGATTCATTCAAATTGATATGTGAATCCATAGGTGTGATAAATGAAATGGATTATTTAAGACTCTTTTCACAAACTTTTGAGGGTAGAGCCTATAAATAATTTATTAATTTTCCTTCAAAATCGCTTACTAGGTGGTCAAATGTAGAAGACTGGTTAGAGGAATTTTTTGGGAAAGATAAAGATGAGTTTGAACTAATGAATGAACTTTATAACATGACTATAGACCCTGGTGATACTATGTATCATTTTACTATCTGTTTCACCAAGTTAAGACAAAAGATACCTCCCAACGTAAGACCTTCAAAGAATCTAGTAAGGCTATATTATTGTAATGCTTTACCATCAAAATATAGGCTTATGTTAGAAGATAAATAAATATATGAATTTGAAGAGACTCTTACTTTTTGTTTGTAGTATGAAAAGAAATTGAAGAGAATTGGTTTCAAAGATAGATCATCATCTAACTCTTCTACTGAAAATACAAAAATTCTGAATGCTATTCAAAATTTAGGCAATGAGATGGTCACCCTAAGAGAAAATTAAATGACCAACCATCATCCTAAAAAAACACACCTATATGGTCAAGCAAGCTAAAAAGTGAACATGGAAAATTTAAAACCAAACCTAAAGAGATGTACTGTGGAGTTTGTGAGCTAGAACATGAACTTGACACATATAGGTGTTGAGAAAGTTAGAAAATTTATCAAAGGAAAGAATGTTTCAGAAATGTGTAGTTTTGTTGACTCTGATGTAAATGTAGTGAAAACTTGTTCAAAATACTATGCTAAGAATGATGGTCAAAAAGGTAAAATGGTTGATGATGCTAAGGGAAGGCAGAAATACAATCACCCTGACAAAATGAAGTCACATGAAAAGCCTAACAAACCTGTTTCAGATGATGTGCCACCTGGTTTGAATAATGCACAATATCAGCCCTACAAATGTACAACATTTACAAAATCTTCTATATTTCCTTCTAGGTATGATATTCTAGCCGATGTGAAGAACTCTAGAAGTAATATGAACCTGTTCGAGAGCCTTGGATTACCTGGCCAATTTGAAAAATTAGAAGCTGCTCACAAAAATAGATCTGAACCTAAATAATTAGTGATTATATAAGAAGATGAATCTGATAGTGAAATAGAAAATTATGAATCAATCTAATTCTGCACCTGATTATATTCCACCTTTCTATGTCATAGTTAAAATTTAGAATAAAATCATTCATAACTATATATTAGATATAAGTGCATTAAATAACATTATGCCTAAGTCTATTATTGATCCATTGGGTGTTCTATATGAACATGACAATAAAAAACTATCTGGTTTTGATTCTCTTCAAACCAAATCTTGTGCTAAATTCAGGGACATAGTCATTAAGATAACACATGATGAAATAGTTAGATTTATTGGAAATGTGCATATCGTAGACATACCTACTAACTATGTTATGTTGCTTGGAAGAGATTGGTCTCAAGCCACATGTGCTTTTGTTGGGAAAGATCTTACTTGGGCACCAGTTGGAAATGACATTGCATTCATTCCTAGAGAAGAATGATCAGGTACACCAATTGAAGGAATTTCATCATCTGTTGCTTTATTAGAAACTGGTATGGAAACTTATGGTTTAAATTCATTAGACATCAATGCTTTTGATGATGAAGATTACCAACATGCTAGATTATTACCCTCTGATGACATTTGGAAAATGTGTTTTGATGGAGCTTGTTTTCAATTTGGAAATGGTGTTTGTATAGTAATCAAATCTGTTGGTGTGTGGGATCCTATATGTCCTCCACTCACATATGGAGGGTCAACTCACATGGGTTAGGTTTAGGGTTTGCTTGTGTGTCATGCACTAGGGTTACTCAACACCCTATATGTATCCCTTCATTTTAAATTTATGAGTATGCCAAAACACTCCATTGTCTTTCTCTATGTGCAAGCTTTGTTTTGTTATGCAAGTTCTTCCATTGATTGAGTGATTCCTCCTTGTGATTATGCTAGAGCTATTACGTTTCCTTTAGAGTGCAACTTCATCATGGTGCACATTTTTTGATACGATTCTTGCCAACTCTTACAAAATCAACCATAAGAAGACAATTCAATTATGCATTTCAATTGGCATTTGAAGCAAAAAATAACACAACTGAATTTGAAGCCTTGTGTTTAGGCTTGCAACAAGCTTTAAGTCTGAACATTAAAAAGTTGACTGTTTTTGGAGATTCTGAGTTGGTTATCAGACAAGTGAAAATATCTATAAGACCAATTAGACTTGTCTCCACCGTTACAATCAAAATATTTGGTATTTTATTGAGCAATTTGAGGCCTTTAACATCTATCATATCTTTCGAGAATTCAATTCTAGAGTTGATAAACTTGATGTTTTTACTTTTAATCCCAATTTTGTTGATCAAGCTGACTACATTTTTAAGGAAGTTTATAGACCTAAGATACCTAATTTTGAGACTAAATGGCCTGTTTTATCTTGTGATGAGCATATTGATACATTTTTGAAAGGAAATTATTTTGACGCAGATGACTATGTGCTAAATTGTGGTGACTATTTGGAGATTTCTAGTAATAAATTTCCTACCGGTTTGGTAAGCTTGGAATCCATGTTTTCAACTCATGAACAACCAAAAATTTCTTATTCTGTTGAAACTTCTAGAAGAATAATAGGTGAAACTATTGTTGTTGACCTAGGTACTGAAGAAGAACCAAAGTATGTCTATCTTGGTGCTTTTGTGACTCCCAAATAAAAAGAGGGTTTCATCATATTGCTAAAAGAATTCATTGATGTTTTAACATGGTCATACAAAAACTTAAGAGGTTATGATACTAGGATCATCAAACATGACATCCCTATTAAACTTGGAATCAAACTTGTTCGTCACAAGCCTAGAAGAGTAAGCCCCTTATTGGAAGACACCATCAATAAGGAGCTTGAGAAAATGTTAGATGGTGGTGTCATTTATCTTGAAAGATATTCTGAATGGGTGGCTAACTTAGTTCCAATACGAAATAAAAATGGATACATTTGTCTCTGTGTTGAATTTAGAGATTTAAATCATGCAAGCACTAAGGATAACTTCCCTTTGCCAAATATTGATCAATTCTTACAACAAGTCACCAGATTGGAAATGATGTTTGTCTTAGATGGATTTTCAGGTTATAATTAAATTTTTGTAAATCCAGAAGCTAAACATAAAACTACTTTTACTACATGGAAAGGTACCTTTACTTTCAATCATATGCCTTTTGTCTTAATAAATGCAGGTGCCACATTTCAAAGAGTAATGCATATAACTTTTGATGATTTGATTGGAGTTATAATTTAGCTTTATTTAGATTATCTAAATGTGTATTCTAGGAAAATGAAAAAACATTTGGATCACTTGCGAGAATTTTTCATTCGCTACCGCGAATATGGTATTTCCCTAAACCCAAAAAAATTGTTTTTAGTGTTACTGAGGGTAAAGTATTGGGTCATATCATCACACAAACTAGTATTTCTATTGACCCAGAAAGAGTTAAGGATATTCAAGAATTTCATCCTCCCAAAAATGAATTTGGTTTATGTTCCTTTT
Source organism: Taxus chinensis (assembly GCA_019776745.2). NCBI lineage: Eukaryota > Viridiplantae > Streptophyta > Pinopsida > Cupressales > Taxaceae > Taxus > Taxus chinensis. The sequence goes on from CM034149.1 coordinate 116,559,051, forward strand.
TTTGGAAAAATCAATTTTGTGCATAAATTCATATATAATTTTTCTGATAAAGCTGCTCCATTGCAGATTTTGCTGAAAAATAATCACAATTTCTCATGGGACTCTTGTGCTAATTTTGCTTTCACTGATGTAAAAAATGTTATTGCTTCTGCACCTACCTTGGCTAAACATGACTTGTCAAAACCTTTTATCTTGTATTTAAATGCTACTGATAAGGCTATGGGTGTTGTCATAACTGAATATTTTGAGTCAAACAATGAGAAACCCATTGCTTATTTCAGTCAAACTTCTAAAGACACTGAAGTTAGGTATCCTTAGATTGATTTTTTTTTTCAAATTAGTTTCAGTCTTAGGAAAATATAAGTACTTGCTGATGGGAAATAAGATCATTGTTGGTTTTAACGTTCCAATTTTAGCCTATTTTTTTTAAGAAGCCAGTGATTGACAGAAGGTTAGCCAAATGGATTTTCAAAATCCAACAATTTGACTTAGAGTTGGAGACGTGCAAAACCATCAAAGGTAATGAACTTGCTAAACTTCTAGCTGAAAATGTTGATTCTAATATCAATGTGGTCATCCTAGTAGGTGATAATATCTTACATGTTGTTCCTCATTTTCAAACCATGACAGGTATTGAGTTATCATCTAAATTCAATATAGGTTTCAGTATGCATAAATGGGATTGTTTATTGTCTCGAGATGATTGGTATCATGATATTGTTTATTAATTTAAAAACCAATCATGTCCTGAAAACTTACACAAAAGACAACGAAGATCTCTTCATTTTCAAGCTCTTAAGTTTATTCTTGTAGAAAATTTGTTGTTTTTCAAAAACCATGATGGTATCCTTTTGAGATGTTTAACACATGACCGAACTAAACTTGTGTTAAGAATTTTTTATGAAGGTGTTTGTGCTAGACATTTTTCTGCCAAAAAAATTCCTCATAAAATACTGCGTGCTGGTTATTATTGGCCTACTTTATTCAAAAATGATTACAAATGGGTAAGGTCTTGTGTTCTTTGTCAAATGTTTGTTGGCCGTGAACGTTTACCAGCCATGCTATTGAACCCTGTCATTCCAAAAAGACCTTTCTTGAAGTGGGGAATTGATTTCATCTCTGACATTCATCCTCCTCCTTCTTCTGGTCATAGACCCATCTTAACAGCTACTGATTACTTTACTAAATGGGCTGAAGCAGTTGCTCTAAAAAACTCTGTCACTAGTGAAGTTGTAAAGTTTTTTGAAAATATTTTTTTTTTCACGTTTTGGAGTACCTCAGGAAATTATATCTGATAATGGTCCACAATTTATTTATGAGGAGAACTTAGAATTTCTTAGTAAATACTCCATTATATCAAATCATGCATCAAAATATTACCCATAGGGTAATGGTTAAGATGAATCTACAAACAAAAAATTGATTAACATCATGAAGAAACTGGTCAATGACAATAAAAGGAATTGGCACCTCAAAATTTTTAAATCCTTATGGGTTGATAGGATTACTGTCAAGTTAGGTATGAGATTTTTGCCCTTCATGCTTGCTTATTGCTTTAAAGCCACTATGCCTACTGAAATACAAATATCTTCAACACGTACTGCTTTAAATTTTGGCATAGATGAATTAAGTGACTTACAACTATGTTTAGATGAATTGTTAGCTTTAGATCAAATGAGGGTCACTGCTTTGCAAAAGTTAGAAAAAGGTAAAGAAAAATTGAAAAGATTGTTTGACAAAAATGTTACTATGAAAATTTTTAAGGTTTTGGATTTGGTTTTGTGTTGGGATAAATCGAGAGAAAATCTCGGAAACCATCACAAGTTCGATTCATTATGGTTGGGTCCTTACCAAGTTGCCTCAGTTTTGGGAAATAACACTTTCCATTTGAGAGATATTGATGGTGTTTGGCAGTGCTTTACAGTAAATGGTCAACATTTAAAACATTTTTATAATTGAATTATTCAATTGTATATTATGTTTATATTTTTTGTGTTGATTTTGGCTTGCTTTTCTTTGGTTTGTTGTTTTGCCTATTTTTATCTTGTCTTGATAAGTTGTCATGATTTTTGAAAATCTAATAGGCTACATTTTGCAAGTATTTTGGATCAAGATGAGGGTGTTTATCAGACTACTTGGATGGTAATATTTTTGAAGCTTCCAGTTAAAATAATTTATAGAATATATCTATTAGATTTTCGTGAATAATATTTTTATGATATATTTGATGTAAAGAAAGAATACTTGTTTTTCAAACAATGCAGGCTAACTTTGTATTTTGATCTTGTTAAACCCTCACTTCCCAATCTCTTGTATTCCCTTCTTTGCTCATGATTCGCCAAAATTTCATCCCTTTTGATCTAAAATAATTATGGGTCTACGCAAATCGACTCAAGAAACAATGAACCTGTGTTACACTCTTGATCATGTTAAAATTTAATCATTTTTGATGCAACCTAGTCTCTTGTCACAAGAAACCAGCCAACATGGTCACCAATGTTATTGTTAAAATTTTAACACCCCCCTCTTATTAAAAATAACCACAAAAAAATCTTATCACTTCTTGCTTATTATTGCATTCATAATGAGTCCGATGGGGGCCTCTAGGTATTTAATGCATTATTTTATTTGTTTAACACTAAGTGATTTCATGGAATTCTTTAAAATTTGTCAGCCATCATCATAAAATGGATATATATCAGTCATTCATTTATCAACATGGATGGTGAGTTGCTATCATGGAAATCAAATTTCGCTTTGTGATATCATTGTTTGGATTTTAGGCTTGTATTTTGATATTTTTTAGTTTTTCCATTTTGGAAATGATCTTTTGAAATTGCAATGGTTGAAATTGATATTTTTTAGATCAACTGGTGGATTGTCTTCGTTGTACACTTTCACTTCAAATGTCTTATTTATACATGATGTGCGTTTCAGGAATATAAAGTTGGATTTCGCCTTTTCAATGCCATATTTTATGCTTTGTTCAGTGTAGTGCCCACAATATACTCACCCAAATACAACAGTAAAATACCAGGATATATATATTTTTTGACTTACATTGCTCACGACACACAACACAGTAAGGGCTCCAAGTACAGAACTCGACACACATGCGACAATCACATAAGTCATCGACTCAAATAGACACATGCAGACGACATTGACATGTCGATACCACACTCTTCCCAACGAATGAATACTAGCAAAGACCCAACCACAAGAAACGTGACTTTAGGAACGATGAACCCACGATATATCATTACTTTAAATGTATTTTAGTTACAGCTAACTTTCCAAGATCCTTATTAGGTAAGCATGATTTTCTCCCTTTTTCCACCTACATGTCCTGAAAATTTGTTTCACAGATCACTTATTGTTCAACCATTTAATTTACTCTTTACCCTTATGACAGATCTTCATAACTTACATAAGTATTTTCCATAATTCAAATTTTGTACAAAATTCTAACTCTCCCATTCTTATGTTAAGATTAGGCTTCCCAAAATGCTTATTCAAAGTTTAGAATTTAACCTTGTTACACAAGTGAACCTAATGTGATGTCAGGATGAAATCTTGGGATTAAGGAAGACATAGATTGAAATAGATTTTTCCCTAAGAACACCCATCGATCACGGAATAGTTATTTCCCTACCATTATTATTATAGTACAATAACTTGCTGAATTCCAAATTTGATTTATATATACATACATCCTTTGTTTTCTCGAAGTTTGATCACACCATTTGACAATTCATATTCTTGTAACACATGAAGTTGCTTAAATTAAGTCAAAAGGACTCCAAGATTGACATTATTCCCAACCTCAAATTCTTTGGTTTTAGCATCTCATATGATATGTTACTTTTGCGTCGCACTAAGGTCTCATTATTACCATCGTCTTTAAACGTAAGAGTTACAAAAGTACTTATCTGGCATATTAAAAAAGCACATGGTTAAGTTTAATTCCAGTTTCTCCCAGGGTTTCAATCTCTATTATAGGTGTGATTAAGGTTAAAAGGTATTTACCCTATACTCCTTTCATGAAAGATCAAGGCACTAAATTTTCACAAGCCCAGAACAGAACGTTTAATTACGAGAGACAAAAAGGGTTCACTAACGAGAGTGCAAGACAAAAAACAACTATATCGCGATCTTCAATTAGGTCATTTGGGTCCAACAGGGATTTCATTCACTGATGAAGTTAATTTCTAGATCTAATTTCGTAAGTCCCGAAAATCCAATAGGATACAAGGGAGTAATATCTCTACCTACTCCACAGATGGGAAGGTTACACCGCTTAGTCATTCCTTCTAACAAGGACTTATGAGGTGACTTCCAAGGTGAGTCTTCACCACTCAGCCTGGTGTCGGGCTTGAAGAGAGGACATTCTTCTCACGATTACCAAAACTAAAAGGAAATTGTATACTCTGGATAAGGTTGGACCATGCCATTCCTAAAATATGGGTTCACGACAACGTCGTTAAACCTAATGACTATGACAGTAACTCCAACTAGGGTTTTATTTACCTAACCTAGGAGGTCTCATTGAGTGCAAGCTTAAGTTCGTTCTACGGTCTTAATTTTCTTATATGGTAAAAAGGAATCACACACACAGGAAAGCTATACATGAGTATTTTATTAAGGTTGAGTGTTCCCATTAAAACTCTTTATTGTGTTTGCAGGGTAAGAAGGTAATCCAGTAATTAATTTAATCATTTATGGAATACTGAGAAAGGACTACAATATATTAACTTCAATTTCAATTTACTATGCATAAATCAAACCCCCCCCCCTTTTTTTTTCCATACACAACTAAAAATCAATTTGAACTGGTGATAAGATGCACATTTCCTAAGTTATCCCTAAAACTAGCATATCATGCATATTAACAAATTTCAATTATAAATTTTCAGTACAAGAGACTACCTTATACATTTATTCATTTTACAATGACCTATAAAAATTTCAATAATAATAATAAATTTACACATTGCCCCCTTTTTTTTTGTCGTCATTCTTCCATCCTGCAAAACCCAAGTGAGCAAGATATCAGCGATAAATCACTGGCATGGCTTCCACCCTAATCAATCATAATTATCATTTTTCAGTTTCCCATTTACATCTGACAATAATTACAATTTGCAATCGAAATAAGAAAAAAGGTCTAGGAACATGTATTCATGGCATTTCATTTTTCTTCATTTTATAAACCCAGGAGAGAGGAAGAGAGAGAAAACATCGTTTTTTCAAAATTTCTAAAACACACAACAAGTCTCATTATAGTGTTTTTAAATAGGTATATACGTGTGTTAAAAGTTTCCAGGGTGATTTAATAACCCTACGAGGGTCCGCAGCATTCTACTTTTACATTTTCTCACTAGCTACAAAACGTACCAAACGGGCTCGGAGGCTAAGAAACTGCTTCCAAAGGTTATCTTTCCATAAGCATGCACATCACGATTAACTGTCTATGTGTCCCCAGATATACCAGGAGTTCATAGCAACTGACAGAATTGAAAAAGAGTGAAGGGTTTGCGTTTAGTGGTTAGTTCTTTGAGGCCACTGGTCGTAGTTCACCCAGTTGTAAAATGCCAAAAGTTAACTCAAGGGCCCAGAAAACTGCGTCATAACTGACGTTCGATGAAGGAGCACGTAACGAGACATCTCCGACTAGTTCCCCTATATAAGGAGAGTTCATCAAAGTCAACGAGACGGAGAACTAGTAAACTATTTTCAAATGGCGACAAGTTTTCTAGAGTGACAAGGAGAAATTGGTCCAGTTTGATCTCGTCAAACTGCGATTGGTGGCTTACAAAATGGCTTCACCAAACTATCCTGACAAGTGCTCTTTCCTATGCTGAATGTTCTATGCATTTGTCTAGTATAAACGCTAGAGGTTTGCGAAGACGGAACGTGATTTCTCTTTCCGGGTTTCAAAAAATGGTCCCAAACGAAAGCCAACTTTCTAGTTTTAACCACTCTCTACTGTTGTAAACCAGTGAAACAGGGCTCCTCTAAGAGCATCAAAAGGATGTCATATGATCATTTCGGGTCAAACCAAAAATCAAGGCGAATCCTCATATACCAAGGTACACGAATGAACTTCACATCTCGTTTTCAGAGTTGCGAAGGGTACTTGGTGAGTCTCCGAAAATTGCAAAATTAAACTATTTAAAACCAAGAGAAGGTCAACTTTATCAATGGGGAGTCAAATTCGTCTAGTCGATAGAACGATATTGGAGCGGTCAAGAAGGGTAAGATTTTTCTAAATCATCTCGAAGTGAGGGTGATAGTTCATGGTTTAAAGTAGGCGAGTTATAACGACTTCGAGAGTTGTGACACGACACTTTATTGTTTTGCAATGAGTTGAAGGGACATTTAACTGTATTAAAATTCCTAATGAGTTAAAATTCTATTTAATTGCAAAAGAGAACTAAAATACGAGAATTAGGAGAGGTAAGGGAAGAAGGACCATGCCTGGAAATGAACTGGTGAGGCAGAAGTTGAGGAGTTGACATCGCACCGATTGATTTCACTTGCTTGCAGCCATAGCAGGAAAACCCAAAAATAGCATCCACAATAATGTCAAAATCAGTGGCCAGTTCTATTGGAAAATCCTCTAGTGGCAAGAAAGGAACAACAAGTGCCTCCAGCTGAGTAACAAGCCCACGGTAAAGAGGCTTATCAGTGTGTTTGGGATAGCAAACAATGTCATGTGTACTATGAATCCATTATGTGCATATCCTGCAATCCTGGCATTCCATGAGACAACATTTCTTTGAGGCATTCTCCCAAATAGTTCATGCACCTTCTCAACAAATCCTCTACATATTCAAATGTATTCATCGGGAAAAGTTCAAATGCAGCCCATGTATTTGAAATATCCCAAAACCATTGCATTCCATGAGATGAAATATCTGAGGCATTTTGCCAAACAATGCACATGCCTTGAATACACTTCCACATTTTCCACACATATCAACTATGACACCAGCAAGCACAAAATATTACAAAAAAAACCAGATTCTATTGTTCATACCATGTTCCAATACTTCCATTTCGGCACAGGCTAGAAGCACGCTGGCAAGTAAATTGATTTGATTAGAGCCTTATTTGCAACATATGGTGAAGTAGCAAGACTGTCTCCTGAGGAAACCCATGTCCTCTATACACTGTCGTAACCTATTCCAAGAAAGTTGTCTTGTTCTTTCCTTTGGTCAAACGCTGAAACAATGCCCCCAAAGTATTGCAACTACAGCATTTGACCCGATCCCCTCTATTGTTTTGTGATTTGAAAGTAGTCCATGCAGGGATAGGTTTCCCCCATTTTGGCGCTGACAGGGGGAGAAAACAGAACTGGCTGTAAACAAAAAAAAACAAATTTCCATTATGCTTTGATGGATGTGTGCACCCTGCTCCAAATCTCCTCTTTCAACACAGAACAGGAAAACAAAATGTGTGGCAATGTAAATCGGCCTGAAGGGAGTCAGTCGGGTTACATTTGTGGAGCAAACATCAAGGCTTAAACGGATTCCCAAATCCCCTACGCCGCCATCATTCTCTTCTATGAAAACATGTTTCAAAAAGACATTACTCTCCACAAGGCACGCCCCCTACCCTGCGCACCTTCATCTGCAAACAACTAGCCAATTTTTCTCCTCTGGTTCCACACGCTGCCTCCCATCACGCCTTTTTCACGGCCTGGTGGAAGAGTAAGAGTGGTTCAAAGTTCTCCCCACCTCCCTCCATGGCAGTGGCGCTTTCCTCCAACAACAAAACCAAAAGGATGAAATACGACCCCCAATGGAGCCCGAGCCCTAAATTTTCCCCAACAAAGAATTCACGGGCTTTTGAATTTTAATTTTTTTTATTGTATTTATTATTTATTTTATTTTATTTTTAAAAAATGGAGGCATTACATTTAGCTTATTTCCATAATATATATTGGATCATATAATTTTTTTTGGGATTGAATGACATAAAAGGGATGGTATAAGGTTTTGGAAATTTAATAAGTAAAATGATTTTTGAGTTTTCAAACTACAATTGAACCTCCATTTGTAAACACCTATTTCCAAGGCATGAATTGGCATGAGTATAGTGGAAGAAGTAGTGATGGTGAGTTCATGGCATTCAAAGAACCCGTATGAACATTGAATAAGGTGATGGTTTCAGATTTTGGGTCATTTTTGGTTTTGCATTGGAAAGGATTTTGAAGCTTAGAGTTTTCTAGTTTTGTGCGAGTGTGGTCTAGAGCTTGTGTTTTTAGTTTAACATACGTGTCGGTAACCAACAAGTATGAACATTCCTACTTTGATAGTTGTGTTTTGTTTAGTTTAAGTTGTCTTGTGTGTAAACGAAGTTGAAATGGTATTTATATAAGTTTGTTGGGTGTTCTACTTGTGAAAACTTCTAGCTCACTTGACTTGTGATTTTCATACCCAGTTAGTTTTTAGAGAAATTTTTCATGCAAAGGAATGGATATCATTGCATGTTTGAAAATAATGTTTTGTTTAAAGTCTTGTTTATATTTTCAAAGTATGCATGTAAATATTTTGGGCCTCTGCTGTGTAAATGATGAAAGATGTTCATTTTAAGTTACAATAGCTCATACTAATGGCTGTCGAATTGGGTATCATTTATTTCAAAAGCTTGTTTAATATGAAATAGGAATCACTATTTTAGTTTCTGGGTAGAAACAAAGGTCTTTGTTTGATAAAAAGTGAATAAGTTTAACTTATATTGAAGGTTTTTGTGCCCATTGATTAATTTTTAGGGTAAATATCGATTGTATAATACAACTTGAACTTTGTGACTTCATTTCAGTTATTTGATAAAATTTCTTCAAAATATCTCCAATCTGTGATAAAAATTTGTGGTGCATGCATTCGTCTTAGTTATTTTTTAGGAAACAATGATAATATTTGGGGATATAATTTTTGTTGGTTATACTCTATATACGAGCTCTGATAGTAGTTATAAGATGTAAATAATGGAGCATTTGGAACTAGTTAGTTTATTACCTGTGCATGCATATTTTAAGGGTATCTTGTTTCAAAACTTTATATTTTAAAATTTTTGAAACGATATAGTCACTTGGTCGGTTCAAAAAGAGATGGTACTTTGATTTGTTATTTTGACTATTTAATACAATTTGTGGGAATGGAAATCAATTTTTGGTATAAGCTGGCTCTGTAAAATATATAGAAGCATTTTTTTTCACTTTAAGAAACTAAAATGTTATCTTTTTAGATGACTGTCACTTGTGGTTTTGATTGATGGCTATGTTTTCGGAAGTTAATGGTCCTACATGTTAAATTTGGTGATTACCTCTCATTTTCAGCACTATAATCATGTATGGATGGGATGTTTGGGCTTTTAGAAGATCTGGGTGTCATCACTCTTGGGGGCACAATAGTTTTCGAGGTCAATCATAGTGGCAAAGGGGTTCACCTAGGGGTGGCCGAAGGGGAGCTAGTATGCTTCAAGGAGGTATAACTTTTGTTGGACATGGCCCTACACGCATTTTTATTCAACTTGATGCAAGTGAACCACATTTTCATGAAGTCCTGCAAGTGATTAAATCCTATCCTCACACACAACATTCCTATAGCATTAATAACCCGTCTTTACATAATGTTGAGAACGCACATGCTGATCATAACCTAACCTCTTCGAATAGGTCTATCCAATCTAATCCTTCTCATGTACCTCCTCCTCATGTCTTACTTGTTACCACTTCACCACTGTTAATTGGACATAACCAAGTTGTACCTTCACATGAATACCCAAAAACCTCTAAGAATGTTAGGTCCTCTTCTGCAGTGCCTAAGGTGACAAGTGTGTTGAAGAGAGTTAAATTGGAAGTGGAGGAAGAATCTGGAATCATAAATCGCACTATACTTCATGTGGAACCATATGAATATGTTGAGATGATCGCTGAGGCAAGGACACCATTACTTGATTTGATAGAGGAATATAGATTATTTTGTTTGGATTTGATGAACTTAATGGACATATTAACCCTTTTTACATATAATTTATATTTGATAAACTTATGGTGACAATATTATATCTTTATGCATATAAGTGAATGGGTTTTTTATGTTTAAATGTTATTTCATGGTAATGATGTGTCGGTATTTGAAAGGAATGAATGCTTTAATGATTTTGTTTTGCATTTATTTAATGTGTGAAGTATCCAGTGGGCCCCTGTTTTGATGACTCATACATCATTAAGAAGCATGCGATAAAATATTTTAAAGTGGCTCGAGTCCTTGGTTATAATCATATTTTTATCACTTAAGTCACAAGTGAAGGCTTATTATAAATTTATAAAGTATTCATTTAAAAATTTATTCAAATAATGCCATCAGTTATAACTGATTTTGTTTAAGAATATGTTATAAAAGGACTTGGAATATACTATTACAGAGGATGAGAAATCAGGTATTGCAACTATTTTAAAGGTTATTTCATTCTAAATTATTTTTGTGCAATGTTTTTATGAGACAAGTGATCTTACAAGCGTTGTGATGACATTGTTTTGAGGTTTGAGTATGAATTTCGAATGCACCAGGGATATCTAGATTTAATACTATTTCTCTGATTATCTGATTGATTATTTTGCATTTTATCGAACTGATTGCAGATTTTTGTTTGTCATATCTAGAGCAAACCTTGATGATATCTTCATCCCGATCTCGAAACAAATGAAATTCGTAGCCATGTTGGATTTTATTTTGAATCATGACCTTGTTAAGACGTTGTTTTAGTGATCATTTTACTCTCTTTCATTAATGTAAAATCCATTTCTCTTCATCATGTCTATCTTTATTTTTCATCTTATTAGTTGTGTAAATATGTTCATATATTCATATCTTTTATTTTTCTTTCTTTTAAGTCTGATGTTAGGTTTTTATCTTCAAGATCATAATATAATTTGATAAATTATTTCAAGGAAGAGATTATAATTTATCACTCAAGGTTTTCACCCTTTCAAGAGGTTACCTAACTAATAGGTTTCACTTTGTCGCATAAAGTTTGATAAAATATATTTTATACAAAAAATTAGTATAATTTACGAGTGATAATATTGCATATAAAGTCATTAAGTTTAAGGGAAATCACTTTATCATTTCAATTAATCATTGTGTGGTCTTGTTATGTCTTTTGATGTGTTTGTTTGTTCTTTTGTTGGAATGTGTATATTCTATTTTCTGCCAAGAAATAAAAACTTCCTAGATCTTAGGTTAAATCATTATTGAACCTATGTTAAACTACCCACACTTAATCCAATTCTTAAGTACAAGTATGATTAAACTGGTTTGATTTTGTCTTGACCTTTTGCGTTAGGCGAAAGGGTTAATTAGTTTTCAGTCTAATTTTCATTGAGAACAAATCCTTATAAGCAATAGTATATGTTGAATGTGACTTTTATATTCCCTTTTACTTAGATTATTGTCTTCTTTCCTCTCTGTTTATTCTATTTTGTTCTGTGTATGGAATATATTTGCATGGTATTCATTTCTGTGTGTCTATAATATATGGAATCAGATGGTTTATGTAGTTTTGGTCTGTGGCATGTGCTACCCTCTCCTCCTACATGTCCTTTCTATTTTACCCCTCGTGGAGAGAGATCCCCTTTTTTGGTGTTATCACCATTATTTTAGCTTAGTTTCCCTTTCTTGCATTTTTTCTCTCTCAACCCTGGTCCCTTAGATTATTAGCTTAGAAGTATTTTGGCATTAATAAGATATGTAGAGGAAGTTAGCCTTCTCATGTGGGTGATCTCATATAGTCAAGTCCCACATTGAGAGATCATCCCGTGTATCACTTAGGTGTTGAACCTAGTTTCAAAAGGGTATAACTTTAGGTGATAACTTCCAACAAAATTTTCTATATGTGGAACTTTTTGATGCAATGTAAATCAGCTTGGCTAATGATAGAGCTATCAATCCTAGTAAATTTTCCATTAATACTTCTAAGACAAATTATGCATTTATTAAGGGAATTTATTCTCCAAATGAAACTAAAAAATTGAAGGAGTGTGATATGGATAAGATGACATGTCAAAGCTCACTAAATATTGACAATGAAAAGGAAAAAAAAATCAAGTAAAAAATGAAAAACAACAAACAAATCAATAGGTATCAAATACACTATTTTTGAAAGTAACAGGTTAGTGTTAGGTGGTTTCTACATTTGAAATGGTTGATGAGGGTTGTATGAAATTCCATGAAATAGATTGTGATATAGTGGAATAATGTATGAAGATGAAATATAAGAATGAGGAAAGATTGATCAAAATAGAAAAGCAAAACATTAATGTGCAAATAAACAAGGTTTTTTCTTCAAATGTTATTGGACATGCAATGTTGAAGATGACCAAGTCATTTTTCAAATGATAAATAACTCCTTGATTCCTATCGTTATGCTATATTATTGCTTTTTAGTGGCTTTCACATTTACTTGTCATTATGAGACTCAAATACAAATATTAATAAAGTATTTTCAAATTGTTTCTTTGCATTACAAAAATTGAAAAATATAATTACTTTGTTTTTTAGATTTGTATGTTTTAATCTTCTAACCTTTAAAATTCAAGCATATTTTAATAAGTTTTGGGTTAACATTGATTATATGACTTTATTTTAAAATGTGTTAGTTGTATCATCTTTTTCTTTGCTAGGTTTTTAATGATACATTCTTTTATTTGCTTTTATAGGGAGGAGATCAAATTTAATATTTTCAATTTTCAACATCATCCATTTTCATACGATGATTAATAATCTAATAGCAAAAAAATTACTTATTGAAGATACATAAATTATTATCCAATTGACATTATAAATATGGAACGATCTTCAAGGTTCAACCAATATGTAACACATTTTAAAGAAGCATATGGTGGATTCATTTCAAACTGGAATCCCCAACTATGAACATGAATGACATGGAATGGAGCTTCATACAGTCACTTGTGGCCAAAAAAGTGAAATCCTTGAAACTAATCTATATCTTTCTCAATGGGAAGGAAGGATTCAAGATGGGTGGTATATCAGACCACATTCCTTACACTGGTGGAGCCACTATATTTTTGAAGTAAGATTTCATGATGAAAATTTTTGTAACATTTTTAGGACACCATTTATATTATTTGAAAGTTTTTGTTAATTGTTTAATGAAAACCTTATACAAGGTGGAATAGCCTTATAATGTTCCACTTCTATAAATGGTAGGGTCTTTACATTTGCAACAAAAGTGGCCATTGTAATTTTATGATTGTCATTTGGAATGAAAATGGTTAATATTGGTAAATTATTTAGATGTGGAAAAAATATAAATAAATCCATATATCATTTACACTCGGTTTCAAATTCATGTTTAGTGGCCAAGTGATCATATGTCATTAGAGCATGTAAAAGAAGGCTTTTGTCAAAAATAAGTTTTTTCAAAATGTTGTTGGGCTATAGATATAACTCACATTCCAATTCGACTTCCATTTAATGAATGTTCATCTAATTGGTATGATTGAGATCAAAACTATAATATGACATTAAAAGTGATTGTTGATAGTAATATACATTTCGTAGATGTGTTTATATCATGGTCAAGTTCTTTTAATGATTCTAGATTACTCCAAAATTCATCTTTTTATAGAATGTGTGAAGGTGGAGAGAGATTAAATGGTCATCCAATTCCAATCATATCATTAAACATGAGGGATTATATTATTGATGATGGTGGATATCCATTGTTACCATGGTTAAACACACCTTTCAACAAATCTTTAATTACTGCTCAAAGGGGGTTTAATTTTAAGTTTTCATCAACACACATTATTGCAAAGTGTGCATTTGGAAGGCTAAAACAAATATGAAAGCCTTTAGAATGCATAATGTGGCACCCAAATGTACAAATTCTACCAAAAATCATTCTTTTTTGTTGCATACTACAAAAGATGATGTTAACATTTCTTGAATATTGATGCAAAGGTGGATAGGATCTCACCTAAAACTTAATGAAAAAATTGACTCAAAGAAGTATGAGGCCAAAAATATATGACATTCCTCCAAATTCTTCATTAAATTCTAAGAACAAGACTCATTTATCGCCTTTGGTTGATGTTTCTAACCATTTTACTAATACTTTGACTCAGTCTTATGTTAATCTTGTTTAAACATATCTCAAAACTCATATTAGAAAACATTCATTTGCTTGTAGACCATTGGAACCTTCATGAATCAACCCCCTTCATAATACTTGGAGACTATCCTAGCTTTATCTCTGATTGTCCTTCAATGTTTCTTCACTCAAGAACACTGATATTTCCCACTTACACCATTAAGACTATATCAACCTCTCTTCCCTCAGGATAACATTAACTTAATTTCTTATTCATTATCCTATTGACTATTTCCATTAGGACTATCTATCTCTTCTTTTTATTATTTCACTCCTCCAATAATGTATATGGACTCTCACTCTTTGAAATTTGTCTAAGTCTCATTTTTACACATGTCCAAACCATTATATACTTTGTAACTTCATTCTCTTATAGCTAATATGGACCAAAAGAGCCATATATTGATTGTACCTAACTATGTCCTGAAGAATGGATTACTTGAACCATGGTTTACTTTAGGACGATCATAAGGTTAATACTTCATCAAAAATATAATACTCTATCATGATTTTAGGAACACACTCCTTGTCTTAAAACCCAATGTTTATACTAAAACATCAACCCTGTTTACATGGCTTCATCCTCTACTCAGTTTTCTTGTTCACTTGACCTAGAATTTGATATTATCTTCTTTTATACAACTATAATTATACCCATGTGGTTTCACTAATATGTATTCTTATGCCCACTCACTTCTCCTATCAAGAAATCATTTCTTTTTCATGAGAATCTTACCATATATTTGTCAAGTATAGAACTGTTATAAGTTTCTTGGTCTTATTACACCAAACATAACTTAGGCCCAAAAATATATTTCAAGGTTTTAAAATACCTTATCCTACCTTCAACAAGCTTATTTCATGATCATAGGCCTCTCCTACTATTGAAAACACAAATAAATTGCAAATGAGACCTCTTTACCCTTAAATCTACATGCATAATCTTGTAGCCCTGCCAAACTTGATTTTTCTTGATATATTATTGCATAATTGGTTTCTTTATGAAAAAATACACTTTTGGGTACCCTTTATGCTCTTACAACTAACAAGGAAAACAACACAAAAATGAAAAATTCTCCCTCAATTAGGTATCCTTTACACTCAAAATGAGACTATCAGAAGTTACTCAGTACGTACAACACCAAAAAATTCCAAACAAATAAAATATATTAAAACACCATGCTCATATGATATGTAGTAAGTTTCAATAGTTCTCATCAATGAAATCACAAGTTACATCCATTTTAGTGTTGTAACCCTAAACTAGGGTTTATTAGTCATGATAGGAATATTATTTCATAACTAGAACAAAATTGGTTTCAAACCCTAAAACTTACCTTCTTAGCTTTGTCTCGACCTCCTTCACATTTCATGTTTAGAATACAACCCCATAACCTGTATAATTTATTCACAACAATAAGCTTTACTTTTTTAAACTTAGAAAACTTTGTTTCTTTTGCACAATACACAAGGTTTTACACCCTAGTTCAATATACTATCACCATGTACACTTGAATGCTCTTTCTTACTTGTTCTTGTGAATGCAATGTCTAACCTTAGTGTTCATTCCACTATTTCCTTTCTTATCTTATCAATATTTCTCAATAATGCATCAACAAACCATACCTATTTTCCCCCAAAATTGAGAAAATTATTCTTCACATAACTTTACTCTTAGTTGGGGGTTCTTACACCCTTGGAAATCTCATCTCCACATTCCAAACACCTGCATAGTTTTTCATTAATTGGAATAACACCTAACACCTATCTTAGCACAATAAAGTATGTCATAGTCAAGACATTCAATACAAGAATCTGACTAGTGCATCATGATCAATATTAAGATCTATTATGAGATTAAAATCCACCCTAGTACATCATATCAACCCATTAACTATAAATATACACAGAGATATCATTAAGGATTGATTCTTATTCATATATACAAAAATCCTTTCACTTTACATATAATAATTCTATCTTTATAAATGCTCCATGCTTAACATTACATATTTCTTGCCTCCTCGAGGCTCTCCTTACTAATTAGAAACATCCAATCCTTAAACTAACTTCTCTTCATCCCATCCATCTAAATATCTCGTTTTCATGACCTAAAAAATGAGAAATATAACTAATTTTCAAACTTAGAGACTGACTACAATATGGTGACTCTTAGTTATGGGTGAAAACACCATAGATACATTAAATCAAGCTCCTTTATGACCTTTTACAACATTTTATGACTTTACTCATGTAGCTTTACACCTTTTAATCCCAAACTACAAATTCAAATATTCAAATTCTCATTTTTGAGGGAAACTCCAAGATGACCACTAAACACACATGGATGGACTCAATAAGATTGAGAAGGATACAAAAATACTAGAAAATACTCCCTAGACCTATCCTGAACCAAAACTAACTGAAAACCAAAACTTTTTATGTACAAGCTTTGATGCTCCTGCATCATGCTCCTCAAGTGGGAAGATTTGAGTTCCATCTCAAATATTCTTCTTTATTTTCTTCCAGTTGTATAATTTATTTGAATTTCTCTTTCTTTCAGTTGTTCCTTTATCATCTTTTTGCTAGTTTTTTCTTTATTCTATCATATTCTTCATGATCTTGCTCTAAAAAATGAAGATTCTCTATTTTATTCTCTTTATTTGAGCTCCTTTAAGATCTTCTCATTCAATGATCTCTACTTTTTCAGTTAACATACTTGTACAAACATAATCACACCAAAAATTAGATGAAAAAATGAATACTTTTAAGTCTCCTTCAATGTCCTATGATTATCTTTTTGTTGTTGCAACTTCAAATTTTCCTCTACAATTGTGTTGTGTTCATATTTAAATTCATTTCCACTTTCTTCATTTTTAAGAAATTGATCTTCATCTTCAAAATCTATACAAACATCATAAAATTTCTCTTAAACTTCATTTTCATCTACGTTACTTAAAAATTCTTTATCTTCATCCTCTTTAAGAGAGGCTAAGAAGTTCTCTATAAATTCTTCTTCATCAAATTACTGATTCTCTATAAATACAATCTCTTTGACTACTTGTTCTTCTTGTCTGTTTTCCTTCTTCATTTAATTTACCCTCCTTTCTTATTTTTATTATTATTTCTCTTAGTTGTATTCTTTCCTTCTCTTCATAAGTAACCCTATAGACCACTTAGCTTTTCTTCTCACCACTATTCCAACTCCTTGATTTTATCCTTTACTTACTGTTTCCATCAACATCTCTAACTGCTCCATGTCTTTCCTAATCTCTTTTATGTATTGTGTAATCCATAACTCTCTCTTTCTTTCATTCTCCTTCATATTTTAACCTTTATTGTTTTTCTCTCTTTCCTCTTTCTCTTTCTTCTTATGACTTAATAATATGACCAATCCCTTCACTATTTCTACTTTCTCTCTTTCCATTTTATTTAACAAGTCTTTTTTTAACCTTGCTCATGTCTCATGTAGGTTCTTTTTCACACATAGTATCTTGACATTATTTCCTTTTTCTCTTTCCCTTTATCTCTTCTTCATAGGGATTCTTGACACTTTTCTTACCTTTTCTCTCTTATTTTTTTCTTATGTTTTCTTTCCACATGTCAAAGATTCATTCATACACTTATACAACTTATTTTTAGTGTTAACAACATTAAAACTCAAATATCAAACTGTTCTGATACCAATTGATGTGAAGGTGGATAAGATCTTATCTAACACTTGATGAACAAACATGCTCAAAGAAGTATGAGGATAACCATGTATGACATTCCTCCAAATTATTCATGAAATTATAAGAACATGAGTGATTCATCACCTTTGGTTGATGTTTCCAACCATTTTCCTAATACTTTGACTCAGTCTTATGTTAATCCTATCTAAACATATCTGAAAATTCATATTAGAAAGCATTCATTTACTTGTAGACCATTACCACCTTCATGAATCAATCCCATTCATAATACTTGGAGACTATCCTAGACTTCTCTCTCACCATCCTTCAATGCTTATGTCGAATATATAATGAACCTATGTGGTTCTAATCTGTTAGGAGGTTGTAAATCAGTTGTAATTGAAGAAACTATAACTACTTCTCCTAATGTTAAATACACCTTGCCTGTGTCATTCAAACCAGTGCAATTTTCTCTTTCTCCTTCTCTCTATTTATTTGTTCTCTTTACACATGCTCACATTGGTATTAGAGTGGTTGGTTCATAGTTTGAGGAAGCCTTGTCAATAGGCATGAACTAGAAGTTTGGGGAAGCCGTGGTAGGGCAAAAGCTGAAGTTATTCCATCTAGTGCAAAGAACGACTGGTGCAGTCACAAATCGAGGGTAGAGTTATGGAGAACCCAGAAGTAATCATGGTCACAAATAATGTAAAAGGAGACACAGTCACAAATTCATGGAGAATTAATCATGGTCACAAATCATGTGAAAGGAGGCACAGTCGCCAAATCGTGGAGAAGTAATCGTGGGCAATATATCTTGTTTGCTGTGAAGTCATTGTTAAAAGTTGGAAAAAGTCGTAAAAGACCTTGGCACCAACAAAAATCGTGGGTTTATCTTCACGAGGGAAAAATCGTGAAAAATGTGGGTCATAGAAAAATTATAGATCCTTACATCCATTTCGGAAAATCATGGAAAGCTAGTTGCTAGGGCAGGAGAGGAAAATGTTTTTATCCCATGTATTTACAAACATTTAACTTAATCTACCACGTATATTGCATATATTGCTATTTCTTTCTACCATGTATTGGCTATTTTCTTTCTACCACGTATATGATGGAGTAATTCATTTAATATTATTTGTTAAAAAAAGATACTTTATTAAGTGTGGGGAATTTTTTTAATTTTATTATTTCCATTACTTTGGAATAGTAAAATGGCAAATATTTCAAATCTTGTTCTTCCTGACTCGCAAAAATTAACGGGCACTAATTTCAATTTTTGGAGTCATAAGTTTTTAACGGTTGCATCATTTCGTGATTGTGATAAAATAATCAAGGGTGATGAAAATTGACCAATGACGAACTTCGAGGATTATGAAAAACATCATAAGCAAGATTATTACTTCTCAAGTTGTCGGTATCGGATGATATGATATAAGAAGTGCGGAATGCCACTGT
This sequence comes from Taxus chinensis, assembly GCA_019776745.2. Classification (NCBI taxonomy): domain Eukaryota; kingdom Viridiplantae; phylum Streptophyta; class Pinopsida; order Cupressales; family Taxaceae; genus Taxus; species Taxus chinensis. The sequence continues at coordinate 116,578,370 of CM034149.1, forward strand.
GGAAATCACATTATGGGCCAATCTGAAGGGTAAATATCACATGTTAGAAAAGAGCTGGGTTTTATACCTAAAAAATATGCTCTTTTCTGTCAAATTACAAGAAGGTGGATCGCTATCTAAGCAACTACTTTGGATGAAAGATCTCTGAGACCAGTTGTCTTCCATAAATAGAAAGGTGGACGATGATGATATGGTGGCTTTGGTTCTAAATAGCTTGCCTTCTTTGTATGAGTCATTTGTGGAGGGACTTTATTTAATGGTAGAAAGTCAAACTCTCACATTTGACAAGGTGAGTTCCTACCTGTTGCAAAAGGAACGAAGACATACACAGGTTCAAGAGTCCACTTCTAGACAATCTGAGAGTGCTTTTACTGCTCAATCTAAAGGAAAGTATAAATGATAGGTTGAGACATCCTCTTCCTCTCCTAAATATAAAGTGAAATGTTACTATTGTCACAAAATTGTTCATGTGAAGAAAGACTGTCGAAAAATACTCAATGCCCTAAAGAAGCTGAAGGGGCAAGCACATGTGGCTAAAATTGAACATAAGTTAGAAGAAGAATATGCTCTCATGACATCTTACATGGATAATGGTGGTCCTACTCGATGTTGGTTCTTTGATTCTAGAGCATCACAACATTTCACATGTAAAAAATACTGGTATGTCAATTTTAATTCTTGTTCTTCTGATTTAGTTACTTTAGGAGATGGAAGATCATATGTTATAGAGGGTATTGGGGATGTTCATATTATGCTAAATAATAATACCAGATTGCTTGTAAAAAATGTTAGATATGTGCCTAACATAAATAAGAACTTGTTATCTACAAGTCAACTAATTGATAATCCCAATATCTCTGTAAAATTTTCTGGTAAACAATGTATTGTGTCTGAAATCAAACAAAATAAGGTTTTTGCTCTAGGGATTGGGCATGGTGGTCTATATCGACTTGTTTATCTTGCCACGGTTAACTTGCATGCCTTAGTTGTGGAAGGCAATACCAGTGTTTTATGGCACAAAAGATATGGCCATGTCAACCTTCAGTATTTACCCCGCCTTCATAAAGCCAACATGGTTGTTGTTTTACCTCTTATTTAGGAGAAATAGGACATGTGTGTTGGTTGTTTTGCAGGAAAAAAAAGTAGAAGCCTTTTCCCTCTGAAGGTGCTTGGCATGCAAAGGGGCTCTTAGATCTTGTATATGCATATCTATGTGAGCCATCATGGAATACTCCCATAGTCCTTGGTGCACGTTATTTTCTCTTGCTGGTGGATGATTATACTCAGAAGATGTGGGTTTATCTTTTGAAAAAGAAGTCTGATTGATTTTCTTCTTTTGTCAAGTTCAAGGCCTTTATGGAGAATCAAACCAGCCGACAGATCAAGACTTTGAGATCCAATAATGGGGGTGAGTTTACCTCTAAAAAATTTGTAGTTTTCTGTAATAAAGAATGGATTCAATGCTAGTTGACAACCCCTTATACCCCATAGAAAAATGGGGTAATAGAACAGAGTAACAAAACCATCATGGAGATGACTCGATGCATAGTTGAGGAGTACCCTATAAATATTGGGGATAAGCTATTAACACAGCTGTTTATATACTCAATTGGAGTCCTTGTAAAGATTTGCGGGACATCACACTAGAGGAAGCTTGGTGCACCATCAAACCAGAGGTATCAACATTTTGTGTTTTCAGTTCATTTACTTATACTTTGGTTCTTGAAAATAAAAGGAGTAAATTAGATTCCAAATGTTCTAGATATTTATTTGTTGGTTATAGTGATCAATATAAAGCTTATAGGTTGATTGGTAATTCCACTAATAAGATCATTATTAGTCAAGATTTTGATGTAAAAGAAACAAAGTCTTTCTTTGGTTGTAATCAGCAAGGGGACCAACCAATGAAAATCGATCAACAAGGTGTCATAAAAGAGTTTGGTACTCTTTCCTTGCTTGATCATGAATCTGGTTCTTCTTATACTTCTCCATAGACTCCAGGATAGTCTGGTCAATCTTCCACTGAGATTGTTGAGTCACCAAGAAATCAACTTGTGTTGGTTTCTCCTCTAGAACTTCCATTGGCTTCTCTTCCAGAAACACCAACCACCACATCTTCAGTTCAGCGGAGGCCTAAGTGGTTTTACTCCACTATTCAGGATTTGAGGAAAGACAAATTGTCTCCTCTCTTAGATGGAAGGTCTCGATGAATTGGTAAGAAAATTGATTATTCTGAGCACGCTCAATTTTCTCTTGCTTCTGATCTACTTCATATTCATGAGCCACAAAAATACTCTGAAGCACAAGGCATACCAGAATGGGAAATTTCCATGCAAATAGAGTATGATGCCTTGATTAAGAATAATACCTAGAAGTTGGTGCCATTACCTCCAGGGGAACACACCATTGGCTGTAAATGGGTGTATAAAATCAAGTGCAAAGCAGATGGTACTTTGGATAAGTACAAGGATCGACTTGTTGCGAAAGGTTTTTTGCAACAGGAGGGGATAAATTATGAAGAAAAATTTTCTCGTACTATAAAGATGGTCACTTTTCGACTTCTTCTTTCTTTTGCAGCTCAGTTTGGTTAGAAATTATATCAGATTGATGTCAAAAGTGCTTTCCTGAATGGGAATTTGGAGGAAGAGGTGTATATGACATAGCCTAAGGTTTTTCGGGCTTGTGGTAGTGAGAATATGGTATACAGATTGATTAAATCCTTGTATGGACTTAAGCAGGCTCCTCGAGCTTGGTATATAAAAATAGATAAACATCTCAGAGATTCAGGTTTCACAAGGAGTCATTCTGATCCGAATCTCTATGTCAAAAGCAATGATGATGACATTGTGATTATTATTGTATATGTTGATGACCTTGCCATCACCGGCAATGGAGATGTTGTAATTCATAAGGTAAAATCAGATTTATGTGTTGCTTTTGACATGACTGATTTAGGCCTCCTTTACTATGTTCTTGGTGTAGAATTCTGGCAACTTGATCACTTGATTTTCATATCTCAAGTTAAGTATGCCACTAACCTGCTATAAAAATTTCAAATGTATGATTGTAAGTCTTCTTCTACACCTATGGAGGTAGGGCTGAAACTCTCAGCTCACAATGATTCACCACCGGTCGATGAATCATTATACAGACAGTTGGTGGGTAGTTTGATCTATCTAACAACTACACAACCGGATCTATGTTTTGCTGTCAGTTATCTCTCTCGGTTTTTATCTAAACTGAAACTCATTCACTAGGGAGAAACAAAACGAGCTCTACGATATGTCAAAGGAACTCTTGACTTTGGCATTTTATATTAGAGTTGCAAATTTCAGGTTGATTGGCTATATTGACTCTGATTGGGGAGGATTTGTAGATACTTGATATACTACAAGATATATCTTATTTTTTGGTTCAGGAGTTGTTTCTTGGCAAAGTAAATTTCAGCCTACTATTTCCATCTCTTCTACAAAAGTAGAATACAAGACTTCTGTTAGTGCTAGTTGCGAAGCAATATGGCTTCGTCAGATTCTGAGTGACTTTCAGTTTCCCCAGGTTGCTGTAACACCTCTTTCACTCTTTTTTGATAATCAAGGTGTTCTAAAGATGGTGAAGAATCCAATTTATCATGCCGGCACTAAACATATTGAGATTCATCATCATTATATTCACCAATTGGTTGATTCTGGTGAAATCTCTCTACATTTTTGTCCATCTGCAGATCAGCCTGTTGATGTAATGACTAAACCTCTTGGTCCTTTGTTGTTTGTCAAGTTTAGAGATAAAATTGGTGTTATTTCAAGGTTTGTCATTAAGGGGGGTGTTGAATATATAATGAACTTATGCAGTTCTAATATGTTAGGAGGTTGTAAATCAGTTGTAACTGAAGAAACTTTAACTACTTCTCCTAATGTTAAATACACCCTGCCTGTGTCATTCGAATCAGTACAGTTTTCTCTCTCTCTTTCTCTCTATTTCTTTCTTCTCTTTGAATGTGCTAACAACTTCTTCACTCAAGAACACTGATACTTCCCACTTACACCCTTAATACTGTATCAACCTCTCTTCCCTCAAGATAACATTAACTTAATTTCTTATTCATTAGCCTATTGACTGTTTCCATTAGGATCCTCTATATATTCTTTGTATTCTTTCCCTCCTCCAAGAATGGATATGAACTCTCACTCTTTGAAATCTATCTAAATCTTAGTTTTACACATATCTAACTCATTATATAGTCGGTAACCTCATTCTTTTATAGATAATGTGGACCAAAAGAAACATATATTGATTGTACCCAACTCTTTCCTAAAGAATGGATTACTTGGACTGTGGTTTAGTTTAGTATGGTCATAAGGTTAAGACTTCATCAATAATCCAAGACTCTATTATTATTCTAGGAATGCACTCCTTATCTTGAAACACAATGTTTATACTCAAGCATTAACCCCATTCACATGGCTTCATCCTCTACTCTATTTTATTGTTCAATAACTTGGAATTTGATATTTTTTCTTGCATACAACTATCATTATACCCCTATGGTTTCACCAATATGTATTCTCAGACCCACTCATTGATTTTATCAAGAAATCATTTCTTTTTCATGAGAATCTTACTATGTCCTTGTCAAGTCTAGGACTATTAGAAGTTTCTTAATATTATTACACCAAACAAAATTTAGGACCAAAAATATATTCCAAGGTTTTAAAATACCTTTTCCTACCTTAAACAATCTTATTTCATGACCATAGGCCTCTCCCAATATTGAAAACATAAATAAATAGAAAATAAGACCTCTTTACCTTTAACTCTAAATGCACAATCTTGTAGCCATGTCAAACTTGTTTTTTCTTGATATATTCTTGCAAAATTAGTTTCTTTATGACAAAATACACTTTTTGGGTACCCTTTATGATCGTACAACTGATAAGGAAAACATGCAAATGGTTCCTTAAGGAAAACAACATACAAATGAAAAATTCTCCCTTAATTAGGTCTCCTTGACACTCAAAATGAGACTGTAAGAAGTTTCGCAGTACATACAACACCAAAACATTTTAAACCAATAAAATATATTAAAACACCATGCTCAAATGAGATGTAGTAATTTTCAATTTTTTTCATCCATGAAATCCTAATTTACATCTATTTTAGTGTTTTAATCCTCAACTAGGGTTTCTCAGTCCCAATAAGAAGATTATTTATATCTAAAACAAAACTTGGTTTAAAAAATTGAAACTTACCTTCTTAGCTCCATCATGACCTCCTTCACCTTTCATATTCATACTACAACCCCCAAAATTGTACAGTTTATTCACATCAATAAGCTTTACTTACTTACACTTATAAAACTATGTTTCTTTAACATAGTCCACAAGGTTTTACACCCTAGTTCAATATTCTATCACCTTGTACCCTTGAATACTATTTCTTACTTGTTATTTTGAATGCATGTCTAACCCTAGTGCTCATTCCACCATTTCCTTTACCATCTTATCAATCTTTCTCAAGAATGTATCAACAAACCATACACATTTGCCCCAAAACTGATAAACTTCTTCTTTACACAACTTCAATCTTAACTGGGGATTCTTACACCCTTGGAAATCTCATCTCCACATTAAAAATACATGTATAGTACTCATTAATTGGAATAATACATAACACCTGTCTTATCACAAAAAAATGTCATAATCAAGACATTCAATACAAGAACTTGACTAGTGCATCATGATCAATATTAAGAGCTCTTATGAGATTGAAATCCACCCTAGTACATCATATCAACCCATTAAATATAAATATACACAAATATATCATAAAAAGATTCATTCTTATTCATATATACAAAAAACCTCTTACTTTACATACAAGATTCTTGTCTTTACAAATACTCCATGCTTATCATTACAAGTTTCCTACCTCCTTAAGGCTCTCCTTACTAATTAGAAACCTCCAATCCTTATACTAACTTATCTACTTCCCATCCATCCAAATATCTCACTTTCATGACCTAAATGGTGAGAAACATAACTAATTTTCAAACCTAACCATGATGGAGACTAACTACAACATGGTGGCTCTTAGTTATGGGTGAAAACACCTTAGATACATTAAATGAGGTCCTTTATGACCTTTTACATCCTTTTATGAATTTACAAATAGATTTACACCTTTTAAGCCCAAACTATAAATTCAAATATTAAAATGCTCATTTTGGAGGGAAACTCCAAGATGACAACTAAACACACATGAAGGGACTCAATAAGATTAAGAAGGATACAAAAATACTAGAAAAGACTCCCTATACCTATTCCAAGCCAAAATAAACTAAAAACCAAAACTTTGTTATATACAAGATTTGATGCTCTTGCATCAAAGATGGTATTGAGATATGTGATGATGCAATTTTTGAGAATGAAAATCACATGCCAACCAATGAAGGGGTTGACCCAAACACAACACTTTCTCAAGTAGTCTTGATGGAATTTTTTAACAGGAGTACCATTATTGTGGATATGTCAGAAAGAGAATGTGTCCACGCAGTCCAAAAATTTATGTTAAACAAAATGTTTGCACAATCATGTATAAGTGTAAAATCTATTATGTGTTAAACTTCAATAGTCCACAACTACATTTTGAATTCCTTTAATTGATTCAAAGAAATTTCAAAAGTCACGTTCCTTTCAAATAAGAGTAAATTAGTTTCATACATATTTTAATAGCTATCCTTAGCTTCCATGATAATAATGACCACATTATTTAGGCATTGTATGTGCTATTCATAATTATATAGGTAAATTTTTTATCTTCATTTCACTGATTTGGGTGTTACTTTCATCCATTTTCTCTATTTATAGCCAATAAATTTTTAGGCTAATAGATGTCCATCCCCTATTTTGAAATTTTTGTTTTAGAAACATATGGGACTATGCTTTTGTATTTGTTGAATCAATTTCAATGTTTTGGGGATGTTTTAGTAACATTGTATGGCTATAATAATCATTTTTGGCCCCATGGAGGTGGGCCACTAAATTATCTTAGTAACTATTTTTGAGAAAATTAAAAAAAAACATGGGACTATATTGTTGCTTAGATGCCCTTAAATTATCTCAATAACACCCACTGAGATAATTTAGGATCTTTCCTCCATGGGATCATGGGGTTATTCATCAAATTTTTCCTCCTTCAAATTCCTAATCAATTGGCTATTTTTAGTATAAACACAATTACCATTTTATCATAAAAGGGATTTTCTACTATAACATGTATTATTTTCATCATACATTGGTGTATGCGGCTTTCTCCATTACATTGTGTAGAAGAGAGTTCAATTTTTTTTCCATTTAAAAGTTAAGAGAGTGTTTTTGGATCAAAATATTCTAAACATATTCTTGATCATTAAAATGTAATCAAGTGTAAGTATGCTTCTATATATTTGTTAGAAGAGTTGATTTGAACTACTTTCTTTTCTTATTCTTTTGGTATAATGCAACAAATTTATAATCTATTTAATTTAATGATATATCCCTTTAAATGATTTTTTAAAAGGAACGATAACCAGATCGTGCCAAGCCAAGAACACAGATGCTAATCAAACATCACGATCAATAAGATGAAAGTAATTTGCTAGAATAACTTTACATAAACCTTTGCAAACAAATGAGCAACAATATCATATATTATTATGAAACTCAATGAAATACAATGAGAATGGACCTTACTTATATAAGCAAGGAATAACATTCTAAGAACCAAGACCGTAGATCAAGCCATAAATCATGGAAAGAACTAGTCAAGTCCATAGATTTATGAGAGAACTAGACATCAAGGATCTACTCAATACCATAGATCTAGGAAAGAACTAGTCAATACCATAGATCAAGGAAAGAACTATACCTAACAACTAGATAATATCTCCTAATATATAAATAAATAAAAAGAAATATCCACACACATAAGTGAGTGAGGATAAATACAATAAAGGTAAATAATGTATCTAGGTGAACATGAGCTAAGGTAAATACCTACTCTAACATTTTTTTCAATTTTTTAAAAAGAATTTTTTAGTTATCAGTTATTTATTCTCTTTTTAATATAAAATAGAAAAAAACTTACATAGAAAGCTAGATTGATGTTTAAGTATTAATATTAAATTTGAAAATTGCATTATTGTCTAAATGTTAACAATAAACTTTGAATTTATGTTGAAAATGATTAAGATACATATCAACTATTTTAATAACTATTGAATTTTTTTAATGTTCATAATTTCACAAGAGTAAACAAGTCAAAATAGGTAATTTACTATTTTTTGTTTAAGAAGAATTTATAAGAAAAAATCAACACCAAAAGAATAGGAAGACATGCCACAAGATCACATGACCAATATACTATAAAATAGTTAATAAGGTTTAAGGAATAATATTTGTAAGGTTTACAGTAATCCAAATTGTTTTTAAATTAAAGTTCACTTGTAATATTGTCTCATGTTCTAATTTTTACTTCACTTTTATATCATGTAGCATCAACCTATAGTTTTAAGTTCATTTTCACATTATGTTCAAAGGTCTAATTGTAAGTTATGAGTGGGACCTTAAGTCATAAATTAAAGATTAAAAAAGTGCACACTCTAATTATCAAATTGATCATAACTAAAAATATGCAATACCACTTAAGTTTATATTTCTAACTCCCTTCAAAAAGTGGATGGTCCATACTCTTCCCTTAAATTAGATCAATCTTCACCATCCAAACTTCTAAAATCCTAAATATTCTTATGGGTTCCTTTTAAATGTTTTTCCACACACAAAGGGCCTCAATTAAACACAAGGAGAAGAGAAGAGAGGGGAAAGAAGAAATGAGGAAGATTCATTCCATGAATTTCTCTCCCAACTCTCAAAGCTTTCAAATTTTTTTTGTTTGATGTTCTTACAAGGAATCATCATAGATAGTGGAGGGTATTAACCCCTCCCCCTCTACCCCAAAACCGAGTTTTCCAAATCTTGACCAACTAATTGTTAATCCAAGACACACCTAGGTTTCTCAAGCCACGCTCGATTAAATTCACCAAATCTATGGGCTCCCTAATCCCGTGTTATTTTCTACAAATATCTACTCATTGTATTTTACCCATCTTGTCTATGAAAGATAATATATCAAGCTCACCAAACTTGGGTCATTGATTACTCAACTATGTTGAGTTTATCCTTGTGGGACTCTAACCTATTGTACTTGTTAGATTTATTGTTGTTAGGCTCTACCAACTTTCCTTAATCACCACATCCCCTACTTGGCTATGATGAGTTGCACTTGAGAAGTCCTTAACTGCAATGCTTATAACATAACGAGCATATTTTTTAAACTATAAAATACATTGCAACCATTGTATAATGAAAATCCACAAGGCAAATATAAGAATTATCTAATCTAATTAGTTTAATCAATTTAATCAATTTGTTTGGTTTAATATTTTTGTACAACCTTCAGGGTCTGTCTCACTAATGCAACTAAGAATTAAGTCTCTTAAAATAATTTACAATGATTCCAGATGTTTAAATTAAGAGTTTTATAATTTAAGTTGTGGGAATTCTAATTACAAGGAAAATTATGTTAGCCCCTTGTGATAATAATAATAATAATGTTAATATAATTAATACCTAACTTAGAATTTAATAATGTCAAAAATAATAATACTTAACTTAAAATTTCCTAATGTAAAAATAATAATAATAAACTTAAAATTTCACCACATACCAATTTACAATTAACTATAGCCGCGAGTTCTCATTATTTAGATGAATCGAAGGAATTTTTTATTTTTTTATTAATTTAATAATCTCTTTCTATATGGGATAACACAAAGTAAAATAAATAGATTTATCATCACCCATAAGTCCCCACATTCATTAAGTTTTAAAAGGGTTCATATTTCATTTTGCACATCTATACTAGGTTTAGCGACCTAGTTAAATTAATTTAATTAAAATTACTTAAGTACTTCACCCAACTAATGACCGAATGTAGGATTATATCCCAACTCTTGGATAAAATCAATAGGGATCTTAAAATTTAGGGTAATCTTTGTGTGCCCTAATTTCTCATTGATAAATTAAAAAGGCTCTCTTTTGGCCTTTATTCTCCCATTTGTAGGTTTGAGTATGGGAGAGGAGAGGAGATAGAAGAATAAAATCTCATGGTTCAATTTTATTCTTATTTTTGTTTGAGTAAGATTATTGAGAGGGATTCCTATCTCTCACCCGAATGGGTTGTTAATACTTCCATTTTTATCTTGTTTTTAGTTCAATTTTTGTACACAAATCTACAAGGTTTATTTATTTGAATGAAACCCAAATGGGTGAAGGATCTACAATGAATTCCTTTTTTTGTTCAAGAGATATTGTTATTGTTCTACTTTTTTGGTCACGTTTTCATCAAAACTAAGGAATGTATTATATACATACATATATAATGTGTGTGTACATGTATACACACATGCATGTTAATTTACATGACATTAGGGCGGTTGGGTTTGAAAAAGAAAAAATATTTTTTAAGGTGTTGGAAAAATAATTTGTTTAGTAGAAAATTCAGTGGGATCTCACCAATAATGTATGGGACTGGGTCCCTCTACTTGAATGAGACAACTCCATTTATTGAAAACAAGGAAACGAAAACGATCTAAACTAATTTTTGGGGTGGCCCTAAGACCAAGGATCACACATGAATACTTCCCTAAACCTATGACAATCATTTGTATTTAATACAAGGGAGGTAAATTACTTAGTGAGGGAGATAGGAAAGAGAAATACGAAAGGTATTTCAATAAACAAATAACATAACATAGTTTGTTACATTAAAATAAAAACATTTCACTTGCATGAATTAGAAGAAACCATTTACAAAGAAAAAGGAACAATCAACAAGAAACACAAAGTTTTGTTGCATTATGTTACAAAATTTACAATGCTCCTGAAGTACAAGTTGAGATGGAGACAAAAAATTAGTAGATAATAAATAGAAGAAATGAAGGAACTTGCTTCTAGAAAGACATTGAAAGATAGTAAACAAGAATTAAACATTTCCTTGAAATGAGGGTGCCATTCATATTTATAGTGCCATGACTACCCTTTCATCTCCCCCACATGACCTTTCACCTTCCTCTGTGAGCATTGACCTTTTGATTTCTATCACAACCTTTGATGTTCCTTCGTCACCTGTGACCTTGCACCTTCCTTCATCGTGTAGGTACCCAACTACATCTTCTGATTGCATTATCACTAGGTCATCCAAAATCTCCTTGACACGCAACATCAGACTCTGTGGTCACACGACTACATTTTATGGTTTCCTAGGCCTCTATGTTACATGACTGCATTCTGTGGTCGGATAGGTCTCCATGTCACATGACTACATTCTATGGTCACCTAGGTCTTCGTGTCACATGACTACACCTTGCTGTCACATGTCTCAAGCCTTCCAAACGCCTAAAAGTCGTTGTTGGGTGACCAAAATTGATGTTGGGAAAAAAATATTTACTATCGTGTAACTGCATTCTTATTGTCGGGTGTGTTAGGGCATGGGTCGTGCATCTGGAGTTTCTGACGCACGTCATGAAGTTTTTTGTCGTGCGACTGGAGTTGCTAGGGTAGTTGAAAACTTGTTTTCTTCATCTTGGGAGAAAATTTTGACAAAAAATTGGTTTTCCAATATATGAATATTTATGGAAAAGGGCGAATGAATCCAATGAAAATATTTAGAAGTCTTGAAAATTAAGTATTCATAAAATTTTACCCATATTTCTATTTTTACCTCAAGGTGTGCACCAATAGACTAAATGGTAGGAAGAGTTTATGATCACCACAGACTAACACATCATATGGATTATGAATAACAATAAATATAGTTTAATTTGAGATTTATTTAGGCTCTCAAATCTTCATGAGGATCTTGAAACCTTTTGAGCAAGTTACAACTTGTATAAAGATCTTTGTGTTGCACAATCAAACAATTTTCCACATCTCAATATTCCCAAAATATTTCCTTGATGATTCTAAAATGAAGTAGGATTTTTTATCTATCCAATGCCTAGGGTATGAGCTTATAAATATTCGTGATGCTCCTGAAACTCTTCAATGAAGGTGACTAGATTTTTCCGAACATGCATTTCTCAATACCTTGTTCATAAAGACCCAATTTTGCGTAACTTGTCCCTAAACATTACTTTTCTTCCAAAACTTTCCTAAACTACCTCAGATTATTACCTAGTTCTTTACTACTATTTACTATACCGCCAATTATGTTGTTTTATATATGGATCTTGAGTAAGAAAAGTATTCACTAATGGCACACTTCCTAGTCCATTCATTTGTGTTGTTGGTTTCTATTGGTTTTATCTTTCACACTTATTACTCATACACCTAGTTTTGGTCAGGTCATAAGGATCCCCGTCTCTTAGTCTTCACACATTTTTGTCATTATCTCTGGACACTAGTGGACTGGAGATCACTAGACACCCAGGCACTCCTCCATCTTGGGCACCCATGTCCTCTTTATTTTTGATCTTATTTTTGACATTTGAGGTTGGTATTTTCAGTTTTCCCACTCATATCCTGAGGTACTAGTCATCATGTTGGGTCATTAGTGTCGAAATTCAAGCAAGAGATCCCTATATAAACACAACATACATACCATTATAATGGTGGGAAATTTCTATCAAGGGATATCTATCTACATATCAAAGGGACTATATTTTGGGCTTATTACTCTGCATACACATTACATAGGAAGGGGAAGTTCATTTTTCCATCCACACATTTACATTCTATCTAGCTACAACCTGCTATCTTGGTGTCATCGGCATGAGGGAAACCTAGGAGCACTATTGCACACATAATCACATAGAACTACATTGGGTCTAAGATTTAGTGAAACACTCAGTCGTAAGTTCACTAGTTGATAGCTGAGGACAGTCTGACCCCTCTTTTTGCCTTGTTCTTTTTTAGGATTTGATGTATTTTTTAGGGTTTTACAGGAATATTTTTGTATTACATATTTATAGGTACTCCATGAGTCAAAGTGCAACATACAGGTGATCAAAGGTGAACAAGTCTTGAAACCCTAATGACAGTATTCCAGAACTAGAATTTTACCTTTTCTACAGTACTCTAGTGCCCCCACAGAGGTCTAGGGCACTTGCAGGTGCCCCTGCCCTTATCCAAGGCCACCTGTGTCTAGGAATTTCTGGCACCTTTGCATTTTTTTGAGTGGGATTGTGATAATTTGAGTTTCTATTCCATCATATTTCCCAAGCCCAGACACACTTTGGGATAAGTGAAATCAAGGTAAGCCCTTATCTCTCTCATTTTCTTTCATAATTATATCAAATAAATTTCCTAGCATTATGTATTTCATTATATATCATTTATAACAATCATTGCTTTCAAATTTTAATAAAATATACATATTTTATTTAATTGTTTCTGTGAATCTGAAACTTAGAACTCCTTGCCCTAGGATCCACTAAAACCCTAATGGCTAAGAGTATATCTTCTCCTCCTAGTAAAATTATGCATCATGTGAGTGTTAACCCTATTTATGATGAAACAACTATAGCTGAACTTAACACTCTCTATCACAATACTATTCTTTTAGATGATACTCAAAGACAATTGTTGGCTCATGAACGCAATGTTCCTACTAGCTTTGATCATTCTACCATTAACATTGTTTCTGATCCAACAAGTTTTTCTGGTTGTACTCCTTGTTATCCTGTAAGCAATATGCCTCCTCCACCTTCTGTTATTTCTGCTAAAACTCTAGATGAGGTTATTATCAATTATATTCTTGGTCTTGATTGCAATAGTACAAATAAAAAACATGATGAAAATATACATGTGCATGATGTTGTTTCTAATACTAGTCAGGATGATTGTATAGTTGCATCTCATACTCCTTGCATTTCTGAAAATGTTTCTAGTGATTCTATAGATACATCTCATACTAGTGTTTCTCCTACTTCATTGTATATTGATGATATGCTTGATGAAATCCTTGCATCCAAGTCTTTATCTGATATTGATGATACACATACTAGTAATGACTCTACTTCTCTACATACTGTTGAATGTGAATTCTCTACTCCACTTTCATCTTCTTATGAGATTGTGTCTAGTAACATGCATGTTGATTCATCTCCATCTATTGCTTCATCTCCTAATAAATCTCTTCCGATGTTATTCCTAATGCTTCTATTGATATTCCATGTTCTTCACCACAAGTTACTTCTTCGGCACCTACACCTATTGTGCCTATAGCATCAACATCCTCCACTTCTTCTTCAGACATTCCTATGATCACTCATAATGGAAAGTTTCAACCACTCAATACACCATTCACATCTCCTACCATTCCTTCACATGATATCTTATCACTCATGCATGTTGTTGGTCAATTACAATCTTAGGTCCAATCTCTCACTCTTGAAAGCAAGGCCTATTATGCTTCTATTGATAACAATTCTTTACATGGAAATCCTATTCCAAAAAAGATTCACAATTCAGCATTCCCTAAGGATTTCATTATGCCTACATTTTCATGCTTTGATGGCACTTGCAATCCATATTTACATCTCAAACATTATCATCTAGCTATGGATTCTTACTCCAATGATCGATTGTTGCTTAAATATTTTCATCATAGTCTTACTGATGATGTTCTCCAATGGTACACGCATCTACCTTTTGGATCTATTAGTACCTATTGTGAGATGGAAGAGGCCTTCCTTCACCACTTTATACTTAACAATGGCCCTAGAGTCACATATGATCGCTTACTTGGCTTACATCAAGGAAAGACATAACCTATTATTGATTACATTTTGCATTTCAATGCTTGCATGCATCAGTTAGTCTTTCAGCCCATTGATCTAGAGAAATGCAATTCATCTTTTTTCATGGCTTGATTCCTGCTTTAAAGAATCACTTATAATATGATACATGTGAATAATTCACACTATTATGCTATAAAGTCATTGATTTAGAACAAGATCTCATTGCTACACATGTCATAGATCCTCCTACTATTTTTTCTACTAACACATCATCTAGTTTATTCTCCTATTCCATTTGTTGAATGTCCTTCAAAGTCTCCATCTCCTCCACCCCGCAAGCAAGTTCAGTCTTCTCCATCGCATAAGCATCCTTCATCTACTCCACCACGTCAGTCTTTATCCAAGACTTCTACATCTCCCCCATGAGAGCCATTACACTTTTCTCATGACACTAGACCTCATGATTTGTTGTGTGCTTTTCTTGATAAGTGCTTGATTCTCTTACCTTCTAATCAACATCATCCACCTCATCACTTACAACATCAACATGATCAACCTTATTGCAACTATCACCACATCAATGACTGTCACGATAATGACTGCTGCACCCTTCATGATAGATTACAAAAATTAGAAGACAAGGGTGTCATTGCCTTTGGCTCTCACTCTCACGAGTGGTCTATGTCTCCAATTCCATGCAATCATGTTGTTACTCTAGTACACTTATCTCCTGCACCCACTCCTAAGGTCACTACTCATCCACTGTTATAGGTCATTATTCATGCACACCCTCCATCTCATTCATCCATCGTTGCACCATCTCATCCGCTGTAGTGCTCCTACTACACATTGGCTACCTAAGCCATTGACATCTATGCTTCCCACTATTGCATCTCCCATAATTGGCACCATTTCATTAGGCATTAAATTTGGTTTATACACTCATGTTTCTTCCATTCCACATGCTTCCACCACTCCACACCTTCTTGGTCTTTGGTAGGTGATTTTTATCACCTCACCCCCCAATGACACACTCATGTTCTCATGGTTCTTACATGACTGTTGAGGGATCTGTTACAATAAGAACCTCACTCCTACTTTTATGCTACATGCACTTCATCTATATATCTATCTATCATACATTATCAAAAACTTCCCAATGACACACTCTTGCTTTATGGTTCATTTTTTTACTACTGAGGGGTCTTATATAAATGAACCTTATCATTCACACACTGGGGGCATCATTATTCTCCCCCCTCTCTTCATCATACTAACACAGATTAAGTACAATTTTTTGACCATTTCATTCTTATACATACTTTACCATTCATCACATCTCTATTCATACATACAATATACATTTGCATCATCTATCTATCACATGGTGTAATCACACTATATATATTTCATCCACTATTATATATCACATACACTATCTCATCACTTATCTATCTATGACCAAATTAAACATCATTATCCATTAGTCAACATTAACAACTACGCAATGCAAATCAAATCAACACATACAAACAATGCTCAACACATCACATATCAATATAACACATCAACACAATACAATGACGATAATCATCCATTTCTATATATCATCAAAATATCATGGTTACATAGTACAATCATTGGGGGGCAAGCCCCTACATACATATACATCATATCTCATCATCACTATCACTATCTATAACTGTGGGAGCTCTAGAACTAGAAGCTTCACCACTCAATCTACGTCGTTGATTGCAGCCCCTATACCTCTCTACCTTCCTATGTAATAAAGTCAACTCGATCGACTGCTCCACAAAATGACCCTGTAGCTCCACGAACCTCGCAAATACATCATGTGCTAGGGGACCTCCACTCGCAACCTCTCTAGCTTGTTGCATCTCCTCTCATGCCTCATCCCTCTCCCTCAATAGCATGGTACAAGTAGCCACCTCTACTTCCATTGGATCAAACATATGAGCATGATCACCCACAATGGAATCCAATCGCTCTAGCATCCCACCTCCAATGAGACCATCAGTGGGCACATTCCACGTCAATGTGCATATCGAAGTGTCAATAATCAATGACCAATAAGCATCCCCTGAAAAAATCCAAAACACCACATTAGTCCATATCCACAATACGACACAATTAAATAAATAAGTAACAATCCAAAAATATCAATACACATATACTCACACTCTATCTTGCCACCACCACATCATCACCACCACAGGTAGGTGCATGTCCCTCTACTCCTCCTACTGGTGGTGCTCCCACTGCATCGACAACAACTGGATATAGTAGCACCCATCAGTGCATTTCCCACCATGCACTATATGCCTCTGTACACCCCGCATCATAAAAATGTATAGGCCATATGGCCGTGTCAAAATCCTCTAGGATAGGGGTACTAACTGAACCCTTATGGACCCTAGTCTCACTCCATCCCTCCTTGGTGCCCTCGTGGCTCTCACCCATATATAAGGCTCTGGGGGCATGTCTGAGCCATGCCAAACTATCATGATACACCCTCTCCCTGAAATAACTCCACCATCCCAGGAAATCTTTCCTCCAACCACATAGTACATCGTATACATCAAAGCTCCACTACATCCTCTAACCATCCTCCATAGTCTCGATATGGCCTCCAGATAATGGCCCTTGGCCCCATACGATCTAACATCGATCTATATGTATCAGTATCCATCCTCCTACTCCGCACACCTACCCATCTCACAAGAAATATATCTATCCTTGACCACTTCGTGCGAGGCCCACCAAGTGGCCTCAATATCACAATATGCTCGTAAGCCCACACATGTAACAAAGTGGTGGCTCCTAGTCCACCCCCATGCTCCTCCTGTGTGAACCTGTATAGGTCCCTATACAAATGGGCTAATACACATCATGCCCAAGCATATCTTGTCCCATCCTCCTCTATACGATGGAAAATATCATGCATCTTATACAAGATGCCTACACCACCACCCTCCACTACAACTGAAGAAGCAATCACAACAACAATGAACTTCCACAATCATGGAACCCTTGACCTCAGTATAACATCCAGACTGATATGGACCTCAGTATGAACTCAGGTCCCTATAAAGTACTACCTAGTGACCTCATCTATCTTTGTGCATCATCTACAGCCATCACCTGAACCCTCTCACCAACAATAAGCAATCACAATATGTGATATACATCCTCTAAAGTCACAGTCATCTCTCCGGTAGGAAACCAAAATGTGCAAGTATCTACACACCATCTCTCACACAATGCAGTGATCATCGACATATTATGGGGCACATCTCCCATCCTCGCTATGTGTCACAAGCCAACATGGTCTAGTACATCCCACTCATCATCTGAAAAAGCTAATCCCAACAATGTGCTCAAATGACAACCACCATGAAACTCCCACAAATGAATATCCCTCTACACAAAAAAAATACAACAACAAACATGACATGAATACCTCGTATACATGCAAAAAAACCTAACAAAAAATCAACAACCATCAATTTTTACATTCATCACATTCTGGGCTAAAAATAGGTCTTCTAGGTCGTTAATGCCTAAGAGCAAGATGTAGGCACACAGGAGCAGGTCACCACTGCCAACATCTATGTGTTGGCATCCTAAAGGTCGTTAGCACCTTCACCACTCTTTCCCGGGTTAGAAATTATTAGAAACAATTTTTTTTTTGCAAAAAATCATGAAAATAACTAATTTCAACACAATTTTCAAAATAAGTTATGTTTACCAACTCAACTATTGTACATGATGCCACAACTACCACCGCCATCTCAAATCGACTCAACAATAGTGCTCTCACTTGCGGAATCTTCACACACTCAGAGCTCAAAACCACACTCACATAATGATCAAATGAAATACTGCTTCAGTTTTTCCTATTACTATTTATAGTAAATTTCAATTACCTACCTTGCTATAGTCACTATTTGCACCCATTCTCCTAACTAATACACATTACATGATTTCATTTGTATCTTGAGCATCACTGCTACAATTCTTATCTTGTTTGTGCCATTGTCTTTAGAATTCCGCTTGCTATCATATCGTAAACATTCCACAAACACTATATTCCTATCATACACAACTCCAACTCAATATACACACAATTTTACAACATCTACTATATGGTGCTTTGATCACAATTACATCATCACACATTTAATTTTGGATCAATATTCGTTCTCATCATCACTCTCCCTTTCGCTGAAAGGGGGGGCATACAACCAGGGTCATACTATAAGTCCCCTCACACTATTACGTGACCATTTTACATTTCTAATTCGTCATTATAAAAAATTTACTTGTACATCATGTGACATTTCACACCACTTTCTACAAGTTCCCCCTAATGACCTAATATGGGGAAACAAGTGTAAAATATCTCCTTGAGTAATCGATAACACAAATTCGAATCTGAAAACAAATTTTCTACTCACATCAATTAATCGACAAAAACATGACACACTTCTTCCAGATGACCTAACTTGGGAGTTACATCACCACTCTCCTGGATGACCTAACATGGGAAATTACCTCTATATTTTCTGCTACTTCCAGATGACCTAACATGGAAGTTATCTCATACATACTGTGACACCCTTGGAGTGGGGGAAATGATATGTCATTGCATTTCCTATAATTCTCCTATATGGATTATTCTCACTTGATCAAAATGAAACAAAATTGGTCTTTGTCCATCACAATGGTTAGACCTTTTGAGGATGTAGTTAAAGTTGGAGGGTAAAACTATACCTCTCTCCCTACACTTTACATCTAGAGGTAAGACACCCAAATCCTTAGTTTTTCACACACACAAAATTAGGTTGGGAACTGATCACTCCCTACCCCATCAAAATATCCATCAATGACAAAATCAAAATATCCAATCACTCAAAATCAAATCATCAATATCGCTCAGTTCTCCTCATAACGGTTTGTCATCTCTCTTTACGCCACATGGATCGACATGCTGATCCATGGTTCATCATGCTACATGTTCTTGTTTTGCATGTACTTCTACAAAAAGGATTCTCCAAAATTATTTAAGGTATCTTCCTTACTTCCTTTACACTACTTGAATTTCATTGAAATAACATAATGAGGGTGAAAATGTAGACAAAAACTCATGCACTTGCTACTATTTACTATACCGCAAAGTATTTTTTTTAATATATGGATCTTCAGTAAGAAAAGTATTCACTAATGATGACACACTTCCTAGTCTATCCACTTGTGTTGTTTGTTTTTATTGCTTTTATCTTTCACACTTATCACTCATACACCTAGTTTTGGTCAAGTCACAGGGATCCCTGTCTCTCAGTCTTCGCACATTTTTCGTCAGCTATCTCCGGACACTAGTGCTTAGGACTGGACATTAGTGCCCAAGCACTCCTATCCATCCTAGGTGCCCGTGTCCTATTCATTTTTTATCTTATTTTTGACATTTGAGGTTGGTATTTTTTATTTTCCCACTCATATCCCGAGGTACTAGTTGTCATGTCTGGTCATTAGTGTCAAAATTCAAGCAAGATATCCCTATATAAACACAACATACATACCATTACAATTGCAGGAAATTTATATCAAGGGCTATCTATCTACATATCAAAGGGATTACACCTTTGACTTATTACTTTGCATACACATTGTATAGGAAATGGGAAGTTAATTTTTCCATCCACACATTTGCATTCTATATATTTATCACCCGCTATCTTGGTGTCATCAACGCAAAGGCAACCTAGGATCACTATTACACACACAATCACATAGACCTACATTGGGTCTAAGATGTAGTGCAATGATCAGTCATAATTTCAATAGTTGATAGCTGAGGACAATTCGATACCTCATTTTTCATCTTTCCTTTTTTAGGATTTGATGTCTTTTTGAGGGTTTTGCAAGAGGTTTTTGTATTACAGAGTTACAGGTACTCCGACATTAAAAGTGCAACGCAGACAATCAAAGGTGAAAAAGTGCGATACCCTAATGACAGTATCAGAACTAGGTTCTGACCTTTTTGGAAGAATCCCACACCCCCACAGAGGTTTAGGGTGCCTGCAGGTGCCCTCACTCTTACCCAACTTTCCATGTTAAGGAATTTTTGGCACCTCTGTATTTTTCTGAATGAGATTGCGACAATTTTTGTTTCTGTTCCATCATCTTTGTCAGCCCAGTCACACTTCAGGATAAGAGAAATCAAGGTAAGCTCCCCATCTCTTTAATTTAATTTCATAATTAGATCAAGAAAATTTCCTAGCATCTATATTTAATTGTATATCATTTGTAGGAATCATTGCTTTCAGGTTTTAATAAAATATACATATTTTATTGAATTAGAGAGAAACTCCTTCTAGGTGGATCATAATGAACTCATGAATTATTTCCCACCTACTTGCCTGCACATGAAAGACACTTAAAAAACCCAATTAACACATCCCTCTCAGCCATGATGGGGTTTACATAGTCAGGTATTTTCCGGAGGGCAGGTTTACGTTACCCGGTTTAGGGATTTTTGAGTGTGGGCTTAGTTGTCATGGAATTGTTTTTAATTTTTCATGCTAGACATTTAACACAACAACATAAGGATAAAATTCCTTGTATTGGGGATGTGGTTCAACCCCACTTGTTTATTTCTTTTTTTTTAACAAATTAAAAAGGAGGGGTGACATGGACACCCCACCCATGCCAAAGGTGGGGATGTGATAGCCATGTTGTCCCCCCCAACTATAGTGAATGGGGAGTGGACGACATGACCATCCTACCCCATCCAAGAAACATGGGTGGGGAATCCATGCTGCCCCCTCCCCCAATATTGAAAATGTTTATTTGGTCCTTACTTGAAAGACCCCCAAACCAATTCTAATTTAAATATAGATTTAATTTTGTCATTCTAGTTTACTGTCTTTTTAATACCCATCAATAACATGTTTAAAAAGTTACACCAAATACATAAATATACATGTATGTGTATAGATATAGATATAGATATAAATAAATATACATACATACACATATATAAATAAATATGTAAATGTCTAAGAAAACAAAAATCAAAGGGATTTGATTTAGATATAAATAATTTTTATAGCACATAAGTTAAATATTTGTTGGCATGTTGTGTTCTAGGTGTTTTCATTAATGTAAAAGCCCATTAATGAAAAATAGGATGATGGATAAGTGTTATAACATGCTTAGTAGGATGATGACATGGTGATTCAGATGGCTTCACGATGACATGAGGTGATTCCGTGAAGATGGCTTGGTCTAGCAAGCCTAGTCAGGTGACCTAGCTAGCCTAGGTGATGGAACATGGTGGTTTGAGTTGCTTGGTTCCTTGAGGAGCATGGTTTTAGTATGGATATAATTTTAGGTTATTTTTTAAGCACTCACATGAGTTTTAAGGTGCTGGTAAAGGTTAAAGTCCAAGATTTAGGTGCTCATCTAGACCATGTCTAGGTGCTTGGAGGCATGAGGATGAGTTGTAAAGCCATGTGAGATCATGGAAGAATGAAAGGGTTTCATACATGTTATTATATTTATGTTAGGACCTTTAGGATAGGTTTCATGATGAGGTACAATGTTGGTTCAGTTGACACTAGCCTAAACCATGTGAAACCCCAAGGGATAGTCATGCAAATGAGATGGGATGAGAAGATGGAGACCTATTTGTGAAATTATTATGATTGGAGATGTTATAAGGATGTGTCATGATGTTGTGGGAAAATTTTTAGGTCGCCATGATGAGAATTTTGAAAGTAACATCAATTTTAATGAAACAGGGTCAAGAAGATGATGATTTCTAGCTCAAATTGCACCTTCTGATGCTCACCATAAATTGTATCCTTTGCATGGGACCTTGTGGATTTCAGGGATGATTTTAAATTGATATAAGATCATTTATTTAGGTTTTTATGAATGAATGTTAAAAAGGTAAAAACCTTTTTGTGTTCTTGAAACCCTAACTTGAAAACGATAGGATATATTTTCTTTATAAGTTCCCATAATTGATTTTTTTTGCTAGTATGATAATTGGATGATGTAGAGGAATTCTCCAAGTTTCTAGAAATCTATGGTAAAGTATGTGGTGATGCTAATCAAAGAACACTTAACCAAGAAAGTACACAAGAATTCCACGTGGGAAAGCAAGTCGTACACAAAGGCATGAATGGATAGGGAGAACACGCACATGGAACATAAGTTCAATTTTTGGGACTTATCTGTTTTCACTCATAAAGGTATATTTTTAGAGATGGTGTGCAGAGCACACAAACAAGTCAGAGACATGCATGCTATGCATTAGCTATTTGTGGAGCATTGGATATGAAGCACTTTGTATGAACATAGGCTGGAAATAGATCTAATATTGTCAATTAGCTAGTAGTAATCTATTTTTAGCACACTTGCATGTGTGGTTAGTTTTGTAAAGGCATGTGGTTAAGAATAACATGTGACCTATTATTAGAAAGGATAAGTGGTAAAGGGCAATTCCCCACCCTTATATATATGTACTAGACTGTGTAATACATATAAGATATATAGAGAGGAGATCATGACAGAGAGGTGATGAGATCAAGACATAGTGTTATGCTGCTATGCGCATACTTTTGATATTGTAATAAAGCTTTTGTAACTTAATGAATTGAATATAATGGAGGATATTTATTGAATCTAAGTATTAGTCTATGAGTATTTGAATCTAGTATGATTTTTGATCTCATCATGGTTAATATTTAGTTCTATTCTTCTTTGGATATAAATATGATATGCTCTATAGAATGATATGTTAGTAATGGAACTATATATGTTAAGTCTTCATCATGCTAACATCCTACTACAACAACCCTAAAGAGGGACCTTTACGCACTTCGGGTGAGTGTTTAATCTAGGATGAGTGATGTGCCAGCGCGCATAGGGTTTCATTAGGTTTGTGTCACTAAATTCTAGGCTGCATCATTGGTTCCATTTTCGGGACCTCTTTTCCAGTTGTTTTCAGGATGGTTCATAATGAAGACATACCGATTGACCTTATCAAGTATTGAAGAATGGATAAGCGATCTGGAAGAAGAATACACACGGTGGTTCAACACTGGAATTTAGTTCAACACACACACTTGGGTAGAACATAATATGTATGAAAACTTATATGAGAGATTTTTTTGCTATCTTTCTAGTAGAACTGTACGAATGGCTGGTTGCTTATGCATCTTAACAGAATTAGAGGTATCGCACACTTGTATGGATACAGGAGGAATTCCATGCCCTTTATGATGTTGATTTGATCTGGACTTGAGCCATGGATACATGGTTTCATGTCGTCTTGAACAGTTATATCTTGGAATACTCAATTTCCACTTATTCGTGTCCAAAGGTAGCTGAATTCCAGTTCTTACGACATCCTCGAGGAGCTTATCTCAAGACATTCTGCTGGTGATCAAGATCCTAATGGTAACTTTGAACCTGAAGAGTAAACCAATGGCTAATTAGACCCAACCACATCCGAGGGAGGGGATAGGATTGGTGAAGGATGGAAGACTTAGTAGCGGCAAGGCAAAGAGAAGAAGGTGGCTTGAGTATAATGAGGCATGCGAGAGGGAGATAGAGAAGCAATGTGATGTTGCAGTGTGGATGGATTTGAGGAAAGATATGTCTCACGAGGGATTTGGAGCTCACGTAGAAGATGTGGAGCCAGAGCATCAGGAACTCCCCCATCTGGGTAATCATGATAGGGAACCCTCTTTTGCCTCACAAGAGAGCACACCAGTAGAGAAGACCTAGGCCATGGGCATGCATCTGAATCCACCTCGTAACCTAGCCCTTGTGTTTGATTTTCTAGTATCTTGTATGATAAGTAATTAGTAGGAAAGTGTGGGAAGTAAGAGAGAAAGTACATCAATGGCAGGACAAACATATTCATTGCTATTGGAGGTGTGTTTTCAGGTGCATTGTCCGTATAGAATATGAGTGCGCCAAATGTTGGATTCACTTATGGGAGTGGAACTACTTCACAAACCGTAGGGGTTCAGTACACTACTACTATTGGAGCACAGGGGAGTATGTCTACATGACCTATTCTAGCTACAAGTTTGAGATCAAGAGGCATGGGAAGTTATGGTTTAGGTGGATCTGGAGATTCTAGAGGTAGAGGAAACATTGGAGGTTCTGGATCAGGTGGGCAAGATCCACACCAACCCCAAAATATTTATATGGAAATGTATCTTTCTCTTCCACAATATAGGGGCATAAAAGATGTTGCTGAACATGTGCATATGTGTGAAATATTGTGGCACGCAAAAGGAATCACAAATTCTGAGTGTAGGGCAAGCTAATTTGCTACTACATTACAAGGGCATGCACACAACTGGTACAAGAGGTTTGACCCTGATCAGACTTGCGTGGATTATGTAGCATTTAAGGATGCATTTTTAAAAGAGTTGCATATCCCTAAGTTTGAGCAGAAGAGTATAAGTGTGCTTAAGGATATTAAGAAAACCACTACTGAAAGTGTTAGAGAGTATGATGTACAGTTTAAAATGTTGTTATCAAAGCTTTCTTATGACATACCCACAAGCCAACATACATAATGGTTTGTTGGGGGATTTATTTCACCATTTAGGAGGGTGCTGTCACATAAGACATATACTAATTTTTGCGAGGCATTCAAAGTAGCCCTACATGATGAAGCAGTTAGGAGTATTGACATTGGCATTGACACATTCTTAGAGGCACATATTACATCTATGGAAAAACAACTAGAGAAATTATCAGTGAATTTAGCCCATGAAACATGCTCAAGAATTTGGTGTACAGATTGTGAAATAAAGGGTCACACAAGGGATAGTTGTCCTCCCAGAACAGTACACTCATTACCGATGATTATGAGATATGCCACTTAAACCATGATACTAGCCATTGCCCATTATTGAAACATGTGATAAAGAAGAATGTTTCAAGCTACTGTAAAATCTGCAAGTCCACAACACATGACATGGAGGACTGCTGGCTGATTGGATATATCCATGATGCTATTGATATTGGTGTATGGAAAACAAGAGTTTCAGATAACTCTAAGGGTAAGAATGAGCATCAGGACCGGGAGCACAATTAGGTGCTCTATGATTAGAATGAGGGGCATTTTGAATGAAGCCATGGTAGAGGTAAAGGATACCATGGTGGATTCAGAGGATGAGGACGTGGTGGTGGAAGAAGTGATTTCCCTCATGGCACATGCTATACATGCAGATCTCCTGACCACTATAGGCACGAATGTCCTTAGAACATTGTATGTTCTTTATGTGGGAAGAACCATAGTTATGAAGAATGCCTAGACTTATATGAGCACCTGAGTAAGCAACATAAATAAGAAAACAAAGGCACAGGGATGGTTAGGATACAACAAACTATGGACAATCAATGGATTCCCAAGATGGTAGTAGAATCTGTGACACAAAAAGAGAAGATCATGACTCGTGCTAAGGCAACATGTGCCAGGGAGGCATTACAACAAAAACCTGCCATCATTAAGGATGAGGTTCTTCATGCACGGTACCCAGATCCTACCTATCAGAAGGAGGTTTATTAAGATACCATGGAAGTGCTAAGGAATATTCAGGGTGAGATACAATATTTAAAGGAGAAGAAGAAAGCATCAGAGACAGTCCAAACTGATATTCATGACTTGAGATAAGTGTGCAAAATGTTGCGCCAGGAGAACATAATTCCAATGTTAGGAAGTTGGTTGAAAGGGAACACTCCATGCACAAGTATTGAGACCAGATGACAGATCTTGCATGCAAATATCCCTCTTCATAGCCTAGATTATGACAAGGAAATTACTCTGAATGTTGTTGTGGATGGGTGGATGTTGAGTAATATATTGATTAATACAGGTATGGAAGTCAACGTTCTTACTTTGGATGCATGGGTACAAATGGGGAGACCACCATTGCAGCCATCCTCTAATGTATTATTCATGGCTAATCAAACTAAGGCCACTACTATAGCAGTTTTAAAAGATGCATCCATTACCATACAAGGAGAAAAGTTCACTGGGGACTTTGAAGTTTTAGCGCTGGTAGAATGAGATAGTTTCCCAGCTCTATTAGGGCATCCTTGGTGCTATGCAAATAATGTTGATCTTTGGTTCAACAAGGGCTATATCAATTTTGAAAATAAAGAGGAAAGGGTCATTATATCTTTAACAGATGGAAAGTCAGCGCCCTATGTTGAGCCCTTAAGTGAAGAAGATTTAAATAGGATTTATGTACACACCATCTGAGATCCAGAGATGATTGAACTAACCAAAGAAGGACTAATTCAGTAGGAGGATGTAGTATATTGGTGATACTACAAGTGTTACATGTGATAATTTGGCTCACAACACTTAGGAGTTGGTAGGGCGCGAAGTAAAGAGCATATCCCCTCAAGGCACTAAACCACGTTATTTAAGGAGGATAGGTAACAACTCGGTACCTTATTACACAGGAGAAGGGGATCCCATGGTATTCCTGTGTGCCATGGAATAAAAATGGATAGACCCACTGAAGAGGAGAAATATGCTAGTATATACACTACATGGGACATCGGCACGCTGGTGGGTGGTCCACAGGGATAATCTAGTCAAGTGGAATGAAATTGGGGTTGCTCTTGCTTCTAGGTTCTTTAGGAGCAATGCACCTACACAAATATGCAATTATCACAGTGATCAACTTGTTTAACACCATGTTTAGAAGTGTGAGAGACTTTGGATAGAAGGGCATGAAGCTTTACCATCTTCACTATGGGTGCACTAGTTTTATTCCATGTTACAAGGCTGTGCGCATGCTTGGTATGTATATGTAGAGCTCTATAGAGAAACTAGAAATTGGAATAATTTAGTTGTAAGAATAGCACAGATGTTTGAATTCCTCTCTACAAAACCGCTGGTAGAAGAAGCATTGAAAGTTATCAAGCACTTAACTATGGGGGATAGTGCCAAGGTTGAATAAATCCTCTAGGAATTATTAGATAAAGAGGAATCACAAGTGCATCTGGATAAAGAACCAGAGGCTGATGCAATATAATTCAACGTGCTTTCCTTGAGAAAGAGAAAGGAAAAATGGTCTACTTAGTAGATGACGAGGAAGTAGATAATCTAGATGTAAACCATTCAACAGGAAGGCGTGAGGTATTGGACAGTGTGGATAAGACCATGCATGCCTATCATGAACCTATGAAGAAAAAATGAGTGAATATTGGAATAGATATTGAGCTTAAGGAAGCTATAATTGGAGATTATTGGTCAGAATCTGAAGTGGAAAAAATCATTGAGTTATTAAGGGACTACCAAGACCTATTTCCTAGAGGGTACCATGAACTTAAAGGCATGTATGAATCGTTAGGGGAGATTAAGATAAAGCTTAAAGAGGGGGTGCGCCTAGTTAGGAAAAGGCCTTATAGAATGAACCCCAGTTTATGCAAAAAGGTCAAAGAAGAGATTGATAACATGTTGAAATCTAGAATTATCAAGCCCGTTGATGAGTCAGAATAGGTTAGTCCAATGGTGATCAATATAAAAAAGGATGGACGAATTATAATATGTATGGAATACATGGAGTTGAATGCTACATGTGTAATAGATCCATTTCCTATGCCATTTACTAAGGAAATATTAGAAGGAGTTGCAGGGCGCGAAATCTATTCATTCACAGGTGGATTCTCTGGGTATCATTAGGTTAGGATTACCCAGGAAGATCAAGAAAAGTCTACATTTACTATTGAATGGGGTAGCTTCGCCTATACTGTGATGCCTTTTGGTCTGAAAAATGTGCCTTCTATATTTTCGTGCATAGTCATCCAAGCATTCAAAGAATTTATTCACAACTTATTACATGTATATTTTGACGATTAGACAGTGTATGGATTAGTTAAGGACCACTGTGACAATCTACGTTTAATGTTTGAATGGTGTAGATAGCTAAGTATCTCTTTGAACATCAAGAAGTGCATATTTTCTACACCATTCAAGATACTTTTAGGACACATAATCTGCAAGGAGGGTTTGTTGGTTGACCCAACGAAGGTTGCAGTCATTAGAGGCCTAGGGGAGCCTACCAGTCAAAGTAAGGTGTGCAGATTTTTGGGACATACATGATATTATAGAAAATTTATCAAAGGCTATGCTAAAGTCACTGCACCCTTAGAAGAGTTACTGAGAGGGAAAGGTACATTCTACTGGGGTGAAAAAAAACAACGCGCATTCGAGACATTGAAGGAGAAAATTACTACCGGGCCCATTCTATTTTTTCCTTCATGGGAAAAAACATTCCATGTACATGTTGACACCTCTGGCATGACCATTGGCACAGTGTTGGATCAACATAGAGAAGGTATTGTAGATCATCCTATCTATTTTGCTAGTAGAAAGCTGACTCTTGCAGAACAAAATTACACAACTATAGAGCACGAAGCTTTGTCCATGATCTATGCGTTGCATAAATTTTGTCAATACCTACTAGCTACACCATTCATCTTTTATAAAGATCACATGGAATTGAAGTATTTTGTAAATAAGTTTGTGTTACAAGGGCACATATGTCAATGGGTACTCCTATTTCAAGAGTTTGATTTCATAGTTGTGGTAAAACCAGGAAAAATTAACTTTGGACTAGACCATATATCAAGAATATAGTCAAGAGAAGAAGCGCATGCAATTGAGGATACTATGCTGGATGCAAAATTATATAGGTTACAATGCATGCCATCAAAACTAGAGGACATTGCTATCTTTTTATGCACATGGATGACACTAGAAGGAATGAAATCCTTAGAGAAGAAACAACTTTCTATATGCGTTGCACCTTATATGTTAATTAGTGGTGACCTGTACAAAATGGGTTGGGATGAAATATTGTGCCATTGTGTATTAGAACATGGGTACACATGCATTATGGAAGAAGCTCATGGTGGAATTACAGGAGGCCACTATGTAGGTGATGCCATAATGTGCACAATTATTCTCACTGGATTATGGTAGGAGACCCTCTATAAATATTGTAAGGAATTTGGTAAGGCATGTGATCATTATCAACGTCTTGGAAGACCAGGTTAGTGAGATGAAATGCCTCTTAGACCTATTACCAGTGCCAAAGCTTTTGAGGAATGGGCTATAGATTTAATGAGTCCTATTTCCCCAGTTGTACGTAGAACTAGATCACGCTATATTATAACTTGCACAAACCATTTGACAAGGTAGGTAGAAAAAACACCTACCAAGGACTATACAACGGTTACAAAAATTCAGTTTCTATGGGAACATATTATTACAAGGTATGGATTTCCTTTGAGTTTAAACAATGATATAGGTACACATTTTCTTAATGAAATAATCAAAATTTTATTGGACGAGTTCATGATTGCACACCATAAGACTACACCCTATCATCCTCAGGTAAATGTGACTGCTGAGGCTTTCAAAATTTTTTTGGGCCAAACATTAATAAAAATCTGTGATGTTGGAAGAAAGGATTGGGATGATAAAGTATCTACAGTACTTTGGGCATATCGAATAACATATAAAATTATGAACAAAGCCACACCATTTCAGTTAGTATTTGGCACAAAATTTGTTCTTCCCATGGAGTTTATGTTACCTTCTTTGCGTATTGCACGTGCTGGAGGTCTAGCTGATGAAAAATCTTTATAAGAATGGATTGAGAAGATAATTCAGCTGGATGAGCAACGAGCCATAGCACGTTGGAGTCAAAAGAAAGAAAAGGCTAGGAAGAAAGCATGACATGACATAAACATAAGGGATAAGAAATTTGAGATTGGACAAATGGTACTTCTTTTTGACTCTAAGTTCTTGTACCATCCAGGTAAACTTAAGGTACATTGGTTGGGGCCGTATGTTATAACTTACATCCTTGAAACATACACTTGCTAGTTAGAAGCACTTAATGGAACACGACTACCCAGTTACTTCCATGGGAGTAGGCTGAAGCCCTATTATAAATAAGTCTTCTTGGTGTTTTTAATAAGAAAATATTGCCATTTAGATTAGGTTTTCAATTTTGTATTTCCTTAACGTGTTTCCTTCTTTTTCATTATGATTTTTCAATTTAGTTAGTGTGTTGTGAAATAAGCGTGCTTGCGCACATGAAGCTAATTACTACATGAAGTTTTTTTTATGTGTAGAGGAGTGCACATCCTTTTTAGTGTGGGGTGGTTGTTGATATCCAAGTACAAGATTGTGGGAATTGAAAGGTGAAAAGAATAAGCTACTGCAGGTGTCTTCAAGTCAAAGGATTTCTTCTAAAATTTGACCAAAGATGAAGATAAATGAAGGAACAATATAACACGAGGTAAGTAGAGGCCATAGAAACTCCCAGTAGAAGGTGCAGTGACAAGGTACTCGGGTGCAAGGATGTGCACTGAAGAGAAGTCTATGACCAGAGGGTAGGAAGGCACACTAGAAGGTTATAGCTAAGCCACGAGGATGTAACACATGGAAAGGATGGAATTTGTCAATTAATGAGAGAATATTTGGTAGGTGAAGGAGCAATGAATGCATCAAAAATTTGAAAATCTATATAAGGATGAGATGTGAGTTCATTTTTACTCTTGTGATTACGAGTATTTGAAAAGGAGCCAAGTGCGAAGAGCCGAGTGATTGTATTAAGGTGCGAGAGGTGTATAACCAATCGTGACAAATAGATCTATGCACAAAAAGAGCTTGTGTCCCTGGTGGTGAAGGGTTTGAGTGAAGCGAGGTGATAGAGAGGAGTTAGGGCACATGATTTCACCTAGGGCATGTTGAATTGAACTAGGGTTTGCTTTGTACATTGTAGAATTTGAGTGCCAAAGGATCAAACAAAAGAGTCAGAATGAGAGAAGGCTTCAGTGATGCAAAAGATTGCATCATATGAAGGACTACTGTAAGCGCTACAAGAAGAATTGAAAAAAGTAGAACAAGCCTTGAACATGTGCACAGCTCCAGAAGTGCTCATCAACATAAAAATGATGGAAGAGCACAATGAAGTCCAAAAAATGATGAAGGATGAAACATTAGGCCACGCAGAAAGATTATTAATGGTTAAACAGAAGCACGATGCCCTGACAGCAGCACAAGAACCACACAAGACTCAGCTGGAAGAGCTTGAGAAGCTCATTGCATAGAATATGGATTTACTAGAGGGAAGGATGACTGCAATGTCCAACATTGTATTGGTTTTGTAAAATGAAAAAGGGGAGATTGAGAGTGATGAATTGGAGTCTATTGCTATGGACATCCCAGAAAAAGTAGAGGAAGCACTCACTAAGTGGCAAACCTTGGAGGCTGAAATAAAAAATGAGTATCCTGAATTAGTTGTTCAGACTAAAGAAGAGACTGTAGGGTAAAACATTCTTTCATATAATCTTTCATTATTCCATTCTTCTATTCTTTACTTCAGTTGTTGGAGATAACCATTGTCAGGGTGATAATGAAATTAGTGTGGGTTAATGTTGATCAAAGAACAATTGATAGGGAAAGCACATAAGAAGTCCACATGAGAAAACAAGTCATATTCAAAGGTGCAAATGGATAGGGAGAACTCGTGCATGGAATAGAAGTTCAGTTTTCGAGACTTAGCCGTTTTGCTCCTTAATGTCTATTTTTAGAGATGGCGTGTAGAGTACACAAAAAAGGCAGATACGTGTGCACCATGCATTGGCTATTTTGGAGGATTGGATACAAATTACTTTACATGGATACATGCTAGAAATAGATCTGCTACTGTCAGTTAGCTAGTAGTAGTCTATTGTTAGCACACTTGCAAGTATGGCTAGTTTTGTAAAGGCATGTGGCTAAGAATAGCATGCAACCTATTTTTGGAATGGATAAGCGGTGAAGGGAAAGTCCCCACCCTTATATATATGTAGTAAACTATGTAATAGAGAGGGATGAGATCGTGCCTTAGAGAGACACACAAGGATCGAGACATATAGAGCTATGCTACTACGCGCATACCACCGATATTGTAATGAAGCTTCTATAAACTAATGCATTGAATATAATGGAGGATATTGGATGAATCTAAATGTTAGTTCTATGGGTATCTGAATCTAATATACTTTTGATCTCATCATGGTTAGTACTTAGTTCTATTTTTCCTTGGATATAGATCTGGTATGCTCTATAGAATGATGTGTTAGTAATGGAACTATATATGTTAAGTCTTCATCATGCTAACATCCTACAACAACAACCCTAAAGAGGGACCTGGTACCTTGCGCGCTTTGGGTGAGTGCTCAATTTAGGATGAGTGATGTTCCAGCACGTCTTGGGTTTTATAGGATTTGTACCACTGAATTCTAGGTTGCATCAGATGTTGTGAAAATACAAAATGGTACGGTAAAATCAAGTTCAGTTTCAAAGAAAAAACCAACTAAAAATGACAGGTAAAATTTCGAGTTTAAATAGGGAAACCTAGAATTAATGCTCAGAAGCCGACATGTGTGGGGGTAGTTGGAAATTAATTTATTTGTGGAAGCTCCAAAATCACAACCCCTGAAACTCTAAATGTTTTAAATCGACCATTACAATGTGAAACCCGAAGTCCAAAACTTTGAAAGGTCGATATTCTAAAATTTTGAAACTTCAGAGTTTTGGAATTCAGAACTTTGGGAACAAAAATATCCATAAAGGTAATGCGAGACTCTGAAACCCAAAATTCTAAAGTTTTGAAATTTCAAAACTTTGGAGTTTCAAAGTTCAGAGACTAGTAGTGAAAAATAACGAAAATGAAAAGGAGAACTCCGAAACCTGAAAGTCTGAAGTTCCGAAATTTTGGAACTTTGGGTTTTCAGATTTCAGAACTTTAAAAAAAAATATTGTTTTGTAATCGATAGAAAACTTTGAAATAAGAAGACCTCCGAAGTCTGAAAAAT
Organism: Taxus chinensis; assembly: GCA_019776745.2. Taxonomy (NCBI): domain Eukaryota; kingdom Viridiplantae; phylum Streptophyta; class Pinopsida; order Cupressales; family Taxaceae; genus Taxus; species Taxus chinensis. The sequence continues at coordinate 116,612,151 of CM034149.1, forward strand.
TGGACTGTAAACTAGTTGATTTTTCAAAATTTTGAAAACACCTTCAAGTGAAAAGGAAACTCTAGTGAAGTTTCAAGGCATTTGTCAATTTTTTTGAAATGCACCTTCCTTTAGAGGTAATTTTTGAAAGGTTAACACACAATACGGCCAAGATGGACCTAAAGCAACCAACAAGCTAAGGTGTCTCCATTAAAACTTGCAATAACAACAGGCTCCATACAAAAATTATGGTCAAAATAAGATATGTCGAGGTATACAATCCAAGAAATTTAAGTGGCTAGATAATGTCTAAACTCTAACTCGACCACTAAATCATTCAATTCATGTGAAGGTAGGTGCGATATTTTTTAGTATTTAATTTATTTATCAGGTTTAAAGACAATTTTCTCATATATTTGGTTCAAGTGCATCAAGCGCTAAGGTGGGTAGTTAATTTTTCTAAGAAATAAGAGTTAAGGAGGTTGAGGGTTTGACACACCCCCCCTCTATGATTTTGGATAATTTTTTAGCAAGCCTTTATAAATAGAGTGGCCACCAAAATTTCAAACCATGTTAAAGCCATTAGCTGTAACTAGCCAAATTTGGAGGAAAAAAACCCTAATTTAGGGTAAACAAAAATTCCATTTTTACTTGGAAAATCCAAATAATACCACTTTTGTAGAGGGAAAGTTATTATAAATTTTAGTTTTTCATACTTTTGTGGGGATTTGTATTTAGTGATCCATATAGTGCTTTGGAGGACATAAGGGCTCAAAAACAAAAAAAATTGACTTTCATAAATTGTTTTCCACAAATAGGGTGTATAATGGGCCAAAAATGTGTCTCAATGGATTTTACTCTTAATTATTCCTTTTTAAAAGGGTATCAAGGCAAATAATAGGAGACATACATGAATCGACACATAATGGGTTGATTTAAAGGGCCTATGGAGAACACTAAGGTCCCATATTCGTAAGGAAGTAATCCCTACATTTTAGGTCAACCTAGGGTTTCCAAGGTCCACAGTCAAGTTAGAAGAGAGTACCCTTCTAGGATATTGTTAAATAGGGGAGATATATAGAACGATGGGGGATAAGTCAAGCATGCACAATCTATAATACTACAATATAATTCAAATAAAGAGAAGGAAAGCTAACGAGTTGATCATATAAGAGCAATATGCTAACTAACACTAATTTTCATACAATGCTAAGCTAACATATAGAAATGAGGAAGGGAAATGTACTAATCTATTCAAAATAACAAAGAGAGTTAGAGCACTTGACTATGGGGTGGTCATTGATGCATCTATCTCTCTAGAGAAGCAACACACTGAGTGAGAATTACTATTTGGGTGGAGAAAGGGAACACCGTTCCTATCCTAGACTCACTATAGATGACCCATTAGTGAAAATAATCCAAAAAAGAAGAGTGTCCAATCAATCCAAGTCAAGTGTAATATGAACCAAGGGAAAAGTGAGAAAATGCAAAGTTGGCACAAGAGAGCATATGGAATAGCTAGTTCCTATGATTCTTGCTTCCTTTCTTCTTAATGGTTGGGTGTGGCGGCCATATATATATATATATATATATATATATATATATATATATATATATATATATATGATTTCATCACCTATGGATGAAAGTTTCAACTAGGTAAAAACCTAACATCAACACCATCGTCCACTGGCAATGGTGTCAGCCAAGGAAATCTAAATTTCATGTAAAGTGAAAAAGAGGTGTCGTGGATCAAGTAGATGGATGAATAAGGTGCTAAATGGTGAAATACAAGCAAGACCTGTCAGAAGTGTAATGTATATATGACATAAAAGAACCAATAAGGATAAAGGAAACTAAGGCAAGGACCATATCGTGATACTCTTTGTGTGTACTTTATCTAACCCATAATGACTATGTGAATAGTCATACCCTATTCCTAAAAGGTCCCTTAAGGCACCTGCTCAAGAAATAGATGCATCAGTAACCCTTACCTTCATTGAGAAATTGTTAGTAATAGGTATGAAAGATGAAAAGTAAAAATTTAAGTGTATACATATGCCCCAAGTATTGATCACCACATGTCACAATAGCGAAACATGGGGTGGTCACCGGAAAGAAACATTCCATAACACCAAAAATTAAATTAGATACTAAAAGTAAGAAAGGACTAGCTGAAATGAAATATAACCACCAATCTATACTTGATAGTGTCACTCATCCTGCTAGTGTCACTAGAGGATCATAAATAAAATAAGACATAAATCACATAGCAAGGGGCCCATGGGATGGATGTCATGCCAGAATGTTGATATTTTTTTATGTCGTAATGTCATAGTGTCATAGCCAAGTAGTGGAAACCAAGATGGTACAAGTCAAAGAATGTGAGAAAAATATGGTAGAAGACTTACAAAGATAAATTGTCATAATCCCGAAGGTGTAAATAAATAGAAGATAGATGATTATCCCAAAAGGAGGATAGTAATGAGGAAAAGTGTAAAAAACCATAAGGTAGATTGTATTGAAATTACTTGTATAATTCAGATTATGAGCAGTAATTGAACACCAAAGAACACAATATTATAGATAGATGATCTCAATATGTAATTAAAATATATTTTCCACTTCGAGGGGGCAACCTCAAAACCATATAATAAGACTCAAATGCTCGAATGATGATCAAATCCTACTTGCAATCCCCTATATATACTATTTATATGTTATGACCATCACCAAGGTCTACCTACTAAACAAAATAAAATGATATGGTAAGCCACAAGTCAACTACTCATATCCTAACACAAGCAATAGGTTAAGGCCATAGCATGTCATTCCCCATCAAACCAACATTGTCCTCAACATTGAATAATCCTGGATGTTGCTGCAAAAAACATTTATCCTCCCAGGTCACATCCCCTATGCTGAGATTCTTCCACTTGATCATATATTCCTTAATGTCTCTAGTTTTGAGCCTCTTAGTATGTGTTTGTAGAATTTTCTCTGGCTCCAAAATGATTCTTCCTTCCTCATCAAGTTTTGGTAGCTCTGTTTGGGCTAAAAAAATTTGTCTAATAACCTTCTTCAAGAAGGAAACATGGAATACTGGGTGTATGTGTGAAGATTGAGGGAACTCTAGTTTATAAGCAACACTTCCAATTTTATGTAGAACTGCATAAGGACCATAATATTTAGGAGAAATTTATTTGTCTTTTTTCTGTTGATTCAGGGACATCTTTTTGTAAGGCTGCAGACATACAAAAAACCAGTCACCAATTTCAAAATATCTTTCACTACGGTGTTCATCTGCTTGTTGTTTCATCATGTTTTATGCCAATGCCAAATTCTCCTTCAGACTAGCCAAAAACCTATTGTTGATGTTAAATGTGTTCCTCAACATCTTTGACCTTAGTTTACACCCTCAAGGAAGAAGTGATAGATGGTGGATGGTAACCATATAATGCTAAAAATGGGGTCATTTGAGAAGAGGTATGAACAGATGTGTTATACCACCATTCTGTAAGTGGTAGCCATTTAACCCAACATTCTTGCTTATCAGATACAAAAAAACGTAGATACACCTTTAAACATTTGTTATCCACTTCCGTTTCCCAATTAGTTTGAGGATGGTAAGATGAATTGCGAGCTAGCTGAGTACTTAAACACGCAAATAAATTTTTCCAAAAATTACTTATGAAAATAGGATCACGGTCACTTACAATTATCTTTGGGTTTACATGTAACTTTTGAAATGTCTCTAAAAAAATAGTTATGACTGTACTGGTTGCAAATGGGTGTGACAAGGCAAAAAAATGGGCATATTTTGTGAGCCTATCCACAATCACCAAAATAACATTCTTACCCTCTAGAGAAGGCAATCCTGTGATGAAATCCATGGAGAACTCCTCCCATCTCTAGCTAGGAATTGGTAATGGTTGCAATATACCTAGTGTCTTATTGGTTTCACTTTTGTTCTATTGGCACAACAAACACTTTGATACAAAAATTTTTACATCACCGTTGAGTCCTTCCCAAAATAATTATCTTTTTATTCTATGATATGTCTTCAACAACCCAGAGTGTCCTCCAACATGTGATGCATATAGCTCTACAAGAATATTATGCTTCAACTCAGAATATTTACACAAGTATAACCTGTCCTTGTACCTTAGGGCATTACCTTTCCACTCAAATTTCTTAGATGCTATAGATCCTTGATCGATATTCTGTATTAGAGATTGTATAACCTTGTCCTGATCCCATTCCAATCTTGCTTCATCTACCCAATCAGCCTTCAACATGGACACTGCACATAGTAATGTGTCTGCAGATGTATCCTTTCTAGACAGCGCATTGGAAACTACATTTTCTTTTCCCTTTTTGTATATTATTTCAAAATCATAACCCAACATTTTTTTACCCACCTTTTTTGTTCCTTAGATGATAACCTTTGCTCAAAAAAGTACTTGAGACTATCATGATCAGTTGTCACTTTGAAGTGTATACCCATTAGATAGGGCCTTTATTGCTTGACCGCATGAAGAATAGCCATCATAGACAGGTTTAAGCATATATTTTCCTTTGAATTGGTGACTCTCAAATGTAATTGGTCTTCTTTCATGCATTATAACTTCTCCCAATCCCGATCTTGAAGCGTCACACTCAACAATGAAGGTATTTGAGAAGTTGGGAGTAGAAAAAATTGTGGTGGTGCACATGGCTTCCTTTAACTGATCAAAGGATTTAGTGGCTATGTTTATCTAATTGAAGGCATCCTTCTTTAGCAATGCATTGAGTGGAGATGTAATTTTACCGTATCCCCTCAAAAAAAAATTGTAGTACCCTTGTTAGTCCTAGGAACACTTGAAGATTTTTTAGAGTTTTGGGCCTTGGCCATTCCGCCATAGCTTTGATATTCTGAGGATCAACTTTGACACCTTCATGGGATACAATGTGACCCAAGTACTCTACCTCGTTTACACAGAAAAAACATTTGGATGGATTTTCATAGAACTTATGTTTCTCGAAAACTTCCAACACTTTATCTACATGTTGCAAGTGTTCTTCCCATGTCTTACTATAAATCAATGTCATCAAAGAAAAATAATACAAATTTCCTTCAAAATTTCCTAAAAACAGTGTTCATCAAGCTTTGAAATGTTGAGGGAGCATTTGTAAGACCAAAGGAAATTACCAAAAAATCATAATGGCCCTTATGAGTCCTGAAAGCCCTTTTATGAACATCTTCCTCTCTTATTCTAATTTGATGGTACCCCGAACGAAGATCTAATTTTGTGAAATAAATAGTACCATGCAATTCATCAAGTAAATCATCAATTACTAGAATAGGAAACTTATCTTTGATGGTGTACTTGTTGAGTTCTCGGTAATCTGGAAGCATCCTCCATGTTTCATCCTTCTTACGTACCATGACCACTGGTGAAGAATACGTGCTATGGCTATGCCTGATGATACCCACCTTCAACATTTCCCACACCATTTTCTTGATCTCACTTTTTTGGGAATATGGGTATATGTATGGTCTAATGTTAGGTGGTTGGCTCCTTGGGATCAACTACATGACATGATCATGATCCCTACCTGGTGGTAGTCCCTTTGGAATTGCATAAAAAATAGATGAGTGATCATAAACAATCTTTTGAAGATCGAGTGGTATTGAAGACTCTATATTTTGTACCTCTATGAAAAATAACTTTGCTACAAATCCATCCACTCCTTTTCTAAGAACCTTCTGCATATGATGAGAGCTAATAATCTGTGGAGACTTAGCTACCATCCCTTTCAATTGTATTTTTCGTACTTCTGAATGAAATCACATGAACAATTCTTGGGAATTCATCTCTAGGGTACCCAAGTTTGTGAGCCATTGGATGCCCAAAACAATATATACCCCTCCCATAGAAATAAAAAGCATAGGCGAGTCTAACATGTAGTCCCCCATGGAAATCTTGATACTATGACACTTACCTATGAACTTTATTGTCCCACCATCCATAATCATAACTTGCATTTCTTGAGCTAGGTAAATAAAACAATTGAGGTGGGTAGCTGACTTACTATTTATGAAGTTATGAGTACTCCATGAGTCAATCAAAAATGTCACCTTTTGATTTTTGAGATAACAGATAACCTTGAGTGTTTGAGAAGTACTAATACCTGACAAAGCTTGGTAAGAAATTGTAGGCTGGTGATCCTCTACTTCATCTTCCAACTGTTTCCTCAGCCTATCCTATAATTTTAGCTTCCTCTTCATCCTCATTTCCTCCTTAAATATAGAAAAAATTCTTCTCAGCACATTTGTGTCCCGGTCCATATTTGACATCACAGTTAAAACATAATCCTTTTGCTCTCTTTTCTTCCATTTGTTGAGGAGTCAGTCTAATTGGTCGATTGAATTATGGGGAAGAGGTACTATGGTCTCTAGTGTTAGTGAAAGGCTTCCTCCTACTATAAATAAAATTTTCCTTTTTCCTATGTGCCATGATAATAGAATCAAAAAGCTTGAGTGGATTAAACATACGTACCTCATGCTCAATGTGGTCCTTAAGACCCCCAAGAAACATGTCATTCAGATTCCCTTATGTAATATTCCCCACCCTTAAGGATAGGTTTTAGAATTGATGCATATAATATTTGAATGATATTGTTTGTTGTAACCTTGCTAATTGAATAAAGTAGTTATTTAAAACACTGGAACTATAGTGTAATTGTAACTCCTCGGTAAAAACTGTCCAAGTGACACTGAGACCATTCTTTTTCCTCTGAGCACATGACCATTGATACTAGACGAATTGGTTTGGTTCAAGATATAGGGGTGCCAAGGTCACCTTTTTTCCCGATGGGGTTTTATGTAACTCAAATAAGTTCTCCATTTGATTTATCCAATTTAGTGGATCCTTCCTGTCAAATTTGTGCATCTCCACTTTCAGCATCATGTTCCGTGGTTGTGAATAAGTTGTAATCTGATTGGGCTATAAAAGTGATCCAAATTGGTTATTTTTCCCATTATTCAGAACTAAAGATCTTCCTTAGTTGAGTTGGGGCTGATTTAGGACATACTGTTTACCCTTTATATGTTGCATGATATAATTCGATCGCTGGTTGATTTGGTATTATCTCCTTTATGGGCCACCTCAGATTGTAGATTTCACAGAGCATACTTGAGTTGGCCCACCTTATGATCAACCGAGATAAACCCTAGTGCCAAGGAATATGTATTTACACCTTCTGACTCCAACTCTTCAATTACTACCCCATATTTATCTAGGGTTTTACCCTGAGTGACAAGATTTTTTTTAGCTCTTATGGAAGGCCCCGTCATGATGTCAAACCCTTGGGTTTAGGGTTTTAATACAAATTAGGTTGAATATGAAAAAACACGGAGAATATACTACCAATATGTTTTTGAGAGATTTCTAAAAATATAAATTATGTCAAAAAATTCTGAAATATGTGACGTATAGAGTGAAAATCATAAAATGAAAGTAACTATTACAAAATAGATCAAAATATGCTAAATTTTTTAGAGGAGCTTACTTGTGAATTTTACGAGTTGTGGTAAAAAAATCTTTGAAAAAATCACAATTTTCCGCAATATATGGCCAAAACAAAAAATTAGGGTTTTTGACCTAATGTTTGGCCCAGATCACTGATCTGATACCACTTGTAATGGAATTACTTGTATAATTCAGATTATGAGAAGCAATAGAACACAAAAGAACACAATACTGCAAATAAATGATCTCAATATTCACGTAGAATAGCTTATCCATTTCGAGGAGGCAACCTCCAAACCATACAATAAGACTCAAATACTCAATATGATCATCAACTACTACCTAGTAACCCCTATATATACTATTTATATGTTATGGCCATCACCAAGGTTGACCTACTAAGCATGAGAAAGTAAAAATTTCATAATAAAATGATATTGTAAGCCACAAGTCGACTACTCATATCCTAATACAAGCAATAGGTTAAGGGTGTAACACTCTTCTTAAGAGAGAGTTGTCTGATGCAGTCATCAAACAAAGATCTTTTCAGATGTTTGAGAAAATCACCAAGGCTATTAATTATCTTCTTAGAAATAAAAAATCAATAAGCGATAGAGCTAGTTTGAGTTTCAAAGAGGACTACAAAGGTAAAGAGATGAAGGAAAAGGATAGTGTTCCGAGAAATGATGGTGAAGGACCAAACATTAAGGAAGAAAAAAAGGAAAACTTCATCAAGGAAAATGTGAAGACTAAGCCCATTAGACAACCTAATTCTTCAATGTATGAAATATATTTAAATGGCTATTGTTTTACTTGTAATGGATTTGGTCACAGGGAAAAGAAGTATAGGAAGCCTTTTAGAGATGATCACCCTTGGATGGATAGTAAGCATGAGAAAGCTAAGAATGTAGTTTGTTAAAATTGCCATGAAAGAGGGCGTGTTGTTAGATATTGTTTGCAAGATCCACCTAGTCAAGTTGATGGCCATAAAGGCAAGAGTTTAATTGTATGTTTTAGTTGCAATGAAGTTTTTCATGTTGTTAGAAACTATCACCATGGATACTCAAGGAAAGATAAAAGATTCCAAGGTCCTAAGGTGTAAGAAAGAATCTTTCAAAGGAATAAGATGCATGCTAGCAGTCAAGGCAAGATATGGGAGTTTAGAAGGAAAAATGATGGTTCTTCAAGAACTGTTATTGATGCAAGACAAGGGATGGCTCAAAATTTAGATTAGAAGCAAGGAGAAGAAGGTGACTTTCAAATGTATAAGAGGGATTGTGACCTCTTTAGGTCATTCTTTTAGGTGCATTATGATGTTATATGCCTCTATTAGGCTTCTTAGAGGTGTAATGATTCTTATGAAGCATTGAGGAAAGGGGGAGATGAGTGTTATAAGGTATGCTACTATAGTTTGTGTCTTCATTGTTTTGAAGTATGTATCATAGTCCTATGTTTTTGGTTAGCAGTGGTTCATGCTATAAAATGAGTGCAATTGGTCAAGGAGTCCTTCTAAAGAATATATTGTCATATATTGAGTCTTTATCTATCATGTTATGGGATAATGATGGTTGAATTTAGTGTGAAGTCTTGTCTAAGTTCTTTAAGGTATGGTTAGGATGTTTGAGTTGGTATTAATCCATGTATGAGTCATGTTATGAAGCCTATGGTTTGAGACACCTAGGTAAGTTTTTGAATGATGATCAAGGTATAGTATGAGAAAAGGTGTATCAAGAGAAGTCAAGTGTCTTGGTATGATTATAGAATGATGTCATAGTCATGTTGTTGTGACAAGTTTGCCATGAGTCAATGATGAGTCAAACCAGGTGGTTGAGGTCAAAGGGTTTTCATTGAAAGTGCTTGCAAGAGGTGTATCATAGTCTACAAGACCTATAATAGGTATAATGATGTTTCTCCAAGCATGTAAAATGTGTACACTTTAAGAATATGATATGAGAGGTGTCTAGTTATACATAACATTCATGAAGAGATGGGTAAATATCAAGAGTTAGCCATTATTCATATTCTATATTCTAGGAAACCCTATCTAGGGTTTAACAAGTTTTTGTGAAATGAAGGTATTAAATTTTGAATCAAGAAATGAAACCTTGAACATATAATCTTGACATATTCCTCTTCATGTTTTTTTATAGTTTTATAGTCAAATACATCATTATTTTCCCATGGTGTATGAAAATTCTGATTCACAGCGTTAACATAGTCCACAAACCTAATTGGAGACTTTCTAAGTGGAGTTTGATTAATTATTTCATATAATATATGAGATATATAAGTAATGCATGGAAGTGGGTACTCAAATTTGGAAATATTTCGAAAGTGAAAGCATTCGAATCTAAGTGTGAATTCCTCATGAAGTAGGGCTAGTAGTCTGTGCGAGAAGGTTAGATAAGTGAAAGAGGAATAAAAGATTACAACTTGTGATTGGGTCGTCATGCGAGTCTAAGATATAATACCAAGAAGGTATAGAGGACAAGTTCCTTTTGGCTTCTTGATGCTTACATGAAGTATCATGAAGTACTATTTTGGAGGTCAAAGATCTCTAAATTGACTGGGTACTATGCAAGTTCTGATTACAAATGTATGAGATCTATTGCATCATCTCATACAAAGAATGAAAGATCTCAAAAGGATCTAAGAAAATTAAAATGGAGATCCCAAGGTTGAAATGTAGGTTGACTATTCTAATCATGTTAAAAATAGAAGTTGTTTTTGTGATGAAGGTCTAATGAGAAAAGAGGTATGACATGTGTATCTACAGGTGTAAATATCACAATGATACTGGTTTGATGATTTGTAGACCCTCTAAGAGATATTACTAGTGTATACTCACCACAAGGATGCAAGAAGTAAGACCAATACTTGTCAAATAAGAAAGGTAAGCTCCAACTTACCGAGATATGAGTTGTGTCAGTAGAGATATTAATTGAATACTATAATGTTGCAAGAAGTACAAAAGTGGAGCTAAAGGTTTGAGTGAGTCCAATAAGGCAGGGAGAACCTATTTTGAACTAGTGTCAAACATGTAATATGTATAATAGTACTATAAGTATGGAAACAATCTTTGATGCAATCAAAGAAGGCAACTATATCTTTGCTATGAGTGTGGACATTTATTTTTCCCTAAAAATGCATGCTACAAGTCCAAAGAAGGATATTGAGACAAGGGGAATCAATATTGAACTTCTACCAGGTGTTTTAACTGCTATGAAATATGTATAAGCTTGAATGATAGTCTACAAGTTCTAGACCAGGTGTATCAATCATTATTAGGCCTAAGTAATGTGTTAAGAATTTTAGTAAGTCTGTGAGTAAGGATTTATGGTCCTACAGGGCTATGTGTGGGCCAAGAAGTCAAGGGGAGCATGATTTTATTCTTTAGGATGTGTTCTAGAAGACTATAAAGGATGTAAGGTAAGGTGAATGATGTCATTCAATCTCATTTCAATGGTAAATGATTTTTTGACTCAAGAAGTTTAAAAGGCATAAAAGGAACGATAAACAGATCGTAATAAGCCATAAAGAACTTAGATGCTAATAAAACACTACATTCAATAAGATAAAAGAAATTCACCAGATTAAATTTACAAAAGCCTTTGCAAACAAATGAACAACAATATCATATATTATTATGGAACTTTATGAAGTACAATGAGAAAGTGCCTTGCTTATATATGTAAGGAAGATCAATCTAAGAACTAGTCAAGGTCGTAGATCAAGCCATAAATCAAGCAAAGAACTATTTAAGACCATAGATTTAGGAAATACCAAGTCATCAAAGATCTAGTCAATACCATATATCAAGGAAAGAAATATACCTAACAACTAGATAATATCTTCCTAATATCTAAATAAGATAAAATAAATATCAACACACATAAGTGGGTGATGATAAATAAAAGAAAGGTAAATAAAGTACCTAGGTGAACATGAGCTAAGGTGAATACCTTATCTAGCACCCCCTCAAGTGAAGCTAGGGGCTAAAAATAAAAGTGACATATCCATAGTATGAGTCCCGGTAACTAGGCCTTATCAGGTACTCATGTACAATATATCCATGAAGAAATATTAAAAAAAAGTAGGAAAGAATCCTGCCAAAGGGAAAGAGAAAGAAGAAGAAGGAATATGTTCTCACAAACACCCCCAAGAAAAACTTATGAAACCACAAGCATGCCACACAACTCAAGGTAGTGAGGTGATGAAAAATGCTTCGTAAATATTTTGGCAACTTGCTGCTAAGTTGGAATGTACTCGAAGCAAAGAACTCCATCATGAATGTGTTGACGAATGAAGTGGATGTGAATCTCAATATGCTTGGTCTGCTAGTTCTCAATATGGTTGCAAGAAATGTGAATTACACTTGGGTTGTCACACCAAAGTACAATAAGTGAATCTTGTGGGAATCCAAACTCTATCAATAACTATCAAAGCCAAATAGTCTACTGACTTGCTGCAAATGCTACCCTATACTATACCTCTAAAGATGAAAGTGCAATAGCTTATTTCTTTTTGCACGCCAAAACAATTGGAGAAAAAGTAATACATAAAAGGTAGCCAAAAGTGGAACACCTATCATTAATAGAACATACCCAATCTAAATTTGTATATCCAACTACCTGAGTAGAGCCCCTAGTGTAGTGTAGTCCAAAGTGGGAAGTGCCTTGTAAATAGAGAAAAATACTTTTAGCAGCCTTTTAGTGACTACTATGAGGATAATGTGCAAATCAAGATACAAACCCTACTACAAATGAAATATCAGGGTGAGTATGGGTCAAGTGCATGAGAATTATAAACAATTACCTATACAATTTAGGATCACAAAGTGGAGTGGTACATGTGGAAGTAAGGGTAACCCCAGACTGAAAAGGAGATGGACTTGGCTTACAATCAACCATATCAAAACGTTGAAGAAGATCATGGGGTGTACTTTTTTTGACTCAAATAAATACCTAAATCTATCTGAGAAATTTGCAAACCAAGGAAATAATGCAATAAAACGAGATCTGTCATGTCAAATTGTGTGTTAAGGTCCCTTTGAATAATTTGAATGCAGAAAGAATAGCTTTCAGCAAGTAATAAATCATCAACATACAAGACAAATAACAAAATATACTTGTCAACATACTAGAGATATACTGTATGATCGGAGTGGCAATGAAGAAAACTAGTAGATAGAAGAAAGGAATCCATATTCTCATACCAAGCCCGAGGGGCTTGTTTGATACTGTAGAGAGACCTTCAGAGTCTACAAACAAGAGAAGAGTTATGAAAAAATCTAGTAGGTTGCTCCATGTATATTTCCTCTTTTAAATCTCCATGTAAGAAGGCACTCTTCATGTCCATATGGTATATGGGCCACCCCTGTGATGAGACAATAGCAAAGTATAAGGCATACAAAATCCATCTTGGCAACGAGTGAAAAAGTACCAAAATAATCAACACCTTTAACTTGTGAAAAACTATTTGAAACAAGACAAACCTTATACTTATCAATGGAACCATCAACTACATATTTGGTTCGATATATCCACTTACACCTAACCATATTTCTTACTTTAGGAAAAGATACCAAATCCCAAGTATTATTCTTCATCAAAAAAGAATACTCAGCTGTCATTGCATCATCCTAATCCTATATCCCATGAGTCTGTGAAAAATACTACGGATCCTCAGAAACTACTTAACACAAAATTATAGAACTTGTAGAATTTGTATGATGATGTATAGTGGGTGGAAGATCCTGTATGAAAGATATTACCTCAGAAACTATTATACAAGCCCACTTAGTCATATCGATGACATTAATGGGAATAAGATGCTTGTCTGCATCTATAACCTCCTCAAATAAGGGATCCTCAAGATGAAATAAAGAAGAAGAAGTAGGCATGAAAGAAGATGAACAATCATGAGGAGATAAGTGTTCATCAAATTGAACGTGTGTTCAAAAAAACCTAATGAGTATTAGGATCTAAAATTCAATAAGCTCTCATGTTCTCACAATACCCTACAAAGATAAAGGGTTTTCTCTTCTTATGCAAGGATTTCCTTTTCTTCTTTGGTAGAAAGGACCAAACATGGCTCCTAAAGACTTGAAAAAATGAGACATCAGACTTAGTTTTGGACCAAGCTTCCTCTAGAGTCAAATGCTCAAGTGCTCTATGTGGTGTGTGTTTCTGAATGTAGTTAACACAATTAACTTCTTCTACCCAATATATAGGAGGTAAATCTCTAGAATGCATCATGCAGTTAGCCATTTCCTTCAAAGTCTAATTCTTGCATTTTGTTATGAAATTATGTTATCGAGTATGAGGAACACAATGTCGGTGAATAATGCCATGAGTTTCCAAAAAATTAGAAAAATCTTTGCTAAAGTACTCCCCCATTATCAGTGCAAAGGTTCTTTATCTAACTAGAAGATTGTTTCTTGGAAAAATCCTTAAGGACTTGGAATTGTGAAAAATCATCTCTTTTGTACTTGAGAAAATAAACCCAAGTATTCCTTGAGAAAATTATCAATAAAGGTAAGTGCATACTTAGCTCCATTGAAAGAGGGGGTAGGAAAAACCATCAAGTCACTATGCACAAGCTCAAGTGGTGAAGAAGCTTTCTTGGAAAAACTCTTAGGGAATGGATCTTAGTGTTGTTTCCCTAATGCACAACCAGGGAAATATCCCTTAAGATAAGAAATTCTAGGAAGACCATCAACCATACCATGAGTTCTCAACTCTTTCAAATATCTGTAATTGAGATGACCAAATATTTTGTGCCAAAGATTACTCTCTGAATATACATGATAAAACAATCATGTCCCTATAGAGGAAGTGTCATCAAAACCCTCAAAGTGATATAGTCTAGAACCATGATCAACAATACCTTAAGAAACAAGTGAATGATGCTCTAAAAAAAGTCCATACTTTTGCCCCATGTGGTGTAAAAGTCACTATTTTTCCTTAACCATAATGAAAAATTTGATATAGAGAAACTAAATTTGTAGTGATGTTAGGAACATACAGTGCATCTTGGATATTGCCACTATCAAGGTATATGTCACCTTTTCGCTTAACAGAAAGAAAGGAAGAATCTCCAACCTCAATTTTGGAAGTAGAACTCAAACCTTGAGATACAAAAGAATCATTGGAAGAAGTCATGTGATGAGAAGCACCAAAATATATAACCCAGCTATCTGTAAGTGGCAAATGAGATCTCCCAAAAAAATTAATTGCTTTTTCATGTTGATTAGAAAGATGTGGAGTGGACATAGAAATTTTGTGTTTTTGATTTCATCCTTTAAGGCTTGCATTTTCTTGTAACACCTATGTTCTTCATGATCACAACCCCCATAAAAAGAGCATGAAAGGATAAACTTATTATTGGATTTAGAAGACTTTTTGGGTTTAGAGTTTTTTTCCTTGGGTTTAGGAGCACTTTGAGATGGAGAAGCACTGAATTTGGATTTAAATTTTGGTTTTCTCTTGCCCTTAGGATTAGAAGCTATTAATGCCTTTTGAGAGGTGGAAGACTTAAGGTTAGACAATTTGGATTCTTTCATAATAAGTCTCTCAAAAAATGTTTCTAAATTAGGCATTTGGAATGTGTCACCTAAGGCATCCATGCTAGAGAAAAATGTAGAAAAAAAAATTTGGAATGGACCTCTCAACTTGGATAAAATTACGTAAACACGCTCTTCATCTTTCTTATCTCTTCCACTCCATTAAATTGTCAACAAATGCTTGAACTTAGTAATATAGTGTATAATTGATGAAAAAAGTTTTTTGGATTAAGAGAGGTGATCTAAATTTCAAGTTACATGGCTCTCATGTGATCCACCTTACCGAATAAACCCTCCAATTTCTCCCATATTTTGCAAGGAGAGTCACATTTTTCCAAGTGGAAAAAAATACTACCACTTACATAAGTTCCTATCAAACCCATACACTCATCAAATTTGCATTGGTTTCTCATATTCTCTAGTGAACAATGGTTGTTCTGAAGAAATTAATGCCCATAATTCTTTGTGTTTGATAATTGTTTCCATTCTTGGTTTCCATGTGTGGTAATTATGTGTTGTTAAGGACTCAATTTGATCTAGTGCTGAAGTAGATAAAGATGTAATTCTCAAAAATCACCAAAATGAGTGTGTTACAATATGGAACTTTATAATTTTAGTGAATTTCTCAAAATAAACAGTTCTAATGGAATAAGCACAAAAAAATCACTTTTTCAAAAAATGACACTCAAATCCAAGTTACTGATCAAAAGATACAAGATTTTCAAGTTTATGCTATACTATTTATTTTACTTGGCACTATAAAAAAATGCTCTTGCCTTCACCACACAAATTACATCAAAGGGGGATGGAGTTAAGCACCTAATAGTATGAATCACAAGCTTAAGCCCTCATATGACCATACCATATGACCGAGGGCTAAGGATTTTAATGGATGATAGACATATTGTACCAAGCCACACATAAATCATATGATAGTAAAACACTACACTCAATAAGATGAAAGCAATTCACCATAATAACTTTACAAAACCTTTGCAAATAAATGAGCAACAATATCATATATTATTATGGAAATTTATGAAGTATAATGAGAAAGGGCCTTGCTTATATAGGTAAGAAATATCAATCTAAGAACCAATCAAGGTCGTAGATCAAGCCATAAATCAAGGAAAGAACTAGTCAAGACCATAGATTTAGGAAAGAACTAGTCAATACTATAGATCAAAGAAAGAACTATACCTAACAATTAGATAATATATTCCTAATATATAAATAAGATAAAATAAATATCCACACACATAAGTTGGTGAGGATAAATAAAGTATAGGTGAACATGAGCTAAGGTAAATACCTACTCTAACAAGACATGCAAAGTAGGTCTAAAATTCTGAAACATGGCTTAAGGAATATGATGAAGTAATTAATTCATTCCCAAGGCATGATAACAAGGTAAGGGCTCAAATTTTTTGTTTTCAGTCAAATATGGATAGCCTAAATCTAGGGGGAGTGATGAAAATTTGTTTCATGGTATGTATGATCGTCTAGAGCCAGTTAAAATTTTTCTACAAAGCATTGAAGGTTCTAGCTAGGGAACTTAGTCCTCAAGGATGTGTAAAGTCCTATCAAGGTGAGATACACAATAATGTACATAAGCATGGTATTTTTGGCCCTTAGACATCATTGTTGGTATGTGGGTGAGTCTTATTCATCAGTTCTAGGTCTGCTACAGTATTCCCATAATGAGAAGAAGGAAAAAACATGGATTTAGTGAGAAATGCCATTTTTGCATGCTTGTATGAAGGCTTAATGATGTTCTAATTCAAAAAAGGAAAAATGGTGTTATTTTCATGGTTTCTGGTTTGTATGGGTGTTATGTATGCTCTTTCCTAGGGGGGCTCTATTTTCAAGCTATGCAAGGTGGTCAAATTAGATCAAGATGAAGAAAATCAAGGTTGTGAGCTAAAATGAAGACTTTGGTTGATGATTCAAACCAATATGTGTCCCTAAGAAACTAATAATTATGAATATGATTAAAGAACAATTATTATTTGTCATTAATGTAAAAGGGAGAGGAGTTTAGGATGTTTTCCATCAATGAAAAAGGGGAGATTGTTGACATGTTGTGTTCTAGGTGCTGTCATTGATGTAAAAGCCCATTAATGACAAAGAGGATGATTGATAAGTGTCATAACATGATTATTATGATGATGAAATGGTGTTTAAGATGGTTTCACAATTTCATGAGGTGATTCAATGAAGATGGCTTGGTCTAGCAAGCTTAGTCAGGTGACCTAGCTAGCCTAGGTGACGGCGCATGGTGATTTGAATTGTTTTGTGGCTTGAGGAACATGGTGTAATTATGGAGAACATGTTAGGTGAGTTTTTGAGCACTCACATAAGTTTAAAGGTGTAGGTGCATATTGAAGTCCAAGATTCAGGTGCTCATCTAGACCAAGTTCAGGTGCTTGGAGGCATGATGATGAGTTGTAGAGCCATGTGAGATCATGGAAGAATGAAAGGGTGTAATAAATTTTATTATAGGTATGTTAGGACCTTTTGGAGAGGTTTCATGATGAGATACATTGTTGGTTCAGTTGGCATTATCCTAAACCATGTAAAACCCCAAGGGATAGTCATGCAAATAAGACCGGATGAGAAGATGGAGACCTATTTGTGATATGATTATGATTGGAGATGTTATTAGGATGTGTCATGATGTTGTGGGAAAATATTCATGTTTCCGTGATGATAATTATGCAAGTTACATCGGTTTTAGTGAAACAAGGTAAAAAATAACGTGATTTCCAACTCGAATTGCACCTTTTGATGCTCACCATGAATTTTGTACTTTTCATGGGAACTTGTGGCTTTCAGGGATGATTTTCTATTGAGCTAAGATAATTTCACAAAAATAATGTATTAGTTTCATCGTGAGGTTTTTATGAATGAATGTTAAGAGGGTAAACAACTTTTTGTGTGCTTGAAATAGGTAGGAGAGATTTGCTTCATAAATTCTCATAATTGATTGGTTGTTCTTGTATGATAATTATATGATGTAGAGAACTCATCTAGGTTTCCAGAAAGGTATACTAGAGTATGTGGTGATGAGTGAACGCCACTCAAACAATAAAGTCTCTGAAGAAGTTCAGTTTTTGAAAGGGCTTGAAAAATAAATGGACATTATTTTTATCAGGGGATTTTTACTTGATGTCCATGATGGTTTTAGATCATGGTATAGCTTCTAAACAACAAAGTGTTCCCTATTTATGAAGACTAGTCAAAAGGTAGTTTTGGGGCAGTTATGGAGCAGTTTTAGAGATCGACTTGGTTGAAGGCATTCCACATGGAGTTGGAAGGAAATGTGATATGTTATGGAAAAAGGATTTAGAGGGATTTATAGTGGTATATGGTTTTTCTCTTAATGATTAATTTTTATGGGTCATCCAACTTGATTTGTGGAGAAGAAGTCTTCTTAGTTCTCAAGACAGAACTGCTTTGGCTGAAAGAACGAAGTGAATGAGAAATGAGATGAATGAGTTAATGCTTGTTATCAGTTTGAAAATTAATAGGGATGAAATTTTTTCATAGTGAAGGCCTTTAGAGGTCTTGGAAGTGACAAAAAGGGTGCAAACCAGTTGAGTTTGTAAAACTACTTTTTGGGAAGCTTGATTTGGTGAAGAGGAAAGTAAGCGTGGTTTGCATATATGAATGTTTCATGATATCTAAAATTCATGGATGCAATATATAGGTCATGTGGATTACAATTATTGGCTACATGCAATATGTGAGTTGTTCTTGGGTGGTCTCGAGGCCCAAAGGTGAAGACAAGGTGTTGGTAACAAATGTTTTGAGAAGGATACACGCCTTCTTGATAGAGTTATGAAAAATTTGATTAGTGCAAGCTAATGTATAAGATTGACTGATGTTAATATGTCATATTACACTTGTGATGAATTTTGGAGCTTGAATAATCAAGGTTTTGGAATTTTTGGTTTTAGCTCATCCAGGTGATGGGGTTTTGAGCTAATTTTATGCATGGTTATTTGTTTTGGGCATGATCAAAATGCGTGGGCCCAATGTGAATTTTTTAATGATTGTATTGGGATTTTTATTTTTTTTTGTTGAAATTGTGGTGTATGACTGACCTCCTTTGTGTTTGAGAAATGAAGTGCATATAAAAGTGAAGTTTGAGTTCAAATTTGAACTAGTTACTTGAGAGGTAAAAAGTGTGACCTATGTGAGTGTGTGTAACATGTATGACGGATATTTTTAAGATCTGTGGAAGTGTGAAATAGTTTGATGAATGTTAGATAGTGTGTGCAAGTGATTGAAGTCAAGAAAAGTGATGAAAGTGTGAGTTATAGCGAATTGGAGAAGAGAGGGTTTAAATAAGTGTTTGAAGGTGTGTGAGCCGAGTAAGTGATCTCCATTAGTTGTTGCAACAACAAGGCGTTAGATATCTTCATACAAAGGTGGTTGAGTGGGTGCTTAATTATCTTAAGGGGTTTTATCATCCTTGTGGAGTTGGTGCTTCACTGAACTAGTGGTTGGGGTCCCTTGTAGGCTTGATGCTCTACAAAACTAGGGTTTGGTGCCACTTGTGAAATTGGTGCTTCAATAAATACTTTTTACTTGAGTGATATAATCATAATTTTCATTGGGTTTTCTTCCCCTTGAGGTTTTCCCA
Source organism: Taxus chinensis (assembly GCA_019776745.2). Taxonomy (NCBI): domain Eukaryota; kingdom Viridiplantae; phylum Streptophyta; class Pinopsida; order Cupressales; family Taxaceae; genus Taxus; species Taxus chinensis. The sequence continues at coordinate 116,631,856 of CM034149.1, forward strand.
TTTATATCTTGCATTATGGTGTTCTCTCTCTTGTACATGGTTATTTGAATGTATGTTTTATGATGCTTTGCAAACATTAATGAATGGTTTATGATTTAATAAGCAAATATGAAATTGATTAAAGGTTTTTAAGGACTGATTCACCCCCCCTCTCACTCCATTGTAATTCCAATAATATTTACATTGGTTATTTAAATATGGTTGACATCATAAGTGACTACACAAGTATATCTATGTGTATATAAATCCACATTTATAGATACATGCATATAGCTATAATTTTACCACAATTTCATAATGTGAAGTTATTCATACATCTACAGGTATAAATAAAATCTAACATTTGAATTTGTATCATTCCATCTTGTTTTCAAGTATGAAGATCTAATTTTTAAGGTTGACTAACTAATAGCTCATATGGGAATGGATCTAAGTCATCTTGGGGTACTATCCCATTTCATTCTTCTATATGTTTAAATAGTTTAATACAACTTTTTTTGTTTGAATGAAAAGAAAAACAAGAATAAACACCAAATATTAAGAAAATTCTAGTTTAAATCTAGAACATTATAGTATGTATAAATCAACTTTTTAATTTCTAGATAAATACAAAATAAAATTTCAATCTACTCTTAAAATTTTATTAGGTTTCCAATTAAATAAATTACAAACACTTTTATTCAACATAAATCACAATGATAGCAATAATGTTTCACATTTATAATCTAAGTTTTGTTTCATATCCAATATAATTCTCCACAAATTTCCATCACAATATAATTACTAATTCTTCACACCACAAGGACTCCAAGTAGCTCCCAACTCTCTAACACCTATAATAACACATCCAAAAATGGGAGAGAACATAATATTCACCTCTTAGTATGGGGATGATCTATTCCATACTGACTTGCTAAATTTCCCTAATCCAATAGGAAGATCATCCAACATAAGTAAAGGATCAATAATAGGGTATGAAAATCATTACACAACAAAACAATACATTCCATCATAATTGAACACACAAAGGTTACTTATAAAACAACTAAAAAAAGTATAAATTTAACTTCCTTTTCAAAAAAACACATAATGCATACCTATAATCATATATGCTTAGGGTGATGAATACCCAAGACAAGTTAAACTCTAGGTCGCTAAATCCATACTATTCATGAAATACCTCAAGGTGATAAAATAATATGCCTCAATGATCCCCTACATCTACTCCTACACAGTATTAAAATGCTCCATTGAGGTACATTGTTCCATTGCAATATTTTTATTTTTGTAATCGCTATAAATTTTAGCTTATTGATTAACTAAAATAAGGATTTTAGATTTAATCTAACTAGTAACAATAATATAATAACTAATGTGAAATGTAAGGTGAATGCTAACAGATTTTATTTAATATTTTAATGAAATGCAATAAATGAAATAGTAGTGATTAGGGTACTAACCTGAAAAATACTTACCTTGCTGTGTTGTGAGACTATGATGACTGACAGGTGGATAGGGAAAAATATGAAGATGCGACTCAGAAAATTGTAGCACACGGGGATCTATCTATACTTGAGCACCTAGGAGAGGACTCCTATGGGCACCCTAGTTTGTATTCTAAGTGCTCTAGTTTGTAGAAAATATCAGGATCTAGTTTAGGTAGTTTCGCGAGTCCTTTGTAGTACCTTTGTCTTGATCACTATATTATCGTAATATCCTCGCTCATGTCATTGTAGTGATGTGATAAAGATATACATGAAAAACCCCATACAAAACATCAAATCCCAAAAAAAAAGATATAAATGAAGGGGTCAAACTGATCTTAGTTGCCACAGTGGTGGACTTAAAACTAAGCACTGCACTATATTCTAGACCCAATGTAGTTCTGTGTGCTTGTGTGTGCAATTGTGTGTCTAGGGTGCCCTAATGTTGATGATGCAGAAGTAGGGGGAAATAACTAGATGTAAAATGTAAAAGGTGGATGAAATAGAAAGAATACAACCATTTCCCCCTATGCTTGTGTGATGAAGATGTAGAAGATACCCAAATGCAGTCCTTTGCCTTAATAGTTGCTAGCTCTTAATAGTAGATAGTCCGCGCATAATGTGGTGAGTATGTTAGGCTTATATAGGGATATCTTGCTCAAATTTTGACACTAATGGCCCAATATGCCGACTACTACATAGGTGAATGAGACCATAAAACCATAGAGACCAACCTCAAATAATGAAATTAAATGTAAACACATCACAGAAACTAGGGTGCCCAAAATCAAGGACCGGGGTGCCCATGAGCACCCTAGTATAACCCTAGGCGCATATGGGTGCCCCAGTATAACCCTATGCACCATAGTTAGGGACTAGAGATGATAAATGAAAAAATTGTGACACTTAATACTTGCTAAAAGATGACCAAAAATATGTATACAACTGATGACTATGTAAGACAAATGACAATGATGACTAACTAAGTGGCGATAAGGACTAGGGGATGAACCATTAGTGAATAATTTTTTTAGACAAGATCCATATATAAAATAACATACTTGGCAATAAAAAATGTAATAGTAAGTGTGTGATCTTATAACTACACTTATCCACCATGAAATAAAACCTTGGTTCCCTAGATATTCCCCTTAAATACAAACAGACATTATATACAAAACGACACACTGTAACAATAACAATTGCCTCATCAAAATTTAACACACAATTTGAAAGTTCAAGAGCAAGGAGATTCAAAAAAACATTTAGACAATAATTGAAAACAAAACCTACCTCCTACAACCCACGTTCAAGCCACCCACACAAGACCAACTGAAGTAACAAAATCAACACTTATTTTAGCTCCAACAAAATCCAAAATTTTCTTTCTTTCAAACCCCTTCAATTTCAGAAAATACATAACCCTTAACCTGCATTCAAAATCCCCATAAGAAGACTCTCATACAAACAAAAACTAACCATAAGCTAGACCACATGATAGCCTATTCATCTCCATAAAATATGCACCTCACCTATATCCAACCAAAATTCCACAAAATCCCAAAATCCACATAGTCCTATAACAATAATGATAATTCCCTTGATCAAAATAATCATCATTGTTTGCAAATTCCAATTTCCTTCTCCAACAAAGTTGACTCTCTCGATGACACCCCTTTCACAAACCCCATGCAAATCATAAATTTAATAATTAAGTTTCATAAATACAAGAGCTATAAATGATGGTTTTCTTTGTCTAAGGTGGTTGAAGAGGTTCCAAAAGTTGGTCTACTCCATGTATTGAGGCTTGGGATAACTTTGGAGGTGAAAGCTATGATTGTTTTTCTCTGAGCACATCTCCAAATTTAGCTTCAAAAAAAAATATGAGTTTTCATTTTTGGAAAGGGTGCAAAAAATAAATCATGCATAAAGATAAACCTTAACATGGTTAAAAATTTGCAAAGGAGCCACTCACATGGTTAGGATTAACATAAATTATTTCCAAGTCTCATAGGTAATAAGGGTAAACAATAAGGACCCTAAGAACAACACACAAATGCTATAACCTAGGGAAGGGTGAGTGATTTTACTAATGGGTTGGTCCTTAACTATCAAATTTTTGGATGCTCAAGATCATGCCAAGTACCATTTCCCTTCATAATCATCTCAAACATCATATATGCTCAATATAGAATATCAATATGAACTTATTTGCAATTCAGAGTACATTGTGTTTAATTCATGCATTATAGAAACACAATCAAAATCAATATTCAACATTGTCATCTATGTGATTATCAAATTACACATCATGCTATGTTTTATTTAAATATTACCATTATCATCAATTAATCAAGCAACTGACAAAAATCATCTGATATCACCTATTAATAACTCATACTATATTTATACATGATACAAATGTAATGCTAAGAAAATACATAATCAACATCACCATGGTCTAATTAAAATTATAAGAATAACATAGTTCTAAACAATACAAGAATAATAATATGATATGAACCATATCTAAAATACTATCATAACATCTAGTGTCAGATAAATAAAGGACCCAAAATAGGGAAAGAAAATGCATAGAAATGTCAAGAGGAACTAGGTGAAAATAGGCATGACACCAACTTTCCTAGGATTTTTGAACTAGATTAACCTCTTACAACTCAAATGAGCACAAAACAACTCCTAAATTGGGTACCCCCTTTATTTAGTAACCCCTTACTTAGATGTCGTGACTCAATAGATATGGATTTACTATACCCTATCGAAAGGTTCTCAATCACCTACTTCCATAGGAAATAACCACTCAATTTAAAAAGCTTGAGCAGTACTTCCTCATTGATGCCCACTCACATGCATCCCTTTCCATGTGTAAAACTTGAGGACATGAGTGTATCATTGACTCCTTGGTGAGCACCTAATTTCAAATGTGTCGATCCCAATAGACACAAAAATCACCATGAGTTCTTTGATGTGATCAAATTTGATAATGTGGTTCCCTCACTACTAAATTATGGATCATAAAGCTTATAATTCACAAAGTTCACCCTCACCTTTTTTGTATAGTAAACACAACTTTTTGATCCATAGAAGACCTTGGATGCCTAGGATTGATTGAGCTATCTCGAGCCTCTAAGATAACTTATCCAAGGTTTTACCCCTGGCTCCTTATCTTGACTCACTTGAACTTGATTGAAGTATCTTGGGATTTTCCAATATCTCACATGGGGTTCAAACCATGAGTTTATTTGACCCAACCTAGTATGGGAATCCCCACTTTCTAGGAGTAATATTTAATATCTGAGTGATTATAAAAAATTATATAGCAGATCTACATTACACTAATTCCAATATAATTTTAGTAGTTTTCCCATACAATCTCATTTATCTAACCCACTGGCTTGTCCAACATATATAAAATCCCATGGAACATGTACCCCTTAATTAACACAAAACAACCATATGCTATCCTCATTTGGAAAGCATAAAAATACATCAAAATAAACATTTGAAAACAACAAAAAATAATGAAATTAATACCATTAAAGACTTTTAAAGCCACTAAATAAACCATTAAACAAAAAAAATAATATTAAAATAAATCCACAAAGTTCAATGATAAAAAAGGTGATTAAAGAGGCCATTAAAAAATAAAAAATAGCCATATAATAAGAGGGGAAAATACATTTCAACAAAGAAGACCATCAAAAATTGAAATAATATCTCAAGGATGAAACCATACCTTTTCTCATTTATTTGACAAAAACTTGCTCCTCTAGATATTATGCTCCTATTTTGAAAATATCCCAGATAAAAGAACTTGCTAAGGAAAAATGAATCATTTTTATATAAATACCTATAATTCAAAACAAGTGTGTTCCTTTATTTCCTTCTTTCCTTTCGTTTTTTAAAATCCTAGGGCTTCTATCCCGTTTTTATAGTATTATCAAAAAGTTGAGGGCTTAAGAAAACATCTAAAACACACCTGCATGAAAACTTTGGTTAGATCTAATCTTTATATGTCTAAGAAATATTACTTTCACAACAAACTTATGTAATTCGAACTTACTTTCGAAATCCGAAAATTTCAAATTTGGAAAGTCTTTAAGAACTGATCCTAAATCAGAATCAAACATTTATATACTATAATGGATAAGTCCATATGATTAAAGAAGACAGGGGATTACATAAACTACCAACTTAATAAATTAGGAAGATGACTGGGAAACTAGTTAATGTGATTATAAGAGAGACATTGTAGATAAAATTACATAGTTTTTATTAAATCATCAAGGTTTGGGATTACTACATGGTGGATAAATAATGTTCACATATTTTATGGTGTGACCATTTTATACCTTAATCTCTTTTCTAAACCTACTTAATGCACAATCAATGCACCCATCAATATGTCCAATACACGTACATATAAGTAAAATAAGCAATATAAAACAGTACAACAATATAACATACAATTAGTATCTATGGAATAATGAAAATATCATAGACGGCTAAATGACCCACAAAAAACCCATGATGGGGCATATATAACAAGTTAATAACATGAATATCTCATTCAATGGAATACTCATAAGATCAATTCCATCATATTCCAAGTGTTACAGGAT